>RSEF01000006.1:30325467-30414725 GCA_003993805.1 Himantopus leucocephalus
TTGTTAGGAGTACGCGTCTGGGAGTCAGGAGACCAGAATATTTAAGATTACAGAGGATGCTTAAATTGAAAGCTAAAAATGGTCTCGAGTAGAAAGAAATCTCCATATGTGGTACATGCCACCCCACAAGTAAGTCTACCTCGTGCCGACGGTGGGCCTCATCCTGCCCGAGCGAGGTGGGCGGTGGGCGTCCCGGTGGGGCCGGGTCCCGGTGCTGAGCGTGGAGGTCGGGCGAGACCCCTGCCCGAAAAGCAGCTGGAGGAGGCTTGTGCCCTGTAAGGGGAGACGGCAGCCGGGGAGCCAGTCGCAGGACTCCAGACTTTGGTTCCCTCTTACTGTTAAAAAAGGAGTTAACCTCTGAGGGAATGGCCGGGGCATAACTGGAGCAGGATCGGACTCTGGGACAGACTTAAAACACTGCTGAAACCTCTTCTGTGTCACTGGCTGAAATAAAAGCACCCAGTTTGTAGATTATAAAGCTAATGGCCATGTGCAGTGTGGCTTCAGTGCGCTGGCGACAGTCACGTACCCCTTGGGGGCCGGATTATGGTAACTGAATGTTATATTGTGGGCTGATCCAAGTGAGGAGGTCGTGTGAGCAGAAGGGATGCAGATTTGCATCCCTGGTCCAAAAGATTTTCTTCCTTGATCACTTTGTGAAGGTGCGCCGTATCCTTGGGGTTTCATATAGTTTTTCATTACTGCAATGAATGCACAGCATATAGAGCAACAAAAAGGCAGTGCAGAATAAAAGTGAAGCCATTTTTAACTTTATTAAACTCAGAAGTATAGTTATGTTAGAAATCAGCTCCTAGGAAGAGCAGTTCCCAAAGCAAGATCTTTAGGATGGTGGCCAATGGTTTGTTTTGGAAACCATTTGTTCTTTATTTCTTTTTGTTTTAAAAATTAAGGAATTTGCCCTTTGCAATTTCTAATGATGTATTTTCAGGAAAAAAAAAAAAGTTGTTTTTTATTTAAGGACAAAATAAACAGACCAGGGAAGTAAATAATACTTTTCCATTGATGTTACTGGGGTTTGATACGAACTGCAGTTAATGGTGTCTGCCTTGATAATAGCAAAATGGGCTCCTTAAAATGCCGGAGTGACGTCAGATCGGGTGCTAAGTGAAGTGGGCTTTGCCACCAAATTATTATTTTTTTAAAAAATCTGGTTTTGTCTGTGATTCCAGCAAAAACAACAGGACCAAAAGGGCGCACAGGATGGTGATGTCCAACCCTGGCGACTGTGGCGAGCTGTTGGCTGCACGTGTCGGGGTCGGGATGGGATGGGGAGGAAGCACTGCCGTCCTCCTCCTGCGCTTTGGGGGCTGCAGGATCCAGGGCAGGATCCGGCCCCGGCGCCCGGCTGGGAGCTGAAGTGGCTGTCAAGCCCTCATCCTCAGCAGGGTGCTGGCCCCTGGGGAAGCGGGCTGCGTGCTGCGTGGGGTGAGACAGTCTAGTGAGCTTGGCTCTTCATCTCATAAATCAGGTCACATACTTAATTTTAACCATCGGAAAGCTCGCGTCCTTAGAATTCAAAAAGTGATGAAAGTTTTCACTCAACAGGGTCCAACTTAGGTGGGAAATTTATGGCCAGAACTTGCTCAGCTTCTCCTGCCGAATAGCTCTGCTGCGTCGTGCTTCTCCTGGACAAGTGTGATGGCATTGAGAAGGTGAAAAGTGGGATGAGTTTTGCCCATTGGCCTCAGTAGGGCCAGCTGGGTGAGCAAAGTGGTCAGGATTTGTCTGCTGTTGAGTTTGGGCCAGTTGAGGACCTGCTGGAAGAGCCTGGAGGCTGGCACGTTGGGTCCCTTCGTAGACAACTAAGATAATCCACCTGGTAGTGTGGATGGTGGACGCCAGTCCATCTTGCACGGTGTAAAAAAGGTGGTGGCACAGTAACGGTGCGGACAGAGCAGGACATATGGCACGCACGTGTGCGAGGAAGGGGAGACTGCTGGCGAGCAGTCTGCCATGGATCACGCTCAGAACAGGCTGTTCTCCGCAGAGAAGAAGGATATTCTGAAAAGTGTTACGGGGCAGCTGAAATACTCCGGAGGCAATGAGTCAAACACTCACGATGAATATTTTTTTCTGACGAAAACCAGACATGGATTAGCAATTGGAGCTGCAAGTCAGAAAGTATAGGTGGTAGGCATGCGGCTGCACACGTACGTGGGCGGGAAAGTAAAAGCAAAGAGCCGCAGGCCTGCAGGAAAGGGAGACACAGGTAAAACAGAAATCCACTCGGAGAAAATTATGTGGCGAGGGTGCCTGAGACTTCCACATGCAAGACAGCCGATTCTCAAAGGCGCCGGCCGCACTCTAAGCCGTGTTTGCTCAGCACTTCTGAAAAGCAGGCTGCATCTCTCCGCGTGCTTCGATGGGAATATACCAAGTGGAAAGCCCGGCTTCAGTTTTCCATGTGTTCAGGAAAGTTCAGGATGTTTCAGACACACAGGGGGCTATCGAGGTGCCGGCAGAAGGACCTCCCCACCACCGAGAGCTGCACAAAAGCGCTCCTGCACATTCACTGCGCTTTGAGACCGCGGCCCTCAGCGTTAACTGACTGTAGCTCCAAGCAGTAACTGGTCAACAAATGAAACTATGTGCAAAAAATGTGGCTTAAAATTGTGACCTGAACTGTGCCCGTGGCACACACAGCGTTTGACAGCATCAGCCGGGTGTTTGTGGTACAACACACACCGGTTCTTCTGCAAACGCTGCTTTCCCTTTTGGCTATGCACGTGTTTTCAAGTATAAGGACAACTTCTTTATCAGCTTTTTTTTTTTTTTCCCCTGAAACCCTATCTGAAGTCGAGGTTTTATTAATAACTCTTAAGTGGCTATTTTGCAAACCTTCCTTCTGCTGCACACTTTCCTAATTTATTGTAATTTCCCGTCCGGTGGAGTGCACTTACTTCCTTTATGTAATATATCAGCTGCAGGGCTGGAAATTGTGCGGCTCTGAACTGAAAGAGCAGACTTTCTTGAGGCCAAATGCGGTCAGGCATCATTGCCACTGGGAGCAGAATTTGACCTGATAATCTAATCTTATACGAGAGACTATCTCCAGAAAAGTATTGTTACCAGCAGTAAATGACCTCTGTTAATGAAGCTGGAGCAATTAGTCCTATTCAAAGCTGTCAAGAAAATGTTAACTGCTAAACAACAGTTAACGTTGGATAGCTCAAATAATGAGTGTTTTGTTTGCTGGTGTGTGTTAGGTGATGTGTTGGGAAATAATTATCCTTTGACTAGCAGCCAGCTTTGTACTAATCAGAAAGGAGAAGTCATGTTCTGTTTGAAGGATTATATCTAAAAATAGTTCTGTTACAGCCACATCAACGAGTGAAATGAAGCAAATTCACGGAGACGTACACACCTTCTTAACATTTCACTTTTCGTCCTAAAAACTCATTGTTCAGCTGGAACTTTCTGTTTGATCGTGTCAAAAGCACTAATATGATCTCCTGCAATAGCACTAAGCACACTCCCCCCAAGGAGCATTACCCTATGCACCACTGACTCGCTTTCAGAGCCTGCCAAATTCCCAAAGGCCCCAGGAGGAAGTAAGGAGTCTTTCTCTTTATATAAACAATCGCATATAATGTAAGATCAACAATATTTGTGATAATCGTCTCGCAGAAGAAATCGATATGCTTTTCATTCGAGATGTTTGTGCGCCTGCCCATCCGTCAGGAGCCGCCGTGGTAACAGCGGGTGATTTATTCGTGCAATTCAGGAACTTCAGGCTGTCCAACTGCGCTTGAAAAAGTGACCGAGATGGGAAAAGGATAAAAACGGAGATGCTGGTGAGGAAACCCAGGGTTGTCATTGTAAACAGCAAAAACTGGGGCATCTTTTGCCATACTATACGTGTTGCCTTTTACTGGGAAAGTCTTACCAGTTTGGATAGGGATGCATCAGGCAGGTGCACTGCAGAAACGCAGGTTAAGAAGGATAAGCAGTAAGACACTGCATGCAGGACTGTACCACCAAGGGACTGGCTGCTGCAACATCCCTAAAAGTTTTTCTTATTGTTTTGGGATAACAGCAGCAGACCAAAGCACACCCGAGCAGCTTCTCAGCCGACGTAAAGCCACACAGCTCCCTGGCCATCCATGGCTCCCAGGACATGCACATCCCCCTTAGCATCTCCTCCTCCCCTCCGAGGGGCTTATGCCAAGTTTTGCAGGACCTGGAGCCTTCCCCCAGCCCGCAGCTCTCGTCCTCTTGCGTGGTGCCGAACAGGGGGTGCCCCGTGGCACCCCGGGGGTGGCAGCGCCACGGGGTGGATGCACAGGTGCCGCAGGGTGCCGGGTGCGCCCGCGCCACCTCGGCGGTGCCAGGCGTGCTGGTGCAGGCTGCCGGCCGCGCCGCTCCCCTGAGTCATCGCTCCGTCCTGCGAACACCAGCGACAGAATCGGGCCCGCCGTGCTGGAAATGGAAGAGAGTTTGGGTTTGTTATGTACACTAGTGATCAGCTTCCTGGTTCACGAAAACTGGCGGCTTGGTACGCACGCTCGCTTCGCAAACTGCCGTTTTGTCTTCCCACCTGCTCGGCTCCTGGGTTTTTCGTGGTGGCGTTTGCTTGCTCGGCATTAGCACCCAGCAGCACGAGTTTTTCAGCTGTGCCCCGGCAGCAGTCTGCATCCAGACATGAATGGTACCAGATGCCGGGCAGCGTTTGGGTTTGGTCATACCCATTCCTTCCAGGGTTGGTGCTCGGAGTTATCAATACCAGGTGCACCAAGGTGCAAAAGTACCAAACAAATAGGAAATGAGTCCTGACCTCCAGATCTGCAACCTGAAGGAGAAAACAGAAGTTTACCCAGACTTTTGCCATTGCCACAGTTAGCAGCGCGTCTCAGATGTAATGATATGCCTTTCCTTTCTGATCCTGTGTAATGCACCAAATCCTGTTGTCCTTAATGAGATTAAATGAGGATTTTCTACTAGTTAGGTGCTCCAGCCATTAGCCACGGTTGTGCGTCTCTAGGCAGTGATGTACCTTTGTACGCCTGGCCCAGTGTCTCTCTCAAAGCCATGATATTTAGACTTCTTCCTACCAAAATTATTTTGATAATTGCTCTTAAGCTCTTTGGCACAATGCTTTGAAAGGTAGATTTAAGTGTATACACCAGAGAGGCAATCAGAGGCACTAAGGAGCTCAAAATCTTAGCAGCTGCTGGGTGTATAAATATTTCAGCTACCAACAAGTCATTTTTCAGACCCAGGCAAGTGCTGCATCCCCGCAGAGGCTGTCAGCTGCCCTCCCTCCAAGTGGGACTGCAGAATACCCTGCCACTGCAAGGAAAAATTGCAGGGACAGCACGATAGCTCATGACAAAAGATTTGCCAGGTGGTAAGATTTAAACAGTGCTTGGTGGCCAAAATTTAGAGTGCTTGTTAAAAGCAAGGAATTGAGACAAGCCCCTGGCAGGATTTCCTAGCGGGGAAGGGAGAGCAACATTCAGGGTTACAGTTCCCACGTACGGATGTAAAGCCCCTCATCGACTGGTCCAGCGAGAGTTACAGATGCCACCCTGTGCAAGCCACCATGGTGCACAAGTCTGCCCCAGCCATCCCCAGGGACAGCTCAAGGTGCCCCCAGCTGCCCTCCCTCTGCTCCCGTTTGGGTGCATAACGTGGGCCCCCTCTCACCTGCCCGAGCGTCAGAAGGGACCCCAGAGGTGTCCTGTGACACAAAGGTGTCCCCCTTCGGGGCTTGCCGACCCACCATTGTGCTGCGGAGGGAGGAGCGCTTCCTTTTGGGCTGGAGCAGGTAAACTGGGAGACGGTCCCACAAAGCTCCCATTGTTTAACAGCTCGCCCGCTCGCAGAACCCGCCTTCAGCGAGGGATGTTTTGTCTGTTCTTCCCCTAAATACTCGCTTGGGAGCCATCAAATAAAATCTCAATTAACTTGCTTACGACAGGGAGTGCGGTGTGGGATGCGTTCCCTGGCAGGCAGCTACCCTCGCTGCGCTACGGCGGCGGAGGCGAGGGGGAGGAGGGACGGGTGAGGGGGGGACCTGTTGTTCACACCCCACACACCGACCGAAGCATCGCTGGTACCCTGGCAGGTTCCCATCACCAGACTAGGACAGCTGCAACACCGGTGTGCCCAAAACCCCGGATCCTGACACAGGAGCATCTGATCTGCTCACAAATCAGCTCACTTCAAATACTTGGGCTTTTTGGAGCTTTTCTGTAATATTGGGCATGAGGTGGCTGTTGCTGCAGTAATTGCCAGTAACAACAGGTATTGTAACGCTGCTCTAAACCGCCTTTGAGAGCATCCACGGGAGAGGTGATGTTCCTTTCACTGCCAGGTGGTTCCCAGCTAGCTGGCAACGGGGTGAACGCACGTCTGCAGTTGTCAGCATCAGCCCATCCACGCTGGGGCTGGTGCTCGCGCTCTGCCCTCCACTGCACGTCCCGCTGCCCGGACTGGCTCTGCCGCCTGTGCAGCCTCTCGGGCAATGGGCTCCTCTGGCTGAAAACCAGCCCTTTCAGAAAGGGTTTGTTTCAGCTGATCCACGCGGGTTGCACGAACGCAGGTAATGGCATGAGGGGCATGGGAACGCGCAAGCGACGGGGCTGAGATCGTGTTTTGGTAGCAGCCCTGATTTGGATCCATCGCTGTGATCACAAACCTCATGTCTGGCGGTGATGCTGCGGAAGCTGAGACCCAGACCAGCGCCCTCTGGCCTGTCGTTTTGCCTGACCTGCACTGGAAAAGCAGGACTCGCCACCTAAATCTTCCCTCCCTTCAGGGGCCATGCTGAATATTATATTCAGAAGCTTAATGACTAAGCCATTAAGCTTCTCATTGCACGTGAAAAGTGAGAAACAAAATTAGTTTTGTACAAATATTCATGCAATAGAAGAAAAACATGATTTAAGTCTGATTATCTGCTGTGTGGCTAAACCACAGTGAAGAGGATGGAACAGACTCCTCAACTTTTGGCAGAGATCTGGACCAGGGGAGCTGAAAGAGCAACTCAGGTACCAGGTAACAGCACTAAGCTGTCCCCAACTGCAAGAGGGTGACATGGCAATGAAACCACAGGCATTGGAAAAATCATTCCCCAGGAAGCGCGGCTCTGTTTGCACAACGTCTTTGTGTGGACCCCAACGCTGACGGGCACCATAGAACTGTTAGTGACTTGTGAGTAATCCCCGTCGTGCATGTCTTCTGGTGGGTGATGTTTAATTGCTTTTATTCCCGTGCACTTCGCTCATGTGGGAGGAAGGAATGTGGTGATAAATATGCTGGAATAATTTCAATGCTGGATAGTTTCCATTAATGTATTTCTCATTATGTAACGCTGGATCACCGTACAAGATCTGCTAAGGTGCTCCTTAGGAAGATGGAACATTTCTCCGTAGCCATAGTTAAGAAAGCCGTGTTGCAGGGCAGGCAGATGCTTCTCAGTTGCACCGGCTGTGCTTGGGCATTTTCACGGTATGGATTTCTTTGCCCTTACGTTATGAGGCACCTCATAAATTAAACGGTTGATGTTGTCAAATGCATGCCATTAGCACTGTGAGCAGATAATCCGTTCGGTGGCCTCAGCAGAGTCTATCGCAGGGCCTGTCTCCAGATAACGCCCTGGAAGAGGAACAATGGCGCTCCGAGCTCCCAGGGACCTCCACTCCTCAATTCCGCACTTCAGAAGAGAAGAATTATCATTATCTGCATGGCTCAAGCTCCCTTTGAAATGCGGTTATTTTTTGCTCATATATTCCAAGTATTTTTTACATGATAGCAGCAAGAAACTTGAAACTCCCTTTGAGAAGAGAAAGATTTCCTGCAGCCCTACTACTAAAGAAAATGGATAGATCAAGTAGTAAAGTTCAATGACTTACTTAGCATTAAATAAGAAAGAGAATAATGAATTGGATTTTGTGTGCCTGTTTTTCCTCTGCAGGGAACAGTCAGGCTAATGGATTTGCGTTGCCTTCTGCTTCTGTTCATCAGTCTAGGTGAGTTCAAAACACTGCTGCCTTTTTGTGCTCTCCTTTCCCTGCTCACTTGTCACAACTTCAAGTATTTGGAGCCTAGCAAACACATCGGTTTGCTGACATCAGTGCCATCCAGACCGGTGAGGAAAATATGCGAGATTAACCCCCTGTGTCCAAGGATGAGGTGTGGCTTGCTGCGTGGACATCTGTATTTTATGCTTGGTAGCTGCAAGTAGGCAATTCCTTACTTAGGGTGGACACTAGTTTCCTACTATTATGAGCTCAGGCTTTAACATCCTTCAAGAGAGATGTTATTTCCCTACCGGGTTCACCAAAAACTGGTTGGGTCTCCAAACCCCTCCTTTGTTTACGGGCTTTGCCGAGCGCACCGTAGGGCTTTTTATTGGGGAAGGAAGGGAGGTGGTGTAGGAGGAAACTATTACAAAGCTATTTAACATAAACAACTTTCTCATGTAAATTCCAAGCACCGCTTGGCAAGGAAGAGGTTAAAGCTGGGGGGAGGACAGGGAGGACTCATTAGGGCAAAGTTATAAATAGCAAGTTGGGAAACCTGGGGAGGGACACGAGGGAGGGGAAGCAATGGATTGACCCTAGATGGGGTGGACTCCCTTGGCTTGCCGAAAGCCCTCTGCTGCTCTGCCCTCAGGTTTGGATCTGGGTCCTCCCTACGGCATCCCAAAGCGGGGGGATGCTCAGACAGAATCCCCACATAACTGACCAGGAGTCGTATTTGTTCAAAGGTGAACCCAAAAGGTGCTGGGGTCACCTGAAGACTTTCTGTGGAGCCAGAAACCACTGCTGGTCTCACCTGCCCCTTCCTGCTCCAAACCTTCACTGGGTCCAGCAGCGCCTGCCCGGAGCCGGGGAGCTGCTCCCTGCCCACTCGGATGGTCGGAGCAGGATTTCCGTTTTCCAACCAGCCTTGGTGTCTCAAGCTTTCTGGCCTGTGTTTATTCCAAATGGGAAATGCATAATGAGAAACTGTTTAAACAACTTAAGGTACAAGGAAACTCACTGGAGTAAAGTACAACGTTTTAATTTATTTCCAAGGAAATGATGCACTCTCCAAAAGGACTCCAATCAAGCACTGCAATTTAAAATTGCAGGGTAATTGCTGGCCATCTTGGGTGCTGCCTGCAGCCTCATCTAGGTCTGAGTGTGGTGCGGGTGGCGGGCAGGAATCTGCCAAGATGGACTGTGCTGCTGTCTGGTCTTGCCACCAGCAAACCGTTCGTCAATATTGCAGATCTTTGCCCGCAATGAGATGCTCAATGTGGGTATAACTCTGCTGGTGAAGAGGCACCAGCCAATGTAGTGTAAACTCTGTGGCAATGGATATGTTAAGATATACACAAATGTTAGTGAGGGCGTTTCCTTAACAATGTTTTAAACCACCCATGGCAGCTATGTGGACCAAGATGACAAAGTGCAGAGAGTGACCAGGCGAAGGAGCATCTCCCCCATCCCTTGGTACCCAGGCACATTTGAATGCCTGAGGTTCAGGGAGGGTCTGGCTGTTTGAGCTGTCCTGACTATTGGTTTACTTGCATGGGTAGGTCTGGACAGCCTGGTGCTGGTGAAGGAAAGCCCAGGAGCCACTGAAGCCCCGGAGGAATTCTCTTGTTCTATTTCCAGCCCTGCTTTTTAAGATACAAAGGGCTTCAGATCAGATGCATTTCTGAAGCTTATCTGTGTGAATATTTGACTGCTTATCCAAACAGAACAAAAACCTTCAAACCTTCTGAGGTCCATCCATCAAGAGCCTTATCTCCCCATGTCACCGCTCGGCTCCTGGCTGCTGCCGCTCCGAGCCTCCTGCCATCCGGGGCTCGGCTCTGCCCACCAACTTCCCATCTCCCCTCTCCAGGCAGCTTTGCGGCATTATCCAGAGTCACCTCCTTGGCTTCCTGCCACTTCAGTGATGGCCTCTGCATTGCATGCAGGAGCGGCAGGCCTGGGCTGCTACATGGTCTACTGCCAGCCAGTATCCTGATGGGCTGCATTTGTGCTGCTGTATCGGAGCCCATCGTCTCCATCCCCCACATACATAGCCATCTGGGCTATGGCCACAGCCGCAACCACAGCAGAGCACGCTGACTCTGCTTGGCCCCAAGAAAGGAGAACATTTGTCTTTTTTTATGGGATATTAATGAAGCCCAGATAAAGGAATGCGGTCTCCTCTATCTGAGGTTCAAAGACCGAAATATCCAAGGAGAATATTTCTGATCCCCTCTCTGGCAAAAATGAGGTTTTGTAAGAGGTCCCCCCAGCTGCTGGGTTGGGGAGGAGGGGCTGTCAGCCCTTGCCACCTGACAGCCACTGGTCCCCTCTGGCAGGGGCATCCTCACCGCTGCAGTGGGGCTGCTAGACATCTCAGCACCCCCAAAACCCAGGTGGGCTCTACCCCTGGTAGGTGAGCATGGCACATGAGCCCCCGAGGTGCAGGAGGAGCACGGTGTGCGCGCAAGAGAGGACACCAGCATCAGCAGCCCTGTGGAGGTTCCTGGCCGGGCAAAACAGCTGCATAGTTAGTTGTATGCCCAATTTATACAATGCATTATTCAGCCTTGTCAGAAGAGCCTTTGCAGTGCTTGGTTTCAGGGCCACAGGACATTTCTTGCTTTGAAGCTGAGCTGGCACAAGAAGTCGTCTGCAGTCCTGCCGCCCTGTCAAAGCTGTGGCCAGAAACAACAGGGTGAAGACTTTGGAAAGAGCCACCCATCCACAGCGTAAACGAGTTTAAATGGGGATCTGGCTGGCTCAGGGCTTGAGAACAGCTTTTAAGCACACCAGAGGATGAAATCCTGTGCACAACAGCGGGGATCAGAGATCTCTGCTGCTTGGTACCGCCTAGTCTTGGCCCAGATCTGGACAAGCTTCAGCATCAGGGTGGCCTTTTCCAATGGAGACCATTTTCCTATGGTCCTTTTCACAGGAAACTGACCCGTGGGCTGTTGTTGCTCTCCTCCCTGTGGTTTTAATTTTGTTCTCTGTTTTCATAGTCAGAAAGGTAAAACTAATTCCCATCTCAGATATAACAATGAATTTGACTCAATAGCAAGAGGATAAATGTACTTTTTATATTGTGGTGTATTATAAGCTATTTATAAATGTCATATCACTTCTGGGTCATCTTCAGGGTTTAAAATAAAGTTTTAATTTAAACATAATTTTCCAGTGTTGACAGATATGATAAATACATTTTTATTCCAATAAAACCTAATTTCAAGAATGTTGTGCAAAAAATATTACAAGCTAAGGATTATTCCCCTGATTTTTTTGCTTTGTTTGTCTCCATGTTCCAGTGTTTAGTTTAATGTTACATTCCAGTATAGAAAAAACATCTGCGACTACAGTAATTCTTTCAACAAGGTCTCTGCTTAAGGGATGGGAGGATGCTTTTGAGAAGAATGATGGAGAGAGGAGTTAGTTTGTGTCACGGAGGCCTTGGGGCAGGTGCAGCACCGCTCTGCACCATGAAGGGACACCATGCCTTCCTTGCAGCTCCACGGTGGACTAAAAGTTACCACCACTGGGTGATATCCTGCCTTGAAGAAGCTCAGGGCACTTGTGCTGGCACAATGGGAACAAAGGTGCTTGGTCACCCAGGACCAGAGGGGCCTGTCCCCCCGGGCTCCAGTGGCACACAGGACATCTTATATGCTCAACTTCAATCATTCTCCCAGGTATGAAGATGCTGGGCACCTCCTCCCCTCTGGAGCATCCCTCCTCTTTTCCAAAGGCTCTTTCTCAGGCTTCCAGACCGATGGCAGAACCCACCCTCAGGGTGCTGCTGCAAAGCCCATTGGCAACTTGTAGGCAATTGAGCTAACCTTGATATTCAAGGCAATCCCAAAAGAAAGCCAAGAGGGCACAGTGGGACAGATTTCGTGTTTAGAAGGTGAGGTTAAACAGAAGACTTCCATCTACAGGAGGGTTGCTTTCCTGTTGCCTGAGCTATCCGTCCACTGATGAGCTGAGTCCCTCCAAAATTTCTCTGGACATTCTCTGGTGTTCCCGCTTTCCCATGTAAACAGCTCTGAGAAAGATCTCTTTTTCTGCAATCAAATATTTTCATTCTGCAGTAAAATAGCTCTCACATCAGCTACAGTATTGTGGATGCAAATGCTGCACAACAGAGTCCTTACATGTTGTGAGGTGAGTGGGTCAGATCCTGTACTTGAATAGCAAAAGTACAAGGAGCGATAAGCAGGAAAAACAACTTATTTTAAAGTGCTTTAAAGCTGCTGTTTATCTTCTGAGCCTTGCAGCTTGCAGCGCATGTTTCTCACACCACCTCCCCATTAGACAGTCAAACAAGAGACGATGCTATTTGGAGAGCGAGACTGTGCGCTGGAGATTTGCAAACACTGGGGCTTGTATCCACATGGACTGGCCTCCATCTGCGAGGAGCCTCCAGCTGCTGTGCTGAAAATACCTGGGAAAGGGGCACCCAGAAGGGGAGGGAGGTCTTCTTCTGGTGGGTTGCCATGTCGCTCAGGCTGCTTTCAAGGCAATACCTTGAGGTCATCATCCGGGGCGGCCAGCTATGATAATCCTTTCAGTGGAAACAGGTGCTGGAGGATAATCCTGCTGTTTTTCTTGGTTATGGTTCACTTCGGTCACTAAGACTGAGCAAACAGGATTATCAGAGCAGCCATTCAGGAGGTGAAGTTACTGGTGCTGTGTGTCCGTGGCTTTGTGGACGTTTGTTTCCAAGGCAGGCGCTGGCTTTGCTGAGCAGCCCGCCCTGGCGAGGGCAGTGGGTGAGCAGCCGAGCCGTCGTCACTGAAGGGCTTTTGCTGGCCGGCTCCTGCCATTCTCTCTCAGGTCTGTGCCGTGCCCCTCGGGACGAGGGCTTGGATCCCAGATGCAAAGCCCATGCTCTCTACAGCTCTCCTGGAAAGATGCCTCCCCCAGCCCTCCAGTTGCGAGTGGGATGGAGACTGCCCAGCCACGCCGCAGCTAGCGGTATCACCCCGAAACCGGGGCTGGGCCAAGGCACTGGTGGCGGAGGACAAGGGGCAGCAGCTCCAGCTGGGCTGCCGGGTCTGCTCGGGGCAAGGCTTGAGGCACTGCAGGATCCCCCAGGGTTTATGGTGAACCAGCCCCTTGCTGTAAAACTTCAGAGCAAGTCTGTCCCTGTGTAAGGGCGGGCTCACGCCTCCAGCAGACTGTAATGTATCGTCAGGTCTTGTTTTAAACCCGAGTGCTGCACTCATCCAGTCCCTCTCAGTCCTCCTCCATCACTCTTAGAAACCAGCACGTTCCCTGCTGACACTCCTCGCTATGCGAAGTCAGTGCCTCTCCGTTGCTGTTTTACCACCTTTTGCTTCTGCCGATAACAACTCCTGACCCCCCCACCCCCTCCAGCAATTCCCTTCTCCATCAGCAAAGGAGGATGACGTGTAAGGTTCATGGCACCAGCCTTTACACAGTGTCTATGGACAGACATCTGCTCCCCTTTACTGGTTTGCTTTAGGACTTAGCTGACACCTAATTTCAGTAACAGCAAAGCAATCGAGCTTGGCTTCATGGTTTTGCGGCATTCTTGGCCCAAAGCTGTTTTAAATAACAAATTGCAAAATAAGCATACGTGTACAGAGACGAATACGAAACTGCAGGAATGGGAACTAGAGACGTGCAGCTCAGGAAGGGTTGTTAAAGCTCCAGCTTGTAGCCGTGCTGATAAGGCAGTTTCCAAGAAGTTGCCCAGCCCTTAAATTCTAGAAACTCTCTCTTCCCAGATCAATAACCTTATATGGACTGAATCCTGGTGTCATCCTACAAGCAAACACGGTCCAGGCAGGACCTTCTGCAAGCGATAGAAGAGAGAGGAGAACCCGTGTCTCTGAGAAGGGGTCCAGAAACTTCCTGGCATAGAGAACAAAAACAAACAGTGAAAAGCACATTTGGTAATTCTGGTAGTTTGGGAAAGCACAAGAAAATGTGTTTCAACTTCATTCTTCTTTGGCCAAGTCTCTTGCTTGCCTGGGAGGGGATCGGGGTGGTGTGAGCTGAGCTGCTGCTCCCCAATTCCTGCGCTGTGCGGGCGGCGGGCGGCAGCACCGCAAGGCTTGGAATCCCTCCAAGGTCTCCCCTCTTCCCGGGGAGTGCTCGATCAGCCCTGGGAGCAGAGCTCTGCACCCAGGCTGCCCCGACACCAGCTCCCTCGCGGCTCCGCTCCCCCTGCTTTCCACCAGCCTTAACTTCAGACATGAACAGAGGCTCTTTGGAGAGAAGGTTTTCCATAGCATCTGCAACTCCATTAGCAAAAATGGTCAATGTGGCTCTAGTGAGAGCACCAAGACGGGGCTGATGAGACTCGGTTGTTTGGCTCCCTTATTTCGTGGGAATTTTTTTAAAATATCTTATGCAGGTGTGGGAGTTGACACAACAGAGCATGCACCGCATTAGAGTCCGTCCAGCTTGTGTGTAAACACTGCTAGTCCCTTTTAAAAACTATCAGGAGTTGTTTCATAAACACAACATATTTTGCTTAATTTCCAAATCATGCGCCATTTCCGTAGCAGGCCCAGTGGTGGAAAAGCCGCCCATGTGGACACAGGCTGGAGCCCCATGTCCTGCAGAGCAGTCCCTGGTCCCTGCCACAGCTGACAGCAGAACCAGGCAGAGGCTACCACCTGCTGGACCTTTCTCATTGACTCCCTGCTCTGTTCCTCTCCACAATGCCATTTAATGACGGCACCGACCGCTTTCTGGGCAACCGCAGAAATGCTGTGTGCTGAGCGTCACGGGACAAACACCTCTCGCCAGCTCCTCATCAATAACAGAGCTGTTGAGATGTTGTGTAAATGGTGAGGACGCTCAATGAGTAGCTTTGTGGGCCTGACCTGCTTGTTGCTTGTTTGGGGTCTGACGTGTGTTTTCCAGAGTCTGGGTGTGCTCTCTTCCTTGCTGGCCCTGCAGAACAGGGGCATCTTTCTGAGCTGAGGCAAACTGCTAGAGTTTTGCTGATATTGGGGAACCTGACATTTCCCCACTGAAACGTGCTCCTACCAGAAAAAGAAATGACTCTTCCAATGGTCCTTAAGAAGGAGCAATAAAGTTCATACATACTGGATGGGCACCTGTCTGAATTTGCGTGGGATCCCACCCTTGCATGGGGTGGGGGTCTTGGGGGTCTTGGGGGGTCTTGGGGGTCTTCATGGGAAGCAGCCTTTTGCATGCTTAGGGGTGTTACTGGGAAGCAGTGCTAGAGCGTGAACCCAGCTCTGCTGCGCAATCGTGCGCCGTCGCGCAGGCAGCACTGCCGAGCAGCCAAGGCAGGTCCACGGGGCTGCTGCCTTTGTGAGGGTGCAGGACCTGGCCTGCGTAATCCAGGCAACCCACGGTCGTGTTTGTCCCACTCAGGGAGCTCAGCCAAAGGACTCCTGTAGCTCACCCTGACTCCTGCAGCCTTGAGATTTAGGGACTCTGCACCTGCTTTGGATGGGCAAACTTTGGGAATCTTGCAGGGCTGAACACCCACTGCTGCCGACATGTCCGGGGGGGCTCGTGGTGCTGCAGCATGTGCATTTCTGGGGCAGAGGCTTTGGTTTTGCACCAAGCACACTGAATGCTGTCAGTGTAATATCCTGTTCTAGGCTTTTTTTGACTGACCTGCTCTTCTGAGCTGTCCTGAAGCTCGGCAGGTTGTGCTAGCTCGGACCTACAACACGTCAGGCCTCGGCTGCCCAGTTAGCCAGGCTCCAGGAAGGTCACTGGAAGAATTCCAGTGGCCTCAAATAGGAGTTGACTCATGCCCCGTGAGATCAAAACAAAATGTCTCTGCATATGAAAAAATATTATGGAAACTGTATCATTCATGCACAAAAGCCGCGCTTCAAACTTTATCATATAAAATATGTAATATTGTAAATGGAAAGAAAAATTCTGTGAGGCCTGGTGCGCATTAAAATTGTTGGCCTGTGAAAAATATCGTTTCCCATAAACACAGCTATTTCCTGCACACGAGTAGGCACCCAAAGCTAGAAGATTTGGACCCTTTCTGCACCCCTTTGAAGCACTCGTTTCTCTGTAGCAGTAATTCCTTTCTAGGCTCATCCCTTGCCTTGTCAAGAGCGACCCAGAGCGAATGCTTACAATGGAGGTGTCAATGTGAGGCGATGTGGCGGTGTGACAGGTATGCTTCGGCATCTCACAGATAGAGCAGCAGCAGAGTGCTGCCCGGGGGGCAGTGGTGGGTGCTGAGAGCACCCCGGGGACAGGCTGCAGCACTTGGCTCACTTAGGTCTTTGTGAGACATCTGGCTCCATGGTCCAATCCTGCCCCATTGATGCTGGCCAGGATTTGACCGTGGTGCTCAGCAATGCAAAATCCTTGTGGTTCCCACGGTAGCTCAATCGTATTCCAGCGGTAGCTGATTGCCATGGCCCAGGGAGCAGCATTTAGCGTATCACTTTGAGGAAAAGAGCAGAGGATGGCTTGGCATGCACAGCAAATGCAATTCTTAGAGGAGAAAATGAATTAATGTGGGTATTAACCAGCAATTTGTCATACAGCCTCTGAGGCCAGCTTCTGCTGTTGTGAAGTGTGCAGTGAAAAGCAACGGATACTTCTGCCTCTCCTCTGGCTTCTCTGAAGTTCTTCGGTGCTGGGAGCAGGTGAACACCAACAAGGCTGTTGGCTGCTCCGCAAGTGGGAGAACCCGCGATGAGTGCTTCTGCTGCTCGCTGCAAATGGCTCTTTCCTCTGACCTGGGGCCACGGGGCAAACTGTAGCTGCGCCTTTACCCTGTGCCGTGCTCCTCTCCTCAGGCAGGAGTATCAGGAGCTGGCTGTGGGCACTGCAGAAGCGCTGTCTGTCTCCTAGTAGGCTGAACCTGGAACACTTTCCATTTATCGCTCTGCTGTGCCTCACTATCACCACCCTGCGACACCTCTGTGGCAGAGGAGTCCCACCACAACACCCTCCAGCAGCTGGGCCTGAATGCAAACGCATTGAAGCTTCAAGCAGTACAGAACCAAGTGAAATAACCCATCTGCACCATTTGTCCGCTGTTGCAATCAAGTTACCCTTTTTTTCCCCAAAACACATGGGGTTTAGGCCAACTGGTCACACTGTGCAAGCCCATTGCTGATCCGCATGCCTAGAGAGGGCAAGAGCTGTGAGATGGCTGACGGGCTCTCAGGCTCCCCTGCCCCAGTGTTATGGGTTGGCTGTGGAATGTGGCTCAGCTAACTGTGCTATACTGGTTCCCTGCTGGAGCACGTTCCTCTAACTGACATCAGGAGACATCCAGCTGCGATGACTAAGCTCTTCTTACATTCCAGAAATCCAACAGATAAATGTTTCTTGAAAATAAGCTAGTGTTTTGTTTTGGGAAATGAGTGAACCATCAGCCTGGTTGCTTTTGTGTAGGGGGCAGAGCTTCACAAGGACCCGCAGGGCACCAGGCAGTAACACGAGCATCTCGCTTGCCCACCCTCCCAGCTCGCCTCTCCTCCTTTGATGGGTTTGGAATGAGCTCTGGAGGTCTAACTGCGGAGAGTAATGATGTGTGAAAGCTCACTTTCATTTTTCACTCTACTTTTTTGGAAGGTGGAACATTTTACAGTTGACAGTACCACACTAAAGCCATATGAGGCAAGTGACTATTTTTAACCAGACGGAGACTATCTGATAGTCTACTGCTGAATCATTTTAAATAAGGAAGAAATCATGGGATCCAAAAGTGGTGTTGGGGGGGATGGGGGTGGAAAGGCTTTTATCATACACTTGTTCCAGTAACTGTTCAACTTCTTCAAGACTATGATGACGACTATCTGAAAGTGCCTGTGGGGTCACTTCAAGTAGTGGCTGCATTTTACAAAATGCTTCTTTTTTGAGAGGGAGGCAGGTGCTCAGGTTAGAGCAGCTTGAGAAGCCACCTGTGCTCGCTAACCCGCTTCGCACCCTGCACCCTGCTCTGAACGGTGCCAAATGGGAGAAGGCACTTGGGCTTCTCGGACCTGCCCTTCTCCGAGCCCCCATCACCCCGTATTAGCTGGGTGCAACATGCTGAAGGCTTGCGGGACCACAGCCTGGGGTGAGGAGGAGAAAGGATGGCCTCAGCCCCGGTCTGGGTGCCTGACGGTGAAAAGCACCATTTCTCCCTCCTCTGCCCACACCAGCACAGAGGTGGCACTTCAAATAATGCGAGTTTGAGAGGTGAAACCGGCCTTGTGGATAAACTGAGGAATTTTCTTCCCATTTCTTTTGTCTAACATGTCTCAGACTCACAGCAACACCCCTTCTCGCAGGAGGGCTGGCAGCTGTGGACTAAGGCAGCTCCTCGCGCGAGGAATGGGAGAGCTGGAAAGTAAGACGGAGTTACCACTGCCCAACAGGCCGTGACCCAAACTGTGTTACAGGCCTATCAGCACGATCGTGTGAGTTAATGCATAGCCTATTTATGCTCACTCAGAGCACAAGGGTGATAAACCTGTGCATTGTGTTTATTTTTGCTCTGAAGTTTGTGGCTCCTTTCCATGGGCAGTGTTCGGCCTCGGAGCTGAGGTGAGTCCCTGCAGAAGTGCAGCCCTGCACTGTCATGCCAGACCAAGGACCGGGAGGAAGATTTCTGCATGTGACCCCGCCGCGGTCTGCAAGGCTTTGTGGTCTGCAGTGTTTTCCCATTTTGCAAGGGGAAATCAAACCTCCTTCCCTGACCTAGTTTGGTACTTGGTCACTGGCCTGTCTCCTCAGTGTCACTGAAACCATGGTGCGACACATGCCCTCAGCCCCCTTTAGACCAGTCTCTTGGCTCTGATTTCCCAAAGGCTGCTGCTCCTGGGTTTCACTGCATTGAGAACAAAAGTCAAACCCTGCCTCAGATGTGTGCGCTGCGGTGTGTGGAGGTGACACCAAGGCATCATGGAGAGGTCCTGTGTCTTCCTGTCACACACCAAAATGTAGTGTCTTACTTCTGGGGAGATGGGAAAGTTCAAACTAATTCTTTCTCTACCAAGCCATCAATATCATCTAGAGCAGTGAGTGCGTATCAAGAGTAGTTTTAACTGCCAGCTTGGTGACAGCCTCAAATGAGGAGCTTTTTGGCCATGGTTGGTAGGTTGCAGCTCTCCCCGATGTCTCTGCTGCACCGTGTTTGCCTTTGCAAACATCCTAAACATGAGCTATAAGACCAGGTGGACTTTCTGGCTGCAAGGACCCACCAGCAAATTTAGCCAAAGGAACTGGATACATCCCCTTTAAAAAGCCGCCAGGGTCAGCGTCTGCAGCACGGGGAATGGAGCTCAGAATAAATGTTCCTTGAACTCAGTGTTTTTAAGAGCAATTGCGCAGCGAGGGGAACGCAGCACGGCATGCTGCCACCTCCGCCAACCTCTGCACACAACCCAGAGCGCTGCAAAGCCCCGGCTCTGTGTCAGGTAGTTATAGCTGTCACCGTAGCTGTCACCTCATGGGTTTGCTCTCTCCGTGCAACGGACAGAAGAGATCAGCGGGGCTGGCATCGCTAGCCATGATGTTACACGCAGCACAAGCTGCTGAGCTCACACGCATGGTCTATAGGGCCTTGGAAAGAGGAGACTTGTGTCTCCCGTGGGACTTGGCCCCCAAGTGGAGTCTCCATCCCTGGAGAGACCCAGAACTGCCCTTCCAAAGCCTTCTCTTCTCCCTTTCCCCCCGGTTATTTCTGATCTCTCCCATCCTCTCTCGGTACCACTGCGGGAAGGGACGGCTCCCTGCCTGCCACCCGGCACTCAGCCAGGGCACACCGCAACCCGTGCAGAGCTGACCTGGGCCTTGCCCTTGAGGAAACGCGTGGTTCAGCTGATGCCACCGATCAGCATCCAGCATGCTCACACTTGCACACCACACGTGGCTTATCCTGTCCCTGCGCCTGAAATCTTGAGTAATGGGGCCTGACACGTGTGTTTTTCCAGAACGCAATCTCTTCAGATCAAATTAATTCTGTGATTTCCATCTGCTTCCTCCGCTGCATAAATGATGAAGACTTCCTGAAGCTAACGGCCAAGCATGCTTGAAGCTGGGACATTAAAATTAATCTTTTGTTCTTGGGTACTTTCTGTAGCCTGATGGCTTGCGGTGCTACTTCTCCCTTCTCGCCCGCCGACTTGTAGGTCTCAAAGCTGCAGACAAAGAGGCATTTTAGGTGGGGAAGAGGAGGGCAGGGAAGGCTGTGAAGGGACTTGTCTGTGGGTTGGAGCCCGCCTGGAGGCTCACACTGAAAGGTCTTTGCCGAGAGCCTCCCTGTTGAGCCGCTGCCCACGTGTGGGGTGAGGGCAGCGCTGAGGGTCCAGCCTGGTGTCCACCACAAACAGCCTCAAATGAGCCTGCAGCTGCATCCCACTTACCTGGTCCAAGGGTGAGGCCGGCGGTCATCCAGGAGTTTCCAAGGACATGGCAACTGAGGGCTGTGTTTAGAAACACCAGACAATCTCTCCTTCCCAGTTTGAGGGGACACTCGCTGAGTAGGATGTTTGTATTCGAGTCCTAGCAACACTGTGTCCTGTAGGTCCTCTTTGCATTAAGAGGAACTGAGATTTTGATGGGAACATCGTGTATTAGGCATGCATTTCCCCTCTTCCGCTTATCAGGGATTGCATTGTGTTGCTTATATTAAAGTCTAAAATACAGATGAAGCTGTGAAGCATGAAGAATAAATGCTGCTCATCAGTAGATACCCCAGAAGCACATCCCCTTAATAAAGGGCATTGGGTGAATAAAATGCCTTTTACTCCCTGGTCAAGACATTTGCTTTTTTAGCAAAATACAATGTTGGGTCTGAGCCAGGGTGTTTATATTTTTGTGTGGATCTACATTTGCATTTTCTCATGTCTAGTTCTATACCCTGACTGCATTGCTAGTGTGAGTAGTGCCGGCACCACAAAATTTTCCTATCCCATGAAAGGCACGGAGCAGAAGTCTAGAGAACATAACCTGCATCTGCCTCCCACCTGCAGTGCAACCACCAGTACTTAGCTTACAGGTAGGACCTCTCTTGGTCAGAGATCTCAAAGCCCTTGGCGAAATGTATTCCTTCTTTTTTTTTTAAAAGGTGCTAATCACATCCTTATCCAGGTTTTTGCTTGAGCAAGACGCGGTGTCCTGGTGCTGAGCTGCAGCTTTCTTGCCTTGCTCTGCTCACCAGGTGGGTCTGCTCTAGTGGGATTTTTAAGTGTGGTGGATTTTAAACTGATTAGTTAAAAATTTACAAAATTAAGCATGCAGCCTTCACGCTTACTTCAGTATCACCCCTCGGGGACAGGCCTGGTTGATGCTTTCAGTAAGGTCAAGTCCCTCTTTCTAACACTGGTTTTGCTTGTGTCTGCTTTTGTGTCCGTCTCTCGCCTGCCAGTTGTGAGGTCTACATCCCTGTTACACAAACGAGTGTTGTCGGTGTTTTCCTTCTTGATTGTTCTGCGTGTAATTTAGATTCCATGAGCAGCATTTAGATTATGTCATTGCATCATTTTAGCGGTGTTTTTCTTGGCTGCAGGTTTGATTTTCTTGGCATTGCAGTTAGGGCATCTTTTCAGCCATGTACACTTGCTAGCTGCACACTCCGTTTCCCCATCTGTGCACCTTGCGCTCGCCTCTGCAAATCCAAACTGCAAAGTCCTTATTTTCCAATTCTTTCCTTGCTTGTTCGCAATGACTAACGCAATTTCTCTTTCCCTTTAATTTTCATACGTCAGTACTTATCTTGGATTAAAGTTGTCCTTATACTACATGAAATCGTTGAAGTTTTCATTTTGATAGCAGTGCCTGGAAGACGCAGGCAAGGATCAGGAACAATTTGTGCTGGTTCTGCACAGGCAAAACCCAGCGCTCCTGGTACCCAAGTGCTTCTGCTCTAACCTTCGCACAGGACAACACAGGGATACGGACAGGAAAACAGGAGCATCAAGAAATGATGATGCAGCATGACAGACCTGCGTCCTTGGCACTAACCACTTTCAGACCTTTGTCAGCAGCCGTGCAAAGGGATTTCAAAGGAACTGTGAAGGATAACTAGGTACTTTTGAGTGCTTTTCATCGCTGCATCCACAGCTCTTCTGTCACATTTTGCGTGTCCTTCTCTGGATGAGCACCCTCCCAACAAAATGGGTTTCGGATTGTATTTTTCCCTGGGCTGTTTAGCAAAGTCCGTTCCTTACTCCTTGCAGTTCTGCTTTCAAGGTGTCTCCAGCTTCCCACAACACTAGTGCAGGGCTCTTGATGGATTCATTCAAATCCTCACGTTTATCATCCCCAATACTATTATAACACAATCCTCCCTTTCTTGTAAGAGCTGACAGTCAAATCAGACATGTATAGTTTACCCGTACAGAGTTGTCTGTTTTCTTATATTACCAATTATATTTCTCGCCAGTGCTTTCAGGTAAACAAAACCAAAGCAATTGCTCCCCAACAACAATTTTTTTTCTCCTTTAAACCCATCAGAAATCCTAGAAAGGCACTGAGCCAGAATCTGCGTCTTCCTTTCCCCCCTCCCAGCCCGTACATTGCTATTTCTGCGCTCTCTGCCCTGGGGGTCCCAGCTCTCAGGTGCCACGGCCCCAGCAAGCCCAGTGCCCGCTCCCAGGACAGCTGGGGGCAAGCGTGGTATGTGCCATGCTTCCCACCACGCAGAGCAAATTCACCAAACTCCAGGCCTCCAGGAACCTAACAGCAAACTAGATATGCAAGCAACGTGCTGCCCTCATGGCTTCTTGTCGTAAGATAGGGGAAGAAAGATGAAAAAAATTGGCCCAGTGATTACTCTGTGAGAAAGCGGTGGTGGAAGGGCAAGGTTTGACCCCGGGGATGGTCCCTGCGCTGCCGCCGTGACCCGCTCCCTGGTGGGAACGCTCTGTGAGTAATCACGAAGCTGGGGGAGGTCTGGCAGGGGCTGCGTCTCTGGATCCCGTGCAGGCAGCAAACTCCCAGAAGCACGGAGAAGAAAAAGGGGAAGGGAAAATTGATGAGGTTGGGAGCCAACACAAAGCCCAGTGCAGGCAGACGCTTCCCGAAAGGAACCTCCAAAGTAAATATGATTGTGCAAGCCATTTCTGTGCCACGTTGGCAAAGAGAGACCAACTTTTCTGTTTCTTTTTCATACATAAATCCACTCAAAAGTGCATGTTTTAGATGCCCCGGGGTTGAACAAGGAGAAGTTAAGATCCTGCTGTCAGCTGTGCTCCAGCTCTGGGCTTGCAGCGCCCTGAGTTCATTCTGTGGAGGAGAGCAGAGGCTGTGACACTCCAAGAGCAAGTGGGGTTTGCTCTTGTGCCAAGACAGCCTTTCTATAAAAAAAAATATTTCTTTTTTTCCCCCCCATGTCTTAGCTTCTCACCAGCTAGCCAGTTCCCAACCTCTTCTTCTCCCCCGTACATTGATTTTTTCCGCGTGCTGCGGACAGGCAGCTCCCCAGGCCCAAGGAGCGCGGGGGAGCGGCGTGCTGGCAGAGGGACACGTGTGTGGGGGCTGCTCTGCTCACACTGCTTCTTCCCAGTGTTGTTGCACACCCAACATTTTCCTGAAACTATAATTAATGGTGCCCAGCCCATGCTTGCCTTCTTCTGAAACCCACCAAGAACACAGAAGCAAACTGAACCATGGATTTTATTTTTTTTTTGCAAACATGATGTTTTCAGAAATAAAGTCTTTGTTCAGGCCTAACCTCGATGTGCCACGAACCAGCCCGATTCCTCAATTCGTGGACAAATTGTAGGTAGGAAAGTCCCACAAATGGCAGGTTCATTGCAGGGTCTGCTCCACCTTCCCGACAGCGCAAACTGGGTTTTCTGGTTGCCTTCATGGCCTCAGCTAACAAAGCCAGGTCTGGTCTCCCTCCGGGGAAGACTGGCTCCTTTTCCAGTCCGGCCTCGTCTACTCTGGCTGACTTTGTCCCTGCTCAAAGGTTTGCCCTAGCCGATGAGCCAGCAGGTCAGTAAGGGAACAGGAGGTCCTTCAACATCCCTATGCTGTTGCATGTATCAGGTCCCTGGTGGCCAGAAGACTGAAAAATAAAAGGAACCATCTCATGTTGGAAAATGCATGAATTTTTCATCCTAATATACACACGAGGGATCAGGACCCCAGCTGACCTCGCTGGGGCCGTGTCTGAGACAGGCTCCTCGCTGGTCACAAGGCACGTGCACGGAGGACAGTGCCCGGCCGGGAGCTGCTCCTCTGTGCCCTGGTCCAACACGGTGGGGACAGGGCGCCAGCGCAGGAGCCTGTGAGGCTGCTCTGAGTCACCCTTTGGAAGGGCCTCGCTTCCTTGCTCTCCGATCCAAGGCTGCTTTCTTGGCAGAAGCCTCCCCCGGCAGTCGGTGGTAAACTCACTGCTTTGGGTTGGGAGGGTTGGTTGGTTTGGGTTTTTTCCAGTGTTTGCTCTGATACACAATTAATTAAACGTAAGTGCCTCCATTTATTGCTCTCTAGATAAACACTGCTGGCTTGCGTGCCCTGGCCTTTGGGGACATTTCTATTGTTTCAGCTACCGCCAAAGCCAAGGAAAGCTAAATCACACTCTCCTTTGGTGCAATGGGAGGCAGCTCGCCCGCAACCATGCCCGAGCGTGGCTTGCGGTTGCCTAAACATTGTCCTTAATGAGGGACACACTGCAGTGGATTTGGCGTGACAAGGTGACCACTACCAGCAAGCTCTGGGCTCTGTCACCAACCCAAGCAAGGTCAAATCAGTTTGAAATAGTTGACTGGTCTTTCACCGTCAACAAGCAGCCTTGGAAGATCGCAAGGAAAGTCTGAGAGGGAAATGGTTTGACGTAATTCAGGTAACAAAAAAATGTAATCTGCGAGCCTCGTGCTACAGGCTTACTGCCAAATCTGTCACATCTCTTTTCCAAGGGCTTCACCTGCCTTAGGAGCGAAGGTAACTTAATCCAAGCCATGTTTTGTCTGGTCCTGGTTTAGAGGTGCACCTACTTTTTTGAAGTGCCAGCGTGGCAGTCATTCCCTGCCGGCAGCCCATCTCGATGCATTTGGTATCAGGGTTGCGTGGCCCAAAAAAACCCACGAGGGCTTCAAAGCACGGCATCCGGGGCCATGGATACCCAGATGGACAGCTTCTCGCTTCACCAGATTGCTTTACGAAGCAGAGGCTTTCCTCCGCCAGTCCACGCTGATGGAAAACGCCTGCTTGGCTTCAGCCAGATCTTTCTAGAGCCCAGAAATGTCTGATTAAAGCCAAGCGAAACAAGGGGCTGTGGATGCTGCGGGAGGGTTTACCTGGAGCCATGCAGGGGTTCCGCTGCCAGCCGTCCTGCCTCGCTGGAGGAGCTCTATCTCCTCAGCATGGAGGACATGGGAGATGCACAACCACCTCCGACATGCTGCAGGTCACAGCACGACATTGCCGGGGAAAACACAGACTCCTTCCTTTGCCTCCAAAGGCTGAGCAGTGAGCGACTGCAGGTTGAGAGCTGCTTAAACAGTTGAATTAACTGCTCAGTGCGGGAGCAGGTGGACAGCAGTGGGGAACAACCTCACCCCCAGGCCAGTCCTGTCTCCATCCCCACCGCAGCAGAGCCCTCTCTCCTACGCCAGCCATCTCTGCTGGCTGGTTGACTCCTCAGGCCAGATTAGACACGTGGCAAGGGGAAGGGACCGGGGAAGGGACCAGGGAAGGGGCATCGCGAGCCCAGTTGGCAGCAGCCTGTGTCATTCCTGACGTTAAGCCCATGACAAGCTGATTGTTCCAATTTCTCACTTGAGCTTATGGCTGAACATCCCTTCTCCAGAAGGGTGAAACATTTTCCAGAGTCCATCTAATCAATATTTCTCTGATAATCTAATTAGTTAGGTAAAGCCAGACCAGCTGATTAGTACAAGCCACTTACAGCATTAACAGGTCACAGCTCCGAGCCCAAGTTCAGTGTTTTTCAACGTCTTTGACTTGCCAAAGTTCCCAGGGAATATGCAGACCCATGAAACAGGTTTAGGCTGACAGCGTTAAGCTTGGTTTTTTCAGCCCGTGACTTGGCCATATGCTGCTTTACCCGCAGTGTTGGTATAAGGGATTCTCACCTTCTTCCTCTCCCCTGTGCCAGGCACTGACTGGAGTTAAAATAATTTCAGATCTAATAATTTTCAGAGTATTTTTAACAAGCTGCTTTCACAGGGCAGCCTCACAGACCCTGCTGTCAGGCTGCGGACCACAGCTTGAAAAACCATTGCCCTGCACTGGCACCTTGCTTTGAGCCGTCTCGGTCTTCAAAGGCAGCACCAGTTCCTGAATAACCGCAGGTTGCCTGGCCCCGGGCACCCCTTAAGGACTCACCAGCCGCACCGGAGGGAAACGGTTGTTCCCGCCAGGCTGGGCTCACCCGCCTTGTGCCAAACACCAGCATTTCAGTTAGAGGTCACAGACTTTGTGTTTCGTTTGCTTTTCCTTATTCCACACACAGGTTTATTTTATAAATAGAAACTTCTTAAGAAGCCCGTAGGCGTTGAGACCAGCATGGATTCAGCCTTTTCGTCAGCGAGGTGCGTGCTTCACTCGAGGCATTGGAGCAGCCCCGCTGAGACCAGTGGGCGGCTGCCCGTGGCAAAGAGCCCCGCAAAACCTGAAGGCCGGAGGGTTTCCTGACCATAGGGCATCCACCGGAGCAGAACAGCAACAAACACATCTAACTGCTTACTTAAACACATTAGATGAGAACAACTTGTTCGGCAGCACCCTTCTACTGCAACAGTTACATTTATGCATGCGAAAATCTTGCAAAATCTGGCACAGACCCACTGTGGTTTAATGCAAAATAGCCTAAAAACAACCACAACAACAAAAGCTCGACCATACCTCTCTATTTAAAAAAAGAAAACCCCACAACTTAAAATAGGGCAAGGAGGGATAGCAAAATAGCAGCGTCGATTTCCTCTTTCACAGTCGGCTAGATGAGTAAGCTGCTAGCATTGGGTTATATACGTATTACCCAACAACTCCAGTATCAGACAGGCTTGAGCGCTTAACACTGCTGCACCGTGAGAACCCTTCCTCTGCACAGAGCTGTGCTGTGTCAGCCTGAAATACGGAGCTATCTGCGAGGCAGGGGGTGAGAAGCTGTTTGCCAAACAGCTACTTGCAAATACCACCAAAGCCAAAATTAGTCTTTGAGGAAGTTTAGCTTCAGGCTGTTGTTTCCCAAACAGCAGCGCTAAGTACTTGGGGAGTACAAATAAATCTTGATTTTCGGTCATATCTGTCACCAAGAGCTGTACCGGCTAGCAGTGGAAAAGGCTGGTAGAAAAACAGAAAACTGCAAAACAATTCCAGCAAAGGGTCATACAGGTAACAGTAACCAGAAAACTTACTGGGAGCTCTCACCTTGATCCTGGGAAGCTAGCGGTAATTTGCCATTAAATTTCAACAGAAAATAGGACACCTCCTTCTCTCACTTAAGGTACTCTGGGAGATACTAGAATAAACTCCATAAATTATGCCCTTCATGGTATTCCTTTCTCCCTTATTCTGTCTTCCTACAATCAGGTTGCAAGGGCAGGACAGCCCATACAAATCTGATTCCCAGATTTTTCATATAAGCACAGTCACAATGAACAGCCTGCAACTTGACAGCACCCAGCATCACTTTTTTATTATTATTATTTTTAAACAGTAATATCATGGCTAAAAAACAGACTACATTAAGTCTCTGCTAGGGAGTAAGCAAGCCTAAAAAGCTACTGGGACTGCAGGATTGTCAAATTCACATGACACAAAGGAAAAGAGGACTCCAGCATCAAGGCCACTTACTGGTATTGGCAGTAGTTCACAGCAGTAATTGCAGCACACCTATCACCTGGCCCTAGGATGGAAAAGTCTCACCCATTCGCAAGAGATGAATGAAGCACAGTATGAAAGCAGTGCAGCCCTCTCTTCCCCGGCTTTGCTGTTACGACTGCCTCGCAGCACCAGAGCTAGACGGCAAGATGCACTGCCACCTCTTGTTTAGATAGCGCAACCGAAAAGTACGGGCTGGCAGCAAGCAGCGCCCTGCCAAGCTGTGGGCAGCAGCAATGCCTCCAACTGCAGATCATATTATATCGTTATACATACTTATATCCACTTGAGGGGAAACAAGAAGGGGCTTTTATAGTGCCCTACCAGCACCCAAGTTGGCAACAACAGTTTGCTGGCAATTAAGCTGCTTTTAGCCCGGTGTACTTGTTCACAAGCATCACAAGGACATTTCTGCACTGCGAGAAGGGGAGGCTCCCACTCACTAAAGATGACCACCCAACATGAGGCAGCTGCCACCACCACCAGCCTTCACGGAGAGCTATCGGCACAACCCAGTTAGGCAGCAGTAAACCAGCAGTGGTACAAAACACAGACCCAAACCAGACTGTCACACGTTTGTATGTTTATTATTTCAAAGTACAATATATACATAATGTATAGCAATATCTTCAAAAACTTTATACAGAAACAGTTATCTACAAAATTAAATCAATAGACATTCTGTGTATATTCGGACAACATACATACATATATTGGAAGATTCAACATAGTTTCAGTTAGAACACGAAAATGGGAAGGAAGCCCCCCATCCAGCTTGGAAAAGCTCCAAATACCACCCAGCTCCCTCCGCAACGCAGCCGTCTGCCCTTCCACAGGTTTCAGGTCGGTGTGGAGACACGGTAAATCTGATTTCTAGTGCCACCTACTGCTGACATTTACCATCACGGTTGATTCCATCGACAGCGGGAAGGGCGAAAGCCCATTGGAAAGGCCTTGTTCCCTGAACCCCTTCCTAGATTCCGGTGTCTACAGCACGTGGGCACTCAGCTTTACACTCTATTGAGTGGAAGCCAGAGATCTGATTTTTAGATTTTATTTTTAGTTATGAACCAAAATATTGTAATGAAAAATATTTCAAGAGAGTAACTTCAGTTTTAGTAGCTGGAGATACTGCAGGTGTCGTCAGCAACAAGTGAAGACGATGAAAACATCTGAGGAACAAATCAATCTCCACTCTTTTCTGGAGTCTGAAATTAAAAATATTGCACAAGCCTATGTGGCAGAAAGCCAGTGATTTCTATAGCATAAAATGGTATTCTTCAGTTCAGAGCATCTGGCTTTGGACAACAACAGTGCTGGATTTTACAGAGGGTAGAAAAGCATAGGCAGCTTTCCTGTAGGGCCTCTAACATCTGGATGTGCGATGTTTGAATTAAAAGAGCACCCTGAGTATTTAAGAAACGTATGTTTAAGCCTGTAGGACACAAATAGCTATAAGCTTTGAATTTTCAAAAGCAGCCTGTGGCAATTACATGTCTAATGGACACTGAATTTCAGTGACAGGTATGTAGCTAACTGCTCCAGGCTGCCTTCAAAATCAGTTTGTCTCTAAAAGTCAGTTTATCTGAGGACAGTTTTCAATCTCAGGTTCATAACATAAAAAGTTTCCAAAACAAGGGTAAGTGAAATGTGACTGTTACGCAAGCCCTGCACCCACTCTGCACCCGCTGGTGCTCACCTGCGTGAGCCACCCCACAGACACACAGCTTCTCACAGAAGCGTTCTTCTTACGTGCGCCAACAACATTACACTCCTGACAATCTACCCCATGGAAACAACAGGCAGGTGGCTTGCCAGCAACGTTTTTATGGCTAATACAGCCCTCCCTCTCAGGAACGAGCAACATTGTTAAGTAAAGTTGCTGGCTGACCCTGTCATGTATTCAGCTTACTGGATAGAGAGTCGCTTGCCAATGCGATCTAGAAATTTCCATCTCTAAGAGATATGTTTAAAATAACGCCTGTAGAAAGTGACTTTGGTCCCTGAAAATACTGTGCACAATAAACAATGTGACATTTTGGCTGCCTTGTGTGTCTCCATAACCAAGAAAAAAAAAAAAAAAAAAACTGAGAAGTTATTAGTGCTACAGAGAGGAAGCAGCATTTCCAGCAGGGCAGGAGGACAGCTAACTAGGTTTCTCAAATAACTTAAAAGGAGAAACAAGCATGCCAAAAAGAAGTAAGAATTTCCACAATGTCATTGCACTTATTCCATCTGCACCACACCTCTCCTTCATTCACATTGTACACCTGGAGAACATACATTAAATGATTACAATATTAACATGGTATCTAAAATACTGGAGTCATTCAGCTGAACGCCTGAAAATATCCAGAGATCTGGTACGTTAAAGCATGAAAACACAAACATACAAGAGCTAAGCTATGTTTTGACATGCAAATTGTTCTAAATTCTTTCAGCAGAAGGTCTAGTTCAGTCATGAACAACTGCCCGTTCACTTCCTGGAAGCTGGTGACAAATCCGTTTCAGCAGAGACAGGTATTTTCCTCTTCACATCACGTAATAAAGCAGAGGTAATCCCATGACTGGACTGGTCCAAATTACCTAACACTTCAGATAACCATTGCTCTCAGGAATTAGAAAAATATATGTATAAAACCCCACCCAGATTAAAGGCTCACAGTTTCTACAATGCTCGGTCAGGTTTTAAATAATTTGTTTCCACCTTCCCTTGCTAAAGAAGTACTTAAACCTTTGACACTGGAGAGACCTGCCATCCAAGACTCTTGAAGCTCTCTGGACCACAAACCAGGTCTTGATCCCGCAAGGACTTTCAGAGATGCTTATCTTTAAAGTAAAAAGGAAGTGTCACTGTCTTGAATCAAACTACTCAAACCAAATCAGGCCCTTTTGCTCAATTTGGTTCATTACAAAGCTCAAGTGACTCCATGGCACCTGAAAACAGAGCGCACACCTCTAAGTCACCTAGAGGCTTTGATAAATTATCCTCCTGTGTGCTGCCGGATTCAGGCCCCCTGTTTTGTGTATGATGCAAATGGTGCCTGCAGTAAGATAAATTCCCCTCTCTCCATCCCAAGTATCCTTTCTAATTAAAATAGCTAAAGCATTGCTACTGTAAATGTATATTGAAATTTTTTTCATGATAATAGGAAGTTCAAGTATTTAATAAAAACCCAAAGTATATACTTTACACTGATCCGGTCAATTCATTTTGGTCGAAATGCAGTAAATACAGAAATCTATGCATTTACACTGCTGGAACAGAGATATTTCAGAACATTGTGACTAACCAGAATCTTGGCACCTTGGATACTTTTCCTCCATCACCCTCTCAGCCACTGAAGGACTAAGAAACAGTTCTCACTTCATGCTGTTTTAACCAACTAATTCTTCACAACAGTAAAATTAAGGAGCTGCACAGGTTTCTGTGCCACTTACACAGTCCAACCAATAGATTAAAATCCCATTTAGATATATTTCCCATTTCTTACCATTACTTTCACTGGCTGGTTTAGCAGTTGAGAAAATTTAGCTAACTTCCACTTGTCTTTGGAAACAGATACAGTCACAATGTCTACCTGTACGTACATAACAACAGGCAGTTAGAACTCCTACTTTTTAAATGCTATTAGTTATGCAGAAGGACAGAGAACTTTATTAAGCAATTATCTGATATCAGACTTCTTTAGATCCGTGTACCTAAAGATCAAGGGTTTACAGGATTTGTTGAATTGACATTTGTTTCGATTACACATACCCAAAAACTGAATCAGAAAGTTTCTTAATCCCTTAGTTTTACTGTTTCACTGCTTTTGAATAAAGAAACTGACCAGTTGAGTGTTAAAGCCAAAAATATGCAATATCATGGCCAACACTTAAACCCCAAAATTTTGTGACAAAGCATTTTTCCACATGTATGTCAAAAATGCTTAATCAACCTAAATACCAGAAATAAAATGCAAGAAAGGAAATAATGTCTGAAAGCCCTTAAAGCTCAGTAACACTGGATATGTTCAACAGCAACGAAGACATAATTGGTTTTATTTTTTCAAGCTCCATCATTAAGAGACCGATTAATTATACAGTGCAGAAATTAAAATCTCACTGCAACTCACTCAAAACATAGTATGCACTGCAAAGCATCCATATGTCATTTCAAATAAAAGTTTCAGATAAATGTAGTGTGTAGTAAAATTCAGCAACACCTCAGGCTGGTATTCGGTAGACAGAACCACACTGATGCCAAACCCTGTAGATCCCTCACACGAGTAAGCCTGTATGGTTAAAGGCTGTATACGCAAAATATCAGACGCGTGTGCTGGCAGGCAATCAAATTTCAGGAAAAATGTAAAAAACAGTGGTCTGTAGCACCTGCCTTTTCTGCATCTTCATGTTGGTTATTCCATAAAAGTTTTAGTTATGTCTGCTTTATTTTCTGTTCCAGTTCATGCTTGTGTTTAATAAGCCGTTCTATTTCTGTTCCTAGAGTTTGAAGGTTTTCCTTTGGGGAGGGGAAAAAAAAAAAAAAAAGGATAGGGTAAGTTATACAGGGAAAATGACTCAATCAGCACAAAATGCACTAATAAGTTAAAATTACTGTTTATGTCAGCAGGTTGATACTTTCAAGTATCCAGAACAAGCGCAAATGATTAGACAGTTGAAGAAAACCAAGCTCATTTCAATAAAGGATGCAAAGCCCTCAGCAAGTCTTTTTTTGCAGTTACTGATATTCTACAGGCTGTCTAGCAAGTATGGCGTTCAAGGGGAATGATAATTACAGGAAGAGATCTCCAACTCCTGCAGAACACTGCAGTCCAGCTGGCAGCCTGCACAACATTTTCCAGCCTGCCAGCCTTCCCGTGCAGCAGACATGCTGCCCCAATAGCTCATCAGGGTGCCCAGCTGCTGGGACTGGGCCAGGCACGTACAGCCCATGCCCCTGGCTCCTCGTGACTGCGGAAGAGCATGGAGAGGCTCTTCCCTGCTGAACGCACAGGCCGCCCAGAATTTATTTCAAGCAGCAGCCCATTAGTGCAGCATACGAGGGTCCCAAAACAGAGGTTCAGCGTGGATTATGTTACAGAACTCTTTGATTAACCCAATACTATCAGCGTCACCCATTCACAATGAGCTGACTTCTGAAAAGCCTCCTCCGTTTAACAGCATGCATCCCTTTGAAGGCAGTATCTCAGAACTGCTAGAACGTGTTGCAGAACTGGCATCGCTACTCACTTTCAATGTAATATTTTTCAGTAACGTATCTTCTAACACAGCCTGCAGCTTCCTGTTTATCTCTAAGGAGAGTTCCAACGTGAGACCACTATCTGCAGGATGAGATGTATACAGAGATGCCATAATCCCTCCCCGTCTACTCAAGTGTACTTTGTTGAAGTCAGAGGCCTCTGACGATAGTGTTCCAGCTTCTTCCCGCAAAATGTAACTCTGAATAATTCTGGGGGGGAAAAATTAAAAAAACATCGTAGCATTACAAGGCAGTGAAAAGTCAGACAAAGAAGTAACTTCAGACTCCAGACATAAGAATAATTTGATTTTCAAGTCTTACTGAAGAGGCAGTAAAAATCAGCTCCTGCAACTTCTAGGTCAGAGGAAAACCTGAGATACCACAAGAGCTATAGGAGATGCTGGTAAACTGAGTCACTACAACGCACAAGGCTTACATATTTGGAAATATTTTGATAAAGTAACATTGCTACTGGAGGAAAAAAGGTACTTAAAAAATGCCTCACTACTTTTCTTTGTTGAAAGACTCCAGACAGGGATTCTTAAGCTTTCTACAGATAAGACAAAAATCACAAAGTCTCTGCTCAAGAGTCTTCACAAGCTGTGATCATGTTCTACGAAATGGTATCAGATGGGCATAAATGCATAGGCTCGTTAAGCAAGGGCTATACTTAACAGACAATTGTACTTTCCAGAGGAAGGTATGCACCACAATTTCTTCCCTCCCTAACTGAAGTTTCAGACATCATCCCGTAAGATACAGATTTCCATGTACGTGGAATCTTCTCTCACACGTTAAATACTGGACCACCTGCGGCTCAGATACGCTGTTTGTTTGATATGCATGCCAGACTACCATCTGGAATTATGCAGATTCTCCTTCCAAAACAAACACTTACAATCAGCACCCTTTTAAGCACATGGAGAGAATGGACACCTCTGTTAGCCAGTGGCAGCACTCCACCTCAAATCAGCCACCTGTTGACCATTTTGCTACCAAAAAACCCACTTGCACTATTCTATTCCTCCTGAAAAATTTCAGTAGTAAACAACTCAGCAATTACTCTAACTGCTGGGGAAAGATAAGGAGAAAAAACAACAATACTAATCGTACCTTTGAGATCCACTGTCACTGCAATATTTTTATCGTTTTAAATATTTCCATTTAGACAATTACTTGTCTTACATAAAATCCTGAATACTTGTCTAGTGCACCAGTTCAACACTGAAAAACTCTATGAACAGAACTCAGAACATACTTTGTTTTTTTCCTGATTTCCTCCACCAGTTGTTTAATGTGATCCTCCATAAATTCCATCTTTTCATTTTTTCGAGCATGTGCCTTCTGTAGCCTTAGTATTCTTTCAACCAAGACAGACTTGTCCACCTCTGGGAAGCTATCCACAGCTACCGAAGATCCAGTATTCTCAGGTGATCGATCCTCGTTGCTGCTGCGCGCGTTAAGGGACCCTGTCAATACATCCATATTTGTAAAAGCTCTCCTTTGCTTTCATACCAGGTAGAACATCTCCACTAGTGCAGTGCATGGATTCATTACTTTTCAGTAACTTAGGATATTTTCTTCGGAATGTCAGTTTCCCTTATATTTTAGTGGTTTTTTTAATATATAAACAATCCTTATACCATTTAAATGATACATGACAAAACAATACTGTAGTCCCCTAGCATAGGCATAGTTCCTTTAGCATAAGTGTGCTTGCTTCAGTAACACTTATTCCTGCGTAAGTACTTTCATATTCATGAATATTACTTTGTACAAGACTGAGCTGATTTTAAACGTATCTGTTTTGGAGTCCACTAAAATTACAACACCATGATAGCTGTGTACAGAGTGACGAAAGCCCTATGTATAAGCACTCTGCAACACTGATCACTTAGAGCTTGAAATATTTTTTCTTTCTATTCTTCTCTGTATTTATCTCTCTTATACAGTGAGACTACAGGACACTGACAGAACTAACACAACTTAAAACCCAAAGATATAGAGGAAGAAAACAGATGTTGTTTGCAGTGCTAAAGATAACCACTTTGCTTCTAACTGGATAGAAAGTAATGAATTTTACACAAATACACCGATGCCTCTGAACATGCTAATTGATTTATCATTTACACAGTTGCAACTGTCAATAATGCAATTAAACAATGTTGGAAGCCACTGCTCATCTCTGTTTTGCCTCTGGCAGCGTTTAAGAGGGTCCTCTATAAACTGGAATCCTCTGTGCTTCCTCCAAACATAAAAGCAAGAAAATAAAAAAGGTAGGCATTTAAAAAAACCCCAACCAAATATATAAACATTAAACTTTAATCTCATAATAAGAATAAGCACCTACAGCTGCATTCAGCCAAGTGCATTTTGGTGCTTAAAGGCTATTTTGTCAGCTTTAATGGGATGCTGCCCACACACTGCATATGCACAACCCACAGAAAGAGCAAGGCTCACGGCAGCACACCATGGCAACCTTATTAAGATCGAAGGATTGTTTTGGCAGCCCTGCTATGTGCTATATTACCTGATGAACTGGAACGGCTCCCCATGCTGCTGACTTCTTTGTCATAATTACCATTTTCCATCTGATCCAATTTCCTCCGCGCTAAAAAGTATAATAAAATGATGGTTACCAACAGCAGATTAAAAACCCAAAATCTGAGAGTTACACAACATACAAAAACTCTAATTCTCTCTGACCTGCATTAATTTAGCATGGCTTGCCAACTGAAAGATAATGGTAGCAGCGAAAGAAATCTTAGTGGGGAAAAAAAAACCAAAACCAAACAGGCCCCCTCCTCTCCCTGTCCCCAGCCACGAAGCACCTGGATGCAACATCCACCAAGATCCCTACTCCCTGCAGCAGTTGCCAGTTGAAGAGGGTAATGTCATACATAGGATTAACTGGGAACCATAAGACTTAAATTTGATTTTACTTTTGATTATGACTGCCGTGTAACTAACTACTGAATGACAGAAAGACAACTCTGTTCTGGGATCACATAACTATATCACTACTGGGAGCTGAGTGCAGTAGTTGTGCCAGAGGCACCACTCTTTCAGTAGGGATCAAGAGGGAAAGTGCACAGCTGTTCATATATATACAAAGAGAGGCATGGAACTTGTCTTGCACAATGCCAACAGGATCTCTTCTTTCAAAGACATTTCAAACAAACTTGATTATATTCAAATCTATTTGCACTCAGAGCATATGCATTATTAGGTGTTTAATGATTTCCATTTGTTGACAAAATTAGTCATCAGCCTCTCCATATCCATCTTTAAAAACTGAAGTGCTCTGTTTAATATACTAAAAAAAATATCTGTCACCAGCACTTACTGATACAGTCAGCAACTCGGAAACTTCTAGCAACTTTTGACTATACTCCTACACTGACCAGGATCCATATGTACCCACAGTGACATTTCAGTAGTCACAGACATGATAACAAAGACCAAGCTCTTTCAAAGTAAATCTTTCATTTTACATCTAAGCCCATTTCAAAAGTTGTATTTAAGACTGAAAACTGACACTAAGGCCCTGTTTCCCCAAGATCTAACTTGCTTACTCACTCTCACTGTCTTTAGGGTCAAGGAGAGCTTGAAGGGCTACACTCAAACAGTGTGCATGCACAGACAGGACCCTAGTCTCTACCAGACACTGTCAAGGGGCTTACAGATGGGGCTGAAAATATCTGAAAACAATTTCAACCTAGCTGAAGTTGTTTTGTGAGGTCTTTCAAGTTTGCTGCATGCTTGCGCTTCTGGGTAGCCAGTTCATCTTTCAGTTCATCCACGTGGGTCTTCAGCGCTGTTAATTCTTTCTGCTCTGAAGCTAGCTGAGCCTGTAGTGTCTCAACCTCTAGCTTTCGCTGATCCTCCTCCTTCTGCAACTTGGTGGCCTGAAATTGTAGTTTTCTTTTCAGTCATATACAAGAAAATTCCAGCCTAACCACACTGTATGCTCAACAGCCCTAACTCTGCACTTTAACTTTCATCTGAGAATTAATTCCCATTTTACATTTATTATTTAGGCTAAACACTACCACTACAAATGAATACGCAGCACAGTGCAACACTGCAGTAAGACTCCTGAACTGCATCCAAAACATCCACATGATACAGTACAGCGCCATGCAGAGCTGTACAGTGCAGTCGCATTACCTTTCACAACACACTAAGTTTGTACTATGAGATAAATATAATTTTTAACAAACAGGACCTAAGAAACAGTTTACAGTAATAAATTTCAGACAAATTGCAACCTTCCGATTGTCTCCATGACAGCCGCACAGAGAATAACTCTGTACTTCCAGAAAGACAGAAAGAGCAACAGAGTAACACCCCCTCATTCTTGTGCAGCGTGCCTCATGATTTCTTTCCCCTTAGAAACATGAGATGTACATATCCCAGTGCCATTATTCCATCAAACTGGCAAACTTGACGAGAAACTGCAGTCAGGTAAGTAAAGACACACGGTGAAATTCATATGCCACATCTTCATCGATATCAGACATTTTACTAGTGCAAAAAACAAGTTGCACACTGTACTCACCAGATCATCTTTAGCCTGTTGAACACATTCCAGCTGATTCTGCAGCTCTCTTTCGCTGTAAGAAAGCTTATCCAACTGGCTCTGTAAGGAATTGTTTTCAGACTGAAGCTGTGCGTTCTTACTGGTTAATTTTTCAGTGAAAATCAATAGCTCAGATTCTCTTTTCCGACTACCTTCAATGTCCTTCTGGAGATCAGCAATCAGAGAATTGAAACCATCTACTTCTTCCTTTAAAGCACTGATTTCTTGTTCATCTCTGTCAAAACAATTATATCTTATCAGGGATAACCTGAGCTTAAAGATATGAAATCTTACTGAAATAAAAGCATTCAGGTTAAGACCAAATACGGCAGACAAACAATTAATGACCCTGGGGCATCTGTTAGTCACTGGATGGTTTTAAATGCCAAGGGAGTTTACAGATTCCATTTCATGACGTGTTGCAGTGCTGAAGTAACAGGTATCTGTATCCCTCAGAAGGACAGTCAGTCATTAGCTTCCTCAAGGAAGACCATCTCTCTGTATTCAACTTCATAAACTTCAGTATAGGGTATAAACAAAACCCTCAAGAACAGATATTGGAGACATGAGGAAGGTCTGTAAATCTAACAAAGGTGGTCATTCTGTAAGAGGACTTGTCTTTAAAAGATGGGGAAATACTCCAGTTCTGAGCTTCTCCAGGAGAGCAGTTCAGTGACTTCTGAAACATCCACCCGGTGCAGCTCCGATTCAAAGGACCTTGTCTTACTCTACTATCCCTCCCCCAAACCTCTAGAAAACAAGTTCTTGTTGCTACTGAAGCACTCCCATTAGGAGACTTTTGATCTATCACTTGCAAACCATTTGAGTGAGAAAGGCTGTATCTTCAGTTATGATCAGCATTTTAAAGAAAGTGATTGAAATTAATTCCAAAACTAAATAGCTGTTAACAAAGTTGCAGGCTAAAAACGTCCTCCTCTCATTCGCTCTTGCAATATTATTTCAGTAGTTCTTCAATCATGGGATTTCTTACACCTTTCTAAAACCTTACCTTCCAACATCAGCAGAAAACCCCTCACCTCTTTCTCACAGGGAATGCGTATATTCAAATTTAAAAATAAAATTAAAGTTACACAAAGTAAAGGCACATATTTAATTCCCTGTCAGACAGTGTAATTACCAGGAGGCTCAATTCGCTTTAAACCAACAACCCCCTATCAACATTTCTTCAAACACAGGTGAGGCTCAGGCAATCCAAATCATTAATAATTCTTCTGAAAATGAACTATTATTTTGTAAAACTAAGTAACTGATTTCTACCAGAACTAGCAAAATGAGGAGTTTGTGTGGTTAATGACAACAGAAGGTAGCAAGCATTGCACTACCAAAGGGTAACATCAAATGTATTGCACCCTGCCTTTACAGTCATTTTTAGGCTAATTCCACCTTTCAGAAGACTTCAAACTGAACAACTACAGCACTGATTTTTTTTTTTCCAGCCATTTATGCTGCAAAATATCTCACCTATAGCTCCCATTTAAAAACCTATGCCAGAACGCTGCACTTCTATTTTACGTTTCCAAATACGTTGTTTCATTATCACAGGAGAAATCTCTAGTTGACAGTCAGGGTTGAACCAGACAAAATTAAGTGTTTAGACCATCCTAAAAGAGATCTCTAGCTTATCCTTAAAGTTCTCCAATGAAGGAGACCAGGCAACACTGGAGATTATCAGTATCCAGCTCAGCCATAAAGTTCTTCCCAGCAGTCAACCTAAAATAATCTTTCCTGCAAAACTCTATTTTTGTCCTTCCCCCAGTGAACAAGGATAGCTGAACATTCCCTTTAAAATAGCCTTCTATGCACTTAAGGATGTCTCCCTTCCATCTTCGCTTCCCTAAGCTAAAGAAACCTGCCGCCTCTATTCTTTTCTCATCAAGAAAAGAGGTAATATTTTGTGTGAATTAAGATGAAATTCCTTCCATTTGCTTCCAAGAAAATGAAAGGCAGTAATTTTATTTATTCTACACAACAACAGGAAAGACAGAGGTCAAGATTCCAGGATTTCTCTTTCATAGATGATAATGGGACTTTACTGGTCCAAGTTTCAAATTTCTGGTTGAGATTCTACAACTTTATCAAACATTCTAAGGAGTACTGGAAACACTTTAAAGGCAGAGAAGCAAAAGACAATAGGAAACTTGATGTAGGGATAATAAGTGTGGTATGGGAATGATCCTTAAATAGGAGTTTGATCCAAATTGAACAATAACGAGAAACAGATATTTAAGCATGTCTCCATTACTGAGAGGAAAAGATAACTGGAAAAACACATTTGTAGTTTCACACTGTGATCACAGCCATTTTAATTCATTTGGCAAGATCCCAAGTGAAAAATAACTGTTATTGATCGAAGCGTAAGCTTCGCTTGTCTCTAACAGATTGCAGTTTCCCTAGAAAGACTGATGACACGGTGCCAATACAGCTGACCAGCACATAGCAAATTGAAAATGCTTCATTCTCTAAACCCCAAGGAAGGCATATAATCACTGAAATATTTTTCAATGATAAATAAGAACTGTTTAAAAGCACAGGAGGGACACATGCATAGTTCTGCTTATCTGACATTTGTCTATCTCCATTTATGCAACAGTATTAGAATCAATGTATAGTATTTGTACATTCTAGTCCATATGTACCATATAGAAACATGACTACACTCAGACACTCCTGAAGCATCCACGAATCCAATTTTCTGAGATCATTTCCCTCACATTCTTAAATGAGAAAACTTTGACACAGCAGAATGAATTCCAGTCCATTAGAAATACAAGTGCTCCCTACTATTTGAATATAGCACCCGTCAAATATGTAAAATTGTTTTTGTTAAATACTTTCATTCATCCATCAAAATTTTGAAGCAATCTATCTTTACAATTCAGTTGCTTTTCCCCAGTCTTTCAATGAAACAAGCACTGGGGAGACACCTAGGAGATAAAACCTCCTACAGAGTATGCCAGAAAGCAAGCACTTCTTACTGTAATAACGAAACATGTAAGAACTAGACTTATCAGTCTCAATCCCTGTATCTTATAAGAGGCCACCAAGGTTGTCTCCAGCACTAGCAATACTGATTTAGATTAGGAAAACACTTAAATTAGGACAGGCATTCTTGAAATTACAATACATTTAAAGCATCAATAATTTCAATTTAAAAAAAACAAACAACACATTTCCACATCCCAGTTAATCTTATGAGTCCTCAAAGTGCATAGCTGTACCTCTGATGTTGATCCTGCAGACGATCCACAGTTTTGACTCTGTCCAGCAAATTCTGAATTTCAGTTTTCTGTCTATTAATGATTTCTTTATACTTGGATAACTCATCTTCTGTTCTTAAACGTTCATCTTCTAGACACTTTACCTAAATAGAAAAAAAAAATAAAAATCAGAAACTATTTATTCTCCCAAACTTCAGAGCTGAATTATGCTGATCAAATGTCTAGATTGTTGAACAAAGCTCGTGTGGGTTTTTTTGGTAATTCCAAGTAGCAAAGAACAATATCCCAAATATTTCGGATCAAATACAGTCAAAAAAATAAACAGACAAAAAATGCAAAAAAAAAAAGTCAAATTAAGCAAGTATGATTAACATTAGCTTTGTCCAAAGACTCAAGCTTATCAATCTAATGGACCAGGATCCAAGACACAGGCCTTCCCCAGTTACCAAGCCAACCCCTTATTATGTCTTCCTCCCTTTTTCTAAGGTCCTATTGACCTAAACCCCTGCTCCGGATACAGGGACTGGCACACTAATCTATAAACTGTTCAGAAGTTATGGATAGCATATACTCCTTATCAAAGGTCACAGGTATGACCTCTACAAAACTAGCTTCACAGGTAGGAAAAGTTTACAAGTATTTTTCATTTTCCAAAGTTACTAAATTTACAAGATATTTACTAAATTTTTTCTCGCAGCTTTTCAGTCAAACAAGGTGCATACCATGAAACAAAACATTGCTGTACTATGGATCAACTGATACTCCCTAAGAAAGCCTACCCAGAGTCACAGTTACATATGCCAGCCAGTCTCTAATCACAGTTTATTCTGAAAGAAGTAAAAATACAATTAACAGATTGAATATAGTCTAGTCTAATTCCAAAACCCAGCACTATGCCTTTAGCCCTACTGCAATCCAACACAGCACGTTACCTTTGTTCTCAGTGTTCGAAGCTCATCCATGCCTTCTTTAAATGTCCTCTTCAAGTCTTCCAGTTCTTTTATTTTTGCATGATGCACCTTTTTAAAGAGTGAGAAGCTCCTTGAGAAATCTAAATGGGCAGTGGCACCTCCTGGGATGTCAAAAAAACATCTAGGCCAATACAGGCCAGCTGAGAGGGCTTGAGGCAGTTTGGTAATTTGTTTGTTTTACTTATTCAAAAAACCAAAGTAAAGCCTAAATGCTTCTTTATTCTGAGAAGAACTAACAAAAGTGAGATTATACACTCCGGTTTTAGATGCACAAATCTATGCCGCAACAGCCCCTGGGGAAAGTTCTAGGCAAACTGACACTTGGTAAACTCTGAAGATGGTATACGGACATACGGGCTGTGAGCAGGTACTATATAATCAGAGAATTTAGCTTTTCAGCTAGCAAATCTCTAGACAAAACAGAGGCTGTTCCCTGTCTCTCCTTACCATATAGCTTGGCAAAATACTAGTCAAAGAAAGGCCTACCTATTATCTGAGTTTGTGCTCTAAATTATAGCAACATTCATGTTTATAAATGAAAAAGCAGTTATTTCGTCCTTGTTATATCATCCTTTTCCCATAACTTTGATTTCAAAATGTGCATCCAAGGTAACAGCTAAAAACATCCTCCAAAAAGCAGGGCTAGAAGCAGACACCTTGGCTGTAGTATTAGGCGAAAAAGAAAAGTGTTTGGCAAAAACTGTAAGCAGCTTAAAATAAGATTCTCAAAGTTAAAAAATCATGGCATTCTTAACTACTAAGTTGCCAACTGTGTTGTCTCCACACACCACATACTTACCTCCAGGTGATCAGACTTCTCCTGAATTTGTTTCTCTAGTTCTCCTTTAGTTACTCGGAGTTTTGCATCCAATTCATTTGATTTAATTTCTTCTGACTCCTAAAAGGATTGAAGATATGTAAGTATAGTTTTAGAGTTTTATGTTCCCCTTTCTGGTTTTATGAGCATACAGACAGCTTTTCACATCACTGAGTCTCTTTCCTGTAGGTACATATCTAATAATTCTGAACACGCCAAGAAGGACCCCCACACTGCACACCAATCAAGACAAACGTTTTCCCCTTTATTTAACAACTGTCCAAGTAAAGAAATCAGCGAATAGTCATGTCAGCCTTGTAGCTCGCACAGGGTAATTCTTCCCTGCTATAGCTTAAGATATAAAGGAAGGAAAAAGACCACACTAATTTCGCCTCCTGAGCAAATGTGCCTACTTGATAGGTTTTTATCATTTCTTGACAGTTTTTCCTTATCTGGTCTGCTTCTTCTTTTGCTTCAGTTAATTTTGTCGTTGCATCTTTGAGGCGTTCTTTGGTTTCCTACAAAACCAGTAATAAATAATGGGTTAAACCTATTTATCTAACTTAATCTAGGAAAAGCATTTCTTATAATAAAAATTTCCTATTTTAGTCTGAAGAAAATCAACAACAGAAAAAGTATGCCCAGCATATTTTTCCCTCCGTTATTCTTCCCAGCTATTACTTTATGCAGTTTTGTTTGTTCCAACACTGAAAGAACAACAAAAGGACGTCTTGGTTATGTGCCATGCACATTTTGAGATGATAGATTTAAATCTATCACATAAAAACTGAACTAAGATGACAGTTAATTCATACAAAAAAACAAATTAAAAGTTAATCAGCAGACTAAACAGAATCCTCCCCGTACATCCTCCCCTCACATCCTTTCAACATTTCCGTTTCAGCATCAGTATCTTTAAGAGCACTATTCTGATTTTAGCTGCAGGTGTTCAAATTAAATAAAAAACACTTTAGAAACATATTTTAATACTATATAAAGAGTAACAGTATAGCAACTACATTCCCCCGATTGCATTTTCATGTCACGGCACCCATACCACTTCACTAACCTTGTGTGAATCCATTTCTGTTTTCAATTTGTTCTGAGCCCATTTTACTTTGATAACATGAGAATTGATTTCTTCTTTCAATTTTTCTATTTCTCTGTTGAGTCGAGTGGCTTCACCATCCTAAGAAGATTTCATAGATTTTATTTTATGGACTTAAATCACCCAGTGCTTCTACAACAAGACTCCTGCTCAAGTGTCAAATGCACAGTTTTTTTTCTTTGATGTCTGAATTTTGCAAAAGCATGCACAGAATTGAGAGTGCTCAATAACGCTTTAGCCCATAATCCAGTGAAAAACACATCAGCGTTCTGGTTTGAATAGCAAGGTGAGACTGCATTACTGTTAATATACATTAATGTTACAGATCTGCTAAAAGGCAAAGCACAGTCTAGAGTTCTTGATCTAAAGTAACTACCTCCTGGGTAAGCTGCACAGTCCTCTCTTCTTTCCTGGCAAAAGGATGAAGAAACACAGGTTCAAAGTGCTAAGGTCATATAGTCCATATTACAGGGATATTTCATATCCCCGGAAGTGTTCCGGGCCAGGTTGGATGGGGCTTTGAGCAACCAGGTCTAGTGGGAGGTATCCTTCCCCACGGCAGGGGGGGATTGGAACTAGATTATCTTTAAGGTCCCTTCCAACCTAAACCATTCTATGACTCTAGGATATTATACAAGGCTACAGACAAAAATTGCAACACCAGTGGAACGGTATTACCAACTGTACAGGTGCAGACTAATGTGAGCACTTACAGCAAAACTTATGCAAGTCAAATCACTAACCTGTAAGTCAGTGCCAAGAAAGGAAGTTAACAGAAGCACATTGCTGGCATTACTTTCTATACCACTATCCACAAACCACTGCATTAAGCCAAATTTCCAAACTGTGTTTCTGAAGTAGTAAGTTCATCTTACCAAAAAAAGTTTAAAGGAGCACCATATGAGGGCAGTACAATTCCTGTAAGGCTCTAGTGTAATCCTCAGGAGTTAGGAAGTTAAGTTTTGTTTAGGAAACCTGAAGTTATGAAATACAAGTGCTCCCTCATGTGAGAGAGGACACTGAGGCAATTTTTTTCTTTCAGAAGCATAACTTTTAGGACTTTAAGATTTATTTTTCTGATCCTTCCGTTCTTGTCAGCTGTGCAATGTACAATTGCTTAGAAGAGGCCTGAATCAAAGTCTGAACAATATTAATTTATCAATTTTTGGATCTTTCATATGAAATACAATTGTGAAGCACAGCTGTGAAGCATAATACGAAAAGACCTGGATAATCTAAGAGGCTCATGGGAATCTCTTACTGGCTTCTAAAAAAAGAATGGCAAATTTTTGGAATTGGGCCTGAAAAATCCTGTTGCAAAAAAAAAAAAATCAGCAATTTTTAGTAGTACGAAAGAGAAAATACAGAGTGAAAACACAGAAAAATAGCAAAAAAGACTGCAATAATTTAATGCCATTACAGCCTTAAGAAAAATAAATCCAAACCACCACCCAAACAAGCTAGACATTCCTTCAAAATCCAGGCAGTCTTTTCAATTTTGTCAAAAAAAAACCCTAATGTTTCACAAACTAATATGCAGGGAAATATTAAAAGGAACTTCAAAAAGATGACTGTTTTTCCCCTTCCCTTGAAGGAAAGGCGTTTTCACAGCTATACAGCAAAACCAAATGAAAACAGGTTTCTTTCACCAAGTACAATAGCAAACAAGTGATACGGTTGTTCTGATAGTGCTTTTAATCATTCACTCAAGTCATACAGCAAGACTTAGAGCACCTTAGTTTCATAGAGCTGGTGCAATCTTCCTTTTTCCTGAGAAAGCTGTTTGATTTTGTTAGTATGCTTTTCAATTTCTTTGTTTGCATCTCTCACTCTTCTCTCAAGTATCTCCTTTTCCTTTCGGAGGTCAAGTGACTCCTTCTCCCCTCGGACATATTTCATCACCATTGTTTCCTTTTCATGGCGTGCTTCTTCACATTTCTTGTTTGCCTTGAAAAACATTAAAATAGAATGAATCAATCTTGTGTTTGATAATTAGCTTTTATAAGACACTACTGGATATTTTCAGTATTGCAGTATAGTAGCATAATAAAGTAGGTTTCAAAAGCTCCAGTTTTGCAAAGACTAACATTAGATCCCACTTAAGTACTGGAATTACTCATGCTTCTAATGTATATCTAAGTAAATGTATATCTAAGCAGCTGCAGCTTCACAGCTAAACATCTCAAGTGAGTTGTCAATATGTTAGTAATCTGGAATATAATTTGTTGTTTCAGAAGGAAAGAAGTGTTTTTGGTAAGTTTTAGTAACAAAATAATTTTGCAAACACCCAGTAGCAGTCCTCTCTCTTCCCTCATCTACATGCCAACTGCATAATCGTTACCCAGTGGCTTATTTTTCAGATGGCTTATTTTCAGTGGCTTATTTTCACAGGTTTCCCCCACCCCAGCACTAATTCTTTTTTTTATTTGAAGCAGAATTTGTTAGACACAGAGCTTTAGAATTCATACAATACTTGGCAAAATACGATATTAAGAATGAAAAAAAAAAAATCATCTCAGCTCTCAGTAATACATGAGACAAAGCAAGACCTTTGTGCTGGAGTTGAGAAAAACGTTAATTTTGTGATAGCCTGTCTGAAAAAAGCCACTGCCAGCTTTTACCTCCTTTTAAGCCAAGATCAGCTTGCAGGCTACGAAAATGAGATTTCCTTGAGGCCTGAACTCCACACATACAAACATACACATTAAAAAGAGTTATCAGGCACTCTAGAATGTTAACAGCTATTTAGAAACTCACTGATGCCAGTTATCAAAAATGTATATATAACCACATGCTAGAGGTTCCAATTTTGGAAAATTATGCCTTACCTAGTGATCTAGCATGTTTCCTACAAGAACCAAGTTTGTTCACAAGATGTTCAGTAACCAAAGGTTTTCCACATTACCTGTTCCATTCGAAAGGCCATCTCTTTATGCAACTGCTGAATAGCATTTTTGGCTGCTGCATCTTGAGTTATAAGTTTGTCTTTACTAGCTTTCACTTCTTTATTAAGCTCTTCCATTCTTGCTTCCAGCTAAAAGACAACATTATGATATAATTATAGAGAAAATACCACTTTGATCATGTTTTGTACAGGCAGGAACATTTCACACAAAATTAGATGCTCCAACAGATATTCAGCTGTATTTTACACTTGTCAAGCTGCAACTATCCATATCAGCATCTAGCTTTGCATTACAGTACAAGCATGAAAGATGTCAATTCTCATCTTCAGTGAGACTGCAGATGCATCAAATCAAGTAAAACTCGAGGCATAGTAACTTCCTACACAAAACATTGGATTGACAGCAAATGCTGAGATGCCAGAGCAGAGCTGGCTGCTCTCTGAAGTTGCTTCCCCTTACACCCTTTTGTTGCTATCCCTGTGCCACAACCTCCACTGTGCCAGCAAAGCAGTCATGCAACCATACAGAACGGGACTGGGAATTAACACATTGAAAAATAACTCGGCAAATAAAGAGGCGCTTAGTCATTGTGCTGGCACTTTTTTTAGCCGCCCAGTGAACCAACCGCCAGAGACCTGATCCAGCTGAAGAATAACTACCGATGTTCAACTGGAACATTTCCCAGAGCGTGTTCACTGCAGTCATGCAAGTTCAGTAAAAGAAACAGCAGCACTAGCGCAAGAGCAAGTGGCGGCTACGTAATCTGTAATGCTACGCAAAGGTTGTTTGAACAGTGCCTCAATAACTATCCTCTTGTTCCAGAGGAAAGCCAATTCACCAAGGTTAGTTTCGTTTGGTTTTGGGGAGGTGGGTAGGGTGTAAAAAGTACAAGATCTCAGAGTCAGTATCTTACATTTTTGTGCAATTCCAAACTGCTACACAAAAGGCAAGAACAATTTAAAATGCTCCTGTTACCACGCAATGAATTGATCACACCCTTTTCAGCTCTGCAAATGAATCATTGCCCATCTGAAATCAAAGTTTTACACATACAAGCATGCATGTACAGTTTGCTTGCGGTTGTGAGTGCAGCCAAGCTTTAATTGACTTGAAAGCTACCAGAAAACACTAATTTAGAAATTGTCATGTTAAAACATTCACATCACAAACGAAAAAACTCAAGTGTTCCACTGCAATGTAACTTTACTTACAAGTCCAGGTGCTATTCAACTACAATATAAAAGTATTACACTCCAAACTAGTATTTTCCGAAATCACTTGCAAACATGTAATACCACAGATCTTTCTGGCCAGAAAGCAAAAGAAACTCCCTCACAAATATTTTTTTTTTTTTCAAAATGGGATAAAGCAATTGCTGCATGAAATAGCTTCATGAAATCATACAGTGTTATCACTGAAATACAGACAAGAGAGCAAGCTGCTCATACTGATTTATTCAGGCATATGCAATTCCAGTTTGTAGCTTAAAAATAAGACTTTTTAATTCCATTTTCAATTACATCATGGATTTTCAAAGATGCTTTGAAATTTGCCAAAGACAGTTTCTACCTACATCAATACATTCCTCTGGAACACCACAAGCCTGACACACTGCTTTGAGAACAGATTGCTGTGTGATGCAGACATTAACAGAGAAACCTAACAAATGGGGTAGTATCACCAGTACTTTGACAAACACAAATTAGTAATTTAAATGCCATCTCTTGCCAGATTTCTAAGCTGTGAGCAGTTTATAAAGCTAGGCCAACCAACTGTAGGAACTTTAGCCAATAACTTCGTTACAGACAAGCTGATGTGATACCTTTTCTTCCCCCACTAAAACCAGCCTACACCAACGCACACTCTATGTTCCTCTTTGGCCTGTCACGGTTCTAACAATTCACTGGGGAAATGCCTGTATATAGTAACTGATAACACCAAAATGATGTGCAAGACCACAGTTGATATGCTCTACTCTTTATACACGTTCCATATATTGTTAACAATTGTAACTACACACCCATCCACTTCTATTAGCAGACGCAGTAGTTAACAACAGAAGATAAAGATGACAAACTAAGAAGAAATCAGGCTTGATAGAACACTTGCATAAGGTCTCCTTTATATTACATACAAGAAATAAATCATCCTATCAGGATAAAAGACTGAACTCATCATTTTTTGTAAAAAGGTCTAAAGTCTTCAACATACACTGTCTCCAACAGGCAGCCAAGGGACACATAACCTACCCACGACACAGGAACTCTCTTGACTTTACGAGAAACTTCTAGATATGGAATGCTTAAGTGATCTGAATCTAGAAAGTCCATTTATCCAAAGACACAAAACACACTTACACAATGAATAATATTTCTTGGACTGGAAGAGCAGATTTATCCCCTTAAAAAGCTTAGGATAATAAGCACAGGCATTCCTTCCTTCTCCTCTATGCTACCAAGAACATCTTGTTAAACAGTGGCAATAGTGACATCGTATAGGGGTGAGATACTAACCAGCACTTCTATTTTATTATCTGTACCTGTTTAATAATGTTGAGGTGCTGCTTTTCAGTTTCTGTTCGCTTTTTCAATTCATCTTTTAAGTTGTCCTTTTCTGAGCAAATTTCCAAAATCAGTTCTTGGTGTTTTTTATTTTCTTTTATCAATCTGTAAAGAAAAAAAAAATGCAATTAGGTGCAAGATAATTCAGTACTGGGGGGTTTTGTTTGTTCTTAATGTTGAGATGGATGTTTTTTTCTCTTTGATCTGCAAATTTCATTGGGAGCTACATTCAGAGACACTAATGAAATCCACAAAAGCCTTACAAAAACAAAACAGAAGTATGTTGTGCATGTGAAACTTAACTCCAAATCAGCAAGCAGCATCTTCCTTGTAAGCAAATTGCTTGTTTCCAGCATTTTGTGGTTGCCACTGTCCATGATGAAGTGAGACATTTGGTACCTCTATGCAACTACAAAACTGTACATGTTCACAATTTTAAGGTACTTGTAAGACAAGTAACTTCCAGACAGATAGCTCCAGCAGTCAGATGTCTGAAAACACAGGTACTGTACTCATTTCATGTACACAAATGGCTCAGAGTAGCCCCTGAAGTTCACAACCTGGTAAGAAATGGAACCCTGATTTTCTAAGTCCTAAGTAGGTATGTAACTTCAACAGCATCCATGCCTTATAAAGTTCAAATTTTAGCAACAGTTTGTTCCTTTGCAACTCAGCTGTTTGAAGCCTGAGTTGAAGCTGACATATGTTTACTTTCACCTTCTAGCACTGCAATAGAAGAAAGTTATACCTAAAACTCAGAAGTTACATTGTTAGAACTGTTGAATAAACAGAGCCTCAAATGTATTTAAATGTTTGAAGATACGGTTAGGTAATGGATATTTTGGGCTACTAATTGCATAAGTTTGTGGGAGTTTGCACTTTGTGGTAAGTTTGCACTTACCTGAACAAGATATTTAAATAACCTTTTACATACACACTTTCATCTTTAGCTCCCTTCCTTTGAAATAAATAAATAAGTAAATCTAAACAAACTAGGCTTCTAAATTACAAAGAATTCAAAACCATCAGTGAAGGAGAGTTTAGTACTTCTGAACTGGTTTTCAATCTATTAATGAATATTCCAGGATTACAAATTCTTAATCCACACAATTGCTGCTCACCATGAGATCTTAGATCTGATCACAGGACTCAAATGGGCTATTTCCAGAGCAATGTTACAAGAAAGTCTGCTGATGATAAACCAAGGGACAAAATTAACCCAACCCAGAATGCCCCTTGGACCAAACATAAAATGTTCCACAGCAGTTTTCCACTCGAGGCAAGTCCCCTGAGTGTCAGAGGGGTGCAGCTGGGATAGCAGCTGGCAAAAAACAAGACTGAAGACATGTTTATAGAAAGAACTTTGTGTGTATACATAATATACCTCTATATACATATAAATATATATATTTATATAAACATTTGTCTCTGAAGTAATTGGTCCATGGCTGAAAACACCTGCCTTTGAGTACCCAAATAACTTGTTCACTTACCATCTCCTGGAATCACAACCATCTAGACACCCACCACTTCAGATTCCCACTCCTCCTCCCCTGTAATTACCCAATGTCTAACTATGCATTCCCAAGCTTCCCCGTCATCAACTGACTTTCCTCACATTTATGACTTCTGTCAGAGGTTAACTGGTGAGGTGCAAGAAAACACCTTCCCTACTCTGCTCTTGGGCACCTCTTCTCCCTCTGCCTGTTTTTCCCTCCCTTTGATGTCCTCCCATACCATGGTATCAGAGTGCCTTATATGAAAAGTAGGACACTCATTTCCAGCTCTGCAAGTGGGAATAAATCTGAAGTTACAGGCTACATTTTGTTAGCAAAAAACATTTCTGAAACGGTAAGAGAATATGAAACACCAAGTGAGGAATCAAGAAATCAAGCAATGAACTGGCTTTTCATGAATATAATATTCTTCACATAGTGTACTGCCTGGTAGAACTATTAAGCCCGGTTTATTACAGCAAAGCCTAGAAGCCATGCATTTCAAATGCCCTCCTATAAAATATGGTGAAACAGTAATTTATGTATATATAACACTTCCATCTCAAAGAATAGCTCTCGCCTGATTAGCAACTTTGCTGGATCATGACAGGAGACAATATTACTTGGAAAAGAAACAAGCAATTTCAAACTCATAAATGAAACGCACATAGTGGGAGTTAGTAATTACAAAGATTCATTTCTCCAAAGACATATACGGACTGAATGAATCCCGGACTATTTTTATATCACCATTACTTTTACAGTATTTAAGTAATTCTAGACATTGGCAGGCTATTCAACTGAACAGTTGGCTATTCAGTTCCTGCCAAATTCCACAAGAATTCAGAGATCTAAGCACACATTCTTATTTATAAGTACATACCACAAGTAAAAATAATTCCTTGCTTAAAGAACATAGTTAAAAAAGCTCATTAACTTATGTCATGTCCTTACAACAACTCACAAGAGACTACTTGTTTCATACCAAAATGTTGCATGCTGTTGCACAAAAAATGCAAGCAAAATTGTTCAGTACACACCTCCAATTGCGATGAGCATACTCAAATACTCACTTTTTTATAGTTTGTTCTTGCTCCAGGTACTTATCTTGCACACATTTTTCAAACACAGCCAAGGCATGTTCACCCTTCCGCACACCATTTGGGAATTTCTGTTCCTTTGAAAAATCTGCAGATAAGAGTTCAGACTCTATTTCCTTTAGCAAATCCTCCTGTGAGGAAGTCTGATGTATTGTGGAAATAAGCTTCTTTGTGCAGTCTGTGTCATAAAGGCTTTCTGAATAGATTTTATCGCTGGATTTTTTCACAAAGTCAGACTCCTCCCTTAGCTCCTGTAGTATTTCCATTAATGATTGTTCTGTCTGATTAGTTTTTGAATCCTGTCGTTCAAATTCTTCACTAGATATATGTTCTGGTTTTGTGGAGCCTTCTACCTTTCTTTCAGAGCAGGTATTGGCACAGCAGTTTGCCCCTCCACACTGCTGCTCCTGTCTTTCTGCCAGGGCCCCATTGTTGCTTATGCCAATAACTGTTGAATCCTGGACCGAGGCCAACAGCCCTGATTCCCTTTCCAAGACACCAGCATCACCTCCAGTATAACTGATGCTTGTGCAGTCCTTCATTCCAGGTGTTTTATCAGACTTCTCGTCATCTGGGGACCTGGAAGAGGCATCATCCGATGTATTGACTGGCTCCAGCGTGCTTTGCATTTCTGGTAAATATCCCTCCATCATTTTCCTTTGGAAATCTAGAAGTAGAATTCACAGTATACAACATATTATATTCAAAATCAAAATCAAAAGAGGTTAAGAGGTGGGAAAGAAAGGCCACTGGAAAGTAAAATTCAAAGGGCAAAACTGTTCAGGTACGTGTTATGCGCAGTTTGTTGATTTTCCAGCCTAACTTTTAAGTAAATGCTCCAGTACAAGTTTTTCTAAAAGAAGATGAAAATCAAGGATAGCAAACAGAAGTAGTAGGACATAAATACCAAGATGATACAAAAGCAGAGTTTTTTTAGAATTAATAATACTATGATTTAAATCCAAAAAAAGTCCAAGTCATCACCTCTGAAAAACGCTCATAGAAGAATAATAAAACAAAAATCTAGAGCCTTACAGCTTTCATTTTCCTATACACTATTTGAAAGCAGTAATATGCCTTGACCTACTCATTTCTACAACATAAGGTGACTCCCTCATCCAGCCAGAACATACAACTTCCTTACTGTCATGTCCTCACTCACCACCCATAAAGCAAAATGTATCTGTACCCAGCAAAGCTAAGGGTACAGACTAAAGCAAAGAAGGGGCTAGGGGAGGATGGGGGTGAGAGTCTCTTTTCCTGTCTGCTTTCAAGCAGCCAAAATCCCTTGCTAGAAGAGCACAGATGGCCTGCGGCAGACTTGCTCTCTCAAAAAGTAGCTTCCAGAGCAAACAGTTGAGGAGTTGAAAAGCTATGTAGAAAGTGTTCTTCTAGAAGGGCACCATACTGAGATCCAAATAGCCAGAACACTTAAGGAAGAGACTGGGTATAATGCTGTATCTTCTTTTTCAGGAATCCCAGATGGTCAGGTGTCTGGAAAGACTGCTGTCATTTTTAGCAACCACAAGAAGCCCTTATAATTTCATTTCTATTAGAGGAAATTCACTACAGCAGTCATAACGTTTAGATACAACCCTAGCCCCTGATACTGAATAAATTAGACTATTTACTAACAAGGTAAATTTTTTGTTTATAAATTCAACTCTGCTATTCCAACAACTATCTCAAAGGAAGCAGTAGCCTTGCCGCCTTGCAACACCAAGCTTGTTTTCATATTTGCTTTCTCGTTTGTTTAGCTTTTTCTTACACAGTGACACAGTCCCAGCCCCTCAGCTACATGCTCCAGGCCCTCCTGCACTTTGACTCAGTTTGTAAAGAAACCCTTTGTGCTCCACTCCTTCAGAGTCCTGCCTTCGTAACCAACACTGAGAACTGAGGCTTACATTGTTAGAACAGAGGGATACATGAATCCCATTAGGTCTGTGACTAATTGCTACCACTATCACCTTTCACTATTAGGTATTAAAAAAAAAAATCAGATAAGGAAAAAATAAGCAGCAGCTTCAGGCCAGCTGTTTCTACCAGGAAATATCAAATGAAAAACCTACCACTAATATCTGAAACCAATGGTTGGGCTACAACTGCCAGTTAATCAACAAGAAGAAAGCATGGTGGATGAAAAGCTGGATATGAGCCGACAACGAGCACTTGCAGCCCAGAAGGGCAACTGTATCTCGGGCTGCATCAAAAGAAACTTGGCCAGCAGGTCCAGGGAGGTGATTCTGCCCCTCTACTCCACTCTGGTGAGACCCCCACCTGCAGTACTGCGTCCAGCTCTGGGGCCCTCAGCACAGGAAAGACATGGACCTGTTGGAGTGGCTCCAGAGGAGAGCCACAAACATGATCAGAGGGCTGGAGCACCTCTCTTTTAAGGACAGGCTGAGACGGTTGGGGTTATTCAGCCTGAAGAAAAGAAGGCTCCAGGGAGACCTTATTGCAGCCTTTCAGCACTTAAAGGGGGCTCATAAAGATGGGGACAAACTCTTTAGCAGGACCTGTTGTGATATGACAAGGGTTAACAGTTTTAAACTAACAGAGGGTAGATTTACACTAGATATAAGGAAGAAATTTTTTACAATGAGGGTGGTGAAACACTGGCCCAGGTTGCTCAGAGAGGTGGGAGATGCCCCATCCCTGGAAACATTCAAGGTCAGGTTGGACGGGGCTCTGAGCAACCTGATCTAAGTGAAGATGTCCCTGCTCATTGCAGGGGGGTTGGACTGGGTGACCTTTAAAGGTCCCTTCCAACCCAAACTATTCTATGCTTCTATAAGGAAAACTGAGCATAAGGCTGAAAGTATGAACGGGAACACATCACGACTGGACAACAGGCACAAATCATCACATGAAAATTATATATCTTTAAGTAACAATCAAGCCGCTTTTCCTTTTTGGTTTCAAAGCAAAAAACCCTCAGTGCTACAGCCTCTAAACCAGTACAAATCAACAGGAATGAGAAAGTAAATGGTAAGGAAAGCTACAAATAAGAATAGACACAGCAAACATGAGAGTTTATGTACAAGGTGAAACTTTTACCAGGACTCCCCATTTTACCAAGAGATATCCTCTGATATTAATAAAATCTGTTTCCCCTTTGCATCAAAGTATTTATGCTTAGATCAACACTGGAGCCAACAAATCCATCCACTTGGTTTGTGTAGCCAAAACAATCATTCTTGTGGTACCTATCTACTTTTTGGTAACTTCTGCTAGTGATGTAAGTTTGCAATGTACTACTGTTATTCTAAAATGAAACAAACAAAAGAAACAATCCCCACTGATGATCTCAATCTGCAAGCAAAGAGAATGAACATAACTGCAAGAAAAAGCATTCAGTTTTATAGCAGCAGAACACACTAGTTCCTACTTAATTAAAAAGCTGTTAAAATCCCAGTGTTTTGAGACTGGTGCATTTAACACAGCCAATAACCATAAGATAATTTGCAAATTACGCAGTTAAGAGTGAAGAGAAATTCGCCCTCTGGTATCTGTTCCCTCTTGTCACAGGTATCTTATAATCCACAGGCTCAGCTCTAGAAAGAGACTGTTAGTATAAAGCTGGGGTACAATTTTTTTCTATAGTGGTTACTCCAGTCTGAGTTCTTGCTGACACTTTCTCTGGAATGACCGGGGGGGGGAGGGGGGGGGATTTGGCTGATTTTAAGCCTTTTCTGAAGTGTTATAACACCCCAAAAATATGCAATTGTTTGATGTATTACCGCCTCAAAGCTGCTCATCACTGCCCAGCTGCTGCAGTTCACCACTCCCACAAGAAAAGAAGTGGTAAAATCAAATATGCAAACTTTCATGTTGGTTGCCATACCTAAAATCTCCAATCCAGTCAGCAAATTAGATGGTATTTTTCTTCATATGAAAACAACAGATGAAAAATGCAGCCCTGTTAAAACTGTACACTGGGAACAATACAAAGTTTTCCTCTTACTGTGTTCCTTCTGTAAATAATCCTGTGACTTCGTATTTGGGAGAAAGATTAACCTATGTGGAAGCAGAAATACAATTATTTGCATAATTCAATTAGTTGCAGAGCAATAGAACGCCACCAACCCCATATCCATAATATCTTACACCTTATTTCAATCATAAATAAAGCGTAGGTTTTGTATCAAATGCATGGGGAATCTGAATAGTGACTATACAAATTGGTTAAAGCATGAAAAGTAAATTATGATGATTCAGTGTTCCCTGCAGACCTACTCTAATTTTCAGTGGTACCCTGAATATAATTTACAACATTAAGAATGTTCACAGCCTTTCCAATTCCAATACACTGGATTTTAGCTCTATCTGCCCAAATCTACCTGAATGTGTTCATGACCTGAGCAGATTTTTTTCCCCCTACTGCTGCTGGATAGTACTAGTTTTCAAGTGCTAAGTACTAATCTTTAAACAGAAATAAACTTAACAATTTGTCATAAAACCACAATTTATCTTCACATCAGAAATATCCAAAGAAATTATGTGGAGCAACTGTCAACGCAAGTTCATCTTGATATTCAAACGTCTCTTGACTACCCAGTTTGCTGTGCCTACCTCGGGCAACTGAATATAGCAGATACCTCCTTTGTAAGGCCAGAGACAGAAAACTAAAGAAAAGGCTCCTGCTTTGTAAGCAAAAGGTTTTGTGTGAAAGTAGCTTAAGATTATCAACATTGCCAGCCTAGTAGCAGCTAGCTGAAATGAAACATACTAGTATTTGACTGTTTCACATCAAACATACAAATACAGCAAGTCCCAGATAATATTTGGACACCAGATACATATTTGATAGCAGCTCCACGTCTTTCCAGGTTTTATGTCCATCTGCTATTATCCTACCCATCCTTGTGAGCGACTCTCCCAAAGTCAGGGAAGTAATAAGGTTATAGTGTCACTCTCTTACAAAATACTGCACTAAGGAAACACAATAGCTTAGTGTCCTTTATGATGTCTTCAGAAAGCATCAAAAGCAATCCTAAAAGGCAAATCCTGAGTCAAGCAGATCAACTGTTCTATATAATGGTATCTTGTAAATGCATCAGACAAGCAAATCATGGTCTGTCAGCATACAGTGTCTTGAGCAACAGCAAAGTGCCCGGTGAGCACTGGCCGACCTTCTTGCACCGTTTTGCTAAGCTTCTACCTTCAACCATTTGCTTTGCTCCTCCCTCAGGGTTGATCATCATCTGAACAGTATGGAAAAAGTGCCTTGCCCCTCAGTCCCATCCACATGAAGTTTGCCTCACAGGGTATGTCCCTTCTGCTGCCTGTGCTGCAGGAAAATCTAATCCCTACAGTGTGAACTTAAAAAACCCAGAGTAGGAACTTCTCAAAGTACCATTTTGAGATTAGCCCAGCCCAAGCTTGCCTGCCTGCATACCTTGAGTAACAAGCCATCTCGTGAAACTGCCAGACATCTAGTGTGGCACGTGGAAAGCTTTCTGTCACTGGCTTACAACACTTTCTGCAGCTATGACAGGACTCCCAGCACTCACGCAACTGGTTTGACCAGTCCTCCTCCTCCTGTTTTACACCTCACAATTATTTGGACACTTAAACACAACTCCTCCTTCCTGCCCCTATTCTAAAGCTAAGGGGACAGCCTGTGTTTCCCCACAATGCAGTAATAACAAAGCAAAGCCGGTGGAAACGCATCAATTCAAAACCCGGTGACGTGAGTAGCAGAGAATGAGGAACAGGAGTGCAGCTCAGCCAAGCTTCCTTCACAGCAATAGCAGGCCCATGGGCCAGTTTGCACAAGCAACCAAAACACCTCTCTGCATATATACATTAGAATATAGACAAGCTGTACCCTTCAAAAAACAAAACTTTGTTTAAAAAAAAACCAACAAACAACAACCACAGACCACCCAGGCATTGTTTTTCTCATCAGAGATGTGTGCTTCAAACAAGCAACAAGCTTGCACACTTTTCCTCGTTATCTCATGGTATTCACAAAAATTAGGCTTAAATCTGCATCGGCACATATTATATCCATTTTAAATACTACATTAGTACTCAGAGAAGCAGTTAAACTGCAGCCACAGGACATACAACATTAAAGGCTAGTACTGGCAAGGGTTGCAATCATTTCTCATACCATTTCTCACCGTGAGTGAGATGTACTTATCTGCTAAATTGCTGATAGCACAACTGACTGGAACCACTAGCAGGGAGCAGAGAGCCTGCCGGTACAATGAGCGGCCAGCACACCAACTTTTTAAGGCAGAAATGTCTCACAGGTATGTAAGGGAAAGCAAAGACCCAGGAAATACTATCTTTTTCATCCACCTCCTTTGTTACACAGTAGGAACATCCTCTATTAACTGCTAATCAAATGACAAAAATAAGAACAAATGTGACAATCATTTAAGCTCTTCAATCAATGAAGTATGATTAATGTAAGTATTGGTTTTCTAGGGAAGACATCAGAAACCTCGATACATGGTCATGTAACATGCCAAAAAAAAAAAAAAAAAATACTTCTTCTGTCTACCTTTGGTAGCAGTCATCCCAAGTGTTCAGCCCTGGCCTCAGGGGCTATTCATACATATGAAGTTATGAACACATTAAAAATCTTGCAGAATCATTGCATATAAAAAGGTAAAACTTACAGATGAATAAAATGTACAAGCTACTGGAAGTTATCTGGGTATTTCCATTTACACTCTATTGTCCGCAAGTAATCTATCTCAAGGTTTAAAATTACTTAATTTTTAAGTCAAATAAGTTTAATACTTTGCTATTTTAACGGTATAGACCTGCTCTGCAAACTACCAGTATGTAGGACAAAGGTCTTAACTTTTTCTACTAAATCAATCTGCTAAGTGGACAAGTCAAGAAACTTTTCCTTAACTAAGATTTGGTCTCACTCTTGCAAGCTGAGTATGTACTATGCTACATCGTGTTAGCTGGATTTCTGGAATAAAAAACTCTAATAACAGTACTACATCATTGGTATGATAATTTGGGTAATTAAGTACTCATTTTTAATTTAATTTTTAGAGTGAAATGAAAACAAAATTTCCAGAAGAGCCATTGAAATCCTGTTTGAACACTAATTTGACTGTTTATTAATTCAAGATTTATTAAACTACGTAAAATAACTGTATAAGAAAGTATGTGATCAGACATTAATATTTAGTTCCTGGACTAAAACCATAGCAACTACCTGCAGAAATAAAAAGCCAATTAACAGCTAGAGATACATGTCACTAATTTTAAAAGCTCCTAAAATTCAAATTCTGATTTTAATACAACAACACATTCTGATAAATTAGGTTATGAGAATTAATTTTGACAGGCGATAATGAAGTAAGTTTAATCGTTCTTGTTTTAGCATCACTCTTCCAAGCGTACTGTTAGACACGCCATCAAACACACAGATGTGAGAACACAAGCCAGCAATGGATAGCTCTAGAAACAAGATTACAAATAAAAAATACTTCAAGCAATACCTACATTGAACCATCATATTAACTCCTCTATTAAACTTTACTGGAAGAACACTGTCTGAAAAATTAAGAACTCTCTATTTTTCTGTATTAGCAGACAGCTAAGGCCTATCATTTTAACATCAAAATTTAAGCCCTTTCTCCCTCTCTCTCTCTCTTCTTTCCCCTCTTTCTGCCCATTACCCACTACTCTTCCCCCCTATTCCAGTACTGCTCATTCCCAGCCACTAGAAGGTAATTCATGATGACAGCAATTCCCTGTATGCTTCCTACTGGCTGCACAGATCTAATTAGGAACACAACCTTTCCCAGCTATAGCCTGCTATTCTGTTATTACAGGCATGCACTGAGAATCTGGTACATTTTAATTCAATATTATGCCATTTCAAACTGCCTGTCTTTTCAATCTTCTTATGGAGCACAAACATGATTCTTTTAAATCCCTGACTACAAAGGACTTTCCTAAGCAAATGCACTATTAATGCTAGCATTTAATTTCACAAAATAGATAGCTTGACCCAAGCTATCAACACTTATGTTGTAAATCGTCGAGAACGACGAAATTACTTTGCTTCAGCCAATTTCAAAATACCTGTGAGATGACATCTAAAGAAACATATTAAATGACAACTATATTAAATGACATTTTAAATGACAACTATTTTCTGACCTGCTGCTGCCAAGAATTCACTAACAAAAAGGGGAAAAAAAGAAAGTGTGCGCCTTGTCACCTAGTAACTATCACAATGGGGTTCTTTTACAACAAACAGATTAAAGAATGACAGAAGTATGTGCCTGGGGTTGTTCTGTAACCAAACAGACTGACGGTCAAGGTCCCAAGAAATAAAAATCACTGCTCTAAGAGAAAAAAATATATTTAAGCTACAAAGGTAAAACATACTGTAGACAAAGGGGCAAAAAAAAAGGAAGGAATGACTAATGCTTCATCAGTGTGTGCATATATAAAGACGTGTTCAAACGAGGGTGGTTTTTGAAAAAAAGTGAAGAGCATTGAGATAAGTGACTCTGAGGCTCAAAACCTTCTGAAAGGGGACTAGTTACAAAAAGTTAATACAGTAAATGCAGTTCACTGGGCACCAGGGATATTCAACCATGCATTACATCATATAATGGCCAGTAGAAGTCAATTATGTCAGTTTCTTTCAACAAGAAAGGGTCCTGCATCATCTTTGGGTAGACGTTTTTCCACTCATAGTTGTGCTCTTAAGAAAGACCTGATGAAGAGGGAATCATCTACTCTCCAAACAACTATACATGCAATCCACAAAACAGTGAAAACAGTTCTCACACATTAGCATTTAAGACCACGGATGCTCTTCACCTCTGGATATGTAAAAACCATCCAGACATGTCTTACAGGGTATGAAACGAGATCATTTTAAGATATAAGTACGATGTAAATTTACAAAGCCATCCTCCTTCCCCTTCCATTTCACATATCCATCAGAGCAGAGTACTCAAATTTCCTTTAAATAATAAAGTCTCAACATGACCCAAAGCTGCAATACAGATACGATGCATTTCAGAGAGTAGGTGGAAAGGGGTGAGGAAGCACTCCATGGCTCATGGACAGATGACCCCAACAGTCAGCAGGGTCCTAAGTACTATGACCAGGCAAGCAGCTAAGTGACAGAAAAACCTGGTGACACCAACACAAGCAGCCTGAGTTCCCAGAAGTCCCTACCACTCTTATATGGATGCCACCTCAGCACTCATACAGTTGCATTGCCACTGTAGTCTGTGCTAATTTCCTAAGGAGACACTCCACACCTCTAAACAAAGTCCACATGTTTACAGGAAAAAAACTACCTAGAAAACAAGCCCCTTGAAATTGCTTCAGAGCAATTCTTTACATTGTAATTTGAGATCCTTATTTCCTGCTTTCTCAAACTGTACTGGATCAGTAACTCACAAAATTGCTGCTGTTACTCTTTATTTTGCTTTCCAAGATGGCACCATCTCAAGATAATTCACTGGAAATTCATCATAAAAATCTAAGCGAACACCCTTAAGCAATAGGGTGCTCTGCAATACTCACTAACCTTCCACATTGGTTCTGGTTTCTGAACTCATGGCAAACTAAAGTAAATTACACTTCACTTACCTCCTATGCAATTCAGGTTTAGCGTACAGTTTGCCTCGCCAGTTACTGAAAGAGGGGATAATACACGTCCTTTGGCCAACTTCTTATGAAGATAGCTAGAAAAGGGGTTTACTCATAATATCCTCAACCTGCCTAGTGAAAGCACATCACTGCTTCTTTTGCCTAGTACTAGGCCAGAAGACTTGGGCAGTGCTACATAACTCAAATAACCAGCTGTCTATCCCAGGTGCTGTGTTACTGTTCTCTGTACTAGATTCCAACTTATTTTACAAACATCTCTGCTTTTCTGTGTCCTCCTCTCCAATTCGACCAATCTATGATCTACGGGTTTACACAGATTTTTTTGCTAGCAGATGCCAATGTTGTAGGAGTGAGTGAGGAAAGAATAGCTTCATTTTGATATTAGAGGTGTCAGATGCAGACACTTACGAATCATTCCAATTTTAGCAAAGCTGAATTTAGGAAGGCGGACGTACAGCTTGCCTACATATTTAGAAAGTTATTGTTGTTATCTCTGTATAACCCAGGTGCTAGATGAACAGAAAATTCTATACCCCAGTTAAACCAGTTAGAAATGTAATACTTTCATGATGACTGCGCTGTTTGGTCACCTGCAATTCTTCAGACAGCAAAGTGAGCAGCAAACCACCTGAAACTGTAGCTGATCTAAACAGACACCAGAAACTGTTTCCTCTCTTTTCATTACTCTAGCTTTCTAAAACGTCTCCAAACATCAAGAGGTCTGTTCATTGATATGTGTTATAGGTAAAGATAGAAGTAATATCAACTTAGTTGTGCAACCTTTCAAAGTTGATCCAATAATAAAAATAATCATAAAAAAAAATCAAGACATATACAAAAAGGCCACTAAAAATCCAAACTAACAGGTAAATCTAGAATTGGGGGGGTCTAGAAGACAGACTTTTTTAACAAATGAAAAGCGTTAGCCTCATGGAACTATAGCTGCCACAGAAAACACTGATTTTTTTTTTTTTCCTGAATCACCCAATAGTAAATTAAAATGCAGTCATACAAATTTCCAAGAGGAAGTTGCGTGCATTTTACAGCTATTCTGAAAATTCACACTTACACTCCAAGTCACATTGTAATACACTTTGCCATTACTCCAGCTCTCCAACTACCAATTAAAGCTCTCAGCAACGCACCCAGCCTCACCTACCAACACATGCTGCTCTCCTGGACTCGACTACAAATGAAACTTCCATTACTTGTCTTTACACTGTTCTGTGTCTTGACCTGAAATGCATCAAGCACTAGAAGCTCCCCTTCTTTTGAAAATATGCAACTGGGAGACGAGCTGGAACAGCTCGTCTTGCTAAGGGAATCTAACATTCAGTTTTGCGTGCAATTGAGGACTGACTTAATCCAGTAATACTGAGCAATATGTTTCAAAACATGCCTTTCTTCTGACACAACTTTCAAAAATTCATCTAAAGAAAGATCAGCAATGTCCTAAATCTATCCTGAGATAGCAGGTTCACACTAATCCCTTGGAAATTGTGATTCAACAGTAACTGTGATTTTAAAAAGGGTAATATGACATTATAGTGTACATGTAAATGTACTCCATCATTTAAACAACTCTAACTCTAATATTAAATTCCCATCCACAGATTGATTTTTACTAGTGGTTCATTACACTCAAGCAGAATACCAACTCGGAAGCATCTCTCTTCACGTAAGCAGCTACTAAAGCAAAGACAAATACGTAACTTTAACAAAACCACATTTACCATTCATATTTCCATAATGTGTCAGCTTTCCCCAAACATTGCAATATAGACTAAAAACTCTGCTAAAGAGATTTTTTTAATATTGCCTTATTATGTATCAATTCATGCATCTACAAAATGAAGTGACATATGACTGAAGTTTCAACAGTCAAAAGGCTCTTCTCAAGGAAGCTCTTGTATTCCTCAGAAAACCCCAGCAAGAGCAGAAACTGCACATCAGCACCATTTGAACAGTTCAGTTACAGACCCACTTCCCTCTTGCAGGTTCCCGGGCAACAAAAAAACAGAGTCCAAGTGATTTAGCCAGTGTTCAAATGCAAATTCAAGTGTTAGCATGAGATGCGATATAATCCAGTGTAACAGTGGAGATGAACTTCATTTCACATAGTTAACTAGAATTTATTGGCTGAAGAATACTGAACAGAAGGATAATGATTTTTAGAGTTTTCTTGACAAGTCCCACATATACAAAGCAACCAGCAACCAAAGTAAGACTTAAAAAAATTACATGCAAAAAAGCTTCACAAATGCCGTAGCATTTATTAGGAAGACCATAATTTATTTGTCTGAACAGTTTGTTCTCCAAAGGACTATTCCTCTCCTTTAAATAACACACTACAAAATATTCTATTAGAAACATAATCTCAGATGAATCACAACAGAATAATAAGTACTTTCGATTATCTTTAAACAGATTATCCTAAGACAGAGACATTAAAGTAGCAATTAATAACCAGACAACTGTTAGAATCACAGAGCTGCCACTTCATTTCAATTCAGGTTTAACTTCTAACCTATTACACTCAGGTAAGAGATGAAACTGTAGGACAGCTTACATGCTATCATACGTACAATAACACTCTGACATGACTGCTAAAGAAATAATTGATTTTGGGGTATGACAATGTTTTTTTCTTCTTCTAGTTGTGTTGTTCATTGTAAAGCCCAAGATACATCTCTTCCAAAAATTTTCACATCTTTACTAGACAATAATTATTTGAGCAGACTAACATGCTTTTCCAAGTCAGTGCCAACCTGTCACTGCACTAGAACTCTTGCTAAAAATTTTACATGACAATAAGACTAAAAATAAAATGGAAGACAAATCTTACAGTTTGTGTTAGCAGTTAGCTGTTAGCTTAATAATACTTTCACCTAAACGAATCTGAGCAGACTGAACACACCTTTCTACTTCACTTGTTGGGTGAGGTTTTTTTGTTTCTTTTTCTAAAGCAAAATATCCTCAACTACTGCCTACTGCTCATCACAATGACTAGCACAAACTTCCCTGTTGCTTCCAATTAATACCCAACTCGTGTATTTTGCACATCTTTCATAAGAACTCGATCACAAATGGCCTTCCCAGACTAAGCGTTACACCACCAGATAACACTGCAAAAGAAGGAAACTCAAATCCTAGAGATAATTCTGTTTTCAACTTAAGTTTCTAAAGAAATGAGGATTCAGGTAAAGAAGTCCTGTTCTACACTACAAGATACAGAAAGCAGCTGCATTGCATACCAGCTGTGTAGAAAGACAAATCAAAGATTTCAACTTAATCGAAAGGGACTGGGATAGACAGGTCCACAGAGCCAGCTATTTTACATAATCTAGCGTGAGATGTATAAACATGAAGACAGAAGGACTGTTTGAAATGCATTTGGTTACATCTCCACATCAGAGCATCAAGCCACCCAACTCTGGAAGTGATGAAACACAATAAAAGCATATGAACTGGACTGAAAAGCATCACAACACCTAAGAAAAAGTCAGAAAAAGAACAGCTTAAGAGATGAAGTTGATCACCGCTGCCCGCATTCCATACAAAACAGATAGAGGGTGGCCTTGAGGTCTCATACGCCGAGGGCCTCCCTGTGTTTACAGATCGCACATACAGGAAACAAGAAATGCACTTGAGTCCCACCTACACTAGCTCTCCCAATATAAATTCACTTTTGCTCAAGACCAAATACAAGATGCTGTTCTAATTCAGAGCAAACATTATTGGGATATCACCTAGTACGGGTGAGAAGGAGAATGCAACATAATGTAGTCCCATCTACACAGAAAAGCTAGAGGACTGCAATACAGACAGTACAACTGTGACTCGCAGTACAAGTGGTAAAGCTGGCCGTGTACCGGGACACCGAGTCCTCCAGCCCAGGCATAACTTGACACAGCTCCCCGATTCAGCTCACACAAAGACTTGCTTTGATGCCCATGCTTGAAGGGACGGGAGTGGAACAGTGCGTATACACAGTGGGTACTCTCAGGATTTCCTTGCTTTTATCTCTTTAATACTTAATCTCAATTATTCTTCTCTTTTTTAATCCGACTTTATATAAACACAGATTGCATAGCTGTATGGCAGTGCCAAGGTACAAAGCTCAGCATTTCTATCAATTCTTTCAATATGAGTCAAGTACTTTAGAAGGTAAGGTTTACTCAAACTGCATCTTTGCTTTTCTTTTCTTATGGCACAAGTTCGAAAGTTGAGCAATATTGTATGAATTCCTTCAAGGCATCACTAGGTTCTCTACCAATCTCACGCAAGTGGTTAATATTATGGTTATATTAACTCCACATATGGAGCTAAGTTAACAGTGCAACTCCAAAATAAAGTTCATCAGTTAAGCTTTAACAAGCGGGACTGGATTTGTTCCCATCACAACACAAGTCATGGGGCACACCTCGAGAATGTTATATTTTGTCATGCTAGTCCCAAGGCTGGGAGCTCAGAGGAAAACAACATACTAGCAACAGCATCCTTTTACCGTGAACTTCAAACAAGACTTGGATAGTTAAGCGTTTATGCACAGACTTGTAATCTTCTGTTAGTAGTGTCTTCAGCACAGAACTCTTACTCTTCTAAGAAAACCAGTCCCTCCTTCAGTAACCAAGGAAATGCCAGCAACAGCACTACTGTAACCTTTCAGGATTTTAGCATCATACCTTCAACTCTGCTTACAACAAGGCTAGTACCAGCCAGTTAGTCACTACCACTACCCTGTTTGCATTCACATTCTGACACTGATAACATCACCTGTGCAAAGAAGAATGTTTTAAGGGAGGGGAAAAAAATCAAATTTATGATTGAGCTTACAATCTGGACAAAGCATACGTCCTATGACAGGTCTTCTCCACCTATAACTGAGTCATAACTCTCGTTCACACTATAAAAGTTAGAGCACCGGCAGACGTTCTTACAAAATTGTAGTGTCATGGTATTGGTAAGATATGGTTCATAGCATATTTGGCATTGATGACACTGGCATATTTGCTATCAATGGCAGTTTTCAAATGTTGTTTCCAGAACATGCAACAGGGTTGTAGAATTCCAACCACGGCATGTCTGTCTGCCTGACCACTGCCTACTGAAAAAAAACATTCATGAAGATGGTAAAGCTCTACTGTTTTCAAACCTGATTTTCCTACAGACCTTCTCCAGTATCCCTGAAAACGAATAAGCAAAAAACTTTGATCCTTTAAGGATCTGAATGAGTCAACTGTAAGCTCTACAGAAGACTAACTTCTGCTAATTAATATCAGAGGCAGTATTATATACAACATTATTATGTACTTCCTGAAATTAGGGTCGTGATTTTCTCCTCTCTTCTGACACCGATTTGTTTCTGATGAGATTAGTTTTTTCATCTTCAGTTGGAGGCAGCGGGGTCTTGGTCTATGACTTAAAGATAACAATTACCCGTAAGGCTTTCCAATACTGGTTTTGGTAACAGGAAAATAAGTTCAGAACAAGCCAACCCAGAACTAAGTACAGGATATTGCCTACTGAAGCCCACATGTTAACAAAAGTTGCAGTTTACTGATTTAACGTATTTCTCCTGCCTAACACTACTAAATCCAGAAAAGCAGTTGCTTCTTTCCATAGCTCTTTAAAAACTCAGCTTCAGGAAATTCAGTGTTAGCCTTGAGCAGTGATAAGCAACATAGCTGCTAACTACGACCAAAGAAACCACTCTCTGTATTTGGTTCTTCAGTCCTTTTCTCAACACTTTGAAATAGTGAACATCACAATACCAACAAACGTCTGTCAACAACCCCAAATCAAGTCTTATAAAACAACAGAAATATTGTTTTAAAGCCAAGTCAAGAACGGATGATGGAAGAATTTCAGAAGATAAGCCCTCAAAGAGAATACAGAACAAGATTACTTTTTTTATTTTTCATAAAATGGATGACATTTCAAATTGACAGTCTCTCAAAACATATTCAGACTTTCAGTCTCTCGTACTTCTAGAGCTTAACTATCTCCTAAAGTCAATGGTAACATCAGCATTCATAGCAGCCAGTGATTACATTTCCTTGTCGGTATAAAAACGCAGCTGTGGCTCATGCTGTTTCAACAATTTCCTTATACCACAAAACATACTGGGACCCTGGTCACGTGTTTTTTTAGTGTATTCTGCTTGCACCATTTTAACTTCTGAAAAGTAGTTTTACAAGAAGATAAAGCAAACCAACAATAAAGCCAGGCTACCGTATTTATAATCTTATGCACAGATTTAAATTCTGCAAGAGGTCCTCTCCTGGTCTGCACAGAGTCTCACTCGGGGTATACCCATATCAGACTCACCTGCGCAGACCATTTTCCAGGACAAGAGCCAAAATCCGCAAGCCTACATCATAATCATCTCGCTGAAGTTGCCGTAAAGCTTCCTGCTTTCAAGCCTAGAAGGGCAAGCAGCTTTTGCAAATACCATCTGCAAAAACAAGGACGTGTACTCTACAGCAACACCGCAGCCCGCTCTAAAAAAATAACCTTCACACTGGCGTAACAGTGGCTGGGTTTTGTTACCCAATTATTTAATCACGTAGTGAAATCAACACACAACACACGAAGCAGGACAACCTAATTAATAAGGTGGAGAAGAAAGCTGTCAAGAAACAAAGGGACCAGGCGGCAGCGCAGGAGCCAGCGCTACCCGCTCGGGAGGTCCTGACTCAGAAGGCGCTGCTAAGGCAGGACTTCACCCCCCCGGACCTCACGTCCATCCGCCCGCGGAACCTCAGCCTCACCCACAGACACGGCGCGACCGCTGCCACCCGAGTGTCCCCCACCTGCACACGCGGGTCCCCTCGCAGCGGCCCACGGCGGCGGCAGGGCACCGGGGGAACCCTCCCTCCGCCCCCGCGGCCCCTGCCAGGCCGGCGCGACCGCGTCCCCCCCCGGGGTTTACCGCCCGCTGACTCCGGCACGCCGCGGGAGGCGCCCGAAGCGGCTCCCTGGCACCGCCGCGCCCCCCCCCGAGCCCGCCGGGGAGCGCCGAGCCGTCCCGCCTCGCCCCGGCCCCCTCGGTCGCCGGTGCCCCCGCGCCGCCCCCTCAGGGATCCCGGCAGCGCCTGTGGGGCTGAAGGGCGCCGGCAGCAAGCACCCACCCGCCTGTCCCCCCGGCGCGGCCCCTCACCCGCTCGCTACGAGGCCGGCAGTGAAGGCGGCAGCTCCCCCATGGCGGCGGTGCGCCCCGCCGGCCGCGGCCGTCCCGGCGAGCTGACACATCAACAAAGATGGCGGCGGCGGGCGGTGCTCCAGCCCGGGAGCGGGGGGCGTGGCGGGGGGCGTGGCCAGCCCGGCGGCCTGCCCGCAGTGGGCGGGGCCGGGAGCGCGGCGCGGGCAGCGTGTCCCCGCGGCCGGGGCGGGAGGCGGCCCCCGGGGCGGCGGGACCGGCCCCGCTCCGCGGGGAAGCGCCGGGCGGCGCTGCCGTTCTGAACGGGCGGTGGGGTGAACGGCCGCTGCCTTCAGCTGCCCGGACGGGCACACATGTCCCCCTTCAGAGGAAATTCCCCCCCATGTTCACGGTGGGGGCGGTCAGGCGCTGGAGCCGGTGGCCCGGGGAGGCTGGGACATCTCCGTCCCTGGAGGTGACCAAGGGCCGCCTGGACGCAGGCCGGAGCACCCCGCGGCGGCGGCGTGACTCTCCTCGCCGCCTTCTCTCCCCCCCTAGTACCGCCGCCGTGCCCCCCTGACAGCGGCCTAAGGCACACTGACCAGGGACACCAGGGATGGGCTGGAGGTGCGAACGCCTCCAGGAACTGAAGCTGCTGAATTTCACACCTAAGATCATTTAGAGCACATGTATGAATATTACTTCCATCGGGAGTTGTGTTTGGTTTTTTTTCTCTACTTATTTAAACAAACAACCTTTCTCGGCAAAGGATCTCATGTCAGGCGTTTCAAGGTGCTACCCCAGACCATAGACCCGAGAAGCTAACATGCAGGAGGACTTAATTCTTCACCCCAACAGTTTTTAGAGACACGGTCACAAAGATACCTCCCCTTTTTGCAAGATCGGTGCACGAGTAATGACTAATAGAGTCTCTTCTTCCCTAAGTAAACAGCATCTGGTTTTCCAGAACCAACCCCGCACACCACGTCAAAGCCTCTGCACCCACATGCCACGTCAGAGGACATCCAGTGACGTTAATAAACACCTTCAGGTAATGCCTGCCGGTACTTTATTCCTTATTCTGACAGGATAAAAAAAGAATTGTGAAAAATTTGCTGGGCATCAAAAATTTGGAGTACTTTTCACTGGTAGGAGCAGCAATTTCTCCATGGAACACAAAGCCTTTTGGAATCCAGAGCACTATCATAAATGCCATTTTATTTTATTTAATAAAAATTAAATTGAAAAAAACTACCGTAGCAGACAAGCTGTTAAGTGAAAACAGTTGCATTTACTATAGCAGATCAGGTAAAGTAAGTAATGGCATCTTTCCTGCAGGAACTTCTTAGACATAACAACAGAAAGGCAAGTTAAAATAATTGAATAATTTGGGTTGGAAGGGACCTCGGGAGCATATCTAGCCCAATCCCCTACTCGTGGCAGGGCTAACTTTGATGTTAGATCAGACTGCTCCTTTGTTTTGGCTAATTTACTTTTATATACATATAAAACCAAACGCATACCTATATGCTTTATACCTATAACACATAGCAATGATTTCTTCAGTTCATACCTTGGATGACTTTGAAAACAGAATGTGCTGTGTAAGTTTACTTACGCACATTAATTGGGAGTGTTATTTCAGAGCAAGTTGTTTTTCTCCTTACTCTTTCCAGGTAAGTGGAATTTCAAAAATCACAAATGAAAATTTTGGGGTCCTAGAAAATGCTCCCTTCAAACCTTTTTACAGATTCTTAAAACCAACACTGGCATCTTAAGAGAAAATCAGTCTGCAAACCATTCAGAACTCACAACCATAAACCTTTGGATTTTCATTATTTTGGGAAAGCTAATACTGCTTCAGATAATTAAACATTAATATCCTAACCATCACCTCTAAAGCAGTGAGAGAGTTAGATGAAGGCATATGTCTTTAAAAACATTATTTAGGTGAGAGCATAAACTAGAGTAGGTTGTGGAGAGAACTTATGGTCTCAGCTTTAACCTCCAAATAATATTTTGAAGGCAAAAATCTAGCCATTGCTTTGCTCATAATATGCCGTGCATTCCATATTGCTAAAAATACATTAAAAAATCAGGTGTGGAATAGATATGAGCAAAATTGTTCCTTTTCAGCAAGCAGTGCCATGCAACACTCACTCACTAATTGCCATGCTGCCCAAGTCTAAGCTTTGCTTTCAGAAATGCTGCTTTGCCACTCCTACTCCTGTTCTGCAGCTGAGCAGCAAAGATCACCCAGCCTTGCTGCTCTCTAACAGTCACTTCAGTGCCCAAATGCTTCTTATTTGGTGTTCTCTTCTAGTTATTTACAGGCAACTGCAGAGACCAGTGTACTCTGGCCCCAGTCCTTCTAAGATTTATGCTTCTGCTTTGCTGTACACTTTGTCTGCAGTCCCACTGATGTTAATCATATGAGGCTTAGTGTGTCCCACCAGACCTGACAGAATTTCAGCTGATTTTCACCTTTTATTCTGGGCTTATTTTCAGCAGGACTGAAATCAGGTTAAGAAAATCAAGCTTGGTTAGCGGAATTCTTCCTTAAAGGCAGGCAAAAAGGATTTTTTTGTACTCAGCTGGACTCCCCACAGCTTTAGTCCCAGCACTGATGCTCAGACAGTTCTGACTCTTATGTACCTGTACTTAGGTCAAATTTTCATCTAAACAGTATCTTATCCCAAGGAGGCAGCCACAGATACTCAGGGAATGATAATGACAGGACATAGAAAGAGCCCCTTCCTGAAATCATCTGCATTCATATTAAATAAGAATGACTGAATTACTGTAACTCTTAGTTAGCCAGCTGTAGCTCTTATTTGGCATGTACAAATGCTGAGGAAGACAATTTCTGAGTGAGAGAACTTACCATCTGAAATACACTCGGTCATACACAACAGCCTTCTCTTCTGCTGCAGACATAAACTCTGCATTGCAGAGGCAGAAGCAGAATTTGGCCTGTATTTTCCAAAGGTTGTAGGTCTGGCTTTTGGCTCACGCTTTGTTATCTAATAAAATGAAAAGTGAGTGTTCATGTAACTGCTCAATTTCCAGGTGACATTTGTTAATTACCCGTAGCATTTTTATAGCTTTGCCCACTGGAGGGGCTCACAATCCTGTGCTTTCTCCTTCAACTAAAAAACTGTGAGCAACTCCACTCTAAGGGAGAACAGTGAGGTCACTGAAACAGCAGAGGTGCTGAACACCCCACGCTGTGCTGTACCAAACATTGCAAACTTAGCAGCTACTTTGCAAGCAGCCGCACACCCATGGGTGGCAGCGCTAGATGTAAAAGGTATGTTATCTATGGTTCCCTTGAAGGAAGAGGATAAAGAGAAGTTTGCTTTCACTTGGGAGGGAATACAATATACCTTTAACAGACTTCCACAGGGGTATAGACATTCACCCGCAATTGCTCCTGCCACACTTGCTGAACTTTTACAGTCTCACTCCCTCAGGATGTGAAACTGTGCCAATATATAGATGATACTCTGACTGGAGGAAACTTCCCCTGAGAAGGTGGGGGAAGCGGCAGCACCAGTATGGCAAACACTAAATAAAGCAGAAATTGAGATGCCACCTGGAAAATGTCAGGGACCAAGTAAAGAAGTAAAATGCTTAGGTACTTTAGGATAGCAGGCAGTGCAGGGATTCTTCCAGATAACTTAAGAAAAATGGAAGAGCTGCAAACGCCCCAATTAAGGAAGGAGTTACAACAATTAATGGGAACTTTAGGATATTGGAGGAAGCATGTACCTGGATTTTCTATCATTTGCTATCCATTATACTCACTCTTATGGAAAGGCAAACCCTGGGAGTGGAAATTAGAACATAAAGAGGCGGTAAAAACTCTAATTGAAGAATTAAAAACATATCAGTCACTGGGACCAGCACACACACACACACACACCCCCCCGTGACCCTATTATAGCCAAATGGGGTTTCACCAAACACACTGCTTACTGTAACCTGTTCCAAACTGGCCCTAATGGGCCAAAAAGACCTTTATTGTTTAGCTCAACCACATTTAAAGAAACAGAACAATGATACTCTGAATGGGAAAAGGGACTTTTATCTTTAGTCTGAGCAGTTAAAGAAGCTGAGAAAATAAATCAGTGGCTCTGTCAATGGGAAACTTTGAATTGGGAAGTAAATAGATCCCCAGTTTGGAGAAACCAAGATTGGCAATTATTACTAGATATAGCCAGGAAAACACTTTTCAAGATGGGATAGGTGAAAGCTCAGGCTAAGGATAATCAAGCAGCCACAAAATGGAATTAAAAGGTAGATGAGCCAACCAAAATTAGGAAAATCACCTTAAATCCTGAGTGGTATCGATTGGGAGAATGGTTATTCCAAAACCTAGGCCACACAGGTAAAGAAGCACTTTAGTTTGCTGCACAGAGTAAAGCTGGCCTATAAACTGAAACATGTCAAAACTATTCTTACAGAATGTCCCCAGTGTAGATCATCCTGCTAAAGCACCACCTCTACATATCAATGAAGGGAAAACTTTATCATCTACACGGCAAATTGATTATATCGAACCATTCAAATCCTCTGTGGGATAGCTATACAGCCTCACAGGAGTGGCACTAGTCTCTGGCTTGCTTGTGGCGAATAACTGCCGGAGGGCCGATGGGTGACATACAGTGGCTATGGTTTTGGTTCTCAAATCTACTTACTCTTGATGTTATCCAAAGTTACAACAGCTTACATTTTTTGTGCAAGGAAGTGCAAGATTAGGGAAAACAAGAGGTAATTAAATGGATATTCCACATACCATACTACCTTCGATCAAATGGGATGGTATAAAGAGCTAATGGCTTATTGAAAAGGAATCTCAAACCGCATAAGGCTCAATGGGATAGGAGACTTTGCAAAATACTCCATCAATTAAATAACTGATACGGGCCTACTGGATGCCCTATAAGCCGAGCATCCTTTGTTGGAAAAGAAAATATTCAACAACGTTACAGCCAGGACAGCCTATGATAGTCAATCTACCATCCATTGGTATTATGCCTATGACTTTAACTAAACCTTGTGGCGCACTTGCCTGGGAAGCTATCGATAGCACTGGTGCAAAACACAGAATTACTGCATGCTCGATTTTTCCTTCTTCTTAACAGGGTAACCTGTTCAGATCCTCCCTGCCGAAACAAGTCTCTGTTTTCTCTTACAGCACCCCGCAGGATGATGAACAGAAATGCTGTGTTCACATTACTATCTCAAACCCTAACAATGCTGCTTATACCCATTGCAGTCTTCTAATATATTGCCTTAGTGGGAAAGAATTAGTGAAAGGGACCACCAATTGATTGTGGATGCACTTGGTGTAGCTCAAAATAATGTTTCTCTAGCTTTTAATTGTATCCAAGCTCAACTGTGGATGCAATCTATGGTAGCGGCAATTATAAAAGAAGATGAAGAAGGCACCTTACCCACTGAAATTCAAAAGGTAATTTGGAATAATGCAACTAAATTGGAGAAAGAATTCCAATCCTCGTATTTAGCCAGTTTTACTTACAACCCCATCAACAGTAATGCCACACCTTTTGTTTTAATCATATGCAATGCTTCAGTATATACCATATACCAAATCATTGCTTTAGGATTAAATCACAATGGAACCGTACTCTGTCCATTAGAACATACAGTGTGAGCCCAACAAAATGGAAACAAATGGCAAACTGCATGCATTGTACATGAACAACAAGGATTTATTTGAAAGTGACACGATCAAAGTCCATGACATTTGTCTTGACACTGAACAAAATGTCTGTCATTTTGAAATACATCCCAGTGAAAACCCTGAAAATGTACTTGTATATCTTGGAAAAAGGACGTGTCCGTATGAGAACCAGTTGTAATTTTATAGTTGTAGATAAAGTCACTGTAGATACAAGCAATCACTCAAATATTTGTGTTTGTAACTTTACTAAAATTATGGGATGGGACTTTATTTATTCAGCGCCTGTTGTGTCTTATCAATTGTTACAATCTAACTATATATTGAGTCAGGATTTATTGCCTATCCCTATCAGAATGAATCTTACATTGGTGAAGAAACTGCTAGAACACAATGACCTGTGTCAGCTGCTCGAACAAGTCTGAAACAACGGACACAAAACTCTAATCATGGTTCATCATGATACAGAAGAGATACACATTGTCTTGGAAAGAGTGAGAAAGGATGGAGAATACTATCGGTGGGAAACTCTTCTCAGATGGTCACCAGCAGCAATTGGAGTGTTTAATCTTATGCTTCACCCAGTTGTGATTTTACAGACTCTAATATGTTTATTGCTTATAATTATGTTGCATATAAAGGTTTGGTACATGATAAACAAATAAACCCAACTTCAACCACCCAAAACATATGAATTAGTAATAAATCACAGTACTTCACTGTCACTACCATCACTCTGTGAAGGTAAGAGGAATTGAGTATAGTCACGGGGTGTGCTCCACCTCCCCATTTAAGCCATACCCACCAGTGGGGGTCCTGATGGCTGCATCCATCTTACACTGGATTTTGGAAGACGGTTGGAAACATGGTAGCCAATGGCTGTCTGGAACAGGGACCTAGATGTCTGGCTGGTATGCAAATATAACTACAGGGCAATCATCTTACTCTATAAAATATAATGGGCAGCCCAGGGCCTGTTGAGCTCTCCTGAACAGCAGTGGGCTGCGTGCCAGAATCTCACCTTGATTAGGGATGCCTCTCAGGATTCCTCCTTGAGATTGACAGCATCCTTATCGTGTCAGATACTCTGTTAAGTGAACTGGGAAAAAGCGTGCTGAAACTTTGAAATCTCAGTTAAGTGATCTAAAGGTATGACTGCGCATAAATAATCCTTCAGACATAAACCGTGGACCAAGTCTGGGATTAGGATTGGATTCAGCTGCACCTTGACTCCCCTCTGGAAAGGAATTTAGAAAGCAAGGGGGTCCTTTCTGAACTTCATGACTCAATGGGAGGGTCTCCCTGGAAGTTTTGTATGACCATGTCCCCTATGCAGTAAATAACCAAGTGTACCTTGCCATCAAATCTTGTTAAACCACTGTTGCCTTTGCCATTGACCTTTGTTAACTGCTTTATATCAATAAAACATACTGTTGCTTCTGTCATATAAGTGAAGTGCATAACTCCATCTGCAACGGGCTGGCATTGCCGAAGAGGAGCTGGGAGCAGAGTCCAGGTTGACTGACTCCCATCCTCTGCATTCGTCAGAAGGCCAGTCTGTTATAATGTAGTTACTGCGGGCTGATTTGATTCCTGTATTTCATGTCATAGCAAGATTACACAAAAAGTTACTGTTTTCTGCATTAGGAATCACCTTCGTTGTCTAACTATTTTATTCTAAGCAAGCACAGTTTGCCAGGGGTCTTCAGGGAGCACCATCCACAAAGCCCCAGGAGCCCTGTCTTCCCTCCATGTGTCAGATAGCGACAGCAGCACTGCTGAAGCTGCAGTGCCAGTGCTAAGGCCTCGCCACCACTGTCGTGTCTGATCTACGCATAGTATAGTTAAATCGTAAGTGTAACTGTGATTCTACAAGTGCTCTGAGTAAGTTATAGCTGGAAAAACCCATTTTCATCATACATTGTTTGGACTGTCCTTTGTTCAGCATGTAGCAGTGGTGTCCCAGATGGTTCCTAGGCACTTATATCCTAGAAATTAGAGCTAATGACACACTGGTACAGTTATTACAGAACCTACATGTAGGCCAGCCCAAAGCTCTTGCTAAAAATTGCAGGCAAGCCACATCAACCTCCTGCAACTCCTCTGATGTTGCTTCATACCAGCCCTCATGCTAACAGAACTCTCCCCAGTTCCCTCTGACACTCCTTCGTATTTATCTTTTTCCACTGCTACAGCCAGACCTGTTATTTTTTCTTTCTAGAATTAATTTTACTGCTGTCATTTCCTGCCCTTTCTTCTTGCAGTATCCTGAGGCATGGAAAGTCCCAAATGACTGACATTTAAAAAACAAAATCAATGAAAACATTTGCCCTGGCTCAATCACTCTTTGCAACATCTAACTGCAAGAAAACTTTGTGCCAGTTCCCATGCTGATAAAGTTCTGTCTCCAGTGGGATACTTGATTTTCCTTTTCATTGCATCCTGTCAATATACTTCCAGCACAGTCTATAGTGTTAATTAGTGTCATTTCAAAAGACTGTTCAAACTGGCAGCATTGTTTTGAATCAGCAGGCCTTGGGGATCAAAATGGCTAGCCAGCTAAATGTACTAGAAACGTGGATATTTTAAGTCACAAAGATAGTCTGATTATTTTTTTTTTTGAGAGAGAGAGGTTTGAATGACAGACAAGTATTTAATACCTCACTCGTATTAGTGGTTCCTAGGCACGAAGATTATTGGTCTAATCTCAGAGACAGAGGAACAAGGTGCAGGGAGGCAGCGGAGGCTGTATGATCGTAATTGCCCTGTCTCCCCGCAACCTCCCATGTGTGCCTACTCTGATATACAACACTGGGCAATTTGGCAGATGGATTTCCTGAAATCCCACCTAACCCTACCTAATTTCTCCTCCTGCTTTGAGAGCAGTCTCCGATACTGTCAGCTTCTACTCAGATTGCAGCCGAGGGATGAAAGTTCACTGGAGCCAGGAAGAGTCTCTCCTCTGACTCTGGTAGGTAGTATCTAAACCACCTAGAAAAAACTCAGCAAACCTTTGATGTGTTGTTCCCTTCTGAAAATGCTTAGCAGAGAATAGTTTGGCAGACAGGATCCTAGACTTAAACACAGAAGATTTTGACAGAAATGCCGTCACAGCCAGACTCCAAATGGCTTTAAGGCCAAATAGCTGTGCTTCAGTTTCTTCTCTGTGAAGAGAGATAATTACTCCCTGCACCACAGAACTTGTAAGAATAAAATCCATCACTGATTTTATACACTTTAATAAGTACAACAGTGTAGGCACTAAAATAGACCAGATTCATTTATTTTTGGTGAAAGTTCAATTGCACAGCACTGGGAACAACTGGGAGCACGTCTAAGTAGTAGCGTAACTACAGCAGTGTTGAGGATGAAGTATGTTTTCCACTGTAGATAAGAGACATGAGGATGGGAAACAAAGGTTAAAAGAAGAAAAGGGGAAAGCACCTTGTATAGAAAAGAGAGGACAAGTGAATGCAGAGAATAGGTTGGAAATGGGAGATGAAGTGATGGATTTTCTAGGCTGCAGGGCAAAATTCAATTATTTTAAAATACAAATGCATCAATTTGATGTATCAAATTTCATCGTTCTTGCATACACCTTACAGGCACCTTCTGAACTGGTATGAAACAAGGTTGTCTAACTGATGTCCTGAGAGAATTTTCATTTTATTGAAGAAATTACAGAAAGCAGGTATGCCCCTTTCCTGCTGCGGAACGATGAACATTTGGCCCGAGATGTGGGTGTGCTGTGCAGCACTGACAGGTCAACTCAGGAGAAGCCCAAGGCTGCTCAGGCAGAGTTGTGAATATAACCTGTAGGTTTTTCTGAAATTAAAAGCTGAGGGCTGTGCTACTGCTCATTGCTCTCTGTAGCTAGTATTTTGTAACTCTTAATTACTTTAATCTTTTTGTGTCAGTAAGAGCAGTGCAGTACATGGATCCCCAAGGAATGCGTGGGGTTTTGAGTGCAACCATGGATGTTTCGTTTCACTGTCCCTCACCAAATTTTGCTAAGGACAGACTGAGAAAATCAGTGATGCTTTTGAGTAATAAAATAAAAGCAGTCTCTTGCAACACGCCAAGTGTAATACAATTTATGACAACACATTTTTGCCATAGGTCAAGTGAAAACAACAGCACTCCGGCGCTTCAAGCCCAGGGACTGGTGACATGACCAGAGTGGCACCGATGAGGAGGTGCCAATGATGGCACTCACCCACCCACCTGCTGAGGGGGCCTCACCCACCCACCCACCCCGCCCGCAGCCGGGGGCCTCCACAGCCCCTTCTACCTGTCCTTTCACCGCACAAGGCAGCCGCCACGCCAGTCGTTGTACCGCACGCAGCGCCGGGGGGGTGCGCTGCCCGCTCCTCACAGGGTAAGATGGCGGCGCAGCCGGGGAGCTCCGCATGCCGCCACCTCCCACCGGCCGGGCAGCACGTGCCCCCGCCCCGCCCCGCCTAAGGGCCGGCGCTGGGCGGGACGAGCGCGGCGGGACGGCGGGGAGGGCGGGTCCGAACGGAACCGAGCCGTACTGTACCGCGCCGCAGGGAGCCCTCGCTCCCCTCCGAGGACCGGTGCTTCCTCTCCAGCTGAGGAGCCCTCGAGTGAGGGGCCGGCCCGGCCTCCAGTGTGGCGCGCCGGGGTGGGGGAGCGCCCCGGGGGCCAGCGCTGCCCTGAGGGAGGGAGAGGGAGAGGGAGAGGGCGAGGGCGAGGGAGAGGGCGGGGCAAAGGGGCTCGGGTTTGGTGCCCCGGCCTGTGATGGCAGTGGCAGAGCTTTGGCTGGAGGCTGTGGGGTGGGGATGTTTAATTTTATTCTGAGCTAATTAAGCTAGCATGCAGTGGTGCTGCTCGGTAGCAGTTGTGGTTGAGGCTGGGGTAGTGGTTGCCCCTCAGGCGATGGCTCTGCGACAAACCGGTGGTTGTCGCAGGGCCTTCACCCGAGGGTGTGCTCCCAGTCGCCTGGAACCCATCCGTGCAGCTTGTGCTTCAACGCAGGGGCGGTTTATTTAAACTAGAGTGAGGTCTCCTCAAGGGAGATGGATGGGGGCCTCGTGAGTCCAGCAAGCTTAACGTGCAGGTTGTCACAGCCCTGCTGCTCCTCGGTGCTCTCCTCTCGTAAAGGACTCTGTCATCTGTGTTTAGTCAGGAGTGCTCGTTGTGGAGATCTTAATGCAGGAAATATTTTAGTTTTTACTGTACAAATTGAAGGAAGAGAATTAGCCTTCCAGAACTGATAGTGAAGTATAGCTTCAGAACATGGCTCTAAAATATTTTAGTATTTAATTTGTGTGCCTGCCTGAATTAATCTTTACATCCATGCTTTTGTAGTTGCCTGGCCTACAGCCACCTTTCGCCCTACAGCCACCTTTTGCCTGATTTGAACACTCTGATTTGAACATTTACATGATGGCAGAACAGCTTCACGCAAAGAACAAAGGTAACCAAGTGGTAGGTGGAGGTTAAAGCCGCAGAATTGTAAGTGCTGACTTCCTGTTGAAAAGCGCTCACTTTTCAGGCTGAATTTCTCAAATATGTAACAAAAGTCAGTATTTTGTGAACAATATGGGGTGGTTTTTGCTAAGTGTTGAAACAGTACAGAAAGTTTTAACTGCAGCCCAAATGCAATAAAAGGGAGACTTTGTCCAAAGCTTGACAAAGGTATCTTGACTTTGTTCTTCTGTAATTGTGTATATGCTTGATTATAGATAAATATCATCAGTATGAGTATGGCTTATAAATACAGCTAACTTCTAATTATCCAAACTTGTGTGGGCTGGAATGTCTTAGATAATTGAAAAAACAGGATAATTGGACTACTGGGGAATTTGACGTGCAGTGGGAGTTGGAGTTCCTTCAGCAGTGTTTCTTGCCTTCATCAGTGCCTCAGTACCATCTGATCCGTGTTTTACTCTAAATGGGAGGGGTGGGGGGGGAGACTTGATTCTGGGAGATCTGACATAGCTTGGTATGCAGCCATCTTGGGTCTGCAGTGCACATGAAATTTGATTTCGTGTTAGGCAGGAGTTTTAGTTGAGGCAAAGTGTACAAGATTAACTTGCTTCCAGGTGGGGGAAAAAAGGCCACGTAAGCTTTATGTTGGCTTGGTGGAGAACTTGGGCTAATAAGCCTGCCAGGCTGGAACGAGCTCCAAATGGCGTGTGTAGTCTCCAACTGAAACAAGTTTTTTGTGCATAAATGAGTTGCCCACTTCTAAAAACATAGTTCTAGTATATTGATTTGCAGACTTAGGTGAACATTTATCTTGTAAGTTTATCATTTATCTTGAGTTCTTGTAAAGAACTCACTGGAAAGACCACAAGGCTTACAACGCACTCATTGGAAAGTCAAAATCTCTTTTGTTTCAGAGTATCGTGTTTCTGAATACTTGTTGATGTGACAAAACTATGCCTAAGTATAAACTTGACATATACTACTTGTTCAACAGTATTGAAAGAAACTTGTTCTGTTTCAGCTACTGTGAAATTGCTTATTCTGAATTTTTGCCCTATCAATATTGGAAATTATGTAAATTTTTTTGTTCCTGCTGAACAAATTTAATTAAAACAAATTTATGGATGGAGGACATTAAGACTTACATCGAGTGATAAGCACAGAGCGGTAAAACTGTTGCTTTTATAGTATCACTGATGGTAGGTTTGAATAAATGTAGTATTGGAGTGATAACAAGAAGTGAATTCCAGAGTGTGACACGGCCCTAGCATCTCCATTTGCTCAAACATGCTAGCAGAATAGTAGGAGTAGATAAGAGCCCTGTGTGTTTCCACAAATACTCCATAACACATGCATACATTAACATTGTTAATCATATGCTTTTGCAAATACTTCTGCTTCTAGGAAGTTCCATGGAAAGTGTAGCTGGTAGAGGGAACTTGTTGACAGCTGCAGCTGGTAAAGGAAATACGGTGAGTTACTGCACTTTATAATTGCCCCAAATATTCTGAACATTTCTAGACAGCAGAAAAGATCAGCATATATTGCTCTTTCTACAACTTTGAAATTTTATCTCTTTGTTGTCACTTTTTGATATATTAGAATATTTCTACCCTAATGGGTAGCTTTTTTTCTGGTAAGAATCACTTAAGATTTTTTTCTTCCACAGGTGTTGCATTCTGATTTGATTCATGAGAAGCTGAAGAAATTGCAATATTCCTCTGAAAATGTTTTTTCTATTGGCAATGAGGAGACTCTCTTTAGTTCATTAATACCACCCCCTCAAACAAGGACTTGCCATCATTGTGGTCTGTTTGGTGAGTGCCTATTGTCCTGTAGTCTGTGCTGCATAGTATATTTATCAGTGAAACCAGATCAGAAGGTTTGCTTAGCAATGTCTTCATGGAAACGTATTTTTATCTCTCAGATGCATGTATGGTGACTATTCAGGACATAGTTGGAGTTACGGAACTGATAAACAGAAGAGAGCACATCTCCTTAATGAAAAATGTTGGGGTCTTTTTTCTTTCTTAAATATAGAAGGAATTTGGGACATCTGGGGCAGTAACATCTGATAGCTATATGTGAATACAAATACCTATTTCTACGTGCTTAGAACTGTAGTGGAACCATCTTGTAAAGCAGTTATTAAATAACACACAGGGTCTGTATCTTAACAGCTGTTGTCTCTTCTGATATAGATGTTTATCTCTGACTTTTTTTTTTTTTAGGATCCCTCAGATGTTCCCAATGCAAGCAAATATACTATTGCTCTGCAGATTGTCAGAAGAAAGATTGGTCAGCACACAGTGTTGTATGTGAGCCAGTTAAACAGAAGTAAGTTTGTTAAAAGTTCTCCCAAATAATCTTTACTGAAAGACAGTATCACTCCCAATACAACTTAAATGGCCATGTAAAGGCGCTATTACAGTAAAATATGTTGCTTATTCTTAGGCTATTACTGTGTTATACTTGTCAGAAAACTCAGCTCTGCTGCTTTAGAAGGGTGACTTGAAAGATAATTGTTGGAGTTCTTAAGGTGTTCTGTAGTGTGATTTAAAGCAAAAGAATTATTTTTACTTGCATCAGAGCTATGTGAGCATGCAGTAAGAACACCAGCTTATCACATGATTGTGTTATTGCTGTTGATGTAGAGAAGGGAGGACAAATGAGACTGCTTTTCAGCAGTGTCATGGTTAATGGGTTGCATTTAACAGACTCTGAAGAGGCACACTTTGAATCTAACTGTAGCCTCAGTGAACTTCATGGATATTTTATCTTTGATGAGCACAGCTCAATTAGAAGAAGTTGTCTCAGCCAGGCCATTCTCTAGCTGCTCATTATCGCTTTTTGACATGCTAGTTTAGATGCTCAAGAGATCACATTCTAATCTGTTTCAATTAAAGTAAGCACCATTGGGTTATGACACAGAACGAATTGACTGGGTGGCTTTGGAACAGTTAGGGGAGCGATCTGAGCATTTAGGCCGACAATCTCTAGCATTATGATACCAGTTCAGTCAATCTGCAACCAGGTGTCCATAATCAAAGTTTACAAGAGATTTTTTTTTTTTCCACAAGTTTTTCTACAGTGACTGAATGGGGGGAACACGGGGACAATCTGGCATATATGTTATCTCAGTATTACTTATGTTTTCAATTGAAATAGCAACATTTTTTTATGATCTTGTCATTCTTAAGGTTTGCTGGGGATTACAGTGTTAGTAGAACTGTACAACAACATTCTTCATTTTAATCAAAATTAATTTATTTTTTGTTGATGGCATCAGGAAAAAAAGTGTTGCATAACAGGGATCTAACAAATCTACCTTTTTGCATTTTCTTGGAGGAGGAATAAGGGTTGACAAACCCCGCATACTATGAACACAGCGTTTTTGTTTTATTTGCAAGTAAATGTTATGAAGGCTACTTGTCTATCTTTAGTTCTTCAAAATTAACTTTTTTTTTTTATTACAGTGTAAGTAATAACAACAGAAGCAAGTTACCTGCTAAAACTGAGAAGGGAGTTTATCTTAAGGTACGGAATACGATTTTCACTGTGTCTTGAATGGATCTGCTGTGAGCTGGTTGCAGTATGCTTAATTTAACCTGTACAAGAAAGGAACAAATTCCAAATATTATAATCTACTCATTTTAGAAAGATGAGTGCTTCAAATCAAAAGTTAATGGGAGGGGCATTAAAAAATAAGTTACTTCTAGGGCCCTTAGCAATGCTATCAGACAACTCATTTTTGTTTGAAAAAACGTTTGTGAAAAAGTTAAAAATCAAGACATGTGTGATGTTGCTAGAGAAGTATCTTAGGAAGGAAACAGATGTATCTTGTCCAATTCAGAAAAATTCTGGTACCTTCTTGGTTTTCTGTGTAGATCATGAAGATGCTTGGAGCCTTGTAAATTATTTGAGAAATACATCTAATGTAGCATTATATAGTGAGAGATGCAGATAAGCTTTTGTTTCTTTGCTGTAGCAGGAATTAAACATGACACAGTTCTCTTTTGTGATGTTTTGAAGCCTCTCTTGATCTTACTTTCAGCTGACCATTTCTTGTAGTCTTCTGTGAACTGTTCTGCAAGTGATCATTTTGCTGTCTTCATGGTTTCTTGGGATGATATTTAAGCGAGTAAATATGCATGCCTGCAACTAGCCCCATGTTTGCACTGTACAAGAAAACTTTGTCATACACTTCTTTGAAGTAGCTCATTCATCTACTAAACTTTTTGAAGGAATTTAGAAAGGAGGCTTCATTTTGGGTCATGAGAATTCTGTTAGTTCATCCTGATATCTTTCTGCTGTATGTACTTGTGACTGTGTTCTAGTAAAACTGATCAACTGATAGTGAGGCATCGTTATATCAAGGTCTTACAATGTGAGTAAACAATTTGTAGCAAATTTATTTTGAAATAATGGAAGCTTTTATTTTTCCCTAGCTTATCTGAATCTCGAGCAAGTTCTGGGGAAGGAAGAGAGCTTACATTGAGTATTGAACAATCTTTAATATATTTTGGTATTGTACTGTGAGATGTGTTTTTATGGAAAACTTTCTAGAAGGATCTGTGTTGCAAGTAAACAATTTGGCAGCTGTAACAGTAATATGGGTCATTGTGCATTGTCTGTAGTATGTTGGTCCAAATGTAGAAGAGGTTTTCTGTAACGATGTGTATAAGATTATTTTTCTAATGTTTTTAGGGTGTCACAGACACAGATGCTGTGCCTTAGGCAGGTTACACTAAATGTTTTGACTTAAAAAAAAAGATGCCTACAGTTAAAGCAGTAGCTATAATCCACTCTGTGGTGTTAAAGCTACAAGGAAGCAGGTGGAATTCAATTCCTTCTGTTTGTGAGAGCATCACAAGCAGGAAATACAGCTGACTTGTCCTGTAAAATAGGTGTGAAAGGAAGAGGTGAAGCACTTGGTTTTTTTTATTGTCTGTTCAGTATATCTCTATGACAATGTTTTAAGCTTTTTTCAAGAGTAATACAAACTCTATAAGGCTTCTTACTGAAAGTCAAGAAAACCACTTTTTTACATGCTTCTTGAAATGATAAAAAGTTCTTTTTTCATTTGTTACTACGAGGAGCTACAGCTGAACTACTCCAGTTTAAACATAACTTGTAGCTGTTTTAAATAGGGTAATTCAACATCTGTGGATTCCCTCAAGACAGAAGAGCCCCTCAAGAAAATAATGCTTTCAGATCTGCGGACTCTAGGGATCAAAAAAGCTATGGAAGTACAGGTACTTTTATTTTGGAAGAACTCTACAATGCTTTGTTAGGTTGCATTTGAAGCTTTGTTAAGCATATATAGCTGCATGTCACCTCAGCTATTTGTCTTATTTTCCTCACATGTAAAATTCCTTTGCATTTACTCATTTTTATAAAAGTAAGCAAGGGCAGGGGGAGTAAGCGAGGAAGATTATTTCTGTTAAGGTCAACATCGCTGGTTTTGTCCCTGCCATTAATTACTTCTAGAGTCAAACCAAAAGAACAAAATCAGATATAGGTTGAAATGCCTTTATTGAAATGAACACTGGTCCTGAATAATATACTGCAGGTTGTTCTTGCATATGTATCATCTACTGTGGCTTTTCTCTTTAGGGTACAGTAACAGAGTTCAAGAGTCCAAGTGAATTTTATATACAGATGAGTTCTCCAGAAGTTTTAGACCAGATCAGTAAGCTTTATGTGAAACTGCAAGACTGTTACGCTAACACAGTTATTCAAGAACAATATATTGCTATCAAAGGGGAAGTCTGCGTTGCAAGGTGTTCTTTGGATCAGGTAATATCTCATTGTCCATAAAATAACCATTCTGTGTTGAGCTCGACATGTTTTGCTTTTATGTCTCTACTAGTGGATGCTGCTAATTAGACATGAGTTTATTGTGGTGGAATTGTGGTAGTAACTAACTTTATAACATCTGTAACTCAAATTTAAGGTACTGATTTTTTTGCCCCCCTCTAAAATTTTACTTCTATGCGTTATGTACTTGAGCCCTATAGGCCCTGTTTGTCCTACTGTTGCTTGAAGGCTGTGTGTTCTTAGTAAATTTAAACTACTGTGGTTAGAACAGTCTGGAATATGACTATGGTTATTTAGGGAAATTATTCTTACTTCATTTCTTACCTGACTTTTCTGTTTGCATTTCTATAGCCACATCTAGTTCCTGTTTCCCTTCCCACTCCTTTCTTTTATTTCTTCCCCATTTTCTTCTCCGTTGCTAGCAGATTCTTGATCTACTGTATGGTAGCCAATATCCATAGGAGCAGAATTTTATCTTCACAGCAGTCAACACTACAGTGACTTGTGTTCATTTGAGTTGCTTCAGAATTGGTCAGTGCCTTTGTTGATAAACAAACCTGATGAAGTAAAGCAAAATATGATGTGTTCTTACTAAGATTATTATTTATTCCTACACAGACCTGGAATAGAGCGCTGGTAAAAGATGTGGATATATTGCAAAAGAAAGCACAAGTATTCTACATAGATCATGGAAATGAAGAAAATATTCCGCTCTCCTGGATCAAAGCTCTGCACAAAGACATTGAACTGTTGTTTCCTCCATGTGTGAGTTCTATTTTCCTAAAAGTAGCTGAGGTATTTTAAATTAATAGCTCTGAAATTAGTGTAATTCGTGTCTCAGTGTAACTTTCTCTATTACAGTATTTTGTGTTTAGTGAAAGTGATGTATAAAAACTGCTATACTACTCTAAGGTTCACCTCAAAAGTTCCCTAGCGATTCCATAGGAGTGAGGAGGGCTACCTGGCTTTTTTCTTCCTAGTAGCAGAATTCTTGTGTTCTGAACTGATTAAAAAAACCCTGCAGGGTGGTTAAGTTTGCATGGCCCTTATATGCTAGAGGATGGCAGGGCAAACATTCTGCCTGCGTATTCTAATCTGGTCTTATGCAGTAGTGAAAAATTGCTTGTAGTTTGGGCAAACTTTGTTTGGGGTAAAAACAGCTGTTGATCTGAGTTCATTGCCATACTGTGTCAATGTCTTCCATTACAAATTAGATGGTCTAGCTCCAATTTGTGAGTTAAACTAGAAGAAAAATAGATAAGCGTTCTGTTAAGCAGCGATAACTATGACTAGCAGCTATTGGAATAATCTTTCATAGCTTGTTCACGTGACTTTCTGCTGGATCCGTGAAAGATTTTCAGAGCTGTTTGAATCTTGGCGTAAAGCCCTTAGGACGTGCACCTGTGGTCAGATGTGACGTGTGATACAGTCATGCCTTACATAAGACCGCATAAATAGTGGGAGAATCAGAGGAAATGTAGTTTACATTTTGAACTTAATTTCCTAATTCTTAACTCTCTTGTAAAGAAGTTAGTTGAATTGACAGCGCTTCAGATTTCTACGGCAGCTTTAACTTCTATATGCAAGGTGATATTTTGGGGGGCCTTAATTATTAGTCGCAAACAACCCCCTATCCCCTCTTGTTCTAATTGTAATTCTTTTCAGGCCATTAAGTGTTCCTTTGCTAATTATGATCCAAAAGAAAAAAGATGGAATCAAGGCATCACCAGCTTTTCCCAGCTCATGGGAAAGCACTGTTCAGTAACTGTTGTTGACATATTACAGGAGGAAATGATGTTGAGTTTTGCTGTAGATGTTGTTCTTCCAGATTTTGGTAAGTACTTGGTAGTGTGGGGGAAAAAAACGAACACAATTGATAAGTCTTTCGTGTTCATTTTCCCTCCCTCTGCGCAATACCTTTAAAAGAGGAGAGGTTTTTTTCTTCTGCTCTCTCTCTCTTGTCCCTCTCCCAACCTGCCCCTTGATTTTTTTTTTTAATTTTCTTTTATTTCACCTTTCCATATAGAGGTCATTTTAAAATGTTTGTACCTGAAATACCTTGTTTGCTTAACAACCTTAAAATTTAGTAGGGTTACTTTTCCAGTAGAATTGTAATAAAATCAGCATTTTCTGGATTGTCTTGTTTATTTTTCTGTTTTGATAGATGCATGCAAACTTGGGACAGTGTTGTTCCTTTCATCTCATGCATTTTTAACTCTCTAAAAATGATAGTATCAGTTCCTAGTTCCACTAAGAATTTTACCAGCTTTTGCCATATTTTGTACATGCTCACTAAACAAGTATCCCAAAGAAAGTGCAACCACTGGATATTATTGTATCTAGTTGGAGAACTCTAAGCACATTTATATTTCTGACTTAGCAAGCCTCAGTGGATAGAGACAAGCAGAGCACCTGACCTTTGAGGAGTCTGAATTCAGATTTTCAGTTGAGCTGGAGGGGTGGCTTTGATTGTGGAGCCAGATCAATACAGAGAAGGTGTGGCCTGTTGTCATTATTTGGGGGGGGCTATTTTGTTTTGGGTTTTTTTTCTGTCTGCAGAGCGAAATAAATACAGTGCTAAGAGCATATTTTTGTTATTGATATGCAGCCCACAAACTTTGAAGGAAGTGATGGTTGATCCTTTTAGCTTGCTAAAATTCCTGATGTGCAGGAAGCTTATCTCCATGTCATAGTCCTTGCAGTCTATAAAATGGTGGTTCATCTTAGTCTTGTGTAAATTCAGCTGATTCAGGGTTGTGCTGGGCACATTTCACATCTACTTGCTTTACAGCACATTAATAGCGAAGCAATATAACTTGCCAACCTCTTGGAGAGAAGATCACAAAAATATGATTGCATTCATGAAATGTTGCATGCATTTATTCCATGACTTTACAAGCAACTTAAACACCTGTATTCAGGTTTTCAGTTGGAAATAATGATATTGAAAGCTTGGAATACTGCTACATGCATCAGAAATAGAATATGTAATAGCTAAGAAACTGAGAATTCCTTTGTAAATCTTGGTAACTCAGTGTTGTAAATAAAGAGGTAAGTTATGAATCCTTGTGTGAAACTCTAATCAGTTTTTCAGCCAGCAATCTTTAGTGACTACAAGTAAATGTTGATTTTTTTTTAATTTTTTTTTTTGTTGTGCTATGTTACTGCTATGCTCATTTTATTTGGTCAAACAGTCTTGGAGCTGTGAATGTCTTGAGGAAACTCAAGTAGTTGAGTTTCTCAAAGTACTTTTATTTTGCATTCTAAGTGTATTAAGTGCTCAACAAATAAGTGGAACATGGTCACCTTGTGATAGGGATATATGTCAGGCTCAGAAGATGTTTCTGAAATGAAACTAAGTGATGAGTATCTTGTATGGTAATTAACTTTTGTTTCTTACATTTTTATTTTAGGAGACTGCCTGGATAAAGTACCTTTAGAATTGAGGTCTGATTTAACTGCAGGAAGTAATGCCAAAGGAGCAGACTCTCCAACAGGTAAGCAAACAAATAAAACTTCTTAGTAAGAGATGGAAAAAACTTGGGGGATTTTAAGTCCTCCTGTGTCACATGATATTCTGAATGTAGTAAATATTCTAGCTGTTCACTAGCATCACCTCCTACTTAAAAACATTGGTTAATGGAGCTCCCTTCAGTTCACTAATGACATTATCACATATCATAAATCATAGAATGATTTAGGTTGGAAGGGACCTTAAAGATCATC
>RSEF01000006.1:30414825-30441948 GCA_003993805.1 Himantopus leucocephalus
GGAGTAGAGGGGCAGAATCACCTCCCTCAGCCTGCTGGCCATGCTGCTTTTGATGCAGCCCAGGGTGCGGTTCGCTTTCTGGGCTGCAAGCGCCCATTGCTGGCTCATGTTCAGCTTCTTATCAACCCACACCCCCAAATCGTTCTCCTCATGGCTGCTCTCAACCCATTCTCCACCCAGTCTGTATTTGTGCTTGGGATTGCCCCAACCTAGGTGCAGGACCTTGCACTTGGTCTTGTTGAACTTCATGAGTTTTGCACAGGGCCAGGTCCCTCTGGATGGCGTGCCTTCCCTCCAGCATGTCGATTGTTTCACACAGCTTGGTGTCATCCATATAACTCTATCTGGACTTTAGCTTTCCTAACCTGATCCCTGACTGCTTGGAAAATTTCTCTGTATTCCTCCCAGGCCACCCATCCTTGCTTCTACCATCTGTAGGCTTCCTTTTTGTGTTTGAATTTGTCCAGGAGCTTATTGTTCATCCATGCAAGCCTCCTGGTATTTTTGCCTGAGTTCCTCTTTGTTGGGATGCATTGCTCCTAAGCTTGGAGGAGGTGATCCTTGAATATTAACCGGCCTTGTTGGGCCCCTCTTCCCTCCAGGGCTTTATCCCATAGTACTCTACCAAACAGATCCCTGATGAGGCCAGAGTCTGCTCTCCTGAAGGCCAGAGTAGTGAGCTTGCTGTGTGCCCTCCTCGATGCCCTAAGGATCTTGTACTCCACCATTTCATAGTCCCTGCAGCCAAGGCTGCCCTTGAGCTTCACATTCCCCACCAGCCCCTATTTGTTGGTGAGAACAAGGTCCAGCATGGCACCTCTCCTCGTTGGCTCCTCTATCACTTGGAGAAGGAAGTTATCATCAGCGCATTCCAGGAAACTCCTGGGTTGCTTATGCCCTGCTGGGTTGTCCCTCCAACAGATACCTGGGTGATTGAAGTCCTCCATGAGGACCAGGGCTTGGGAACACGAGGCTGCTCCTATCTGTCTGTAGAGGGCCTCATCCGCTTGGTCTTCCTGGTCTGGTGGTGTGTAGCAGACCTCTGCTGTAATGTCACCTATCCCTGCCCTCCCTTTAATCCAGGCCCATAAGCTCTCAGTCGGCTCCTCATCCATCCCCAGGTGGAGCTCCATGTGCTCCAGCTGGTCCCTGACATAGAGGATGACACTCCCTCCTCATTTCCTCTGCCTGTCCTTCCTGAAGAGCCCATAACCTTCCATTCCAACACTCCAGTCACAGGAGCCATCCCACAATGCTTCCATGATGACAGTAAGATCATAGCCCTGCAGGTGTGCCATGTCTCTAACTCCTCGTTTATTCCCCATGCTACGTGTGTTTGCAAAGGGACATTTAAGTTGGGCTGACTTAAGATGAAGCTGACTAACTGTCTGGAGTGGCTGGAATTCATTTGTGGTGCTCTCCAGCTGACCTATGATCCTTCTCCAGGCACCTATTGCTGACACTGGAATCAAACTGGTAGGAGTAGGATGGACTGAGGTTCCCCTGCCATGCTTTTTAATAGCATAAAGTACTTGTTTAGTGATGATTATGTGAGCATTAATTTCATGGATAATATGATAGGAGCCTTCAAAGTTCAGAGTCAGCAAAAAGAATAAACTGCTTCAGCGTGTTTAAATTTTGTAGTTTAATTTAGCACAGTTTTTAAGTCTCTGAGTCCTGGCTGGTGAGGTTGAACATTTCAAAGTCATCTAGCTTTTGATCAGTAACCTCTTTTCTTCCCTTTTCCCCCCACGTACGGCGTCAGAAGACCATTCTAAGGGAAGTAAAGAAGAAACACCTGAAGATGAAGAATTTCTTCATTGTGCTAATTCAGTTATAGGCTGTGTCTCCATATGTATCGGAGATGCATTTTCTGGTGTGGTTTCCTGTGTTCAAAATCCAGAAGACTTCTTCTGTCAGAAGATAGACAATGCCCGTAAGTGACGCGCTGAAAATGGGATGTAAGATACCTAGGATGGCATTTTTCTTTTCAGTAGAGTGGCTGGAGGGAGGTGTTGCTAGTCTTGTAGTTTGACCTGAAGTGGTGATTGCCTGCAGCAGTAGGCCATGCCTCAGTCAGTTAAGAGCCATGGTGTTGTAGAGGGTGTTTTCAGCAGCGTTAGCTGTTAAATCACTTAGTCACCTGTAAGGTGATAATTTTGGGGCATTCTGAGTAGTGCAAAGTAGAAAGATGGTGTGGTGTGGATTTCAGCAATCTGAAGTCAATTTGTATCAAATATTTAATATTAAGTATGTTCTCTCACCTGTTCCAGGAATGTGTGTGAGTTTCTAATTACTTTGTTTATTCCTATGATGCCTTGTTGCTTTACCACTGGAGGGAAGTGTTTCCTTATAGGCTGGGTTCGTGGACTGAGCTTCTTTGTTACATAGTATGGGGAGAATATCTGAGTACGAGAAGGCCCGATAATAGTGCCCAAACCCTGCTTTGATGTCTTCTGATACAGTAAAACAGAAGACCATAAGTAACACTGTAGTGGCCCAGAGTACTTGGGCTGCAGGGATTTCTGGAGCATCTCCCACAGTGCCCATAAACAGATGTCTGGGGAAAATAAGAGCAGAGTAAATTTGTGGGATGTGTCTTCCTTGTGCTGTCAGAGCCAGCATATTTTTTTTTTTTTTTTAGTTAAAAGGGCTTTTGCAGCTGGATGTGATCTGGTGTATCTCCTACAGTGGATTTCTCTTCTGTGTCTTTGTGCAGCCTTTGAATTCTGGGTAGACTCATAGTATAGCGTGTCCTTCAGCAAGAAGTGACACTCATCATCTGCCTGTTGTTTGAAGAGCTGTCTTCCTTGGTTTCTTTCTAGCCTGCCTCCACTCACTTGGCTTCAATTCCTACTGGCTTCGGTCTTGTTCCTGTGTTGAAAAAGTCTGTGACTGGTTTTCCCTGTCTGTTCTCTTTACCACTGTGATTCCTCAGACTCACGTGAGGACTCTCTTTGATCTTACTGATTGAAGAGTCCTAGTCTCATCACTATTTTGGTATTATGTTAAACACTATGTGAAATAATCTCCATTCTACTACAAGATGTTCTTCCAGGCTTTGAACTTGAGATTTGTGTACTTCTGTAATAATTACAAGATGATGTATGTTCCAAAACCTATATATTTTAACATCAGGTCAACTTGCTGAGCTTCAGGCATCTCTTAATGAACACTGTGACAAATTTCCCAGTAGTCCAGCTTTCTGTCCTGCTGTTGGAAATGTGTGCTGTGCCCAGTTCACAGGTAAAAATGGAGTGAAAATATGGCTCTTAATTTATGTCACTTTATTACAAAAAGTAAACACATTTTATAATCATGTTTAGAAATGTTTCACGTAGGGTGTATTTATTTGTGTCTGGTTTTAGCTGCGTTTGATAGTGATTTTAAAAAATTTTTAATAGCAAATGATGAGATCTGTAAAATGCTAGTTTAAAAAAAGACCGTAAAATGGTCCCTTCATTGAGTAAACTCTTACCACTGGGTGCATTTTTGCATAAAGGAGCTTTTTAAGAGACCGTGAAGAAATTTGGTTTTTATATGTTGGTGAGCACTATATCCTGTGGCTGGAAATAAATACAGAAATTTTAGACCCCAAAGACGACACACAAAAAATGGGATTATATGTAACAGTGCTGCTCTGATAGACTTCTTCTCAAAATGTTATTTAGCCAAGACCTGGTAGTCCTGAATTGTATGTTCATAACTTAGTTTCCACCTGACAGTTATCACTGATGTCAAGTTTCTACAAGTCCCATGACATATTCTGCACAAAGCAGTGCTTTGTGCTAGGTGTTGGTAGGTCTATATGAAAGAAATACTTTTTATGTATTAGAATCTGAAGTCCCATTTGCCTGAGTGTAGTAGGATGAAGATGAATCTCTTTTCCTCACAGGTCATTCTCCTTTTCATCCAGCTTCTAACAAGAAAAAAACCCACACATTGCTGTTCTTGAGCCTTTTTTCTGGTCAGAAATGTTGCTGCTATAACTTCTTTATGTGATTGATAAACATTCCTGGTCATTTATTTCTTTCCATTTCCTGTGGCTTTGCTGCTTTGAATAAATTAACTGTGGGAATGAACAGATAAACTGAAATAAATGCCTTTTTTGCACATTCAGAAAAAGCTAGTACTGCCAGTAAGCTGTCTTGGCATTTGAGTGGGCACTGGTTTCAGGTGCCTAACTAGGGAAAGCTATCAGTTCAGTACCTCAGATGTCTTGATAAACTTGAGTAAGCTTGTATTTCTATTTCTCAAATATTTGAATTGAAATACTTAAATTATTAGTTATGTAGTGTGACCTTTGAATTGCATGTCATTGTGGTCAGCTGAGATACTGTTTGCTGTTTGTTTAAATGTATTAACTTAAGCACTACCTCCACAAAATGTAGTCAGTTCTTTGTTGCAATATGTATTTGTGAAGGGGCGGGGTTCTTTATGGAAAGAATGAGTTTGCAACACTCAACTTGTAGGAGGGGAGATTGTGGTAGATGTTGAATCCATAAGGGTTTTGTGAAGGTTTGTGTGAACTGTAACACTTCTGTTTTTTATGTTGAGATTGATGTTGTATTTTTATAGTTGTCTGCCTAAAAATCATTCTGTTCTCAGAAGTTAAAAGCAAGCCCAATGAACATCTGTATCTTCCTTTCTAGAAGACAACCTTTGGTATCGTGCTGCTGTTAGAGCATATGTTTCTGAAGATACTGTTTTGGTGGGCTATATAGATTATGGTAATTGTGAAGTTCTTCCTCTGACTAGACTTCATCCTATGATTCCAAGATTAATGGACTTGCCAGCTCAAGCCATAAGATGTTCCTTGGCAGGTATGAAATAAATGATAAACTGTTTCCAACTGGATAAAGGCGAAATAAGTTGGGTTAGATAACGATCGGATCTGTAGTGTCTTATATTGAAATATGAGGAAGGGTGGAAGTAACAGTAAGTGTTATTTCCAGAATTCTTAGTTGTTGTGGCATATCTACAAAACATGACAAATCTTTCCTCATGTACCCAGTGACCTGCAGTTGTATGTTTGGAAAACTGTGTTACATTAACATACCTGTTTAGGTTTTGCATGTTCTTTGTTCTAAGCAAAATTCAGTCACCTACTGGATTTGTGGAATTCTTAAAACTGTGGTGGTTCTAACACTGCAGGGGAAGGTAAAATTCCATTTTATGTATTGAAGTTCAGAACTGTATCTGTCCCCCTCCCTTGGGGTAAATGTAGTGAAAGTACTAGTAGACACCTCTCTGTAGGCTTGTGAAATCGGTCAAGTTGGAAAGGCCTTTGACGCTTCTGTCTCAAGCCAGGATCCTAATCTGTTGGTTTTGACATTGTGTCACACATACAACAGCATAACCTGCTGTTGTAAACTTTTTATTTTCTCTGTTTGTTCCCATCGCTATGCAAGATAGCCCACCCCTTTTGCTTCAGTACCCTTCCTTTACAATACTTGATGTCTATCCTTCCTTTACAATACTTGATATTTAACCTGCTGTTCAATTTTCTTGGTGAAGTTCAGAGCAGCATTCTAGCTTCTTTCTTTGGAGGAAAACATAAAACAATGCTTCCCTTGTATGTAGAGATGGAACCAATGCATATGGAATGTGATCTAAAGAAATCTGTCTTCTGGGGCAAATCAATCGCGATGCCTATAGCTGATAATAAGTGTTCTAGGACTAAGAAAGGTCCTAAATACAACGTGGACACAAAAAACTGATCAGATAAGATGTTTCCTGATTAGAGTCAAGGATTACTGCTGCATAAAATACATCTTTCTGGAAGGCAACTTCTGCCAATCTGTTACTATAAAGTTCTGGTTGTAACTTGCATTTTAGAAATAAATTTAGTAGCACAAAGAGTAAACATTTAAGGAGGAAGAAGCTTTAGTAGCAGATACATTGGCTGAGAGATGGTTAATGTTGTTCAAAACTATAGGTCGAATTCACGAGACGCAAGGACTGACACTTCCTAGACATTCATACTAAGGAAATATTAAATCTGAATTTACACTTCTCTTTGATCTTTGTCAGACTTTTATTAAATCCAAGTACTATGAAAGTTCAGAATCTAAATAATTGGGTTTGGAATCTTGTTACAAGCATGAGGAGTCTGGGCATGGTACTTGATATATCTGCTGCGTAATCTATTGTTTTAAAGTGTTGTTGTACTTTTCCACGTATTGTTGAGACTTGGCCTGTCCTCAGAACCTTTCCATACTATGTGACTTTTTAGGTGTAAAACCACCATTAGGAGCCTGGACCTCAAAAACTATTTTTTTAATGAACCAACTGGTGAAAGACAAGGTGTTCACAGTAAAAGTAGTGGATAAAGAGAGTGTTAGATCTGTGGTGGAGCTTGTAGATGCATCAGTTACTCCAGTAATAAATATATCAAGCCATCTCATAGAGAAGGGCTGTGCAGCTGAGGAATCAAGGATGGCCTTACCAGCAATCGGAATGAGTAATGTTAAGCAAGCAAATGGTGAGTACGAGCACACCCTGCTGAACTGGCGTTATTTAACCTCCTCCTAGAGTGGGAACGAAGAATGAAAGTTCTTAAGTGGTAAGAACTTTCCAGTCTGCTTTTGAATGCACGTTCTCAACATCATCAACTTTTGTCATATGTGTTTTCAAACTTGTGCTTTTTATATTGGAATTTCAACAGATACATTTATCTGTCAGCTTGCAAAATAATTGTTCATTAACTTGTTTGCTTTATTTAAACCTAGTGATTAAATCTGGGATTGCTAGATCCAGCATAGTGTAAGAGTAGATTTTAGTGAACTTGACAGAAATCAATAAACAATGTATTTTTTGGTTTAGAGAACTACTTAGAAGAAATCTCACCATCACATGAAAGAATAAACAATTCTATTTCACGGTTGTTAAGCATCCTAAAGCTTTCTCTAAACTTTGAGCCATTTGTTAATTTTTATTTTTCTTGTCAATCTTTCTTCCTTCTGGAGTGGAAAATTTAACCAGTTTCTACTTCTTTGAGCATATTTCTCAAAATATGCTGACTGTGCTTTGTGCCTTCTAGTAGAGATCTGGCAGTTGCTTGTATTCCACTGAAATTAAAGAAGAGTTGAGAGCCTGTTTTTATACATATATATTTTGGGGGGTTGGGGCGGGGGGGGGGAGAACAGATGGAACAGCATCTCAGCATGGCCATCCTTGAAGCTCAAAACTTAATCTTGAGTTTCATTTTCAGAAAAAAAAACAACCCAAACACTTAAAACTGGAAAGGTCCCCCAAAGTCAGAGGCCAGCCATTTGGACTTAAGTCTAAAAAGGCTGACAGTATTTCTGCATGTTGCTGCCTACCACAAGCTGTAACAAACTTAACAGCTATGAAAAATACGGGAAGATTTAATAATGTGCTAATGGAGGAAACAAAGGCTTCTCCAACGTGCCATGATTTAGTTTTCACATGATCTGTTCTACAGCCTGTGTTAAATAATAAGATGCTTTCAGGTACCTGATAATAAGATACAGTGCAAATTTCTGCAACCAGTCATTCTATTAATCTTTTTGTTCTTTCTCCTCCTTAGACCATTTCCAGTAGTCTCGGTGACAGCTTTTTCCCTCTTCTATGCCCCCTACCCTGTTTCCCAGGAACCAAGGTTCCCCAGAGTCCCTCTTGCTCAGGTTATTGCCACCTAGTCTGTGCCTCTTTGTGTGACTACTCTTCCCTGCTCATCTATGGCTTGCCCCAGTAGTGATAAAATACATCAAGCAACTGGCACACTTCTTTTACTTCTTTCTGAAAAGAGGCTCTCACTGGTGATAGTCTGTTGGATTATTTATAACAAGAAGTTTGAGGACATAAATGAGCATTCAGAATGTATTTTTTTTTTCCTGTAAAAATTCTTTTTAATTTCTCTTCCTTCCTCTACTTCTCTCTTCTCTGTCCTCTCTAGAGGACACAACGAACAAAAGAATTTGCAAGTGGAGTAAATTAACTCTTAAACAAACAGTAGATGTCGTAGTGTGTACACTGTACAATCCTGGAGAATTCTACTGTCAGATTTCAAATAACAGTGGTAAGTTTATTCAGCTTTTTTTCTTTCTGCTAGTTTCTTTGCTTCCTGATTTGTCATTATAGTGCTGATGCATTACTGTTTCAAGTGAGCTTATAGCACTGAGGCTTACCTCTGGGGTTTTTTTATCTAAGAATGCAAGTGCAATGATGAAGAAATTGGATCATGGTATGTAGTGACTCTGAGATTGAAAATGTTGAAGGTAAGCAGTTGAATAAAACTTAATCTAAGAATCTAGAGAAGAGTGAAAAGAGCTACCATAACCTAGGAAAAGGATATCTAAACAAAAGACAGCAAATAAGGGACTTGTTCCCTGCGACCATACAATATTTACCAGAGCTCTCTCTTAGTACTCTGTCCTCTTATAATTTATAAAAACTTAGAGATTCAAAAGAGATAAAGTAACATGAAAATGAGAAAATGCAGCTTTTGAGACTTGACTTCCTCTTGGATAAGCGGGGGGGGAAAAAAAAAACCAAAAAAACACCTTATTCTGCTATTGGCATGTGTAAAGCCTTCTGATAGCCACTGGGTTTTTAACCTACTAGGAAAAGAGCATGGTGAAATTCAGTGGCTGGAAGGGGAAGTTAAATGCATTCAAACCAAAAATGCATGGCAGATCTTGAAAAGTGAGGGAAGTTTATTCCTTGACTTACCTAGGAATAGTATAGATTCTTCATGGCTTATCACCTTTAAAACATGACTGAATTCCTCCCTAAAAGTGATGTTGTAGAGCAGGCTAAAGGACTTGATATAAAAAATAAATAAGCAGGGTGAGATCCCATAATGTGTCATATACACTGGCTGAACTAGATAATTCCCATGGTGTTATCTGGCTGTAAAATACACTTTAGATTTTGGAGTGAAGGGTGCTTGGTGGATTAGCAGGAAGAATTACCTGTCACTTTGCTATCATACTGAACTAATTTGTTAGTAAATATCAGCTATCTCACATCTTCCTGCTAATAAGTCTGTCTAGTAAGATAAATAGGTAATTCTGTGTCAACAGGTTTTTTTAATGAAATTCTAAAATTTACAGAAATTTCCCATCAAATTTTTTATAAGGTATACAGTGAACAGTATTGATAAACTTCAAGTCAGCTTATTTCGTTGATCTCATCTTTGTTTGTTTTCTTTCTGCTTTTCAGAGTTACTTGCTCTAAAGTTACTTAACAAATCATTGTCTGAATATTGTCAGAAAACTCCACCAAATATTATTAAGCCTGAGAACGGAGACCCTTGCTGTGCTTTTTTCTCTGGTAATTAACTAATTTTTTTTTTATAGGGTGAACATAAAGCAAAAAAAAAAAAAAGAGCTGATAGTTTGCATGGGTAGAGGATAGCAAAGAATTGGATTTATTTACTAAAAAGTAAATGCTGGTAAACTTACTTAATGTGTGAAGCAATTTTTTTTTTATTCTTTCTAAAACTTTTTTAAAATTAGATGATGGTAACTGGTACCGTGCTTTGGTGCAAAATGTTACTTCAGATGGAACTGTTAAAGTATTCTTTGTGGACTATGGAAATGTTGCGGAAGTACCACTGGATAAAATACGGCAGATCTCATCCTCATTCCTAAAACTTCCATTTCAAGGAATTAAATGCTGGCTCTCAGGTAGGTCATCTTATGGGTTCATTCTCTTATACAAGCTACTGCATTTAGAGACTTGCTGCTTTGGGGGAAGGAGGTGATGACAGGGTATATTTCACAGCACTGGTTTTGGGGTGTTTTTTGTGGGTGTTTTCTTTGTTTTTATAATAAATGTCTGTGTTGCTTTCTTCTGTTGTTGTCTTCTACCAATTCTCTGCCTGTTCCTTTTCCACACCAAATCACTCAAAATTCTACAAAATTATTCTTTCTTTTTAATGTAGTCTACTTGGTTTAAAAATAAAAAAAACGTGGAAACAGGAAAAAGCTCAAAACCACAGTTTGTCAAGGTGTATTCTGATGTTTGGTTTTTTTGTGTCTTAAAATACTTTGTTTTTCTGCTCCTTTGATGAAAGCATATATTAAACTGATTCATAAATAGTATTAACAGTGTTGTTTATGCTAAAGCACAAGGATTTACTTGGTAGAATATCATAAAATGTAGGAAATAAAACTTGGGAGTGCTGAGGAAATGTGTTATTTTAGAAGAAAGGAGGAAGAGGGAGACCAGTTACTAGGGTGAAGTACAATGTGTATCCCTCAAGTAGCCTTGGTATTTAGAACTGTGCTTTAAAGAAAAAAAAGAGATTTCTTTTAACAAAAATACAACGTTGAAGAAAGTCACTTAAAGGAGGTATTTTGAACAGTTCTCCTACCTTCTAGGTATAAAGCCTGGTAATAGCAAATGGATTCCAGAAGCTACAGCAAGATTTCATATGTACGCTGCAGGGATGAAGCTTCAAGCCAGAGTAACTTCCCTTTCCAGAGATGGGGCAGGTGTAGAGCTTATTGACAATTCCACAGGTCATCCAAAAGTGATCAATGAGATACTAACTTCTGAAAAATTGGCTGTAAAGGAAGTTCTACAAGATAAAAATAACTTTCCAAAAAAGTCAGTGGACAAGAAAGGTAATGAAACGAATGTTGCTTTTAGATTGAACAAGAATTTTCACTATTCCAGCCTTTAACTGTGATCTTGCTGTTAAACTATAGTTAATAATAAATGTGCATAGTCTTGATTATACTGTCAGTTTTTCCAGTGAAACACAAGCTGCCCTGCAGGTGGCATTATAGACAAAAAGAGAAAGATCAAAATTGCTGGGTTTGTCTTAAATGAATGCTATTTGAGTATTTGATAGTAGAGAATTACGGATTTGCTACAACTGAAACTTTTTCCATGTTTACATTCCAAGATCTTATTTTTCTGAGGTGTATCTTACTTTACCTACTGTTATATGCTAATAGTTTATGAACAGCAAATTAAGCAAGAATTATCTTGGTTTAGATTTCTGTTCTTGAAGTGAAGACATGCTGTTGTTTCTAAAATTCAAAAAGATACCCTATAACAGTTACTTAATGTATGTGTTTGGAGGAAAGTGGTACGCTGCATTTTCTTACTATTTCTATTAGAAACCTTACTTGGACACTGGAAGTCGATTGAGTTGGCTGTAGATGAAACTGTATCTGTCTGTGTAACAGAAGTTGTAAGCCCAGACTTGTTCTACGCTGTGCCAGTTCAAACTAAAGGTAAGAAAAAGTGTTCACTGTTCCTAATATCAGTAAGAAGCCACTGTTACAAGCCTGTTACAAATGCCTATAGCAACTGAACCGTGTGGAAATGTAGCTTGGACAGTAGAAAAATATAAAAAAAAATGCAAAAGGTGGCAACAGGGGAGCTTAGAAGTAAGTGTACTCTTCGTTATATCCAAATGTGGTTAGTTATCAGACCTTTTTTTCTGTAGATCAAGAGAAGCTGCACAGGCAGTTGATTGAACTAGAAGGCTATTGTAAATCTTGTAAGAGCCAGCCCTTCAAACCAAAACCGGGTGAAGCCTGTTGTGCCAGGTTTTCAGGTGAGGCAATTGTTTGTTCTTATATTTCCTTGACCAGTAAAGCACAACTTTCCTTTTTGCTTTAGAAAAAGGAAAAATGCCACTGTTAAAGTGCTTATAGATCTCTCAGTTCTGTTACAAAGGATAGCCTGGCTGCATCTTTAGGGCAAAGAAACCATCTGACGGTCCAGGAGAGAAATGAACGAATAGGTTGTGCCCTGCAAAATGTGTGGTGTTTTAAGAGGAACACAAGCTAGTTACTGTTTAAACTGCAATTTGTTTGTGTTTGAGTCACGGGGACACGAAACTCGTGACAGAGCAATAGTGCACTTGCACCTCTACAGATCCACGTCTGGTTTGTGTGTGCCTGGGTGTCTTTTTGTTGTTGCCCTGTGCGAGCATGGGGCGGTGACACTGGCTATGATAACTGATAATTCAGCCTTGTTAGCCTGACAAGCTGTCCAGGCTTTGCGAACTGTTAGTTCAAGTCAAAAGTATTCTTAACAGTGAGGGAGCTTAGTTTATTGTAGTAGTCTTTCAGGAGAGGTACTCTGCTGATATATTAGCTCAATTTTTTTTTTTAAAAAAGTGTTGTTGACTCATAAATATTTAATGTTGATTGCTACAGGAGATCTGGCTAAGTGCTGAGAATGAACTTGGGTGCTAGATCAGATAACAGCTCATGGAAAACAAGATAGATGAATTTAAAAAAAAAAAAAAAAAATTNAAAAATTTAGGCAGAACACAAGAGTATACCGAAGGGTTTGACAGTTGTTTTTAACTTCCACTGAATTTTTATTATTATGGGTTTTTGTTTATGGCTCTTCAGGATAATTGAGGAAAAAGGATTTTTTTTTTTCTTTTTATTTTTGGTTATGTTTTGAAAGGGAATAGGCATTGGAAAACAAAAGTAAGGAGCTAGAAATACAGTGTGCAGGCATCCTTAAAACAGTATTGCAGTAAAAATCTTATCTGTATAATTTGAGCAAAATTCTGAAAGCAACACTTAAATTTTCATGAATACAGCAATCAGAAACTATTCCCTTTTTCTGCAGGCTTGCTTCTTGTCAAGTGGCCTTTTGTATATACCAGAGTATTTAAAAATTCCTAGAAAACTATACAGATTGTTGTTCTCAGGATAAGCTGTGTTCATAAGATGGTATTTCATATGTGATTCTTCTTGTCCCAATCTTTCCAGGTGATGGCCATTGGTATAGAGCTCTTGTTCTACAAGCTTCTCGGTCTGCAGTGAAAATACTATATGCAGACTATGGGAATACAGAAACTTTACCACTTTCAGAGCTGCTGCCAATCACTGATTCATACTTAAAGCTGCCTTTTCAGACGATTACATGTTCACTTGCAGGTAAAAGAAAGAAAAAAACCCAAACAAAAACAAAAAAAACCATCAGCAACAACAAAACCAAAAAACTCACCCCCCAAAATCTCTCACTGGTTTTCTTGAACATTGTAATCTGTACCTATTCTGATGATAGTGTTCGTTCCTTAATACTCATAAACAACATGATGTTCTGCTAGAATAGTATACTAGTTAATACTGCGAAAGCTGTTCTAGAAACATACTTTCTAGTTAATTATCTGTATAATCTAAGCTATTTATATCAGGAAAACTTACCATCCTGTTTTCAAAAACAGTGATAGCATTACGTGTAAGATTCAAGTGATACCATAAAGGAGCTTTTTATAGAACAAACTTGATTGTATTTTTTTTTCCAGGAATAGAGAAAGCTGAGTGGGCTCCATTATTAATTGACAAGTTGAAAGAAATGTTATTGAATAAATACGTCACAATTACAGTGAAAGGGATTAATGGAAATGTTAATTTAGTAACAGTGGAGAAACTTTGTGAAAATGGTAGTCTGAATGTAGCTGACAAACTGGTAATGGAAGGTTTGGTCAAATCCTGCAGTGCTGAAAACTTACGTACTGAACATCAAGGTACATACTTTCACTTAATTGCTTCAAATTACTTAATTTGAAGAACTGTGGGTACGTGGGATGCCTAAGTGACTTTTCCTTCTAAAAGTCTTAGAGAATTCCACACGTCACCTCTTAAATTGGGAAACAGTGTCCTTGTGTATTTTGCTCATTCACTTGCTTTGTTTTTTGCAGGCAATGGAGGTGAGACCAAATGCTGCTGCACAGAATTAAAAATGCAAGTAAGATTTACTCCAAGCAATCCTTGGGTTTTTTTAATGTTTCCAGAATTTACAAGAAGCCCTATGTGGGAAGCAAATGGGAGTAGGGAGATAATAGCTAACTGAAACACTGAAGATACACAAAGTGAATATCCCAACACTTTTTCTGTTGGTTTTATATGTGGTAAATAATTAAAGCACCCTGAAACTGATGAAGGATAGCGTATAGATCACACAGACTTCATTAGTATACGTTCTGCCACACATACAGCGCTTTTTTTGTTTTTCTAGATTATGAAGGCTCAGGAGATTTGCTTTTGTCTGTTGTGTAAAGGTAGTTGTGGTGTTTTGCATAAACTGTCTCATTTGGACAAAGGGCAGCTGGATTTTTTTTTTCAGTAATATGGCTATGTTTTGCTGTGGATACAACTTGGCAGACAGCTGCACGTGTAAGAAAACTCTTACAATCTGTATTTCAGGTAACAGATTAATAGGAATATGTGCCAGAGTTTCAGTCATGGAGCTAGGGCTGAGAATCTGAGTTCAGCAGAATACTGGAATTTGTAACAGTGTTTGCCGTTGCAAGATTTTTTTTTTTTCCTTTTGAAAAGAATAAAGAAGTCTCTTACAGATATTGTATACTCCTGTAATTTTTGAAAACTTTCAGGTTTTAAGCTTTCTCATTTTTCATTTTTAACTTAGGCTATTTATGAAAAATTAGAACTTTAGATAACTAGAAGTAACTTAAGGTATACCAGAAAAGGTGCATCAGCCTTTCTCAAAGTGAGGATCTTTGTCAGAGGACTGAGCAAAATTTTGAATTTTAAAGACAGAAATCCCTTTCAAGGGTGGTTCAAACTTCCCCTCTCTCCCCAGCCAGAAGCAGCAAGGTCAAAAGCAAAAATATGCATTAACGATATTTTGGAGGTAGGAAAAGAGCATTTCTGTTCAGGGTCATTTAGACCTGTACCGCTTCAGAGTAAGCATAGCTACCAGCAGTTTAGTGGCAGAATGGCAGTAAAAGTATGCTGTTCCTGAATGTAGTTGATTTTTCTGTCCCACTGCAGGCTGTTGAACCTCCTCTTCTCTTCCCCCTCTGTATCTCTTTGATCTTCCAGTTCGATCTAGCTAATGTCTTTTCTGACTTCAATTTGGTCACTTTCTGTTTTCTGTCATCGCTCCTTACTCGAATAAGTTTGTCTCCAAGTCTCATGACAGATGAAGAGAAGATAGAAGATTTCCTGAAAGCGTCAGGAAATAGGCATGTGTGAATAACCAGGTTTAAGATCCTGATCTCAGTCCTAATTTGAGTATTTCATCAGTTTCTTCAGGAAAAAAAAAGGGGGGGGAGGGGAGAATAACAGGGGGAAGTCAGCTACAGGTCTGCTGTTCCCGCCCCCCCCAAGATGATTTTACAGCAAAAAGGATCTGCATATTCGTTGAGCTAATATAGGACTTAGCTGAGTTTGTGGTTTTAGGATCTACCCTAATCTGAAATGACCAATTTAAAAAAAAGAATTGTACATTTCTAATTCTTTCTGCTTATCCCACAGCTTAAAAAGCATGAACAGATTCTACTCTTCCTTTTAAACAAGTATGGAAATCCAGATGGATTCACTGAAATGAAAAAACTGTTGGACCACTAAGTCTTTGACATTTCATTTGCGTGTATATCACGTTGCTGCCATTCCCTTTTTGGAAGAGCAAGTGTATTCATCAGCTCAAAAATGAGAGTCGCTTTGTAGAAATTCTGCTGTTTACATATCTGTATTTTGCTATATGATTGGATTGTTATTGTGAAATGAGTATGTAACTTGAAGGATTTCAAAGCTGCAAGCTAAATTTTCTGTTCTGTTTTTGGTTTATACCACAATGCGCTGCTAAGCTTTTTTGCTGTTATTTTGCTGTTATTTTGCTGTTAAATGCACGTAACTTTATGGAGTGGCCATTGCATTGTGAGTCTATTCTGCAAACCTACATTTGAAATTATTGTAATCGTAAAGCTTACTTCAACTTTGGTACCATTAATTTTACCTGAAAAACTGTGTCTTATCTTGATTAGTCTTCTTTCAACTTAATTTCTGCTCCGAGGTTAGACTGAAAATTGTTCTTCATAAACTTGGTTTCAGTATCATTAAAAGCTGAATCTTGTCTTGGACTGCATATAGGTAGTTCTCTCTAAAATCAGTAAACGCTTAGATGCACGCAGTTCTTTATTTACACTTGCGCTGTGTAATTGGCATCTGTGAATAATGTTTTGAAGTAAATTGTACTAGAGCTGTTTTGTCTGCAGCTGCATTGTCAGGATTTCTACCTCATCAGGTTTTTTTCACATCATAATAGATAAGCCCCCTTCTGGGATATGACAAAAATACTGAATCAGATTATTAACGGATTTTCAGTGTTTCTCTAAAATGTAGCTGATACCTAGTTGTCATTTCTGACTAATCCAGTGGCAATGTTACTAGGGAATGCCAATTACTGTTCATAGAGCACAGCAGACATTTGCTTATTGAAACTGCAGGATCAGCTTTTTTGTCCACTTGAAGTATGTGTTTTAAGTTCAGGCTTTGTGCAAATTGGAAGGATCTTGAGATTAAACTTGTTGTGAAAATGAAATATTTTTGTTTGACTTAGTGTTTTATTACACTTTAATTGCCTCAGATTATTTTCCTGCCTGTTAGTTTTTGTTGCCTCATATTCTTGCAGTATCTAATGATTAAATGAACTCTTGCAGTTGGGTCTCTAGAGTTCTTTCTGTGGCCCTGGTTCTGAACCGAGATTGTCCTTGAGTGTCCTTTGACTTCCTGGGACAAGTGTGACACTCACAAGCATTTGCACACATGCAAAGCAACTTGCTGATGCTTTGGTGCTCCCACGGCTCTTGTTCACTTTTCCACATACCTCCTCTCCTAGCAACTAGTCATTGCATTTCAGAAGGTGACTTTGGCTGCAGCAGTCAAAAGCAGTCACTTTGTCTACACTTTGTAAGCAGGAGAAAGGAAAAGTGAATTTTGCTTGTTCTACTGGGGCAAAACCCCCTGGAAAGCAGTGGTGGGTGTTTCACTTGGAGATGTATGCATGGTGCAGCACAACGGTATCCAGCAGTAATCCTAGACAGTGGAAGGAAAGGAGAAGTAAGAGACCTCATAGGGTTCAGAGACTTAATTTCACTCCTTAATTTCAGATGAAGTCTTTGGGAACATTGATGTAGAGACAAATCGAGCAAGCAATGTGGAAGCCTCTTGAACGTGATGTAGCCTTGGGTTCGTCTTGCTTTGTTTTTCTCTGCTGCTTTTAATGTGTAATTGAAATCTGTTCTTGAAGTGATAAACTATCAGCTATGGATTATACTAGCATTTAGATAAACATAGAATTTAATTGCCAAGTAAATTGCCATGTGTGATTATGTATGAACAAAGATTTATTATATGAAACACTTAAACTGTAACATCCATGCTCTTGGTAAATAAAATTCCTTAATTCCTCTCTGTCCTCTTTGGAGAAGAAAAACAAAAGTGAACTGGAACTCTAGAATAACAACACTTCTTGAAAGGGAAGTAGTATAAATTTAATAAAAATTATATAGCACTGGAAAACAACAGGGTTTTTTTAATCTTTAAAAGGTCAGTTTCATTTATGAATCAGTTGGAGGAACTAGAGTATACCATGTTCATTGGGTTTGACTGAAATTATTTATTATTTGGTGTTGTGTTCCATTCCTAACTCCATGTACTGTGAGGTAGATGCAAGGGATTATTTTGTCTGTACAGATTGAAAAGTTGTTGATCTGTGTTTACTGTTATGCGGGAAGAGATGTGCAAAATACTCTGACTAAAAGTGCTCAGTCTTGTGCCATTACCAGTACTTGCACGTTAGACGCTGGTTAAACCTGTCAGCTTAAGGCCATACAACTCCTTTGAAAGTTAATGCTGTTTTGCGGCTTGGGCTCTTGAGGTCTTGCTGTCTACTTTCAGACTCTTACTACAAGTGGGTCCGACACCTTCTCCCCTCCTAAATAGATCTTTACTTTTCCTGAAGATACGTTTTTATTTACAAGAGCGTCGCTCAGTCACAACGTGTGCATCACAGTGGTCAGCTGCTCCTTCTGCCGACCCTTGGGACAGGTCAGGGAGACCTTCCGAGTGGGATTCAGCACCCACCAGGCTATGCCAGACCTTGTTTGATAGCTCCAGCCAGGTTACTGTAACCTTCTGAGAACTGTGTTTCCCTAGCTGTTATCTTGAATTTCTTTTTAGAGGGTTTGATTTAGATTAGTTGGTACCCTAATCGCTTAAATTTACCTGGTAGGGAGGGGCTGAAAGTACAGTAACAGTGAACCTCTTAATGGTTTAGAGGTTTTTAACTCGCACGTTCTGAGAGCTAAATTGAATACCAGAGGTGTCAAAAAAGGGTTTTTCTTCCCTCCAGCCTCTGCTGTAGGTACTCACTGCAGGTTTTTAACAGCTATGTTGTGGTAACTCCATCATGTAAGACGGAAATGTTCTCTCCAAAGCTGGACCATCCGGTAGTGCCACTGTATTTAAAATCAATTGCTCTGGTGCTGCTTTCTTCCTTGGCTTTTATTGTGGAAGCTGCTTGGTGGTGTGGTGGAATCTCACATGATATCCTTTCACTCCAAGTCAGACTCCCACAGGCAGCAAACAGCTGAGTGAGGTGCAGGTGGTGCACGCCCGTGGCACAGCTCGTCTTGTGTCCTGGTCCTTGCTGTGGAGTTCTTGGGTTGCTCTGCCTTCAAGGGTGGGGACTGCTTACAGGGTGCGTATGGTAGGCACCGCGTGTCCTGCTGGAGGGAAGAAATTAAAAGCAGAATAAGGACAGCAGATCTAGGGTTGGGATCTGCTACGTTAGTATGGCTCCTGTTAGTGGAATAATCTTCTTTCTTACTTAAATTCTACTTTATTCTTAGAAAATGTAGCTATTTATAACTCCAAAATACGTGATGTTAACATGTTTCAAAGAATATTAACTTCTGGACTTCTTTTCTGCTCCTACAGTTGCAAATCTTTTTTTTTTTTTTTTTACAACTTAAAAGAAAACCAACCAACAAACAAAAACAGAAAGAAATTAAAACCCCCCAAAACACAGCAAAAACAACCCCGCCAAAACCCCCATAATTTTTAAAATGGACCCCCTAAATAATTCCTCTAGGTGTAGTAGGTGTGAATGTGGTACTCTTACTCACAGGTGGAGAACAGTTTTCTGTGGAAAAACAAGTGTTAGGGAAAACATTCTCAAAGAAAAACGTTGACTCCCGAATGAGGGTACTTTATGGCTGTTGGTGGTGCGGTGTAACCTGCAGCCTGGGCTCTTGCTTCTGCTCCGCGTTGCTGCAGGCCGGGTAGCGGTGCCCAGGAAGAGCGCTCCAGGGGCACGGACACTTTCAGCGGGAATTCTGGATGAGCGGATACAACAGTGTGACTCTTAAACGTAACCTAGAGCAACGTGGGTCTTCTTGGGTTTGGTTTTTTTTTCCCCCCGAAATCGTAACTGTAGGTAGCAGGATGTGATGGATGAGGAGGAGAGGCTGTGGCAGCTGGACGCGATATAAATCCAAGCGTGAAGGAGGCTGCTCGGAGACCCATCGGGTGCGCACGGGCTGTGCAAGAGACAAGGTACAGTGCACCTCCAACCGCTTTTTTTTCTTTTTTCCTTTTTACCCTTTTTTCGTTGATAACAACTTAAACCTCTGATTTGGAGGTGAGGGACCAGGCGGGAAAGCAGAGGTGCTGAGAGTTAAGCTGGGTGTGCGGTGGGGGGGGCTGCGGGTCGGTGCGGGGGGCCGAGGGCAGCGGGGCGGGCAGCGGGGCGGGCAGCCCCCTCCCGGCTCCTCCTCCGCCCGCCCCCGCTCTCCCGGCGGGGCGGCGGGTGCGTGGAGCCCGGGTAAGCAGCGCAGGGACGGGAGAGCCGGGACGAGTAAGGGGGCGAGTCTTCCCCCGGGCGGGTCTCGGCCCGGGCGGCCCTCGGGGGTAGCGGCGGGTCGGTGCCGGCGGCGGTGAAGCCTTTCTGTGCCCTGCGGGGGGGGCGGCGCGGCGCGGAGGGCATCTCCAAGCCCCCGTGCCGGCCGGGATCGAGGGAGGCGATGGTGGATGGTACCCAAAAGGCTCGTTGCTCGGCCGAGGTGCCGTCCCCGGGCAGGAGAAGACCTGGCACGCGGGGCAAGTTGGGTCCCGGCCTCTGTGCGTGTTGGCTTTGGTCCGGTTGCGCGGCGCCGCAGAGAGCGTAAGCTTTGCTCCCGTGCTCGGTAACGGGGGTTGGGTCAGACTCGTCTTGAAGAAGGGATGGATTTGTTCACTGTAATGAATAAATAGTGCCGTGCTGGGTTCTTAAAATAACCAAAAAACCCCAAAAGACCACCAGCACCCAGAGAAGCAGACCTAGCCCGTGCTGTACTGCTTTAATTGACTTGTTCCTGGCGGTTTTGGGGTGCGGCCGGGGAAAGCGCTGAACTTGCCAGGGCAGGCGCTCAGACGGGCTGCGTCTCATGTCCGTGATGAAAACCTTTCTGCAGAAGACACAAAGGCAACTTCATCAAGTCTTCAGTCATTGCTTGATCAAGGACTTGGAATGATACCCGTAGTATGCCCAGACGCTTGTACTTCATTAAAGAAATTGGAGTAGCTCCTGTCTTTGAGTACACACAACAGCGACTTTTCCTGTCGTGGTGTAATGGCGAGAGGAGGGCTCTCTGGCTGGTTCCCAGTTGTGCTACAAATTCACGCACCTGTGAGCAAGTCACTTTGTTTCTCTGTATCTGGTTTCTGTGTATGTTAAAGAGGGATGAAAATGCCTTTCCCAGTGGCCCGGTGTGGAAAGGAAACTGAGAGCTTCCAAGTTATGTGGGAAAACGTGAACAGGTATTAAAATGTGACCTGGAAATTGTGAAAATGATTTTACGGGGGCTTCTGCTAAGTTGACTTCCTTTTTGTTTGTTGATTTGCGTAGTGAAGATGTGGCATCAGTGGGAGATAAGTCCCACGTACAACCACATTTTCCCACTTTCTTCAGAGAAGGCTGTGCTGGAGAAGGCTCTGTGTGTGCTGACCCACTCCTCGTATACTGTGTGCTGTGGTGGTTGACCCCATCATCTTCAATGTGTGCTCCTGAAGGTGTCTGGGTCTTCTAGGAAGACTCTTAAGAGGAATAAGTAGATGGAATAACTTAAAAAAAAAATCTCTTTTGACCCTACCCCAGTTCTGCAGAAAAAAACTGTGGAAGATTCTCACTTTCTAAAGCTCCTTTAGGAAGGGCTTGCAGACCTCTTATGAAAATATATGCAGGTAACAGCTTGTCCGTGTTTGCAGGAGTGGTGCCATGGAGAAAATTGCCAGGCTGTGGCTTGAGATGCAGCAGGAGGATAAGGTGTGAATTTGGGTTAGTTTTGTAAAAAAGGCTGGGTGTGCCATTATCAGGACCATCTTGGCATCATGCGTGTTGAGTGAGGACAGACCGTCTCGCATTCTGAGAGGTAAATTGAATACCAGAGGTGTCAAAAAAGGATTTTTCCTCCTTCCAGCCTCTGCTGTAGGTAATCACTACAAGTGCCTGGCTTGGAAGGGTAGAATTCCTCCTCTTCTGCAGTACTGGGTGTTTGGGGAAGGAGAGACCAGAAGTTTGTTTCCTCAAGAGGGACACTTGTCATAGCAATCTTTTATGTCCTCATTCCTGCTTGTGGTACTATGAGGCTTGTCCTTCTCAGCCACCCAGCAGGTGCCTATGCTTTGAGGTCTGGCTTCGTTAGCAACCAGCTTGATGGTCTTTGGCCAACGGTTTGCTTCTGCCACAGGCAGGGAGCTGCCAGGAGCGCATCACCTCTGCATTCTGCCTTTGGGGGAGGCTCTCGGGACAGCGATGCTGCCAAGTGAAGTAACAAAGGTTTTTTGTCTTGTGAAACAAGGCGACAAACCTAAGGTGTTCCTGTCCCTCTGGGAAGCTTTTGGAGAAAGACATCTGTGTGGCGTGGTGGTAGCTCTAAGGAATAAAGCAGAGAGATGTCTTCTTGCTGAATGCACAAGAGAGCTGCCTGCTGCAGGGAGCGTGATCCTCCCCCGCCTCGTTCTTTGGGAGCCATTCACACCTGCTGGTGGTGTAGGTAGGCCGGCGGTTGATCCACCTGAGGTGTGGATGTTTGGCTGGTGCAGGGCAATGCAGGTGGGGCCCTGAGCCAGGCACCCGCCTGTAGGCTTCCCGGATTTGCACAGCTCGGGGCAGGGGGCAATAGGGGACAATCACGGTAACTTCACCGAAACCCATAGCCTTGAATTGGTAGCTCTCAGCAGGGTACGTGACCAAGTTATCTGCATTCTTTCATAACCTCAATATAATTATATTGTTTGCGTATTTATTTTCTTATGGTGCTGTCGGTTTGCCCTAAGACACCAAGTTCCTACACATGACTGTACCCCTTTTCTCAGCCACCGCACAAAGCGTTTGTTCCCGGCGTCTGCACTAGCTGCATGCTGCTGCCGGCAGGACAGAGTGCTCGCAGTGCTGAGACAGGCTCTGGCTCCCTTGGGTGGTCTTGCATGCGGCATCCAGCAAAGGATGCAAAAGATGAGACACTCCCGGAGACACTCCCGCTGTTGTAGCCACAGGCAAAGTCAGCAGCACGAGCACTTCTTTTAGAAAAAAACTACACAATAAGTTTAGCACAAGCTCTTGGGTCAGAAAAGTGTCTTTTATTCTGCAACCCGTGGGTCGTACAGGACCTGATCTGCACTGTGTTGATGTTGACAGTACTCTGTGTGAGCAGTGCTGCAAGATCAAGGTCTCTTTGTGTACAGGAGCCCTTATTGCACGGGGGAAAAGAGCCTGTCAAAACTGTTCCTGGCTGCAGAACCCGGGGGGTGAATAAACAAGCTGGTTTTGCAGAACATCTTATGAAAATTTAATCTTGTTTATCACTTGGAGAAAAAAATTGTCAAAAGAGTGACTGAAATTTGTGATGTTTGTTTTAAGAAGGAGTTAAACATTTCCCTGTCATCTTCCTCCTCCCCCCTTCAGTTTCGGCTCCCCGTTAGCTGCCTGCAGCCGGGCAGAGGGGGTGCCTGGGGTTCCCAACGGAGGTGCCGCCAAACCTGGGCAAGAAGAAAAAAGTAAAATTTCCTTATGGCAAACAGCCCGAGGAAGACTGAAAGAGGGAGGGGCGGCAAATTTAGCCTCCTCTCTTCCCTCCCTACACCTAAACATCAGACAAGCCCCTGGTAGTGGGCAGCAAGCTGGTGCCACGTCCTCCCCGGCGGACAGCAGCGCTGACGGGAACCACAGATTTACAGCTGCAGTGACACGGGGCTGCTTGCCTTGTTAAGAATATGCTTTAATGAATATGCAGTGTAATCGTTTCTGCTTTCTCCCCTGCTATTAAATAAAAGGGGGACAGTTTGAAAAATGAGCTTGAGATGCTTTGTGTTGCAAGCCAGGTCTCTGAGGTGAGAAGAGGTGGTAATTAATTAAAACAGCTGACTTTTATGTATCTTCTTCTTGTCCCAGTACAAGAGTAACATTTGGCCCAAAGTGGTGCACCTCATACCAACTGTTCTGGTTACAGTCTGTAGAAATGGGGGTGTGTGTGTGTGTGTTCGAATGGATATACACAGGACAGCATCTCGTGGTGGTGTTTCGTGCCAGGCCAGTGTAGCGAGGTACGTGACACGAGCTGCAAGCCCCTTGCCCTTCCTGACAGAGACAGCAGCCCACAGTATTTTTTGGATCCCCTCTCAGCCAGGCTCTTGGCCCACTGCAGGCACAGCCGTGCAGTCAGACGTGGTTCCACATCCAGGTGACCACAGCGGCTGGTGGTGTTGGGGTCACTGTGCTTTCAGTTCGCGGTTTGGTTCTGCCTCATTAGTAAGACTAAGCAAGCTCGGGTATTTTGCAGATGGTGAAAGACGCGTTGGGAAGATGCTTATCAAGCAGCGCTTTCCCCCCTCTACTTCTCCCCTTTGCTGTCTCGCTCCTCCAAATAAGGCATGCGTGGTTACACTCTTACTTAGCTTTAGTTAAGTCGTCATCATATTTGTGTGGCTCAGTAAGAATCTGGGTACAAAAAATAGCAGTTTTGACTGAGTGTGATTAAAAAAAAAATTCCTATTTTTGAGCCAGTACTAATACAGACATTTTTGAAATTCCCTTTCTTAATGGCCAGGAAGATAAAATGGAAAGGTCCTTCACTCACCACCCCATCCCCCAGCAAAGCTGCTGCCTAGAGTTGCTCAGCTGCTGCCATCCCTGGGCTTAACGCTGACGAGCAGCGGGTGATGGTGAAGCTTTCTCTCAGTTCCTGCTGCTGAGAGTCCAGCGGGACTGAAAGGCAAAGAATTCATCCTGCAAACTACTTTATTTGAGGCCAAGATAAGACCGAGTTGTAGAAACGTCTTGACCTGTCAATGTTTTATATGAAAACAACCTGAAATCCCCCCACACCTGTCACATGTGGTTACAAGCAGAGGCTTGTCCTCCTTTGAGTGTTGTGTGCTCTGGAATTAGCTCCTGGAAAGAATGTCCTTGGGGCACGGCGAAAGGATGACCTTACCTCCATGGCATGTGCCAGGGCTTGAGGCCGCTAAGGGACACAAGGGCTTCCTTGGTGAAGTCATGGTTTGTGTTTACCTCCCTTTACTTAGGCAAGCTTGGGATCTGTTAATTTGGCAGCGGCAGTCTGGTGGGGGTGTTGGGAGGATGCACTGACGGGTGATGCACCGGGTAAAGCACCTGGAACTGGGTAAAGAACTGCAAGACAGAGTGTTATTGTGTCCGTAATCCCTGATGACACTTGTTTAATCCCTTCTTCATTCTGGACCTGTGCGGGTACCTCAGCATGGCCTGCTGCAGAGATCTTCCTTTGACTGATTTGAGGCGTGTGAGGTGCAGGCAGCTGCGTGGGCTTAACGGGTCCTTGCTGTGCCCATGTGTGCCTGGGATGGGTGCTAGAGGTTCCCCTGGCAGAGGGAAGGGTCAGAGACTGAGGATCTGGTACCAGACAGAGGGATGCCCGTTGCTTCAGGTGTCTCCCCCACTCTTCTGAAGAGAAAAGCCTGCCCAGAGGAGAAGTTTCTGTTGCTTAAAGCTTGGCTTGTGTCCTGGGGTTTAAAGTGTTGCATACCCCTGGTCTCCTGGGAGTACCCATAGGAGGGTCTTCCCACCCGTGGAAACACAGGGGTGCTGAGACACGATTTCAAAGATTGGGGAAACTGAGGAAGCGAGGCGCCAGCACTGAACATTAAACCCACGGTCAAAGAAGAAGACAGAGAGAGAGGAATCATGGCTCGGCTCCTTCCTCTGACTCAATGTGTTCCTGCCCGTGGGAGCTAATACGCAGAGGTGGGTCCGAGGGCGGTAGCAGTGGAAGGCTGGACTGGGACAGGCAGGACAGGTCCCAGGGGCCCGCGGGACACCCTGGGAAACCGTTTCCTCACCCCCACTGCCCTGACGCGTGAGGTCTGCCAGATAACGCTTTTGAAGGATTGGCACCTGGAGTGATGGGAACGGGCCTGTTTTGGCAATTTCACTAAGAAGCATCAGTTCTTACCGGCTGCTTGGCAAATATATCATTTGCTGCAGAGACACGTCTTTCCTGAGGAAAAGCCCTCTGTATTTTCTTGGGAGAACAATTGGTTAATAGAGCTGGTTATGAAGAAGTGCATTTATTAGTTTTTAACTACATGAAGAAAATCTGCTTTTGCAATGAAAGAAGCAGAGACCCAGCATGAATCTGGTCAAATTTGCTTTAGTGAGTGCACGCAGTGCTTTTAATCTGGAGAAAAAATAAATATACACGTTTTAAATAGAACGCCAAGGCCTCTGCCAGACATGCTTGGTCTAAATCTGGGCACGCTTGAAAGTGTCATTGAAGTCCACCTACCATGTGATGGCAGCCTTGCTGATTTCAAAGGAAAAATGAGCAGAAAATTGACTTTGCTGGACACATACATAAAAATATCCCCCCAGAAAGCCAGTCCTCAGAAAATGTAAGGCATGAAAGAGCCTGTGGTTGAGTGTTGCTGAGGACCTGTGATGAGGATGGGCAGCAGCGCCGGCCGTGGCAGGTCCCCCTCTGCTGTGCTCCACAGCAGGGATGTCTCAGCCAGAGCCCCGAGCGATGGTGGGGTGGGGGGACGTGGCTGTGCTCAGTGAACCCCCAGAGGAGCCATGTTTGGCTCTCCAACGGCTTCCTGAGGGCAGTGGGGGCCCTGGTGGGACTTGGCTTTGAGAGGGAGGTGCAGTGAGGAGGAGGGAGGAGAGCAGCGGTCCAGGAGGCCATAGAGGGAAGGAGAGGAGGGGAGGCTGGGCAGTGCCTCCCTCTCCTTCGAAGCCTTCTTTCTCTAGCTTTGATAGGAAAGGAGATGAGTATGTAGGGAGACTTTCTTTTCTGTCATTCCCTCATTTTCATGTTTTTTCCTTCTGTCTGTTTCCCACCCTTCTCCCCAGGGCAGGAGTTGCTTTTGCCCCTCAGACCAAATGTTTCTGAACGCGTCACATGAGACAACCAGCAAGTTGATGATCAGCTGCAGGTAAAGAAACCTGGAATTTAGGAATTGGATTAATTACTCTCCCTTTTTTTTTTCTTTCAGATTTGTCACCATGGGTGTCTCGTCGTTTGAGTCCATCTGTGTTTTCCTGCTTCCCCAAGGTATGTTTAAAGTCATTGTTTTGCATCAGTGGTTTCTGTTTTGGATGCTTCCCCGTCTCCGGCTGGAGTTCTTCGTTCCCAGGAACAAGAGCCAAATCAGTGCCTTTCCTGGAGGTTTAGGGATAAACCTCTGAAACATACTTTCACACAGAATGGGAGAAAACAATACCTGGAGAAACAGCTTTTCGGAGAATTCAAACACATGTGACTGATTTGTATGTGAAGAGTCTCTTTGATATGGGAAAAGCTGATGTTACGATTATGATATTAAAAGTTCATAGATTTCTCCAGTGCAATTATTTGGTGTCTTTAGTGCTTATGAGTGTAATCTTGGGAGCCTGAGCCTGGCCTAGCTCCTGCTCTCGCGCTGCATCCCTGCACGTGGTGAGCAGAGGGACTGTCCCCCCGTGTGCTGCAGTCAGGTCCTTGGCATTTTTCATTCTCTCTGTGTCCTGGCTAGAGGGAATTTTGCTCCCATAGATACACTGCTGTGCTGTGTCGCCATGTTATTTTTTGCAAGTGTGAAATCTATACAGCAAAACAACATTTTTGCTGCTATAGATTAAAGCCTACATGTCCTTTTTTTTTTTTTAAAGGCAGTTTCTAGTGTTGATGAGTGATTATCTGTTTGATCCCACAGTTTTGCTGGTGTTGGGTATACAAGAAATTCAGGCTGACCAGGAGATGATTGGCAAGATCTCAGCTGCTGGCCAGTGTAAGTTGTTTTTTTTAAAGCAAGTAATCTACTTTCCCTGTTCCTTCTTTCTTTGTTTCTCTCAGGTTTGGCTGTTTTT
>RSEF01000006.1:30441971-30487251 GCA_003993805.1 Himantopus leucocephalus
TTTTTAAATTATTATTATTATTTTTGTTTATTGGACCCCATTTGGTCCATAAAGTCCCCAGCAATGCTCTGGCAAGCATAGCGCTGTGGCTGCTCCTGCCCTAGCCTGGCTTGCTTTTCCCCTCGTCTGCTGTGCCCAAATTGCCCGTTTGCCAGCCGGCTGGTGTGTGCGTCACTTCCTTCAGAGCCTGTTCCGAGCAATCCTGATTTAAGGAGCTGTGTTTAATTACGGACTTGATTTGTGATCAGACCTCTCGTGTGGCTGATTTGTTCCAGCCGTAAAGCCAGCGCCAGCCGCGCTGCTGTGAGTAGGGACAACCGGGCTCTGGCCGGCCAGCAGACCGTGTTCACCTACAGCTTCCTTGATGTACGTGCAGTCGGTTACTTATAAACTGCATCATGCATTCTCATGCTAACCCTTATTTTCTATTGTCTGTCTGTCTGTCAAGTGATAAATTACATTTTTTTCCTATGCCAGGCTTGCCCTCCAGCCCCATCCCATAGCACCATGTGTTCAGCCTAAACTTTCCATCCTGGTGTGCTGCATTTGAATGTTTCTCACTGATGCACATCACCAGGAGCCCTTTGGTGGGCTGCAGACACCCTGCTTATGAGTCTCTGTCAGACAGCTGCTGTACGGAGATCCCCGCTCCTCGTACCGCTGAACTCCAGAGCAACCTGAAGACCGTTCCTCCGTGCCGAGCCCATACTGGGATGGAGGCACAGCGATTTTCTCTGTGCGTGCTCGGGCAGACAGCCGGGGTCCATGACTGCAGGCGAGCACCCAGGTTGTTGCATGTCCACGTTCAGGATCGGTGGTGAGGGCAAGGCTGACAAGCCGGGACGGCGCTGGCAAGGAGGCTGTGCTCCCGCTCATCCCCAGCGCAGTGCTCCAGGGCAAGGCTGGGTGCCGCATTAGAAGAAGCAGTGACCCAGAAGGGAATGCTTAACAACTTTCAGTCCCTCATAATCTGGTATTAGAAAACCCTAATTATAAATTGAGGTTTTTGCTAGCAGGAATGATTTTGAAAAAAAGTAGTGATAATATAAAGATGATTATAATAATGGGGACAGAGAAAGGGCTCAGGCCAAAAGGGCTCTGAAGAGGTTGGTGTGCTTCGTCCCTGTATTCAGCTTCTGCATTCACTTTCCCTTGAAGTTGGTTCTGGTAAATGCTGCAGATGTGAGTTTAAATTTCTGTGTAAATGCGTTGAAATTGTCTCTTCAGACTCCGCAGGCTGACTTTTTTTTCCCCCACTTTTCGTCAGTGAAATTAGGGGCTTCGACTGCAGCATAAACATCTCAGGGACTTGTACTTGGGAGTGGTTGTGTTCATACAGGCAGGGGTGATACAAGGACACATCTCTGAAGACGGGATAAAAGGCAGATTTTTGTGGAAAGTGTTTCTGTCAGTGCCTCGGAGCTGTTCAGAGAGTTTGTGTTTAGAAAAATAAGAGCGTGTTTTGAAAAATGTGCCGCAGATGAAACCCATCTGGTGCCGTGGCACTCTGTACGCTTTGCAAATGCCTTCTGGATTCTCGTCCGTGCCTCGGGCTGGGAGAGCCTGCAGGTCCCGCCCGGAACGGCCGCCTCTCCCCGCGGCTCACCCCTCCACGTCCTCGCTGGGAGAGCAGCTCTCGGTTCGTGGTATCGCACTGCATTGCCTCCTTGGAGTTGCTGCTCCCACACTTTCACTGGACTGCTGAAGCCAGGCTGGGGACTTGGAATCTCAGGTGGAAGTCTTGCAGGCTGTGAGGGCTGACCTGGCGCTGCTGCAGGCCGGAGCAGGAGTGCCTGTGGGCTTTGGGTCATGAACACCAGGCGGCCCCAGCCCGTCCTCTGCGAGTCCATTTGTCTGGATTTTCCATTCTTGGCTGTCTGCTTCCAGAAAGTGGAACTAATAAAATGCAGTTTCACAGTGTGTATCTTTTTTCTCCTAGTGATGCAGTGCTCTGCTTCGTTAGATGTCCTCTTCCTCTTGGATGGCTCCTACAGCATTGGCAAAGGAAGCTTTGAAAGGTCTAAGCACTTCGCAGGCAAGCTCTGTGATGCCTTGGACATCCGTCCAGACAGGGTGAGTGTCAGGAATGTCTCATTTCAGTTTCAAGCAGCTTGGCGATGTGTGGAAAGGCCAGTGATACCGTGCTGAGCAAAACTGCAAAATTCAACCTAGCAGCTACCATGGGGTCAGAGTATTTATTCAGAAAGATGCAGTGAAGGTTTGTGAAGCAGTGGAGTTAGAGGACGCTGCTTAGTTCTTCACAGATTTTAAGCAGTTCCATTTGGTCTTGAGGAAAGACATAATCTTTCAGGTTAAAGATTATGATTTGGGGTTTTTTTACTGATTTTTATTTTGGTTTGGATGCTCATAGATTAAAATGGTTGGATCTGGTTTGGATGCTCATAGATTAAAATGGTTGGATCTTTTTGTTGTTTTTCCCTGGGAAGTGGCAGAATTAGTCTCTGGGAAGTTAGTCACCTTTCTGTACAGAGGTAAATGATAGAGTCTGCTTGCTCTGCTCCTCCTACAAGGTATCTATTCCAAAATAAGCCAAAAGGGCAGGAGGGAAGGAGTCCATTGCAAGGCACTGGCTGTATACTGAGGTGTTTGGGGATCTGTATGCTGCCATAGGTCTCAAAGGTATCACCGCACTCCCCACCAGCTAGTGGTGCAGTGCACTTCATGCTGGTGCTGTCCTTGAGGCACCTCTGGGCTTGAGTGATGCCTCCTGGGGTTTGTCTGAGGGGATTTCAAGCCAGACCCAGCTGCGGTTCCAGCTGTGCATCCAGTCCCACATCACACTATCCCTAGCCAGGGGCCTTGGAGCAAGCTGGGATGGTTGCAGTACTTGATTCCCTGCCAGAGCCTTTCCAAATAAATGTCAGGTCTTTCGGAAGGTTGTGGCAGGGATGCAAGGTCTCTACGTAGCAGGAAGAGGAACCTGAGGCAGGATGGAGGGTGGATCTGGGCCTGCTGCGGCTTTGAGGAGCTCTGGTCCATGTCTGATTCTCCAGAGAGGTCTGGGAGCAAAGGAACAGAGGCAGGTCTTGTGTTTGCTCCTGGTTCCCACAGCAGGGGTGCTTAGACTTGAACTCAAAAACCTCCTCCAGACCAACTACCACTGCTGCTCCAGGTCCTAAAATCGAAAGCTGCTGCTCTGCCCCTGATGCAGTGTCCTTTGGAAGCTGAAATCACTGTTCCCCTCCATCATTGTCTCATCTAAGAAATCTTTCACCCGTCAGATCTCAGCCTACAGCCACACAGCACAGGAGGCTTTCCGCAGCCTGGGCAATGATGGTAAGGAGATAAAGTGCGTGTGCGAGGCTTTGGGAGATGCTAGGTGGCTCAGGTTAAATGGGCATTCCCTTTCCGCAGCTCATACTAAATTGACTGAAAGTAGAGACTTGCATCCAGGAACCAACCGCCATGTAGGCTTAAGCAAAAGAATTTGAACAGTTAATATTTACAGATTTGTTGGGTTGTTTTTTTAAAATACTTATTCCTCACATAGACTGGACTGACCTTTTCACCTTTGAAGTCGTCACATTCCATAAAACTTCTTGTAAGGCCTCAGTGAAATATTCTGGATGTATTGCCCAGTACAGACCATTTAGTTTGTTTGCATTTTCAACTACAGAAAATGGTTTTAGAGGAAGTAGTGGAAAAATAATTGGTTTGTGTTGCCTACTGTGCTCAAGGCCAGAGGGAGCTGTTTTTAGTAATGGAAAGATTGCTTGCGCAGTGTATAAATGGCTTGATATAAAAGGTGTTATTTATAAACTTACTGTCCTTCAGGCCACTAGCTGCTCTGAGTGGATAAATATAGATCTTGAGCTGCCTGTAACTGCAGCAGAGGGTCCCATTGTTTGCAGATTAACTTTTTTGCCTGGTTTATAGTCTGTATAGGTAATGCTGTGGTTTATGCTCTTTTTCTCTTTTTTGAAGTTCATTTAGATTGCCAGTGGCTCAACATGCAAAACAATGTTTGTCTCGATACAGTGTAGTGCTCCCAAATCTGTAAACTGATCAAAAGAGTAAAACTCTCACAGGCACCTTTCATCATCTTTAACCTTTTCTTTTAGGTCCGCGTGGGACTGATACAGTTTAGCTCAACTCCCCACCTTGAATTCCCACTGGATTCGTGTCTAACCAAACAAGAAGTGAAAGAGAGAATCAGGAGGATTGTGTTCAGGTCAGCTTATTTCACAGCTCTTCTCTTTCTCTGGGCTATGAACGATCTCTGGACTGAGAGTTTTTTAAGGTCCAGGCATTTCTGTCTCTGCTGTGCGTACACCAACACGATGCCCCCAGGGAGGGAGGTTGATGTACACTGTGGCCCATAATCCACAGTCCACTAAAAACATGCAACCTGGTCTGTCTTTGTCAGTGAAAGCTGATAGGGGAGAAAGTTTTCAGTGTCCCACTATAACATGGTAAATGGGGGAGTTTTCCATGACCCTCCTGGCAGGTTTTTCTGGCTGTTTGTGCTAGGTGGTGGGTTACATCCTTCCAGGGAAAAGGAATTGTGATGCTTCCGCATGGCTGAGCAAAGGCAGGACAGTGTGCATCTTCATTTTTTGGTGGTTACAATTTCCTTTGTCCTACAAGGTAGCGATGAATCGCTGGTCCCAAGACATCTGCACATGTGTGTCTGCTGAATTCAAGAGGATCAGATTTTCGGATGGAAACCTTTTTTCTTCCTGAATGTTAAGACTTGGATGTCTTCCCACAGCCTCAGGAAATGGAGCCAGAAGCCCAAAGATGCACTGTCCTTAGAGCCTCTCAAAATCCAAACTTTTCATGTCTGAGAAATACTTTTGCATCTACAAAGTATCTGAGAGCCACCCCCAGATACACTTGTTTTGATGATAGATGAGGTACTGGTATGGCCTGTGGGTGTCTACTCTTTCTTTAGCTGATCTGCATTAGGGGTAAAAGTTAGCTCAACACTTCTCATGGATGTCTGCTGCTCTCAGCGTGCTGTACATATTGCAAGCAAATGTGATCACATTTGACTTTTTCAAGCAAGATGGATTGGCTGGATATTGTTGTGTTGCTCTTGATAAGTTTATCAAATCAGGAAAACCTCTCGTGTAATGTTACAGGAAAAACTTACCAGAAATCAAGATATGCTCCTCCCCTTTGGCTGTTGCTTGAAAGTCTGTGAGAGCAGAGAAAGTGAAGCAGTGTTTGGTGTCTGGCACTGAAATTCCTTGATGACAACACACGGATGCTGACAGATCAAACAGAAGTAATGACCTTGTGCTCGGCTGTTTCATCTTGTTTAAATGAAAAGCTGACATTTCAAAGTAGATAAAATAGTTATGGATGGATTCCAGTTGGCTTCCGGAAGAATTAGGTGTTTGATGTCTCGGTTGAGAGGCTCCTTGATGTGCTTCTGAGGAGCCTCTGGCCAGTGAGGCATTTCCCAACTTCAGCCCTATGCTCCGGGTGCGGAGCTGAGAGCACTTGAAAGGAGGCAGCACCAGACCAAAGTGAAGCATTTGTGATTTAGTCGGAGACTGCCGGTCTCTCTCGATGAATCTAATCCAAACAGCTTTTGAGTTCATTGGCCAATTTCAACCAAATTTGGTGGTGATCTCCAAAGCTAAATTTCTTACCAGTTTCTTTCATACAAGTCAATGGCTGGTCACAGGAGAGAAGCCTTCTTAGTGCTGTTCCTGAGGAGAGGCAGCAGGTAAAGGCTACATCTCCTTTGGCTTCAGAAAATCCTTGTTAGAGTAATGCCTTAAGAACACATCCACTGTGTTAAAACCCAATGAACCTCCACATGCAAATCGATAAGAAAACAAATTTAATGAGCTTTGGTGCAGACTCTTTATTAACTTGCTTTGGATGGAAATAAAAGCAGCCCTGAAAGGCGATAATAGGAAGTGATTTATAGCACAGCTCCTTGGACAGAATTAGAAGACAGCTGGAAATGTCTCCTCTGATATAGTGGCTTGATTATTAACAGGACCAGGGTGAGCTGGGCTCTCTCTGGTATCAAATGTCCAGACGGGGATGGCACATTACAGAGCTCTGGCATTGTGCCAGATGGAGAACTACCAAGAGAGGAAGAAGGAGACTTGTATCCATGCAGGATTAACCCCTTTGAGATAACCAAATGTTTAGCCCTCCAACAACAAAAAGAGACAATGTGTTGTAGGCAGGGATCAAAGCTGGTGACCATAGCTGAAGAAGTTGTAAGTTGCCCTCGGTTTTTACAGGGGAAAAAAGGCTTTTGCCCAGTGTGCTGTGTTGTGGGAAGTTCTTAGCCTTGTGATGACTGGGTGGGGAACATAGGTGGTTGATATGAAGCTTGAGTTGGTTGTGTCGTGTGGCCGGCAGCAGAGGCTGGGATTGGGGTGCCTGGGTTGCCTAAGTCTCTGAGTGTGGAAGGTAGATAGGGAGCTGGGGCAGCTGGGGCTGATTTCACCCAGCTATCTTGGGATCCAGCTGCACAGTGCACTAAACCTCACCCTGCAAGAGAGAGGTAAGACCATCTCCTACCTCCTCTCAAAGGTCTCTGTTAGGTTACCCATGGCTTTTACTTAAATAAAACTTCAGTGCTTGACTCGCAATGTAATCATTCCTGCCTCAGCCTGACAGAGGTGATCGTTTTACATATAATTTTGATGACATTTCATGGTACATAGAACATGGAGCCCAGTCTTGAGTAGGTGTCTCTAACAGTCATTTAAAGTTAAGTCTTGAAAGCAGAGGAGGACAGTCCCTGCCCCACAGAGCTCACTAGCAAGAAATAACAATTAGAATAAATGTGTAGCCCATAAAAACAACCACACCTTGTCCTTCCCCTCCTAGACCTCTCTATAAATATAGCACTCCCCTTTTTTATTCCCTTCTGCTGTATTTTCAGCACCCTCTGCTCCTTCCCAGTTCACATCCAGTATGCCGTAATGGAAGAGACCTCAGCGCTGTGCAGACTCTGCCCATAACACCGTGAGCTTGCAGTGAGCAGCTCTTCTCTTGGGTGCTCTTTGCTGCCAGAGGAGCCTCTCGTTTCCCTCCCCGGGGCTTTGTGCTGATATGCAGCATACCTCTCAAACAGACAGCTCCGGTGTCTACAGGCTCAGAAGGGCAGTCAGGCTCTTGGGTTAAGGAGTCATCCAGCAGTCAGCAAATCTCATTCTTTAATAATCTCACAAGACATGAGTCTCAGGATTTCTAAAGCATCTTTGACCGAAGTTGTTCTCTGTCAAGCTGGACCTTATTTTCTGCTAAAACTGCATTCAAGGTTGCTTTTCCTTGGGAGTTATTGCTGCAAGGCTTGATGTCTGCCATGCCCTCATGCTCAACAGCAGCCCATTTTACCTGCTGATTTATGTCACCACTGGAACGTGCCCCCTTTGGCATCCGAGTCCTTGTGTGAGTTTAGTACTTTGCTGCTGGCAGGATTGCTGAGTATTGAACTAATCGCTTTCTACCTCAGAAATGTTTTCTTCTCCACGGCAGAATTCAAAGGCTGTCAGAATACTGAGGTAGCTGGCTCCCGCCTCCAAAACGAGAAATGAGGGATACAGCTTGTGTGAACATCAGTGGCTGGTGCACCTTCCCTATCATACCAGCACTGCTGGCAAGCAACCTAGCAGATGAGGGTATTGCTTTTAATTGAGCTTAGCGTGGGTTTAGACAACTGGAGTGTCAGGTGGCTCTTCTTAATGTTTTTTTTTTTCCTAGTGTAAAAGGTATTGGTGAAGCCCTGAAGAAAGTGTGCCTTGTGCTTAGTCCTTCTGAGTTTCCAGGGATACACTATGAAGCTTTCAGCATTCGTATTTTCAGGAGCTTTACTAGAGGATGGACATACGACTTTCTGTAGAAAATCAAATTAACCTGCAGATGAGCCAGGGAGAAAAAGGCAAGGACTCTCTGCACGCTGCTGGACTGCAGACTCTCAGCTACAAGCTGGGACGCGTAGCTCCCTGCCTTAGCTCTTCGTCTGAGAACGGCAGAAGGTCACAAGGAGGGAAAGGGACGATACGTGAAAAGCATTTATAGCACATTTATTCATCAAGAGAAAGGAAACCACTTTGAGATGCTGGTCTTTGTTTGTTTTGCCCGCTCGTACTGTGTTTCTAACTGGAATATAAAAGGTTGTTGTAAAGCAGCTTTTCCACACAACTCTTAAAGAACTGACTGTGATTTTCAGATGGAATAGCAGAAGCAGTTGAGACATTTGTCAAAGCTGGAAATAAAACTCTAATATCTGAGAGCTCTGGTTCCTGCTCCAATTGCAGAAACACTGCTGTGTGTTAAAAGCCTTCTGGTGACAACTCTAGGTTGGAGAGGAGGGAGGTAAGGGTGAGTAGATGGGACCTACGGACAGAAGGATGACAAGAATGACAATATTAGATATCTCTCTGGTTGTCTTCTGTGGCAACAGGCAGAAATATGCTAAGTTCCCCATTACCAAAGGGTGGAAATTTTAAAATCAAATGGTAAATTCAATAGCAGAAGAGCTTTGATTTCTGCTTTTCTGATTTTATTTTCCTTCTTTCTAGAGGTGGGAGCACAGAGACAGGTCGGGCTCTGAAGTACATTCTCCGCAAGGGATTCCCTGGTGGCAGAAACTCGAGTGTCTCTGAAGTCCTGATCATCATTTCGGATGGCAAGTCCCAGGGCAGCACCGCGATGCCTGTAATGCAGGTGAAGGAGAGACACATCACAGTTTTTGCAGTGGGAATCAAGTTTCCAAGGTAGGAAACTTCCCACAGAGTTGGAAATGGAGGCCCAGCTAGCCAAATGGCACGTCCTAGGGAGTGAGGGGTGGTCTTGTGCTAGATAGGAATTTTGGAAAGAGAAAAGGGGAACTGGCAGGGTAACACAAGGGGTGGAGGAAACACTGATTTAGTGGCTGGTGTAGAAGGAGGACCAAAGTTGGTGAAGGAAGCTCTTCCACTGAGTAGAGCCTGAGACTAAATGCACCAGGATCCTGAAAACTGTTTGAAGGGTGTCATGGTTCTGCATCAGCTATTTGCTGCTCAGGGCTTATATTGATACTCAGTTCTTTGGGGATGACTAAGGGTCTTGTTACACAAGTGGTTGAACCCCACCTTGCTCGGCAGGTGGGAGGAGCTGCACATGCTGGCTAGTGAGCCCACCGAGCAGCACGTGCTCTTTGCTGGAGACGCCGATGATGCTGCCAACGGCCTGTACAGCACCCTCACTGGCTCTGTCTGCAGCGCCACCGCGCCAGGTAACCCCTCTCCTGGCTCCTCCTTCACACCTGTGCTTTGAGCTTGGACCACGTCACTGTGTGGGAAAGATGAGGCAGTGTCAGAAAGTGTACAGGGGAGCTAGCAGTTGTTGCACTTTGAGGTAACCTGCTTCTGGTGCCCAAACTGGATGGCATGCTTGCTAGCTACGTCTCCAGATACCTGCGACCTGCAGTAGCCTAAATCTTTCTGTCTTGGTTCACCTCTGAAAATGGGCATATTGCTCCTTGCTCATGTTGTGGGGGGGTAGAAGGATAAACACAGTTGTGTTAAGGACTTGGCTGTGTGTTAAGGGGAGGGCACCAGGGGCCCACAAGAGATAGAAAAGATAGAACTAGGGTAGCCCAGAGGTAGAAGAAAATCAAATACGTGAATGATGAAGGCACTGGATGAGCTGAAAAGTTGTCACTGAACCCTGAACTCAGCACTGCGAGTTTTGTAGCAAAGCCAAGGAGGCTGAATAGTGAACACCCCAGAAAGTGGGGTAGGCTGGTGAGCTTGTCGACAAAAAATTTCTCTTCTGGGGTCTCATGGAGGCTCTTTAAACTACTATCTGGTATGCTGTTGGCAGGTAGATGAGGAAGACTATCCCATTTCAAAGTGGTGCTCCACTCCCAGACAGACTTTGCATTTTCAGGCAATTGGTCCTAGTTTGGATTTGTTCTTTGCTACAGGCTGCAAAGTTGAATCGCACCCTTGTGAACGCAGGACCCTGGAGACTGTGAAAGAGCTGGCTGGAAACTATGTGTGTTGGAAAGGCTCAAAGCAGCCACATGCCGTGCGGGCTTCGCTGTGCCCCTTCTACAGGTGAGTTGGGCACCTACAGCTCTAAAAGTGAATGGGGCTGAGAGAAGATGAGAGATACAGTACAAGGGTTTTATCTGACCATGATTCTTTACCGAGATGAAGATACCTCAGAAGAATGACGCAAACATGGTCTCTAGACCTAGGAAGGGGCTCTCTCTGGTCCAACCATTAGCTGGTCTGAGAGGCAAAGGGTAAGAGGAGGAGACAAAGAAGCAGAAGATGACTAGGCCAAGAGCACCATGAATATTATAAATGGAATTGGAATTAATTTCCTACCTACCTGTTGAACCGAGATGCTTTGAAGTTTATACCTCTGTACCAACTATGTGTTGCAGAGGTCTTCTAGGTCTGGCTCCCTGTGTTAGTGCTAGTTCTGTTTTCGTCCACACAGGCTTTCTTCCATTCAGAGGAGCCCCTTTTCCTTTGTGTGGATGTCCTGGGTGACTTGGGAGGGACTGTCCTATGGAGAGGCTCCAGTCACTGTCAGAAAATATCCCCCAGTCATAGTGTGACAGTGCCAAAACTGGGGTGCACACAAAGAGCTGCGTTGTCACGTCGATGGCAGCGAGCTGCATGAGAGAAATGTCCTCTTGCTCGGGGACAGGAGGCTGGAGCCGAAAACCCATACAGCATGTCAGGTCCTTCAAATAGTATTGTCCCTGCAGTTGGTACAGTGGGAGGAATGCTTTAAAAATGAGCTGTGAAGGGAAAGGCAGCTTCATGCTCTTTGCTGATAAAAATAGCTGAGTGAAAGTGGTGTTGTACAGAAATGGGTAGGGGGAATTGTTTTTCCTTTGAAGAGATGCTTCATGTGTTTGTTTTAATACCAGGCCGTCAGACTGATGTTTGAAAATCACCCCGGATCCAGGGTGTGCATTGATAGCCTGTGGCATAGATATACTGGGGGATGACTGTATGGATAATTTCAGACGTATCTTAATGTCTGTCAGCGTTTCCAGATACTTGTACCTCGGGGCCAATGTGGGAAAGCAGAGCAACTCATGGCTTGCTTACTGCATCCCAAAAGTGATGTGTTTGGCCACGGTTGCCACAAGTTTGAGCAGCCCTAATGCAGAGCACTAGAAAATCAGTGACACGGTGAAGCTGTAGGTATTGGAGAAATAGAAACCTCATTAACAGGGATGAGAAAAAGCAGAAATCATCTCACTGTCAGGAACCAACATTACCTGCCTTCTTACATGTGGCAAATACACACTTCTGCTCTAGGGTTTGTTTGTTTGGTTTTTTTCATGTCTCCTTGGGGTAGGGAAATGATGGAGGAAGTTGAAAAATCCCACTGAGAGGCACAGCTGAGAACTGAGGATTTCTTCCCAATCTAAACCTTGCTTGTCCACTGGTTGTGGACAACATGTTGCTGGAGAGGTTAGATGCCAGAATTAATATTGAATAAGAAATTCTCTCTGCTGTAAAATTTTCTTTTCATTCCGGTTTAGAGTAAAAAGTTTTAACATATCTTCAGGAGCAACTAAAAAAAAAAAAAGATCCTTTGGAGCCTTAAAAATACATCCATAATCTTTAAATATAAAAGTAGAATTGAAAACCAAAAGAGTAGATTTGATGAAATGATGTTTTTTCTTTTGCCGCCCAACTCACAGCGGACATTTTCTTTTAAAATACTTGTTTTGAAAAATTACATTTTCAAAGGAAAATTTGTTCCATTGAAAACACAGTAAGGTCAACCTTGAAGATACCTTGTTAATCTTTAAATTCATGATAGATTTTACTCTTCCTGTTTCAGATGGAAGAGAGTCTTGATAAAACACCCTTCCAGATGCTTCCGAACTGTATGTCCAGGTAGGACTTAGCCTTTTTTAAAATTTTATTTTCAAAGCAGGAAAGAATAAAGAGATGTGGCTTTACTCTCACTTGTGAAAATTTTATTCTGAGTGAGAGGTTGTGATCCTTAGGGAGAAGTTGATGTTACATCTTGGGGTTTTTTTGTCTCATGAGTATCTATGACCAGAGTTCTTTTGGATTAAAATATCTCCCCATCATCTCTCCTTCTACTTGAGGAGACAGTTAGTCCTCATCTGTTTGTGTTCCTGGGGCAGAGGCTTGCACTGCTTCCCAATGCCTCCGGGGACTCACGGCTCTCCAGCTAGAGGAGTAAGCAGTGAGGTGCCTCCACTCATTCACTTGGTACCATGAACATCATCAGTTTAGCAGGGACCCTTACACTTGTTGATTGCCAAACTGGTTTTGTGACTGTGGAAATAGCTCTGGTCCTTGAGTTCTGCCCTTAACCCCATCCTTTTGCTGCTTCAGATGACAGTAGCTTTATTTTCTTTGTCAGTCGAGCATTGTCCAAGCAGCAGGCCAGGCTCTGATCCCTTCATTGCTGGCATAAATCTGGAAAGGCTGCACAAACTTTAGCAGTTCTGTATTTACACGAATGGAACTTCATTGGGGTTATTCCAAAGGAAATGAAGTGAGGTCACAGTCTGGTTTGCTCTTTTCACCACTGCCTGCTGGAGAGCCATCCCAAAATGAAATTGCCATGGAGGTGAGTGAGGTTGCACATAGCCCTGCATTAGTCCAAATTCTGCAGCAAGACGGACTGAGGCTTGACCCCTTTTCCAGTAATGGCGATGCTCACGCTGGCACAGGATGGGAAGGGGCAGGCTCCCTGCTGACTCCCTGTCTTCCCCTTCTCTGGTCCCGTTTAGAGCCTTGTGACTCCCAGCCATGCCAGAACGGGGGCACCTGTGTCCCAGAGGGACTGAACAAATACCACTGCCTCTGCCCGGTGGGGTATGGAGGAGACATCCACTGTGGTAGGTCTGAACCTGTGCTCTCCCTCCTTCCTTCTCGGCTGTGTCCAGCCTTTGTGTCCTCTTCCCTGTGTCCTGCCCAGGGACAACTGGGGTTGGGCTGCAGCCTTTGGGCTTTTCTCCAGGAGACAGGCTGAGTTTCCTCTCATGCTGGTTACAACTGTGTCAGGCCCACTCAGTGACTGGGTCTTGTGGCTCAGGAACTTTGTGGATACGGAGAGCACCAATACTGACAGTCTCACCCTGCCATGGCTGCCCTTGTTTCTAAATGCAGGTGCCATGTGAGCAGGAGAGCAGAGAAACTGGGAGAGACACATAGGTATGTCTGTTGGTCCCCTCCCTACACACATGGGCCCAGGAGGGACTCGTGACTTTGGGGGTTCTATATAAGAAACCCAAGAAGGTCCTGATCTTCAGAAAATGCTTTGTACTTACTTCCCCCAGAACCAAGACTCCCACTTTAAAGTGTCGTAGGGTGTTACAGTTGAGGATCTGGTGCTTGGACTCTCTCCTTCCTCCATGTTATACTGAAACTCGGAGTGTTTTCCCCACATTACGAAAAGAGTGGAGATGTCATTTCCAATTTGAAGTTTGCCATCCAAAAGTTAAGGAATCCCCCCAGACTCCCATAGATATTTCCTGTCGCTAAAGGCTTATGTGGCATCCAACCAAAATAAAGCACGCTCCTGGCACAGTTATCTTCCAACTCATGACATGTCTGGCAAACCATTTAGGTTACTGGACGCAATGTCCCTTCTCCACACCACAGGGATTCCAGCAGACCCCAGCTGAGATGCCTGGCATATGACAAATTGCTGTCTCCCTTTTCAGCACCAAAGCTGAGTCTCGAGTGCGGTGTGGATCTTCTTTTCCTGATGGACAGCTCGGCGGGGGTCACGCTGGAAGGGTTCCTGCGCTACAAAGCATTCCTCAAGAGGTTCCTTCAAGCAGTGATGGGCCGGGACTCGCCAATGAACGTAGGGGTGGCCCAGTACGATAATGATGTCAGGATACCCATCAAAGTGGGCCAACACAAGGATGCATTCAGTTTCATGAAGAGCATTGATGCTTTGAATTTCAGTGGTGGAGGAACCCTGACAGGCAGAGCCCTGCGGTACGTTGCACAGCACGGTTTTAGGAGCACCCCAGTCTTTGCAGATGTGCAGGATGATCTCCCACGCGTGGTTGTCTTACTCACTGACTCCAAGTCCCAGGATCCAGTGGCAGAAGCTGCTAAGTATGCGAAGGACCAAGATCTCTTCTTGATCGGTGTAGGCAGCAGCTTTGTGAGAGCAGAGCTGGCCGAGATAACTGGCAATCCAAAGCAGGCAATTGTCTACTCAGACCCCCAGGACCTGTTCAACAGGATCCCAGAGCTGCAGAGAAGAATATGCAGTGTGGACAATCCTGAAGGTAAGACTGTGGTATGGGCATTGCAGGATGAGTTTGTCAAACGTTGAGGGAGGTCTTCTGAACTCCACTGGGGAGGAGGGAAGGACAGAAGGATGAATGTTCTTGTTTTGCTTGTGTCAGTCAGATCCAGGGACTAAACTTCCATCACTGCTTTTTATGATGGATCTCTGTCTATTGGTGTAAAATGATCATAGATCGCCCCTCACAGTCACTGGCCAGCAGTGATTAATTTTGCCCACTATTTTCCCCCTGTGTTCTTAAAAAAACACAGGAGTACTCAGAAAGGAGTACATACGTATTCTGAAAAATGCCATGTTTGCACTCTTTTATCCAGGTTGTCAGGCACAGTCTCTTGATTTGGCATTTGCAGTGGATGCCTCAGCTGGAGTTGGCCTGGAGAATTTTCTACGGCTGAGGGACTTTGTCAGGAGCAGCCGTTTGCACTTCAGCATCAACCGGGATGTCACCCAAATTGCCCTCGTGGTCTATGGCAGCAAACCTCACACTGCGTTCGCTTTGGACACCCACACAAGCAATTCAGCTCTCCTCCAAGCCATCGACCAGGTGCCTTTTCTTGGGGGCTCAGCCTCTGCTGGCAGTGCCTTGCTGCATATTTATGGTGATGTGATGACAGTGCAGAAAGGAGCAAGACCTGGTGTCAACAAGGTGGTGGTGGTGCTCACAAATGGAGGCGGTATGGAGGATGCAGCTGCCCCAGCTCAGCAGCTGAGGGACAACGGCGTCTTGGTGTTTGTGGTTGTCATTGGGGACGCACAGAGGGGCACACTGCTGAGGGTTGCTGGGTCTCCCAACTACCTGGTCCACATCTCCTCCTATGAAGACCTGCAGTATTACCAAGACCTTATCATCGAAAGAATCTGTGAAGGTGAGAGAACATCCCATCCTCGCTCTTTATGCTGATGCCACCAGCTGTTGTTATCATAGGTTTTCTGATGCTTTACCAAGTAAGCTCAATATTATCTTTTGCATTTTATAGATGGGGTAGCTATGGCATAGGTATCTGATGACCGTTCAAAGCAATCCTATAGGAATAGGAACCAACTTTTCTAAGATTCAGTCCAGTCGGTGAGATTGGGCTTAGTGTGATTGGCTCTTTCCAGCCCTTCCAGGTCTCTGTTCTACCCTCCCTGAAAAAAAAAGTTTTCTGTTTTTCTGATGTTGCTTTAAACCTGTAGAATTTGCCATGCAAAATGCTGGGGGGCTTAATGGGACATGTTGGGTCCCTGAGTGAGGTCTTTGCTGTCTTGTTCAACAGATTGGTGCCCAGGTGTTTGCGAAGTGGTGGGTCTGAAACCTCATCACTCCTGTTCCTCCTTAGTGTCCTGCTACTGAAGTTACCATGTAGGCTGTCAAGATTTTATTTGTGTTGCACGGATTTAATCCAAAAATCAGAATCTGCCCATTTTGAAGCCTGCAGACTGTTAAACTGAGACCTTCAGACAACTTGGGATTAATTTTGTTTGCAGGACCAAATCCTTATCTCTAAAGCAGGAGAAAAGAATTTTCAAATATTCATGTAAAAGCTCATGTTTGGGGGGGGGGGGGAGGGGGGGGGGGGGAAGTGTACTTTCTTCAAAACTTCAAGTCCTGAGGACCAGTCCCCAGCTGGGAAAAAATTGACTCTGGTACCGAGTTTGAAACACTGGTGTGCTGAGTGTGAGTGCCCGTGTTTGATTGAAATCAGCTTTTCAGAAAAGATAGCAGCCCTGGTTTGCAGATATTGGTGGTGGTGAAAGTGCTTCTAATTAAAATGCCATGCCTTGTTTCCCATTCAAAATAGTTTGAGTTTAACATCTAGCTATTTGCTTTTGTTATGTTTTAACCTGTTTGTAAGATCAAATGAAGAAGCATGTTGAGCTTCAGCACAATCAAAAGTCCTTTTCATCTCTTGGCATGCCCATGGCTCCTTTGGGCTTAGAAAAAACTACCGTGCTGTCTCTTTGGGGTGAGGAGCCTGTCTCCTGGCAGGTTCTGCAGATGGTTTTTACCTGAAGCTTTTTAATGTGCTCCTATTGCAGTGGTATTTTCAGCTGGGTTATTATAAAAACAATCTACTGTACCATGAAATTAACTACTACGCCATGGATGAAGGGAAAGAGACGGCAAGGTTCAATGAGTCAGGGTAATATATCGTTTCCTGAGACTGAATTGCTGCTTTCATTTCATGTGCAGGTAATCACTGTTTGTACTACATAGGCTGGGACCAAGGGCGATGTAAAGATAAGCCCTTCATTCAGTCTTCGACTCCAAGTCCAACACTCAATAACGGAATCATTGTCTGTGAAAGAAAGGACTTTAAAAAATTTATGACTCATGGTAAAAGTATGTGAAAAACAGACCCTGCCTCTGGACACCTGAAATACCATATTTATTCTGAGGTTCAGCTGAAGAGAGACCAGAAAAAAATGATCCAGGCTCTAGGAGAAAAGATCCCAAACATTAAATATATATGAATCTGATTAATGGAAATACAGACTCTTGGGATTATCAAAGGGTATAATTCCTGAAGTACAAGAAGCTTATAGAAGATGTTACTGTGTTAACAGTAGGCTTGAGTTCAGAGAAATGGTGTCTGGGCAGAATAGCAGGATTCTCCCAAACAGGGACCACAAGGTTATGCTGTGGGGCAGCTGTAGAGGGACGTGGTGGACACATGGCGTGTGGAGCAGAGCACCATGGAAGATCTCTCCGGGGAGCAGCCAGCACCTGGAAGATGAGTAGTGGATCGGAGAGGTCCCTCCAGGTTTCGTTGCCAACAGATCTACCACCATACGATGAAAGCGAAAGCGCCTGTTCCTGGGGATGCACCGTCAGGCAGGACCCCATCTGGGATGTCTCATGACAACAGAAATGTTGTTGAACCCAACTTAGCTTCATACAAAATCATCAGGAACTAAATATTGAGATGTCTCAGATTTAGAATTTGACTGTCAAAAAAGTGAATTTCAAAGATAATTTTGCTTATCTTAGGTGTAGGTTGAGAGTTGATGTGAGAATGAGTACAACGTGCGGGAAGCTGTAGTAACCATCCTGATGGATAGCAGTAGAATTTATATTCTTTCCTTCTCTGCCTTTTCCTACGCCATCTGTGTGCTTTTTCTACTGCGGAGCAAAAGGCAAGGCTAGCAGGTCCAGAGTCTACATCACGTAGTTGTTCAGCGGAGGATTTCACACCCTTACCAACGTGGCGGCGGAGTTGCCAGCAGACTGGAAGCAAATTCCTCTGGGATGCTGCTACTTAACCTAATGCATTCACAGCAAGGCAGCATGAAACACTGCCAGCCCTGCTGACAGCTGGGCTCCGCTGTGTTAAGAGGGTTGGCAAAGTTGTCACATACTTCACAAGAACAGGGCTAATAACAACTCGGGCTATGGTTGCAGGCTTTTCTCTCAAACCTCCTAGAAAAGAAGCCCAGAAATTTTTCCTGTGTTGTCTTCCATTTGTACCATCCCGGCTTTCCAGTGGACTTCTTGTCCCTCCTCCTCTCTGGTGGAAACTCAGGTCCCCTCCAGGGCAAAGAGGGGCTTGAAGCAGGGTATGTGTCTTGCTCTGCATTGGCAGTGTCTGGATCTGGGGGGTTTAGAGGTGCTTATGTGTTCAGTGCACAGCTCTAAAGATGCTTCATTTTGCTTTTCTTTGATATTCAGCCTAACGTGATGTCACTCTTTTAGGCTTTTTTAGGAATATTCGTCTCCAGGTCAGAACATCTAGCAAAGCTGTTCTTCTTCTCCAGGTTAAACACAGAGGAACTTGCCCTCTGTGTCTAGACAGGGTTGTGGGTTTGCACCCTCTGCCATGTTAATGTGGTTTGCCCATCCCATTAGCCTTAGATTATGTTTTCTGATGTCTGGAATATATAGTTGCTGTTATTTTTGCAGCATTCCTGATGGACGTGGGTCCTAGCTGTTAATACTCTGTAGATGTGCCTGAGCTTTCTGTTCTGCTTGTGTTTGTTCCAGAAGCAAAAAGCCCCGTGAACCTGTGCAAACCCAACCCATGCATGAACCAAGGCGTATGCATCCTTGGGCCTGGGAGCTACCGGTGTGAATGCCATGGCTGGGAAGGACCCCACTGTGAGAGCAGTAAGCATCAGCAGATGGCAACCGCAGCAGATGTCATCTGTTCTGCCCAGCCCCTCTGAACAGATCTCACATCTTCACCTCTCCCTCGAGCAGAGATGTGGCTGTAACTCTTGGACAGCTATTTGGTGGCCGGTTCTTGGTGCTGACATGGCCTCTGTCACATGGAAAGTGGAGGGGTTTGGGCTGCTGAGGGGAACAAGGGGAACAAGCTTCTCAAGAAGCTGTGCCCTGTTTTACACATTCACTAAGCGAGTTGACTGTGAGGGGACCCCAAGAAAGTCTACTAATTTTGGTAATCTTCCAGTCTGTTCTGTTCCTCTTTTCGTTTTGCCCTGCTAGAAGAAACAAACCCTCCTTGACTCCCAGTGTAGAGAGCTCCGGCTCCCTTTTAATGGGAGGGAGCTGTCTCTGTTGGAGTGTGACCCTCTATTGCTTTCAGTGCTTTCCATGGTGCAAAAGCCTCCCCATTGCCTTCATTGCCTTCCTCCTCTTCAGCAGGGGAGCAATGGCCAGGAGGTGGTGAGCCTCCTGCTCCCAAGAGATGGTCCTGTGCCCATAGTGAGAAGTTCTCAATTAGGTGGTTTTTTCCCCCCAGTATCGTGCTCTTTGCCTGAGCCCAGGAGTTCAGACTTCCACCCCATGGCCTCTAACGCCTGTCAGCTAAGGCCAAGAGGATGCTTGTTGGGTTGTAATGGACTGAACGTGAGCTGATTGCTTGGTCCTAAAGCCCTTATCCCACGTCTGTGCTTCTCTTCTGCAACAGGAGTTCTCCGGGGTGATTCTCCAAGATCTGCAGTCCTTCCTCCACACTCCCATGTGCAGCGGAGTTCAAGTGGTGTGCAGCACTTCTCCAGAGCCCCTCGGCACACCAAAAGGCGCATGGATCAGAGTCACTGACACAGATGTGCTCAGTGCTCCAGTTCTCTGACTGGGAACATTTGCTGCCTCTCACAGGCACGATCCAGCAAGCCACCCATGTCCTTTGATTGAGTTGCTCCGGCACAGAGACTCTGCTGAGGCCGTTCCCAGTTCCTGCATTGCACAAACTGGGCTTCCCAGTGCTCTTTTTTTTTTTTTTTTTANAAGTAAATATTTGTGTTTAAGTATTTATTATTGGAATTTTGCATTTCCTCATTCACATTCTAGTGCTGTGGGGGGTTTTGGGGTTGTTTGTTTTTTGGTTGGTTGGTTGGGTTTTTTTAACAGACGTCTTGAGAGATCTTTGAGGTAGTCTGAAAATATGTAGAAATCTGAGCAATTCTGGAGCTCGTGCTGAAGGGGGATAACGTAGATTATGCACTGGCAGCGAGGTGCTGGAGTGAATGGCTTGTTACAGACAGGAAGACAAAGAAGAGGAAGAGGAAGGAGAACTCACTATGAGCTTCAGTCTGTTTTGTAAGTTGTCCATGCTGCTTTATCCTCTGAAATTTATTTGGAGTGATCTGACATGGTTTAGCTTCATGGCATTTTGTAGCTGCGTCCTTTTGATAAGGAGAGGTTTGAAAAGGATTGGTTTTGCAAGAGCATTCAATGGTTTATGCAACTCCAAGGCAGAGCTGTGACAGTCAGTGTGTGTTGCTGTTTTTAGTAGGTGTGTGGGCTGTTTTTCTCCTAGATTTGGCCCAGGTCAAATCCAGTTGCCTGTGCTACAAACACACCAGGTAAGGGCAATCCCCTCATTGTTTGCAAGCAAATGTCTGGGCTGTTGTAGACTCTGGATAGAGCCATGGTTTGTACCATTCTGCTGGTCTTTGGACCTTGGTCTACCTGCTTTCAGCTTTAACTCCATTCCACCCCTCCCAGCTTCACTGTTACCTGTCAGCCGCAGTCTGACCTAGAGGGGACAGGACCAGGACAACCTCCTGAGCGTTTGCATGGGAGCAGAGCATGGTAGGCAACGTGCAGGTCAGAGGACTAAGAGGCCTGGACCTCTGCTTCCAGATCTCATCCACTCTTTCTTTTCTCCTCCTGCTGGCCACCTCTTTTCCCTCTCCTTTGCTGGCACATGTTTTTTCTTATTCCTTTTTTGCCCATTCCAAGTCTCGCCTCTTCTTTTTGGTGCTCTTTCCGTGGTTCTGAGCTTTACCATGTTGCTTTGCTCTCCTTTTAGAGCTGGCTGGGGAGAACAGAGTGCTTGTCCTGGCCTGAACCCGGATGGATGAGCTGAATGGTATTTCTGCCTCCTCTCATTCTTTTAAGCTGATATTGTCTCAAGCGCAGCAGCAGTCTCTGCAGCACAAGCTGGTGGGCTGTGATGGTTCACATGTGTCTCCAAAGACAGTTTGGCCACATGCCTGCATCCTTCAGAGCATCAGTCTCACTGGATCACCAGATCAATTTGCCCATGAAGCTGTAAAATTTACGTAATTGCTCCCCCAGGGCCCGTGGTTCACAATGTTGGGTTGTTCTCTGCTGCCTTTCCCATGGCGTCCATCACCTCGGAAGAGCAGGAGCAGCTCTGGACAGGGCCGAGGCAGAGACATTAGCTGGGACTGCCAGCACTCGTGAAAATAGCGTCTATTGTTCCCAGAAGAAGAAAAATCCCTTCACCCAGATGTCCTGGCCCCATGTTTGAATAGTAACATTAGATGTACAAAGAGAGACACAAATTACTCCGCAGGTTCGTTGTCAAAAGAAGAATGGTCTAAAGCGCTCTCGGGGATGAAAGCTGGCACTGAGTCAGGAGCAGCACTATTGTACCCTGTGGGAGAAACCAGGCTAGGAGAAAGGAGAATTTCCTCTTTCTTTTCACTACCACTTTAGTAGATTGTCTGCGTCCTTCGGTGCCTAAGGCGCAGCAAAATAGAGGCTTAGTTAAAGGGCAGACATTTGAGATAGAAAGAGAAACTAATCTATTAATGTTACTTAGGCATGGCTGTAGCTAAGCATCGCCTCTGCTGTAAAACTGTCAGTCATCTCTTGTAGGGAGAATGGGCTAGATCAGACTCACAGCTGACACCCAAAGACATGGTTTGTATTTTATGGTGCAGAAGCACTCGTGGAGCCGGCTGGATTCCAGCCAGACTGCTCTGGAAACTCTCCCTGGCCTCCCTGCGCATCCTCTGTTGTGTGAAGGGTCAGAGAGACCATGACTTCTCACCCTCGCTCCCCCATTACATCGTTGGGTTTGCATCTTCCTGGTGATTTCTCTGCTATAGTTTGTCTAACAGCATCGTTAGTTCACTCCTCGCAGGCATTTGTCCTCTGCAGGGTCAGTCTTCCCTCTCAAACGAAGCATATTTACCTTGTCTGGCAGGCAGCTCGGGCTGGGCCGTGCTTTCCTAGCCTCACACAGGTGCTGACAGCCCTTTCTTTGTATCTGCGTTTCCTGCAGGATAGTAAGTACGGTGCTGCTGAGCACTTTGCCTTGTGGCGAATGTGATTTGGATGTAATCTTTGTTTGGAAGTTCTTTTTATTTTAATACATAGCTAGTAAGTACATTTTTAGAGTGCATGTGCTTTACTGGGACAAAGGATGCTTGCCTGGGTCCTGAGTTGGGGGAAACCCTGCGTTTGTACCATCCTGCTGGTTTTAAGCACAGATAGACAAACCTCTCTGTGTGTTTCAGGAATCACAGACAGTGAAATCTCATGCTGGAGATAACATTTTGATGTTGGATGGGATACATACAGTCCTGTGCATCAGTTTTTCAAGTAGAGGCGGTACGAAAGATTTGAAACTCATGGAGGAGTTTCAGGAAAGCTGATTCCTAACACCCAGCCCTTAACTGCATCTGGCTGAGGTCTCAATGCCCCAAATGCCCCAGGGATCCCCGTGTGTCGGGGATCTACACGCGCTGTGACTGTGACCTTCCTCCTAAATGTGGCTGGATGCTGAAGCCTTGGGTGGTTGCCCAGGCATGCTCTGGCTGTGGCAGCACGCACCAGCTCTCCTTTTGCACGGGACAAAGTACTTTGCAAGGTAAGGAGGTGTCGGGGCATTGGGAGGAGATGGGAAAAGCTGAGCTGATAACAGGATCAGGATCTATGGGATGGTCTTGGAGAGACCTGCTGATCCCCGTGGGCAAGCAGGATGTTGCTGAGCAGTTGTTGGAGCTGTTTTCTTCTTGTTTTGTTTTTCTTTTCAAAAATTTGAGTTGAAGATCCTGGCTAATTTCTAGGCCCTTTCTCCTGCACATTTTAATTAAAAAAGGGTAAGTGACTTGAGTTTCTGAAGTTATCCCGTATTAAATTCACTCTCAGACTTGCTTTGATTCAATCAGAAATACTTAACGAGAACTTAGCTGATGGGAGCTCATTCCTTTAAGGCTGGGTCGATGTTTGAGCCTGGCACGGCCACCGAGGAGGTGGGGTCCCTGTGAAGCTAGCACTAATCCTGTCTGGCATCGGGGGAGCACAGAGGACGCCGTCTGTGCCAGGTTGTTGTTAGATGTCTGGGCTGTTACTAATGGAGCTGTGAATTACTCTCGCTCTGTAGGATTGCTGGATGAGCCTTGTCTGGTCGTGGGCCATGTGCTGACTTCAGGGGAGAGCCTCTTTCTCCTTTAAGAAACTGGGATTTAAGTAAGTGCCATGAATTTCACCCCTTTAGTCTCACCTTCCCTCAGCAAGCAAAATCATACCTGTTTGTCATGAGTAAATGTGTTTGGTGCCTGTCCTGTAAAGGCTGCAGCAGGGAAGCTGGGCTTCGGACCCCGCTGTGGCACCCTCCCTGGGCACTGCCGCCCAGGGACAGCCTCTGAGAGGTACCGCAGCACTGGCACCAGGTCTGCTGATGCTCTCCATAAAGCCAGCTGGCTTCTCCAGCTTGCAAAGCACCTGCAATCTTATGCTTTTCAGTAGAAGTAAATTAATTTGATTCATACCCAAGACAACTTATATAAACATATAGGCCAACTTCTCCACCAATAAGAGACAGATTATTTTTTTTTTTCCTTTAAAATCTGGCACTTTACTTGTGTTTTAGTTGAAAATCAAAGTGTCGACTAGCTCTCTTGATGTGCTAGGCAGGACACCCCCCCCAGTAGCTGTTGTAGGGTTGCTGCATATATCCAAAGCAAGAACAGAAGGTGCTTGGGTGAGAATCTTGCTAAGAAAAATGGTTTATAGCAGCAAATTTCCTTTCCAGAAGAATATGGGCTTCTGCTTACGACACACCATAGGTCCCGTGGTGGCCTGGCCGCATTGTGCACAGGTGAGAATTAGGCTGGAATAACTAACAAAGCAATAACAGTAAGCATTAAATTGTGTGTTAGACGTTCGGTGGCAGTAGGAGCTTTGGCTCTCTACATAGCCATGACTTTGGGCCCAATCCTTCAACGTGGTATTTTGTGGGATGATACTGCGTTGTGTCAGCCTGGAGGGCTCTGTGGTGCTCTGGGTGAGCAAGCCCTTCAGTCTGGGTGCAGCCGTCACCCTTGGCAGCTGTGTTTGCTACGAGGATGCTCCACAGGGATCGAAAGGTAAGAGGTGTGCTGGGGACAGCTGGAGCCGATACGGTGGTGTTATAAAGCAGCCATAGGTGATGGGCAGTGCTGCTGGGGAAGGATAAAAGCAACTGCTGCTGCCCCTTCAGCTCACAAAAACAGCAATCCCAAATCGAGTTGTTCTGCTGGGATTCCTGGGCTCAGAAGCTGACAGGACACTAATGGGCTTGTTGTTGGCAGGTTTGCATTAGTGGGTGGGCTGGGAAAGGCAGGGGAGCAGGACCTTCCCCAGGACTTTGTGCCGTAGCTACGGTACGTTCCCAAGCTTTCTGCAGGAGTGGAGCTGGTAGCGCTATAGCCACCAAAAGGTATTTCACGAACGTGTCTGGTTTGGTGTCTGCTCTGTAAAAAAGACTGGCCTCAACCACGTTCCTTAGTAACTCTTCCTTCCTTTCCAGCTAAACCCCATCCTGGCGTTCCCTCCAGTGGCTGCAGCAGGCGCTAAGCGTTGCGCAGGGTTGCTATCTAGTGGCCAGAGGAAGGTAGTGGATGCATTTTTCTCTGCTGGTTTTGTGCAAAAGGACTGTGCAACCAAAGATACAGGCAGGAGCCTGTTACATATATTAATGCAAAGTGTCAAGGCTATGGCTATTTTTCAGCGGGTTAGCTGTCCGCAAATTGTTTTGGTTGACAGTGCACTCACTATAGAGGACTAAATTATTTAAGATACAGTCCACGGCAGTTGTAGACTGCACAGCTATGGACTTTGTAGTAACTAGCAGGGGTTTGATGTGCTTGAAATCTACAGGAAAGTAGAGCGGGGACAAGCCACATTACAAAGAAAAAAAACCACTAGTAACATCATATACTCAACATTTTATTATAAAACCCTCTAAAGCGCCACTTTATAGGTCACAGTTACAACAAAGGAAATGCCTTGAGTTAGGAAAACAATGGGGACACAGAGACATTGTTTAACTGTTCTCGTCTGGGGAATGTGTGTTGCTCAGGACTTGCCTATGTTTACGACCCCCTGATGGAGATATCCCAGCAGGACCATTGGGCTGTGGTGTGGAAAGCAGAGCTGCTCTCGTCCGTCGCTGTCTCAGTACCACTGTGAAATGTCGGGACAACTTCTGGAGGACAACAGCGGGGTGTATGGTAAGGGCATGGTACTACACATATATTTAGGGTGTAGAGAGGGTCTTCTGCCAGCTCATGATGGGGCAAAACAAAAGCTTCATGGTGTCCATGGCCTCCCTGTGCTTTGAAGAGGAAAGTCCCCTGGGTCCTGAGCCAGAAGTTTCAGTGGTTTATTTGCATGAATTTTGCCTATGTGTGAACCTTGCACAGGGACAGGCCTGACAGCTGGGGTTGATGAACTCCTCTTGAGGCCAAGGATTAGCAAATTCCTCCCTCTGCACTGCAGCAGAGTCTTTAAAATTTAAAAAAAAAACAAAACAATGGGAGTGAGGGCACCTTTCTTGCCTCCAGGATACCCTGACCAAGTGCTTTGTTGCACCCCAGGTCTGTGATGGTGATGAGCAAGCCGAGAGTCCCACGGCAACCCATCCTCACTCACCCCAGTGCCACCACCACCTCCAGGTGTCACAGCCCTGCGCACTGCCCCCTGGCTGTTGGGCCTTTGTGTGAAGAAGGAGCAGTCCTTTAGAGGTAGCCTCAGGCCTGTCAAGGGTTTTCAAGGGTTAGGAAGGTACATTTTGACAGTCAACCCAGTTACTGAGCCTGGGCTTCAGGGCTGAAGGACCATCGGAGGTGTTCAGGCCATCAGACATGATAGCAGTTTACAGGGTGCATGGATTTCTGACACCACCCCCCCACACACCCCTCCACATTGCAGTGCCTCTAAGCCTGGCAGTCCCAAACATCCAACATATTTCATTAGAAAGCTTGGCTAGGGCAGAGGGGGGTGGGATTTGTGGGTCACACTGTGAGGGCTTAAAGGCTCTATTAAGTGTAATAATTTGGAAATAAGGGTGACAGCACCAAGACGGCCAGCAGCCCACCAGAGGCACGGTGGTGGAACCCCACCTGCTGGGCCTGGAAGAGGACAGCCCTTCCCATGTGGAGGGGCTGCTTTTGCATGGGGATGTCTTCAGCAGATTGTACAGCTGTGGGGTTGGCATGGCCTGCCATGGTTCTGTGGGGACCAGAGAGCATCAGCAAATTGATGCTCACAGCCCGGGCAGGAGCTGCATTACCTCCCCTCTCCTGGGAAGGGTGCATTGGGATCCGGCTTCCCTGTCCAACAGATGAGCAGGCCTGGGCCTTTGATAAATCACTAACAAACACTCAAATATGATTTTTTTTTTTTTCCCCAGAACAAACTCCTCGGGTGAAGTAGATCAAGATCTACAAGAAAATTAACTGGCTTGGCAGATCTTCTTTGCCCAAAGCTCTTGGTGTCACCAGTCTGTAGCAAAGCTTACAGCACAAGAAGGTGAGCAGGGATCCTTCTCAATATTCTGGCAAATCTGCAGCAGGCTGGTAGGAATAAGCACATGCTGGGACGCATTGGGACACTGATTGATTGACAATCCCCTGGACAGGCTGCTGTGTGCTTGTCATTCACGTCTCAAGCATCGGTCAGGCATGGGTATTTGCCCTTGACTGAAGGCTGGATGATCTGCAGCTGAATGATGACTGGCAGCAAGAGAGGCGAGACTTGAGTTGACTACAATTTGCCGTGACGGGTTGAAAACCACCAGGGTATAAAGAATAGCAGAGGCCCCTTCTGAATCCACTACTGTCACTAATATAGAAACCTTAATAACTCATTGATAAACCTTCAGAGTAAAAATACACAAAACACCCCTATGTACAGCAACATTCTTGTTTACATCAACTGGGTTAGGAATTTGATGCAAGGATTGCCACTGGTTGTTATTGGTTTAGCTACGTGATTGGGACTTGTCTGGAAAGAGCAAGATCGTTCGGGATAATTCATATTGGCAGCTGTCGACTCCATTGCTGCATCTGAGCAGTTGGCGCGACATGGAGGCGGCGCTTGGTGTGTGGTTGTGTTGCACACCCAACCTCCACCTACAGATGATTGAATCCCCTTGGCCATGCATAGCCAATTCCAGTCTTTAGTCCATCTCTGAAAAACGTGGTTCTAACTAGCTCCCTTCTTCTCCCATTCCTGCCAAGGAATAAAGGCAATTTAGACAAAAGGCAATTCTGGCAAGCCACAGTAGCTGTAATGTGCACAGGATCAAACCGATCATCTGGTACCCAAGTGCTTTTGGCTGCAGGATGGATCAGGGGTGTCCCTCTGTTACAAGCAGTGCACACATTCATTTAAATCGCAGCCAGGGCAAGCCCAGGTGAAAAGACCAGAGGAGACCTGGCCTGCTCCAGTGGTGCTCGGTCAGGGGTGCTTCTCAGACCAAGACATGAGACCACCCACAACCCCATCCCACCACAGCCGCTCTGCTCCACTGCCAGGAGGGAAAAGCAGCAGCTGTCCCAGATGGATTTTTCTCCTGTACCAATTGGCACCTTACCTTAGCTTTCTGTAGGACTGTTCCCTTCCCCGTCACCATGACGGACAAAGGCCGGTTTTTTAAAGCTGTTGCTGAATTGACTGGTGAGTTCTCTGCGCTATTTGCTGGACTGGCGCTTTTTGCCTGAATCTACAATAAAAATAATAGAAATTGTGTTGACTTTAGACTATGGAAAGAGATTGCTGCCTTTCACCACCACCTCCTAGAAAAGCTCAACAGTCACAGTCCACTTGCACCGAGAGGCGTTTTTCAGTGACATGCTGATTTTAAAATACCACCACGATATGCACGGGTGTTGAGGACTCAGGCAGGATTCTGGTGGTGACCATCTCCATTTCAATGAAACCGAGTTCCCCAGGAAGGAATTTAGATGTCTCAATCTCCCCTGCAAAAAACACCCCTTGGCTCAGCTGAGCCCAGAAGGAGCTCGGCCCTCATCTGCTCGGCCCCTGTTGCTCAAGGTCCCACACAGGGAAATAGTCACCCCCTTTCACCTCCCCATCGCTGTTGTTTTCTCATTATATTATTATCATTATTTTTGTTATATACAATAATTAACATAATATTTAGATATAACAGAAATGAAATATAAACCATAAATATAAACATTATCTATTGTAATAATATATTATTATTATTAGTTATTATATTAAGTAGGCTGCGATGGTGCAACTACCCAGCTGCTGGGAAGCTGCTGTGCAGCCTGGGGGTGCCCCCCACATACCCGGGGGGCTGCGTTCTCCAGGTGCGTGGTGTCCACCGTGGTGCCCAGTGTCACTGGGCCGGACTCTGCCTTCTTCAGGTTCTCCTTCACCTCCACCAGGCTCAGCTCCAGGTCCACCCTCCGGCTCTCCTTCCTTTTGCACTCTTCTTCTATCTCCTTCAGCCTCTGCTCCAGGCTCTTGTCTGTGAAGGGAAGGGTAACTCAGTGCAAGCTGGGAACTTGGGGAGCAGGGACTAGGGCACATCCTTATATTTTGCCCCAAGAGGCACTGTGACAGAGCAAGCTCTTGCTCTTGTGCAATTTGGGCTACGTGGTTCGGCTCAAAGCGCCAGGTCTCCCCCCTGCCCCTTCTGGTCCCCTCCTGCCCCATGGTCCCACTTTGGCTCATTTCCACACATCACCCCTTGCCCTGCTCTACCTGTGCTGCCTCCGAGCATTTCCTTCAGCTCCCGCCTCTCCTTGCGCAGCTGGGTGAGCTGAGCCCGGATTTCGTCCTTCTCCTTCTCCAGCCGCTCCTTCTCCTCTGTAAACCTCTTCACCTCCACCTCCGTCCGGTTCTTGCCCAGCTTGGTTTCCACTGCTGCTGCTGGAAACGCAACCCACCAAACAAGTTCAAGCCAGGGGAAAAAGTAGGAGGGGAAACCTTTTCAGGGTGCTTGGAAACAAAATAAATAAGGGTCTGGGAAGTCACAAACCAAGAGATTCATCAGCCCCTTGCGCACTGTAAAGCTACTGTCTAGCAGTGGAAAGCTGAACCACAGGGCAAAACTCATGCCTGGAGCACCACCTCCCTCCAAGCCCCCGCCGCACCGGGCACCCCCGGCCGCCTGTGCAGCCCTCTCACCTGGCAGTGGCATCTTGGGCCGGTGTGCGGGCACCAGCTGGGGACTGCCTGCTGTCACTGTGCCTGCCGGCAGCTCGGCAGCCGGCTGGGGGAAGGCGATGTTCTGCTGCTGCGTCTGGATTTTGACGGCGGGCATCCGTGGTGGCGCCTCATCAGGCTCTGGCTTCTCTGGATGTTTCTGGAAGGGGGAAGCAAAAGTGGAATGATGTGGCGGGGGGATCTGTCCCACTGATGAAGCCTGGTCCCACCCTGCAGTTCAGGACAGTACCTGCTCCGAGGTTTCCATTGCCTTACTACAGGGCTCAGCTTCCTTATCCGCGAGGGCTGTCTCGGCTGCGCTCTCTGCTGCAGCCTTGTTGGCAGCTCTTTCTAAAGACGGTGAGCTGAGGGGTGAAGGCTGGCATGACTTCTTGCCAGCACAGTGTAGGAAGGACTTCACTGGGGTGAGATCCAGGTACACTCTGTCTTGGTCCCCTTCCAATTTGCTCTCACTCTTGGGTACTTCTTCCTGCAAAAGGAGAAAGTTCCCCTGAAAAGGGACCATCTGCTGCAGCCAGACGTACAAAGTCTCACTGCAGAGCAGCAGCATCTCAGGCAAGCTGGAGTATTTTCCATAAAGCCCATTCTCTAAGTCATTCCATACACTTTTTGGTGTACTGAAGGGAAGTCTTTCCATTGGTAGCAGCAGCCTCACCCAGGGATCTCACACTGTTGTACATCTAGCAGCCCCTGCCAGATGCTTTGCCTTTCCCAGGATAACAGTCCCATCCCCAGTGTGGCCCATCTTTCTTTTCATTACACACAGGACTTGCTCTCACAGACATCAAGAGGAATTTAGATTGACTGGGCTCCAAACAATCCACTATCTATGTCCAAATAATCCATGCTGTTTGCCGACAAAAACCGTGGGGTTTCATCCCAGCTGCCTGAGGATCCCTAAAGCACCCTGCTGGAAACCTCTCTCTTGCTCCTTATCAACTCCTCTCCAGCACCTGCTTCTGCCCTGTTGCAAAATCCTGGATTTCCCCAGGGGCTGAGAATCCCCTTTGCCGCAGTTTGACAACCCTCCCCCTTCACTGCTGGAGTCTCCCCCTGGCCAGATGTTTGCCCACGGTCTCCGCACAGCTCGGTGCAGCGGGGCAACTGCCTGCAGCGCCGGGCATCTTACCACGGGCAGGTCCGGCAGATCCACGTCGTCGTACAGCTCCTCCTGCTGCATCCTGCCCTTTGGCAGGTTGTCGATGTAGGCGTTGGGCTCAGAGTACTTCCTCTGCATTAAGCTGTGAACAGGCAGTGGGACATCCCATCAGGAGGGATGGGTCTCGCTGCACGGCGGCACTGCGCTGAATTTTGGGGCATCGGAACACAGCGGTCCTGGGGTCTGGGCAGGGCCACGTGCAGGAGATGAGAAGGTAGAGCCGTGCAGCAGTGTGATCACTGCTCCCGTTGCCCATTAGGCAGCACACACCAGAGAGGGGCTACATTTCCCCTCGGCTCTTTCCTTTCTGGTCCAGCCCTTGGGCACAGGAGCCCAGCAGCCCTGCCCCAGTGGCATGGCAGCTCTGTGAGCAGCATGGCTGCGTGGCCATGGCCCCACGCCCCCAGCCCACGCCACCCCACCAACCTGCCACCGCAAAGGCCACCTGGGCATGTGCCCCTAGCCCCATGGCAGCAGTGGCTCAGGTGAAACGTGTCATGGTGGGACAACAACAAATGCTTTTCTGTCCCACACTGCGCTTTCAAAGAAAGCGATCAAGTCACAGCCATGAATGCACCACCTGTGACAGCCAACCTCTCGCAGGTGGAGGGACCCCACCACTCCAGCTTGCTTCCCCTCCACCAGTCCCTGCAGCCCAGCACGTTACCACTGACGTACAAGAAAGAGTTCTTCGCAGCGCTCACAATGCAGGAAACCCGGTCAGCATCCACGTAATCGTAGGTAAATTCCTCTGGGTCTGTCTTCGAACCTGATTCCGACAGGAGGAGGCCCAGCCAGTGGCCCATTTCCTCCGAGGACTTCGCCTGTGAGGTGATCAGACAGACAGCGCAGGTTGCAGCAGCAGTTTCTCCGCACTCCCAAGGCTACTGCTGACTTAGCCTTGGGTGGAGAACTATGCTGGCGTCCTCTGGGCTCGCAAGGGGAAAGATGGACGGCCAGGTATTTATATTAAACCTGAGACCATGTTCAAAGAAGTACCGCTCTGTGTATGGACTGATTCACAAATCTGGAAGATACATGAGTGCTTAACTCCTTCCTAGAATTTTTAGTCAGTCAGCATTTTCCTTTCAGTGATGATCCAGCTCAGCTCCCTACAAGAGTAAGAGAAGTCTCCATGGCTGGAGATGCTGGTGGGGAGCCGGCTTAGGAGAGGGACATGCGGGTTTTATTTTGCACCAGCAGAGCGCAGCAATGGGATTGCCAAACATCGGCTCAAGGCGACTGGAGCACACCAGGGAGCCTGTGAGCTCCTTACTCTGGAGCCCAAACCCCTTCCAGGGCTGTTTGCACAGGGCAGAAGGGAAGGGGAGAGTTTAAAGTGGGATCAGAATAGAACTTCAAAGAGAGCCCCTCACTTTAACATGGTCAGTACCAAATTCCCAGCTGCAGTGAACAGTCTGATGTTTTGCAAAATTAAGCATTAAATATGGTGCCTTGAAGTCAGCTCTAGCAAATAGCCACGTGCTTCCTAGTAGTGGGGGATTTCTACCTGAAGCAAGAAGAAGTGGGCTGATGCAGCCATCTTCACATCTTTTGCTTTGATTTGAGGAGTCAAAGCAGTAAGCACAAAGTAAAATTCAGGGCAAGTGAATCCCAAATTAGAAGGTATATTTTAAGCTTCCAATCTGTTTTATATAGCAGAGACTCAAGTCCCTGGGAAGCCAGCCAGCCAGCCAGTCTGCACATTGAGTCTGACATCACAACAAAATACAGATTCTTCCATTCACAAAATGTAAATTTTCACAGCACCTCTTCTTCACATCTGTAATTAGGCAAAATTTCTTAGACACAGACATACCCTGAATCAGAAGCTAAACAAAAACACCTTCAAACTTTATAGCAAGCACTCAAAGTCAGTTGTTTAGCTATAAATATTCCACCCACTGGAAAAATACAGGAAATTGCTCCCATTGTCCACCTCCTACTATAATCATGCTGTCGTCAGAGAGAACTAAGATTAGAGATAAACAGTCCTGGATGCAGGCAAAGGAAAGTAACAGATGGAGATGAATTCACTTGCACTTTCAGGGGCAGATCTGTGATCAGTGTACTTGGGATGCATGACCCATGGCTTTAGGATTCTCTGTCTTCAGAAGATGAAGTTCTCTGTTCCTCCTAACCACAGACTTAAATCCCTAAAGTGGCATTCCTCTCATCTAACATTAGCCATCTGAAATACATCCCATATAACTTAATCATCCAAGCTTGTCCTATAGTCAGTGGAGAGAGATGGGCACCTCCAGAGGACCCTTCATCCCATCCTAAGATGAGTGCCTAAGATGAAGGCTGAATGGTCCTCTGGAGGCACCAGCATCAGACAGAGCCTGGATTATCAGCTAGGTGGGACACCTTCTAGGTGACCACAGGCAGATGAACTAAAGTCCCACACTTCAGGTTCTGTTTTGCTGGACTGAGGGTTCCTCTGGAGGAGGACCTCACTGGCACTTAGGCCAACTAAGACACCCAAGCTGATGACTTAAAGCAGAGCTTGCTTGGACGTATACACCCTACCTCCAGAATGACCCGTTCTTCCCCATTGTGCAGGATGCGGAAGGAGTAGAGATGATCAGGGCTTGGCTCTGGGATAACTTCACAACCTGCCAAACTCAGGGGTTGCTGAGCCACTTTGCTTCGGTTCTTGTCCTGGTAGAAATGGAGGTGACCATCTTTTATCTGACACCAGCGGGACTTCCACTGGGTGTTCACTAGCACATTCAGGTAACCTGCAAGCAAGCACAGGTTACTTAGGCATATTTTTCACCCTGTGGGGAGACAAAATCCGAACTCATTTGCCTGCACAGGGATATCTGTTGAGTAAGTTCTGAGACCACTGCACAACACAAAGCCACAGACAATGACAAAGAGCAAAAGCAGAAAGACAAGCTGTCCTGTCCATACAAAACAGGGTGAAAAGGGTAAAAATCTGGTCAAAATGAGACCCTTGAAATTCAGGTTACATTTGGAGCAGCAAGTTGGCTGCAGATGGTTGGACAAAGCTGGTCCGAGATGGTGAATACCAGCTGACCCACATAACACTCTCCCTGCTGACTCCCATACCCTGGGGCTGATGCCCAGGGAGAGCAGCACAGAAGCCCTGTGCATGCATGTTTGTTGTCACCTGTCCTTCCTCTTGGGTCACCCCGTGAGCTATTGCCTGCCCTTGTAAGCAACACAGTCACCTTAATGTGTCAGAGGCACCACAATCTGCATGGATTTACTGGCACAGATCAAGCAGACTGTGGCCTCTTGCCTCCCCCAGCAGGACAGCCTGGCACATGCACGTTTGAGGAGGACAATGCCTGGTGCTCATCCTGCCCTTGCACACCGAGATCCAGCCCTGAGGCAAGTCCCTGCAGGGAAGTTCACGTTGCCACTTACTGGAAGTCTCCAGGGATCTCTCTGGGCTATCCAGGGAACTGGACTTTTTCCTCCCAAGGTTCATCAGGTTGCTCAGCTTCAGGCCAGTTGTGCCCTTCTTCTTAACTACCAGAAAAAAAAAAGACATGTGTGGCTTTCCCAACTCACAGCCCGCTGTCCTAGCTGGGTGTCCTGCCCCAAAGCTGCCTGCGCTGCCATCCTGCGCCAGATAGTGCTGCAGCACATACATCCCTTGCAAAGGACAAACCTGCGACTCGGGGACAGGCTGTAATAGTCCAAAGCCCAGGGAAACGATAAGCAAGATGGCACCAGCGACTTCAGTTAAGTGACTTGCCAAAGACACTTAATCTATATGGTGTCCTTACACCAGTGGCCGCTGGAGCTGCAGGAAGGCTGTTTGCACAGGTCTTGCTGCGCAGCTGCCAACCCCTCTTCACTTTCTTACACGACAAAGAATTGAATTAAAACCCATTACCCAAAAATATTTACTGTCTTCAAGTCTTTTCCTTTCTAAAAGAGGGACTCAAGGCGGACAAGGGGAAAGCTTATGCCCAAGAGCCTCTTCAGCTTTTCCCGCTGACCACATCAGTCAGTGCATGAATATGGCTGTGGCTGTGTAGTCATCAGGGAATCCTGATAAGAAATCAAGTTGGATGTTTTTACTCCAGATTTTCTTTCTCTCTAGCATAACAAAATGATGAAGTCCTAGCGCAGAGGGACTCAGTAGGTGAGCTCCATCTTTTGGGTGTCTCCAGTGAGTCCTCAGCACGGATTTCTCTTTCTCTCTAATATGTAGGTGGGTCCCACCATCCTTCTAACAGAGCGTCTCCTCTTATAATGTACTTACGTGCCCCATCTTATAGACGGAGAATGGAGCTTAAAGCCCAGAGCCGGGCTTAAAGCCCCAGCGCAAACGTGTACCTCTCCCATTGGAGACAGCTCTGCATTTCACACAGGTACTCCAAGTTTCTCCACAGAGATCTCTGAGGAAAGTCACTTAGGTTGTATTTATACCTTCTTAAACTGTCCCAAAGTGACTTGCCCAGAGTCATGCGGGATCTGTGTGGTAGGGCAGGTATCCCACCCAGGTTTCTCAAGCCCTATCCTAACTATCTAAGTGCTGAGAAATCCCAACATCCACCTGTCACTTCATTATAGAAAAAAGCACTGAAATCAATGCAGTCAATTCACAAGCAGTGAATTCACACAGAGCTTTCCCCTGCATCAGGTCAGTTTGGGGCAGCAGTGGCAGGAGACGCTACAGAAACCCTCGCTGCACGTACAGGGTCGATGGCCCACTTCTCCCCTCATTCCCAGGGTGAATTTTTACCGTCTTTTATCTCAGCCATCTCTGGGTGGCCATCCGTGCTGCTTCCGCTCTCGGAGGCTGCAGAGTACCTCTCGGATACCTCCACCTGTCAACAAGCACCAGACACAAGCTCCACAGATGGACGTGACCCATTCCGCCAGCCAGCACCCACCACAAGTGCCTTTTCCCCCCTCCTAAGTTATGAGGTCCCACCCTCTCCATAGCAGATGCTTTCACACAGACATCCCTGTCTGCCCACTGATGCTGTGCCCTCCCTGCTGTGTCTCAGCCTGGCGTGGGCAGATCTGGCACACGAACTGCCCCAGCTGGGCTCGCCTGGGGGCATTTGCTAGTCCCCATAGGAGGGCATGGGCAGAGGAACTGACCAGGTGCCAAAACTGGTCCATTTAGGGCGTCCACCTGAGACTTATGAAGGTTTCTTTGTCCTCCCACTGTTTTGGAAAAAGCTGCCCCCAGGAGACTGTCACCTAGACCTAGACTAAAGACTGGCCCAAGCCCTGGTGACCAAGGGTCTATGTCCCTTCCAAAGCTCTTGGTGAGCACAATTGCCCTGTTGGATGAGATAGTGCTGCTGCCCTGTACGGAGGAGAGCCCGATGCTGAGGCAGCTTTGGAGGAAAGATGTGGCAACAAAATTAAGGTTGCAAAAGCACAATTAAGCTCGTTCCAGTAATGCTCCTTTTCAGCAGAACAGGGGTCTGGTTACACTCTTATCAGTCTTTGCTCAGATAAAAATCACTGCACCTTCAACTATTATTCATGAAAGGAACAGGGTGGAAAAGCCTAACTGCTAGTTCTCCTGTAAAGACAAGGTGTACCTTTGGGTAACTGAGACGCTGCGAATCTGGGATGTACTGGTTGCCTTCACTGCCTCCTTCGCAGAGCAGACCACTGGTCTCCTGGATTACCTGTACAGAAGGGGAAGCCATAGCCTGTGAGAGAGCTGCAGTAACAACGTCAATACTTCTCCCCCAGCCAGGAGAGGCAAAACTACGGCAGCTCGGGAGACCCACAGTTTACACTCCCTGCGACCCTGGGGACTTTGCTGGTGTTGCAGCAGGCAGCCAGCAGAAACTGCTGGATCCGAGTCAGCCGGGGAGAGGCGGCCAGCAAAGGCAGTCCTGGCGCCTCCCAGCCCGTTGGCGCCCCGGGGTCCGCAAAAGCTCATTCTTCTGCTGCCATCTCAAGGAAAGGGCCACATATCCCCATCCTCATCCAATTCATGTTGGGCACCCACCCCAGACATCCCTCCTCCTGCAGCAGCTGGGCTGGGAGGTCCCTCCATGGCCTCCCACACGCAGAAGGCAGCAGGGAGCTGCGGGAAGAAGCTATCCCGGGACATGAAAATGAAATGGTGTATTTATATACGGGCTTGCAGTGAGGAAGGGAGCCAGATCACACAAGGACAGGACTGAGATAAGATACGGTCCTCCCAGTGAAGCCAGGGTAGAAGCATGGGAGCACTAGCAGGGCAAGCCCCAAAGGTGTCACTGACCCTGAGCCACTGCTCTGCCTGGTCTTTACTCTGCAGCCCCAGCACGATGACATCAGCATTCATGGGGATGATCTTCAGCTTGTGCTCCTTCTTCCTCACTTGCTTTTCCTTGTGAATGACAGTGCAGCCCAGCAAATTCACGTCGAGCTGAGGGCTGTGGTCTTTGGAGCTCTTGTAGCACTGGGGAAGGAAGATGGGAGGGCAGGTAAGAGGCTGAGGAGGAGCCTTCCCTCTCGCTTGCTGGTGAAGTCACCCCTAGCAGTGGCTCAGTGCAACCACACGCATTAAGAGCACTGAACGCACGAAGGGCCTCTGGGTCCTACAAGGCTGTGACGTCTACACAGACTACACACAGGACATCTCCATATGTATAGAAATTCACATACATCTATGTACATGCATATATGGTCTGTATGTACCTCTCACAGATACTGCTAGAGGGTCAAACATGTGGTTAGCCAGTGGGATAAGCATCCCTTCTACTTAACCACCTCCAAAAGTTTCCCCAAAAAGCATCTCTAGGCATTTTGGGAGTTTGGGATTGGGTCCACAAATGCGCCCTTGTGCCCCACTCAGCAGCGCCATGCCCGAGGCCCTTCTGAAAATGGAATGAGATCCCCAAATCCCTGGGATGTGGTTTTTGAAGTATTGCTTCTAGAGGTACTTTGGTTTTGCCAGCTAGTTAACATGGCCTGAGGTGCCACTTGCCTCCCTAGCTCATGAAAATAGGGTCTTTTAGGCAGAAAGTGGAGGATCTACCCACCAGCAACCTGGTGTCCTTGATAACACACAGCTGCTTTGCCCACTGTCCCAGCCACTTCTTTCTCCACAGGAATGCACAGATGCGGGCGTCCTTCATCAGTTCGATGGTGGCCTCCGTGGATGGCCACTGATGGGTTGCTGACTTGCCTTTGCTGCTCTCTTCTTCATCATAAGATTCATAGGAGCTACTAACGGCTTCACCATCTTCTATAACAGAAGCAAAGCCTCTATCATTACATACATTCCTAGGACAACTCTGAGCCTATTGCTTGCCTCAGCCATGCTCACACATGCAAAAGCTTCCAGCGTAGGGATGTGTCTTTTGAGGCTCTCCTACATGATAACCAATAGGAAAATAACCTTCCTAGATCCTTTTTTTCTTTCTAGCCCAATATTAATCTCATTGCAATGTTTAGTGACTAATAGTCTCAGCAAACACTCAAAAGACACTTCTCAGTTGACCACAAATTTGGGAACATTCCCTTAGACATTTTCTGATGTTTGCTGCTTTTTTCCCCCCCAAAGATGCTTTTTCTACTTTCCACTTCAAGCCAAACGCTCACAATTTTTAAGACAACAGCAAGCTACAATCAGCCCTTGTCCTCTGAATGTCAGAAGTAAAACTGGTATTTGCAAGGCCATGCAGCAAGCAATGTTCTATTGTATTTGAGATGTCATTCCACTTTCCCTCTCTGGGCTAACAGGTCTCTCTCTCTACTCAACATCTGAGGGACAGCAAGGGGCTTTGAAGTAACACACTGCTGCAGCAGCAAAAAGTAGTCATAAGTAGCAGCTGTAAATAACAGTAATCACATTTTTCATGTTCATTCTTAAATAGATTGATACTTTATTAGGGTGAGTTGGGATTTTCAATACCCAGCCCTAATGTACTGTAGGTTATTAGAATTTTCAGCTGATAGAAACAGCTGGTCATTGGTACCAGATTAACCAGAAACAATGAAAATGTTCCCACTGACTGCAGGGGAATATACAATGCTCTGCTGGCGTTTACATTATGGCTCCTATTCGCAAGGTAAGCTCACATAGCAAGATGGTAAGATTTGGGCAGCATCTGTGTAGGGTTTTGCATTCTTGTTGTACCAAACAGCACAGAGGAATATTGTTAAGTTTCTCTCACCAGAATTTAATCTAATTCTGATTCTCATCAAATCTTAATATCCACATAAAAGTAATGTTATCAGCTGGTGCAAAATAAAAAGAGGAAAAGCAGCCAGAAAAGGGAAAAAGAAAAACAAAAGCATTAGGAGCTTCATTGAAGAACATATCTTAAGTTGGGTTTATTTGTTCTTAAACCAAAAGGAACTGAGATGCAGTAACAAAGCCACAGCCTTGCCCCCAGTCTCCTCTGGTAAAATCTCACTCTGTAACATCCCTCAAGTGATCAAAGCTGCATCAATTAAACAAGCTTATTAAAAAGCAAGTAGTCTCTTTCAAAGTCTCTGAATGGTGCCGACAGCACACTACTGGCTCACCATCTCCATCCCCTCAATGTATCAGACAGTCCATCTTTTATGGGAAAACATGACCCGCCAGTGCGTTATCACTATGCAGACCTTGTCCACAGGCACCTGAGCAGGAATTCAGATGGAGCAAAAGTGATGAGGTTCCTTGTCTCTAGAAATGCCAAGAAGCTGAACCTCTGCACTGCTAGGGACCTTTCCTTACGCAGCAGCAAGGATGCCTAAGGGAACCTCATCTTCTAAATCTCCCTCCTTATCAACACGGGGCTATCGCTAACTGCCCCTCTCACTCCTTTTGGGTGTCTCTGGTGCCCCTCAGCTAGGCGTTAGGCCTCAGGCTGCCACCTTTCTCCTGCGGGCAAAACACATTTCTTCCATGCTCTCAGCAGGAGCCCTGCCTGCTCTTTTGTGCATCAACCACAACCACAAGTGCTTCATCAGATGAACTCTTCTCTACTGGAAGAGCTGCAGCTGTTGCTGGCCTGGTTACTCTGCTACAGCCTCATGATGGAAAGGCGTTTTGAAGGCTGTGTGGTTGGCAAACTGGGACAAACCCTGCCTGGGTGACTTGAGACAACCCTGTCATCGCTACTAAGGCTCACTCAGTCCCAAGTCATATAGCTCAGACACTTCAGTACAAGGTCTCCACTTCCACCTACTGGCAGTTTCAAAAGTTTTATCCTCTCATTGCCATGTCATCAGTGGCAGCCATGTTCTTGAATGTCTTTATCTCATCAACCTCTGCTTTCCCATTTGTCTTCCCACGACCTCCCAGGGAGCTAAATCAATACCATGACACAAGAAGCTCCAACCATCTCGTACTCCAGAGCTGCTTCTACCCAAGCGGAGGACCTTCAAAATTTGCTGAACAGCTACTTGTCAATACAGCCAGCTTTACCACATATCAGCTCCACATCAGTGATGAGAACCAGGAGAATAAACACTAGGGAAGTTCTCTTCATTGTCATCTTGAGCACAGGGAAAGGCACAGAAAATGCCGCCTTGTGTACATCCAGCATGGGCAGAGAGAGGGGAGAGGTGGTTACCCTCCATGCATGTAATGGGCAATGCCAGGGGGAAGCACCTGATCATCTTTGCTAAAACTAAGTTGTTGGGTTTTTTTTTGTTGGTTTTTTTTGTTTTTTTTTCTTTTTTAAAAAGGCACTTCAGGTTTGGAAAACATGCCATACCCATCGTTATTGTGGCATAAATAACGCCCTCAGTAACCTGCAACCCTGGCCTGGGTCCAGCCGCAGCAAGCCTACCAAAAAGACCTGCACAGTCAAAAGGAAAGAGAAAGGGAGACAAAGAGAGAAAGCCACAGATAAGCAAATGCAGAGAACAAGAGTACCAGTCCGGCTCAGCCCCGCGCTCCCTCTCAGCCAGTGAGGCTGCCCCAGCCCTGCTGCTGGCGGAGGAACACACCGTACGGTGAGACTTCAAAGACAGACAACATTTTCAACCCATCCCCTCAAACAAGGCAATTCCCTTTAAAACAGAATCATCGTCATCGTAATTAAAATCAGCCAGGGCAGATGAGCTGTTTCAGCCAGAATAATTATTGCTCAGTTGGCAGTCACGTTGCCCCTTGCGTTTTCACTCTGTTTCTTATCGCACCCTTCAATTATGCAAACGTAGCCGAGAACGAGGACAATAACGGTTTAACACATTTCAGCCCAGGAGGAAAGGGAAGCAGCAGCATTTGCTGGAGCTGTAAAGTGAAAGGCAGAGGCGTCCCCGGCGGAGGGGCGGGAATCCTGCTGATGAAAGAGGGACCCTGAGACCCAGCGGTCTCGCCCGCCCGCTTCATTTTAATTAATTCACCCACGGTTTGTTACAGTGCCTTGCAGTCCCACCTCTGACGCTGCACGAATCCTCTATCTCCTCAGCCCATCTGGAGGCTTGCTTTGATGTCCCTTCTTGGCAGTGCACCCACTAATTTTAGTGATGTTCCTATTTTTGTTTGATTTCACTACGCCCGTTTGTTTGGAGACACATGGGTGTCTTCCAAGGCTCACGCTGTAATTCTGTTGGAAACACCACCAGCAGCTCCCTGGACCACCGGCCCCTTCCCTACCCAACTTGTGGGGAGAGGGGGGTGAGCACAGAGGGCTTGGGGGGTTACTGGGGTCAGGCTTTAGCATCTTTGGCCAGGGCAAACCCATGCATGTCTAGACCACCCTTTAGCAACACCAGTTGTGTCAAGGTCTCAAGGCAGTTGCTAGCAATGAGCATCACTCTACATAGGACAGGTACAGGGTACTATTGCCATCTGATAAGGCAATGGGATGGGGAGCCCAGTTTTGTACCTGTTGAAGCAATGAGCAGGACTGAGACCTGCAAGTCTGCCCCATGGGATTTGGAACCTGATCTCGAGGCAAACCAGGGCACCAGCAGGTTCCCAGCATCGCTGCCTGACCTACCCTGTGCATGGTGTGCCACGCTTCACCCTCTCCCGAGCCCCCACAGCCTCCTCCTGCCACATGCCTGCTGCTCCACATCTCTCCCTGCTCCTCCTTCCCGCTCACCCCACGGCACCTCAAGCACGAGGTTGCCAAAAAGCACAGAGATTCTCAGCGACACGATGCCACCTTCCTTCTCACACAAACCACCATAAAAGCCACCGGCATTATTCCACACCAGGTGGTTTGTGTAGAAGAAGGGACCTGCTGGGGCCCGCAGAGGGGACTGGCGGTTGAGCAGCCATGGGAGGGCAAAGGCATCACACGCCTCGGCGGCGAGGGACTGCCCGGGCTTGCACGTCCCATCTCTTCTTGCTTCACCAGCTCCTATCTCCACTTACAGCTGCGATACTGCTTGGTAAAACACCGACCCCGCCGGTCAAAGAGCTGTTTGTAGCAGCCACAGACTGCCCCATTTTGACAATGCTCCCGTCATATGGAGTTTTCTCTCTTTTTTCAACCATGCCTGCAGGACTCTGGTCTCTCTCTTCCTTAGGCGTCTGACCGGCCCGGATTTCAGTGGATGGTGGGTGTATTTGCACCTTTGAGCAGCAGGTTACCAAGGAGAAGTGGAGGTTTAAGCTGGGTGTGTGCTTATCGCTCCTGCCAGCCAAGGCTTGCAACGCAACGCGAGTTTATGGAGCTGCCTGGATAACATAACCTGGGTTTCCCAGCACACAGATCCATGGCCGTACTCCAGCTAATCCGGTGTATGTCTTTACATGCCATGGCTCTTAGCGCATTATCCTCTTTCCCAGTGCACAGCAGGGAAAAAAAACCCAGTCCGTTTATCTCACAGTGCAGGCAACTGGAAACCCCCTGTGGGGACAAGGCTGCAGGGGCTGCAGGAGGGCTTCACTCCCCTGCACCCCGCTCGGCACAGCCCTGCCCTCAGCCAAACAACCCACAGCGGTTCGGCAATACTGAGCTGGCACCTAACCACACGTGGCAGAGCTGGGGGGACCTCTCCTCCGCACCAAGTGGCACGTTTCACCCCAGCCATGATAAGCCTGCACCTTTTCCCACCCGAGCTGGGTGGGACCTTTCCATTCACCACTGTAACGAAGCTGCGGTCAAAACGGGATGGTTCAGGGAAACAAAGATCTTTCTACATCTCTCTTTTTTGTTTAGCACTGTAACTCCTAAGCTGTTGTGAGAACAGCCACCCACACTGAGCTACGAGCTGTCCAGGTGTGCAAGGTGCACACACGCAGCGAGGGCTGTTCGGATACATCAACCCCAGCCACTTCAAGCAGTGGCACCACCGGCGCTTCCCTGCCAGGGAACACACCGGGGCTGGAGAGGACTCAGCTTCCCTCGTGAACAGCTCAGATTCAACAGCCGAGGGTTTAGATCTAAACCTTGTACCCTTAACTCTCACTTCTCTCCTTGCTTCGAGTCTCCCCGCTCAGCTCTGCCCCACACCGCATACACCACTGCATCCCACTCCGCTGCAGTCGCGGCTGATGAGCAGAGAGCCACTTCTGCAGCACAGCGATATCATCTGCCTCCTTTGGGCTTGAATGGATGATAAAGCGACGACATCAGCTCTGCTATCAGATCAGAGAAAGGTAATCTCATGAAGGGTATTCACCCAAAGAAGGATGCAGAAATACATCTTAAAAAGTGAGAATCTGGGAGCTCAGCCTACGTGCAGCTGTCTCCTCCCGAAGGGGTGCGGAGCCCACGGGTGACAGGTATTGGTGGCACTGCTGAGGACATAGCTGAGAGCTGCTGACCCGGGCAGCGAGCGAGTGTGCGCAGAGGGAACCCGCGCACTGCCCCCTCACATGAAGTGTGGCTTTTTAATCAGGTTTACAGATGGCTAAACTGCCACAAGAGACATAGCTGAATAAATAGTCAATTATAAAAAGGGTTATCACAGCTAACAGACCAACAGAGTCAGGGATTTTGAGCCCCAAAGGGACGATGAGAGCACTAGGACATGAATGCAAGCCACCACAGCTTCACCACTCACTCCTTAATAGAAACCCGTGTTTGACTCCAGCCTATCTTCCAGAAAACCATCAAGACAAAGAGAACCCATAATGGTTTATAATATTTTACAGTGATGTTATATTAACCCAGGCGTACTACTTATTTCTACAGGAAAGTTAAAAAATTTGAGTAATTTGCTAACCTTTTCTTTCCAACTAGCATTAAATCTGTAATATCAAATGTGACCAGCATCAGGAAACAAAGCTGTCACACAAGCTGTAAGAAACGTCTGCGCTTTTGGTTACTTGTTCTCATAAACCTCAAGTCCTCCATCTCCCACGTGAACACCCCCCCCCACCCCCACCCCCCCGGACAGTTATCTGTGATATACCATTTACAGAGACATCATATGGCTCAGCCTCTTCATAATATCCCTCTGGGGATTCGATCTTGGGGACCGGGGGTTGTTTTGTTTCTGGAATCTGCAGAATAAATAAATAAAAGAAGCATGATTTAAGGTAAAAGCAGATACTTGAAAAAAATGGGGCATCCTTTTTATTAGCACTGAAGTGCATCCGAATGGATGAGACCTTTCAGATGTGCACACCAGGATTTTCATGTAAACTGGTTGAGATGACAGGGAAGAAAGAGACTGCAGAGGGTTTCCAGTGTACAGTTAGCTCAAATATAAAGGAGTTCTTTGAAATTACTGTATAATTGTGTCATAAATAGTATTTTCTTTAATTTTGCTGAAAGCCCTGGGAAAAGATCAATTCATGCCTTTCCTCAAAAGCAGCAATTCCAACCCATTGGCCTTATCGTGAACTGGGACTTCTGCCTGCTGCACTGATACTCTCCCCCAAGCTGCTCATCGTAACTGGGGATGATCCTCTGTGTTATTCATTATCTGAACAGGGAACCAGAAGGGTGGACATTTGGGAAAATCCCAGCTTTATACTGAAAAGGGTAGCCTGAGCAGTCACTAGTCATGTCTCCAAGCCTCTGACTGATAACAAACCAACAGCTAAAAATCTCTGCTTTAGGAACTATATCAGGAATCTTTAATTGTGCTCTGAGCAAAAAGTGAAGGAAATGGATAAACAACACTGATGGAAAATAAGTCTTTGAAAAGAGTCCAAGTGTTGGAAAATCCCTGTGGTGCCTGCCAAACCCCTCCCTGAACACAAGCAAGGGCTGGCAGGAAAAACAGTGCCTTGATCCTTTAGAAATACCAACACATGAGAGAGAAAAAAAAAGCGAAGCTAAGAAACAAACTTTTTACTTTTCAAGTAATTCACATGGCTGTTGAACGTGAGACAGCGGAGCCGGAGATCACAGTAGGATGAACACACAGCCTACACTCTTCCCAAATTACGTGGCATCCCACCTCTCCCATCACGGTCTGACAGTAGCATCCCCCCATTCCCCCGTGAGCTGTCCCCTCTCCTCGCCCAGGTCAAACCACCCCCTGTCATCTGACAACGCTATGTTCTGGCTCACACCGCTTCAACTGGCTTCTGACTGAGACCTGTGCAAATCCTGGGTAGGATGCTCAGTGCACGCAGGGCTAAAGCCCCCCTTTCCCCAGGAGGACACGCCAAAGAGCAGCCCTCTCTCTGCAGACAGCAATGTGGAAGGTCATGGATCATGCACAGTCCTTCATGCCGGCCCACGTGATTGCTCCTGGTGGTCTGGAGAAGAGAGGCCAGCTGGCCATCAACATTGCAGAGCGGTCTAAGGCAGGATCAGTCCCTGTGCAGGTCACACCAGCATCATCAAATGCAGGTTCAAAGCTGTCCATCCTGCCCTGGATATTTCGACCAACAGGTACTGCTGCCCAGATGTAGAAAGGACTCTTTGAAGGAAAAGATGTTCTGGCCAGCAACTGCCCACGAAGGGGAACACAGCTGAGCCTGTGGGAGCTAGGTACTCTGACCACACCAGCCAAAATCACACGTCTCTGCTCCCGCATGGGCAAGCTGCCCATGGCTTTGCCAACCTCGCAAACTTCTCAAGTGGCTTGGATGAAAACTCCTTCCTACGTGGGTCTGCCAGATGCTGTAAGCAGACTCTGAGCTTGCTTTCCAGAGTCATGTGGGACATACTGCCGGAAAACACTTGCCACCAAACACTTAAAGGTTTAGGAACTTGTCCTAATGTGTTAAATTAAAGAAATAAAAACAAACCCAGCCACTCCAAAGCTTTACTTAATCCCTTCGGCTGGCCAGGGAATGTCTGCAATTGCCATCTGTGGTGGCCTCCTGCATGCAGCCAGCTCACATTGTGCTACGACCATAAACAAATTGCCTACACAAAGAAATGCTGTGGGTTTATTTGACACCGTCCCACAAGTGTCATGGAAGGGGGGGGGGGGGGGGGGGG
>RSEF01000006.1:30492210-30534223 GCA_003993805.1 Himantopus leucocephalus
CTCTGATCATCTTTGTGGTCCTCCTCTGGACTCACTCCAACAGATCTATGACCACCTTATGTTGTGGGCATGCTTTCTGTATGGAGAGTCCACAGAGCATGTGCTGTACATACCCCTTTCTTTCTGCTGCTACACACATCAGAACCACAGATCACAGACTGTTTCCTTATTGGGGTGGGAGGGAAGGCATATTTTTTCCTAGACAAGCATTAACACTTTGCAGGTGTCTTCTGATAAAGATGTCTCTCTAAAACCTGGAATTTGGACAGAATTTAGAAGAGGGAAGGAAGAAGAAAAAACAGCCAAAAGCCTGCTAAAGTTCGCATTCGTACGAACTGTTACTTATCAGTGGTTTCTGTTCTTTGTAAAAGTGAATCCCTCCTGTTATTTGGGCTAAGAGGACTGCAGTGTGCACCATCAGGAGCCCTACACTGCGCATCGGTCCCATCTCCCAGGCTCCTGCACCTCGATCCCTCTGTGCTGACTTCCAGAAGGCATTTGGCTCACTGAAGAGTCTCATGGACTTGCAAGGTAGAGACTTGCTGTGTGTCTCAAGTAAACGAGATTAAATAAGTGATGGTGCCTTCATCACTCACTGCAGTGAATTCAATTACTGTACTATAAAAAGGCATCTCAAAAGAAGCGTGTTTAGCTTAAATCCTTACTGATAGAATTGGAAGTAGTCAGTGAAATATGGTTTTTGCAGTAATAGCATGTTTTAAGGCTTGGAAAGGGAACTTTTGGAGCTGATGTATTATCCCCACAGGGCATGAGAGGTCCCACTGACCTCAGCCACAAAAGTGTGGTGACCACATCCCACCAAAGGATTTTGCTGAAACAAAGTGCCCATAGCAGCAGTGGACAAAAGGGGTAAAGGGAGCTGCATAATCACTGGGGGATCCATATCACACCCCCTAGCACCAGTGGGTACTAGGGCCCCCTCCATCTGCTAACTCTGAACCTACAGGTCCCGCTTCAGACCGGGCAGGCACAGACCTCTCCGTGCAGTTAGAGAGGCAGGATCAGGGCTGTACATCCAGCTGCAGCTATGGCTAAGATCCCATACATGTCTCACTGACTTCAGCATTTCCAAATAACTCAAAAGTTTTACTTGGAATAGGGAGGTTGTTGAAAACGGAGAGAGAGAAGCGCCAGGTCCCGCAGGGAGCAACTGAGTGGGTAGGCTCATGGCCTCCATAGGGAAAAGTCTGAAATAAAAGAACCAACTCTAAAAATAAATTGTCTGAAATTTGGCCCCATGTTTCAGCATGGTGGACCAGTGCAAGTCCCGTTTTATCCACCCAAATGATAACTCATATAAAGAGATGTTTCTATCACTGCTGAGCCACCGGGAGCTACTAGGATGCTGTGCAATCCTGTTATGGAGCATTACAGCATCACCCAGAGAGCCCCGTCTGGAGACCACATTGGAGCTGCACGCGTAATCTGGGAGGACGTCCTGTTCTTCAGGGCTATTTGAAGTTAACCTAAATTCAGCTGCAGGTAGTTTAAAAAACAAAACAAACCAACCAAACAAAACAACCCACCACAAAACAATAAAACCAAAACAAACAACGCTGGAAATGGACCTATCCCAACTACTGCAGGACCAGCATGTCAACAGCAGGCTGCACTGATGTGTCCTCTTGTCTCATCTATTTGGACCACAAAATGCGGGGTAGGGTCAGACTCTGACTACCTGTGCATTAAGGAGATGTGTGTCAGTAATAATCTCACTCCAGGCAATTATCAAAAACAGCCTTTGTGCTGAACATCAAAAAGCAAGGACATTTTTAGAGAATTACGTTCTTTCCCATGTTATAAATTCAAATCTAAATAGGAAATGAATATTTTATCTAGGTTTAATTTGTTGGCTTGTACACCGCAGAACTCTTGCATCCCCCGGGAGATGAAGGTGCTCTGCCCGCGCAGATGGCGAGGGTGCAGGCTGCGCCTGGGAACTCGCCTCGCAAGGTTGTGACAACGCAGACCCTCTGGGCTACAGCAGAGCAACACACTAAAGAAGACACATGCTTTCAAGGTCTCAAAGAGGTGAAGTGACATGTTTCGTGGCCAAAGGAAACATGAGGGCTTCCTTAAATATTTCAGGCACTGGAGCTGCAAGCCTTAGAAGGCAACATTTTTATCCCAAAATAATGCTCTCCAAAGTGCTACTTCCAGGAATAACCTCGCAGTGTTGGCAAGGACCATGATTTCCAAAGGAATGCAATGAAAATGGCAGTTCTTCCACACCATCAACTGCCTCGTCCCTCAGAGCTGCCGGGGGGCCTCCACCGGTCCCAGTAAAGCAAGGCTCTAACCACACGTGCCTTCATTGCACTGTTAGATATGAGGCAACCATTAATCTTCAGCTCCCTACCTTTGTCTTGTTTCTCCTGGTCACCCTGCTGTTTATGGATGGTCACTTTGTTCATATAAATATATTCCTCATCGCCACCTGCAAGCAAAGGGAAAAGTGAACTCTTTACCACCCACTGCCTTCACGTTGTTAAGTTTTTCCACAAAGACAGATGTAAAAAATGTCTCTGCTGAGTACATTTTGGGGAGAGCATATTGGTTGAGGAAACGTGCAGAAAAAACCCCAAGCAATAATAAAAAGCAGAAAAATTAAATGCTTTATAGTCAGGAAATTCCATAAGTTAAAATTTCTACTTAAACATTAACTTGGCCAAACAGTACATCCTGTGTATCTTACAAAGTGGATTAAATAAACTTAAGGTTTAATAAGGAAAACAGAAAGTATCAGGAATCTTGGGAATCCTTTGCTTGTAAAGCTGGACGCATAACTATAGTAATTTTACATAAACAATTAGAGGTCACTGCAAAAATAATCTGTTTCATTTTCTCCTTCTAATTTTCATGTCTCCCCCTCCCACCACCCTCCAAGGAAATGTTGCTTCAAGACCCCGTAGCAGTTCCCATGAGACCCCACCACCCCATCCTTGGTTTTCCTTGCCCGTACCGCTGGACTTGGTGTAGACTCGCAGAAGGTCAGAGAGGAAGCTCTTCTTCACAACGGCAGTGCTGCTCAAGTTCTCCTTGTCCAGTATCCTCAGAAAATCTTCAAGTTCTGTGAGCAGCTGCTCGAGAGCTACGACAGCAAGAGACAACTGTTGGCAAAGCAGTTGGGTGGCATTTCAACAGAGGACATGCATTCATTCTGAATTTTCTGAGATCCCCTGCATTTTTTTGGCCAGGAATAATTCATATTTAGTTTTCCAGCTTCTACTTTTGAAAAGAAAGTGGGTCCCAAAACCAAAAAGGCTCCAACTTCCTTCTGTCTGTTCACACACCAGTAAAATCCCATGTAAACATCTGTTCTTCTTCCTATAGGACTTTTTGCTCAAGGGGGGAAAAGCCTGGAGGAATTTTGAACATTAGGGCTGAGATTAGACAAAAGCAGCTATCAAGATCTCGACACTTGAATCTTGAGCACATACATAATTCATAATTCAGTAACTTCTCAAGCTTCTGTGCTTGGGTAGTGACCACAGAGATCATTGTGCCACGTGGAACTGAAGACCTAACACTGAGTGGCATCTCAGAGACCCTCAGGAAAACCTGCTGTACCAAAGGCATCCCTGCAACAACCAACTCGGACACACCGCTGCCCAGCACTGACGGCTCAGCCAGGCTAACAGGTTTGTTTTCCTTCTGAGGAGTTACTCAGCTCTGCCACCGACAAATCACTTCTCTGACAGGGCTCACGCTGAAGCAACAGGCATTTAATTGCTTGCTTTTGTTCATGCTGAAGTTTATCGTGGACTAATTAGCAGCAGTGGCAGGAGCCCGTTCCAGGGAGGAAATAACAGAGTATTATGTGGAGAGAGGAAGTGCCATACAAGAATGACGGTGTGTGGGAAAAGCATGGAAAACCCAGCCAGGGCCGTTCCTCCCCTTTGGAGGCTCCCCAGCTACCCCACTCCATTGCTCCCTGATGCTAAGGAGCTGCGGGGGAGACAGGCAGCAGAGCTTGGGTTTGCCAGCCAGGCTGCAAACCAGGCTGAGGTCACCTCCTCAGCACACCACCAAGTAATAAGACATATGGACAACTTAACTGGCGCAATGCTCCATTCCCTTTACACACATGCTGTGTGTTCCCGTGGTACCCCTGTGAGGCACAGTTCACACCAATGAGTTGGAAAACTGTTAATATTTCAGATTCATAAGGCAAAGCCATCTGAAGTATATCTAGTTTAAGTGCCACCACCTCCAAGGTCACAAAGAACATTTGCATAAGATCAGGAGAGAGCCATCACCTTCTTACTCCCCATCTTTAGCCACCAGGTGACCTTTCCCCAGGTTAGAATATTGATAAATAAAGCATAAATTACACTGTAAAGGTTAATGTTGCTAGCCATTAATTGAAAATCCTGCTAGTGCTCTCAAACCATATTAATCTTCACTAGCTTCACTGTAAAAGAGTCAATAATGGCGCCAGAGGAACCTACCAACTGGTAGTTCCTCACGCTTCTTTTTTATACCTCCTATGCCAAATTAATTCTCTTCTGGTCTGATTTAGGACCAGTAGGGAATGGAAAAGGCCTGTATCATGCTGCATTAACTTGAATGGTTTTGCAAACTGCTGGTTTGCCCAGCTATAAGCCACTGCAAATCAGAGAAAGCAAGAATCGCTTCAAGAAACAACAGTTTTTTTCATAAACTGTAAGGAAACAGTGACAACAAGATTAGATGCCACTGATATCATTAAACAACGAACTGCAAGCATTTGGTGTCAAACACACTCATAACCAGCTTCTCTCAAGCTTCGAGGACCTTGCTGCTTTTAAGTTTAAGGAAACTTCACTAGGGTAAATCACAGCCTCGCTCATCTGATTTGGTGGCCCACTTCAGAAAATTTAAATTGAGGTCAGCTGCTGCTGGCCAGGCCTAAATGTACATTCCTATTAGATTGTCCTGGCAGACAGCACATTTATGTGTCAGGGATGATACCAGAAGAAACAGCACAAAAAATACCAAATCTTAATTTGAAACTTCAGAAGTGGGTCAGCTCCAAACAGCTGCCCGCATGGAAGTCACGATACCACGTTTGCAGGGAAGGGGGTATAATTCCCATTCCCTCCTCCACTCCCACAACTACAGAAAATGACTTTATTCTTCTCCCAGGCATCCACAGCCAGCACACACACAGGGCCGAGCTCTCATGAATAGCACAGCCCATACAGTAGGTTACATTTCCCAGCCCACCAAAGCTGAATTCAGGCTTCTAGTAACTCAAAGCAACTCATTTAGGACATGATCCTGGGGCCACAGAGGTCAGTGGAAAGACTTTGTCAGACTTCAATGGGTTCAGACTTCAGGGACTCAAGAGGGATTCATTTTGCTCTTCTTCAGCAAGAAGCAGCATACAATCCATCTGCTTCTATGCAAGTATCTCTTTCATCTCAGCTGGACATACCCAATCCAAACCTGATACCTGCAAAAATAAACTGCCATTAAAATCAATGTGACCATTCACTCTCTCATATCAGAGGAAGAACAAGCTAATATTTATCAGAGTGATGAATGTGAGAAGTAAGAGGAATTAATACGATGGGGGTCTAGAAGATCCTCTGTGCGAATAAGAATCACAGCAGGTCCCAGCAGGTGAATAGGACTAAAACCAGTTGAGAGCCCACGTACATCAAACTGTCTCAGGATTTTGAATGCTGGAAACCACTGCTTGATTTCAGCTAAAGACCTACCACGTGGTGGTGACGATGCGTTGAACACACTCATGGCAAAACCAGGCTGGTGGTTATCCAAACCAGCCTGAAACAAATGGTTCTCCCTCCAAGCTGCATTGTTTTGTTCTCCTTATCTTAGCAGTTTAGAAATGAGAGCACGTAAAGAGACAATTCCTGTAGCTAGGCTTGCTCTGCAGGGCAATAGTTACAGGTGCAAGGAACTTGTTTGCAAAATCACATGGCTGCGAGCAGTAGGATGAGAGATCAGAAGTGGACAGAAGCCCGAGTCACAAGGCAGTACAATTCTCAGAGATGCTTTTGAGAAACCTTCGTCCACAGCTACATGACCCTTCCCAACTCTTGTAGCACTTCTGTGTGAACCCCCAATTACAACATGACTCGAGTAATCTTTCTGGCACCATCTCAAGTAAACACTTCCATAACACTTACAGAAATTCAGTCTACTTCACGTAAAACAGGAGATTACCTCTAAGGTTAAGATTGGCCCAGAAGAATTAAAAGAGTTAGCCAAGGTCACTGTGAATACCTCTAATGAATCCAGTCCTCCCAAGCCCCAGGATATGACCTACTCCATCTCTTTACAAAGCACAGCCCCACATACCGGGGACCATTAGATAGTACAGCACAGCTAAGACAATGCTGCTCTTCTCCATGGCCATGGGTATCAGTGACTGGATAAAACCATAAGGATTTTGCAACGTGCGATGGAGAGTGGTGTAGGATCATTGTAGTCAATAGAAAATTTGGCTGATTTGCATCTGCAATGAGTGGATGATCATCACTGAAAGGACTGAACTTTGAAGTGTATAGAAATATCATGTCTTTACTGATGTAATAAGGATTTACAGGGGGTTACAACCAGAACTACCATCTCCTTTTGCATGCATTTAAGTGGAGGATGAGAGATATTCTCCCTCTTTTACTCCAAGGCAATGCGACCCTTTTTACAGAAACTCCTGAGCAGCCCTCTGACCAGAGCAGACTCTCTCATTTTGAAGGTTGCAACTTTGGTCGCAGCGATAAGCAAAGCATGGCTTGAAACACAACTGATCTGTTTCAATGGCAATTCAGTGGCAGCAGGACAGCCCTGAAAAGGGCTTCTTTTGGCAGGAGTCTATGGCCTTTCTTTGCAGACAGAGTGTCTCTTGCATTGCAGTGGTGTCTATCCTAGTTCATGTGAAGCGAGAGCCAAAAACGCAGCAGCTTGCGAAGCTCCATTGAGGAAGCACATTCCTTGCAAAAGAGCTGCCAATTTTGCCTGACACCAAGGTCACTGAAAGGTAAATGACCACTAAACTAGATTATAAAAGCCATTCCTACCAATAACCACTGATCTTTGTCATTGTGCTACAATAACAACCTATGTCTACATCTAATTACTTCATGTCTTGGCCTCATGCGGAAGTGGAAAGACAGGCTCAGAATGAACTTTCATTCAAATGTTTTAGTAACCACTGGGCAGGATTATATTAGACCATTTAATCTAAATTCAATTGTTTATTTTATGAAGGTAGAGAGGCCCCAGCCACCCGACAAAGAACTGTAATAAGATACATACTAAAAGACAAACTCTTTCCTCTACTGAGATGAGAGGTGAAAGATAAGAAGTATCATTTGCTACACAGGAAACTAAGGCATAGAGAGATTAAGTGATTTGTCCAAGGGTGCAGTCATATTCTCCAGCAGATCAGGAACACAACCCATTTTTCCTACGTCCCAGCCTGCAGATCTCGCTCCCAAACCACCCTTCCTTGGATCCGAAAGTGCTGGGAGATCTCCCATCCTCCTGCCGAAAGCAGGATCTGGGTTTGGTACTTTCGGCTTCATCCCTCCTAGAAGGGGCTGGGCTGAGCTGCTGGCGAACAGCACGGATTCAGGCACCCGGTAAATACCTGCAGCCTGTGGCACGCCAAGATTTTCGCTTCAAAAACCTTGGAAAGTCCAGAGATGGTGAAACTGATAACAGTGCTATGATTCATGCAGGCATCAGGCCACAGCAGCAGAGGGGCTGCCGAGGGGCACCTCGAGGTGCCCACACATCCCCAGCCTCCCCAGACAGCCCCCTCCATGCAGGGCATCCCATGGCAGCCTTTTGGCCCCCGTTTCCCGCTGCTGACCATCCTCGGCTGGCAGCACTGGGATTCCCCAGGGGCTGCTTTGGCAGAAAGCAGTTCCCTTTCTTGCCCTGGTTTCTTTTTTCCTTCGCTGCATAAAATCAATAGGGCAGCTGACGAGCGAGCGTGCAGAGAGGACAGGCGGGTACAGAGACCGCATTCAGGCGGCTGAATAGCGAGTGCTGTCAGTGGAGCAGGAGGACCCAGCCCAGGCCTCCTCGGCTAATTTGGAGTCCTACAGTAACAGTCGGCCTTTGCAAGAGAGAAAAGTCGCCCATGATGACAGCTAGAGAAGGCCATTCTCCCCAGCTGTGAGGAAAGGCAGATGTGTGGATGGTGACAGCTGTAACAGCTGGATGAGCCCCAACGCGGGGCTGCTTTCCAAAAATCGCAAAGCGGATCCTTCCTCAGGCAAACCGACCCTCCTCATCCTGCCGCCTTCAGGGTCTTGCAGAGGAGCAGGAGAGAAAAGGGTACAGCAATGCTTCGGCCCTTCTGCAGGGGTTACGGCTCCTCTGCCCTGCTCTAGGTGCCGCTGGCTTTGGCGCACTGGGGCGATGTAATGCAAGTAAGGACAGGTGGGGAATGGCTCGCCCAAATACAGCGCCAGGAAGAAGCAGCATCCCTGTTGAACCCCAGAAGGCTGCTCCTCCAAAATGCATCCCTACCACACTGAAACCCCACCAGCATTCACCCATTCACCCAGCTGATGACCGGGGGAAAAAGCAGACAAGGGTGGACTAAAGTTTACCAGCTTGGTTTTGATCATCAGAAACCAGGCGTCACTTCCCACACTTGCACCTGCAATGACTGGCCAGCCTTCTTTCTTCTAGCTTTTCATGGAAAAAGAATAAAAAAAGGCCAGCCCATTGTTGTCCAGTTGAAACTCACCCATTTTTTTCACAGAAAAATAATTGTAAGTATATAAATATTTGTAGAAAAAAAAGAAATCTCCCCACAGCAAAATGAGAAGCGCTGTGTTTATCAAAGGAAAGAAAAAAAAAGAAAAAACACACCCACAAAAAACCCCACCAGTAAACAGTGAACTTTCTCATTGTAGAATCACTGCTAGATTAAACAAAATAAAAGGCAAAACTCACAAACCCAAGACAAGCTGAAATTCCTCAAAATAAGAAGACTGTAAAGTTAGAGAGCTCCTATCATAGTTTCCCTACTAAGCCAGACAAGCGTCAGACAGTTATGACCACTGTCACAAAGCTGTCTGATTTTCAGACATAATGAGTGCTCTCAAGGAAGAAAGAAAGAAAAAAATAAACCACCCAGACAGCTTCTATTGATGTACCTAACATCCAGTATCGCCTGGCTTCACACTCGCGTTGGGAGCATTAGGCTCCTCTTTGTTGCAAAGTATGAATCATGGAAGGAGAGAGGCAAACAATGTGTCTCGTTGGTTGTGGGCTGTGAACTGCGCAGATGAACCCAATCAGCTCTGCGTAGGCCGCTCTGGAAGTTCGAACAAGACTCGTATTGAGAAGCAGCAGCTCTAACCTAGGAACTCTGAACTTTAACAAAACGGCAGCAGAAAATGCACACAAAGCTTTTTTTCAGTTAGCTGAGCAAACAACAGGCTTCTCTTTCCTCCGCTGGAAGGTGGGAAACAGCATCCAAGAAAAATTAAGAAAAAAAAAAGGGAAGAGAGAACAGAAGCAAAACATGAAAATTATTGTGTTGTAAGGAGTATTTACTGAGCAGTCTTGTATTTTAGTGCCATATTGCTTTATTATATGCAATAGAGGGTATATACATGAAACTCTGGGGGCAATACAATGACATCTTTCTTTGCAAAGGGTCTCAGTCTTTCCATGACAGCGCAACTGGTGAGTCACTGGAGGTCTCACACCGGCAAACAAATTTGTTGGATGACATCTGAAAGAAGCTGGCATCTCTTCCCTTTGTAGCATGCCATATTACCGGAGTGCCCATCAAACTCAGAAGATCCCCAAAGCTTTACTAGGCTACGGACTGCAGGTCTGTGCTCAGGTGCCCAGCGATGCACGTAGCATCGGCAAATAGGGACATATCACAAAGTGCCATGGAAAAGTGTGCTGGGATCTGGGGTTGATTGGACTGTCGCCGTGAGAAGTGCTGCATCCTCAGCATGTGGGGGACAAGGTCACATATCACTTGCGTAACACGGCGATTCCTGCTGGGGCAGAAACGAGCTAGGAAAACATCAGGGAAGCAACTAAAGAAACATCAGCGCAGTAGCCAAGAGGATCAGTAAGGATCAAACCAAATCAAGATAGCTGTCAACTAGAAAAATTTGGACCAAGTCAGGCAGGGCAGGATGTTAAAGAGGGTCCTCGTTCTAAGGTAAATATCCCCAAGAGCAGGCCCTAGCGAGCTCCCTTCCTAGCAGGGAGGAAAACAAACCCAACAATTCTTACAAAGCAGAAATCGTGTTTGCTGCCAAGCCCCAGAGTTGGATCCTACAGTGGCGTGACAGAAAGACACACGATTTCCTCTAAAGCCACCACCATTGATTCCCTTCTCCCCCCACAGTCCTTTCTGTTGTTTTTTCCCTTATTCTTTCAGTTTTCTGCTAAGATTGGTTTTTTTCAGTGAAGTTTTGCCCTCCTCTCCATCCCTCAATCCTCAGACTGCACAGCTGACTTCACTGGTGGGTTGGTGACCACCTGACCTGCAACTTAAAGGACATCCGTTGTTTGCGATCTAATGTAATCCATAGCTATATCCAGGAAGGGGCTACCAAGAGGCATTTGATCAAATAGAACAGCTGTTTTAAAGAAAAAGAAACATGCAAAAAAACCTCAACTACATGACACAAACACGTGGGGCTCTACCGCTCAAATCCAGCGCGAGGAGGCATCCCACAGCCACCCCCTCAGCCCAGGCTTGTTCTCCTCTGCTTGAATGTGGTCTTCACTCCACGAAGATGGCAACACATGCTTCTGCACCTCAGCTCAGGCCCTTGCCACGGCTCCTGGAGACAACTTTCCTTGGTTAGGGAGCATAATTGCAGTCAAAATGCTGTGGCAGACTTTGCATCATCCTTGTTCAATGCTCTGCATGGCTAAACCTAGAGGAAAGCACAATTCCACCCCTCTCTGCATTACAGAATAGCAGCAGAATAGCGGGTACATTGCCATCCTAATGCCTGCCAAAGCCTGCGGCCACAGGAGCCCTCTTTCCTGTGGAAAAAGGAAGCCTGGGATACCACGTTCCCAGAACAGTGACTGGGAAAATGCAAGGTCCTAACGAGATTAACTATCACAATGATGGTGAACGACAGCCCTGGAACAACACCCCGCAGTTTGTACCACTTCAATACAAATAAAGGAGGTTAACTGCCAAAAATATTTGGAGATGGATTTCTTTCTCGCAGGCAAGACACAAATTAAAGGAAGCTGCCAGATACACACAGGGTTGTGTTGTTTTTTCTAAGAGAGGACATGCACACACACATACACACGCACACACCCTCTGAAGGCCTCATATCAAAGCATTTTCCCACCATTCTCTGTTGATTTAATGGCATCATTTCTCCAACAAACAATAGAAACATAACAGAAGGACAAAGCAATTATGTTTGAGAAAGCAAAAGCAAGAGCTCTGTCTTTCTCTCTGACCCCAGACACACAGCCCTGGAGTCCCCAGTCCTTTCCTTGCTGTTTCCTCTGCAGCAGGAGCTCTTCAAGCCATGCCGGCCACCACAGCCAGGGCCTGGCCTCTGCTCCTACAGCTGAAAAGCAGAATGACTACACAAGGCTATTGCACTAGTGCGGAGGAAAAAGAGGTTTTAAAAGTATCCTGAAGTATATCAGGATAGGCTGGCAGAGCCTACAGCAACACCGTTACCGATTGCTAGATTTCTTTCTTCATAATCTTGCTCAATCCCTTGTCCAAACATCACATGCAGTCCTTAGCCATCCTCTTCAGGACAACCTGGGAGCCTAATCATTGGGAAGGAGCATCATGCAGCTGAGGCACTGAGCAGTGTTGATGCAGCAATGTGCAAACCAGAGATTTTTTCTGGAATCCCAGTGTATAAGTCATCAGCAGACAAATTCACTCAAAAAAACAAACAAACCACACCACCGCCCCAAAATCCCCCAATCTACAGACCTCACCAAGGACCAAAGCTCACCCTCTTTCCTAATAACGAGATTCAAAGCAAACCAACATTTACTAAACTTCAGTTTCGGGTTAAGAGGTGTGGAAAGAGAAGGTTTAGGAATGACTACCAGTACCTCAGAGGTCAAATTACAAACCCTCTCCTGCCATGAGTCACCAGTGCTCAGCAAGCGTCTCCCAGCAGGCCTCCAACATCTGCCACCACAGCAGGCTACAGCTCCCACCCACCCTCCCACATGCACAGGGAGGGCACGGGTACAGGGAGGTGACCTGAGGACAGGGCTGGATGTCCCTGCTCTTACATTCAAGAGATGCCATTTTATTCCCCTCCCACACCTCCAACATGACATTTCACTCAAGTCAGGGTGGAAGAGCAGGCTCCCAGTAGCTCCCCTGTTTGCTGTGGATTACAAAAGCAGCTGGGCACCACATGAGCAGTTTCAAGACACACGCGCCCTGTGGGGAAACACCAATGTTTTCCGAATGCTACAGCGATGCTCCAGAGAAAGAGAGGCTCTGCCTTGCTTCACACCCCAAACACTGCTTTCATCACTCAACAGGTTTCCAAATGAGGTTCAAGTTTTTGTACCATTTAGCATCTGTGTTATTAATCCATGTTGCCCAAGAAACTCCCAAATATGTTTTCTTAGGAAAGCCTCTCTGTCCCATACTCATGAAAACAAGTATTGGCTGCCTTGGGGAAAACAAGTGTCACTCACAGGGAAGAGCCTCAGAAGAGAGACTCTCCCAAACCACCTGATTTATGCAATGGCTGCACGCACATTACCCTTCCAAGACAGGTCCCATTCACCATGTGAAACAAACACAGGTGACAATACTTGGAGGAAAAACTATGATACAATACTTCCCATAAGCCAGGAGCATACTGGGATAAGCGACACAGTAATATGCAAACCAGTGAAGATAAAGGGTCAGCATGCCTCTGCCATGGAGACTGCTGGAACTGCACACCATGGCACGAGATGATACAACGTGAGCTCCCATTTGTCTCCCTAATGGGTCCGGGCCTCGCATGGTGTAATGGTCAGACCCACTGAGCAGGGATCAGAGAAGCCAGGGACGTTTACCTACTGAGATAAGCAACCTCTGCAGTGACCTACCTAATGGATACCTTGGTTTGACTTGTGGTGAGGGACCCATCCCACTGCCCACAGCTGCTTTGCTGCATAGGGGAATCTTTTACAAAGGTATGGGAGATGCAAGCGCCAAAAGAGCTGTGAGGACTAAGAAATAAACTTGTTTTACCATTAGGGTCACAGGACAAGCCACCACCTGCACCCTGGGCTTGAGCCTCACCACTGAGGAGCAGCAAGTCAAACTCCGAGATGCACAGGTGGGAAAGCGGAGGCTCAAGACAAGACAACCATATCACACCTCTGCCTTCTTCCCCAGCAGGGCCCCACAGGAGCCCAGGGTGGCTGCGGCAGCGAAGAACCAGTACAAAGACTGGCGTTTCTTTTTTTCCATGTGAATTGGAAAACTTTTCCCTTTCTATCCTGACTGTGGGGCATGGGAAATGAAAGACAGCTCTCAAACCAGCAAAACAACCATTTACCGGATAAAAAAGATTTTCTTACTTTGTCTGTCTTGCACTTTGTTTACATGAACAAGAGCCAGTTACCCAGACTGGGAACAATACTCTGAATTAAATCTCTGAAAACCATTACATAAATATGCCAAAGGTATCACTAATCCTATCACAGATTTAAGAGTTAGATCATTATTTTCATTTACCATTTCAGCAGAAAATCTGTGACAAGAAACTGCTGATGAATGAGCTCAAGCCCTTCCAGCAGATTCAGCTTCCCTGGAGCTTTTCTGAACTCACATTTGACTCTTTCATCTCCCTCTTAACAGACTTTGAAGGCATCCTTGTAGCTTGGCTATAATTTACCCAGTACAGCATTTCTCTTTTCTCAGCATTAGATGCTAATGAACACTTATGTCATCCTCAGTAACTGAGGATCCCTTCCCACCCGGGTTATTTGGGGAGCGCTTCACGCCCCAAGGGAGCAGCACGAGCAGGCAGCAGCGGTTTGGGATCAGCAGCTCGTGCCCAGCTCCCTGCGGCCAGGGCAAGCCATGCTGCCCTCAAAGCCACATTGCTATTTTCCATCCAAAAGGTTAACATAATATAGTTAAGCGTTGGCACTAATAAATTAATGGCTTTTAATGAAAGTAATAACTTGAAGGAACTCTCTATTTACTCACTGCTAAGTGCAGCCTGGCTAGTCCACTGCTCTGCCTCCAGCACTGGAAGCAATTCAATCGAGGACATGATTAGCATCTTGCGAGCAGGAACTGCCCTCCAGATAGTTTTCTAGTACTCACAGGCTTAAAGAGATGAGCATCCTCACAACTGCCGGCTAGCTGCTAAGGAACAGCCAGCTGCAGCCCACCGGCAGCCTTCCAGTTTTGCAGAGAAGGTACCAAAAACCACTGGCCGTTCAGCCTGCCCACAGCCCAGAGAAAAAGAAGAGGCAGAGATGTTTCTTTGCCTACCTGTTTAGGGAGCAGTACCTCTGGTCCATTGCTTCGGGAGGGAAGCACAGGCTGCCACTGCAAACATCTGCTCAGCCTTTTGACTTTCCTTCCACCAATTCCACCCTTAACTCCAGCCTCAAAGGCGAAGCTGAGACAGCCCGGGAGCACAAAGCCACAGAGCCTTTCAATCTCCTCGGGTTAGGAAAAAACACAAGGATTATTTCTGTTGTGGTTTGTTGCGATTTAATTTGTTTTATTGCTATCTGCTTGCCCAGGCTTTCTAAGAAGCAGACAGGCAGGTGAAGGAAAGACAAACGACCAGGAAAACACTCCCCACTTCTAGGGCTAGGCATATTTTGTTACAGAATTCACCAAAACCAAAAGTTTTTTGGGTTTTTTTTTTTTTTTGAGGTAAAGTAAAAGTAATTTTGGTTTAAGTCATTTTTTTCGGGGGATGGAGAGGGGAAGAAAAAAGAGGGAGTGGGAGGAGGCTGGATCCCCAGAGACCAGGCAGTTGCCCTCTCGCCCTTACCTCTGAGGTGGGGAGGTGGATTCAAATCCCTCCCCTGACTGAAGGGATTTGAATTAGGCTTCTCCGGAGGCTGCTCCATCCACTTACGTTACTACAGAGGGGAAGGAACATGGGCTTTCCCACCCAGAGAGTCCCACTGTGCATCTGTTTCTGGTCCACTGAAAAGTTTCTACTCATTGCAGTACCTAGTCCTTCATCACTTGACTTTTGTTAAAAAAGAAGAAACAAGTATCATCTTTCGGTTGCCTCTAAAACAAGATTTCTGAACAGCAGTCATTTCTCTCTCACTGGCACTGATGGGACTTTGTTGCCTACGCACCGTTGCTGCCCCCTGACACTCACCTGCGTGAGAAACTACCCAAGGGGAAACGTTTGCCCTGGTAGCCAGAGGGAAAGGGCAGGGAGCAGCGATAAGCTCCATCTCAGCCTTCAGCAGGGACATCTGTTACAGCTGCTGAACAGGTCACACTGCACAAAACGCAGACCAAAAACACACAGGCACAAGAGCGGCCAAGCTCTCAAGGGCTGCTCAAGCCATCAAACTCCTCAGGTCCTCCATAGCATTCAAGAAACGTATGATCTAAATTTCCTCTGCATTTTGAATAACATCTGTCTGAAATTTCCAGGTGAGACATGCCAACTTACGCTTCTACAAATTCCCCTTCGTGGGGGGCAAGGAAAATGCAGGAAAAGATTTCAGAGATGTAGAAGAGAAACTGGATCAATAGGAACCTCCCAGCAACAAAATAATATTTTGCACTTTCCCCACCCATGATTATCCATCCTCACCCAGAGTGCTTTGGAGGCAACGCTCCAGCATGCTCTACCCCCTTCTGTATGCCTGTCTCAGGGCGTCATCTCAAAAGGGCATCTGAGGATGAGTGTTGCACGTTGGTATAAAGCAGCAGAAGACAAGTGAAATCCCTGATGCAGGCCAAGACACCTCAGTGAGGACCAGTGAGTCCACCCCTAGCTCGGTGCAGGCAGATGTTGTGGGGGATACAGGAGGGAGGGGGAGGAAGCTCAGTGAAGAAGAATACATGTGACAGCTTATATCCCTCAGTGCTGCAGCATACCCACCTCGCCCTGAGCAGGCCGGTGTGCTCACACATCATGGCACCATGCAGAGACCATACTGACATCCTGGAAATAGCACCTTGGGTCAGCATGGTGCTCATGAGCTCTGCCTCTCTGCTAGCTTAGGTACATCCGGGCCAGACCGCAGACTCACTTTTGCAACACTTGAGAAATTGGTCCTGCAGACCTGGAAAAGGCTGCCGTACAGTTAAATACTTCAGAGATTTTTCAGAACTGCACTTTCTTCAATATTCACCCTTCATCCCAGGCAGCCTGTTAGGTCAAAGCACAAAACTTCAGCAACGGGGCTGATGCCCTAAGCTTCTGTGAAGACACACACCCAGCACTGACTGATGCTCAGGCTCTGGCTTCGCCAAGACATGTTTCTCCTCTTAACACACCTCACTGCATCCAGACCTCTGCTTCCCACCTCGGCCATCTCGCTTTTCAATTTTTCTGCCCTATTTTAGGTGGCTGCAGGAACTTGCCCTCCTGGCTGGCACAAGGCATGCTACCTTTCTCGCCTGCGTCAGCAGCCAGCAACAGGAGAGCCGTTCTTTGTAACTGAAAAGGAATTAAGCGATTTTGAAGCAGGGGAGTGTTTTGGACTAGTTAGCTGACTGACAGCAGGAGCACTTCAGAAAAGGCTGCATTATGAGAAGCAAACTTCAAAAGGAGAAGTGACAAGGCCAGAGTGTTTGTGGTGTCTGAGGAAGTCATTAGAATTTAAAAGGGACACAGATTGGGCAAGTACACTAGGCTAAGAAAGATGAGCTGCTGCCAAAAAAGTTTCTTTAGCTTTCCTAGTGCTCCCTAGCCTGTATGAGAAATACAGTTTCATGAATATCTGTGTCTTAAAACATTCTCACAGAAAACTCTTGCAGTTGCTGAAAACATGAGAAAGATGCCACCGTCAAAAACTAGATGCCTCCTGCTCCAACGTCTCTTTTCAGCTTATTAATAGCTGTCTTGTTTTCATCATTCCCAAAGAAGAGAGGGTTTCTGCAAACCCCTCAGAGATAACATGTTTCTTAGGACTGGGTTTGTATATGGCACAGTTTATCTTCCTTCATTGCAGGGTTTTTTTGGAAGCAAAGGCTTCAAAGGCTTCCAGGGTCCACAAGAACCAGTGTTTGCTCTGTGGCGAGTGACCTGCTTGGTCAGGAGTGCTACTCCAGCTGGAGAGGTGTGATGTTAAGAGATCAAACTGAATGCAAAACTCTGTGGTTTCCAGTCACCAAGGATCACTGCTAAATTTCTGCTGCTTTGAGATCTCTGCTATGCCACAGGAGGTTTTGAATTGGAGATTCAAACAAACACAAGGCTGCAACAGCAAAATCGCAGCTGAAACCAGCAGAACCTTTTGTTCTGGTTTTCCTGAGCAAGCTGAAGCAGCTCACAACAAATGCAACGTTTAGTCCCTTCCACCAGGCAGTCTCAACACTTCCAGGAAAGCAAAAGCCAAAGCCAGAGGTCTGCAATAAAACCAAAGGCCAAAAGATTTGCAGTTCTGGCGTGAAGCCAAAGCTGGTGTTCCACCAAGGCCATTTCTTCCCATCATCTGTTTCCTACCTGAAGGCATTAATGCCCATCTTCTTGACCCTTTCCCCCCGGCCCCAAGTAGAGACTCTTCTGCTCAATGGTTCATATCCAGACAGTGACACAGACAACTAAAATGAGTCAACAGCCCTCCGAAGGCAGACAGGGCTTGTGTTGTCTCACTGGGTGCAGGTGAGATGTGGCTGAGTCAGGCTGGAGGAATGAGCTCAAGGAGCAGCACCTGGCGCTGGTCCCTCCAGACTGCCCCACTCCCAGCTCAGTGGGTCACTGCAGTTAAGGCACTCCAGTTGCTTATCTGTCAAGCGTGTAAAAAAAAAAAAAAAATTTGCTGGAAGTTTGGCAAGCTTAAACAGGCTTCCAGTAACACTCTGAGGAAGCTCACAGGATGTCATAACACAAAGTATTTACTGAAAATTGTCTCGGCATTCAAATGCTCCTTGTGAATTTAGTTCAAGCTGTGTTGGATCCCATCTGCTTCAGACTTGTGGATCCAACCGTAATCTCGAAGGAATGGAAGTCTTCACCCTATGTCACTTATCCCCATGGGTCTCATAGAGCCTCTCTTTCACAAGCTCCTGACACAGTTTTGAAGGAAACAGAACAATCTTTGTACAAATGCAGCCACTCCTGAACAAGGACTCATCACAAGAAGGTATCCTAAGGGTGCCAAATTTCGGCATGTAGTGGCAGACTGGCAAAGGCATCTTGCTATGGAAGTCAAGATGCCGCTTCAAAATTTGCTCCAGGAGCTATCAGTGGTACCATCAGCCTGACCTGTATGCAAGCAGCCCCCTAGGTATTTGGGCCATGAATCAAAGGCAACTGGACATGCTGCTCACCATGCTCAACTCTGTAGTCACTGGCTGGAAATGGGTGTTCCTTAGTTATGTCAGCTCAACCAGCCAGTCAGGTCTACCTGGACCTTTGGACTTGCACTGGAAGTTGCAAGGTTGGGTTTAGAATAAATCGGGTTACATATAAAAGGAGGACTCCTTTGAGAGCACAGAAATGCTCAGAGTATACATAAAGATCTCATTATTGCTGTGCAATCACCACCAATACCTACCTGAGCTGTATCTTCATCTGTTATAGATCTATACAGCTCCACTGAACCCTACCAAAGCACAAAGAAGGATGCCCTCTTATCCTGAAACTCTGGTTTTATGCAGGCACAAACAGACTGTGCAGAAATTTCTCAATTCACATGAGATCCAGATGTCCAGCTCTTGGGATCCCAAAACACCAGAGAAAAACCAAGATGAAAGTGAAACAAATGCAAGCTGCCTTTCATTGAAATGGGAAACCACAAACCATTCCACGTTCAATGAGAAGCCTAAACTTTGGGATTTTGTTTGTTTTTAAGAAAAGAAAGACAGAATCCACCAGCCTTCAAGACCTGATAACCTCACCAGACTACTGGGGTTTTCCTCTAGCATGGGAGGGACTGAGGACCAAAACCAAGCTTGGATTGTGCAGCACCACAGGCAAATCCTCTGCATACCAAACACCAGTTCCTCTGGAGCTGCTCTCTCCCATTTAAGTCACTCCCCTACATATAAGTGTATACACTCCCCTACTGTTCCTTGGGGTAGGAGCTCCCCCCAGGACAGAGGCAGTGATCTCTGAGGCTCAGGCCTGGAGACCTGGGTTTCCTGGGCAGTACCATCACCACAAAGGCTGTTTGTGATCAGAAATACCAGCCAGGACTTGAGGAACTTTCATGAAAAATACTTTTGTGCAGCTTCACTTTGGGAAAAATAAAAATAAAACTGCTAGCTCCCGGTGGGTCAGAGGTGGGGGGAGAAGGGGGGAGAAGAGTCAAACAGAAAAAGCTTCTACTTGTTGTAAGTGCAAGAGGATACCAGGATCAGACTTTTTCATGCCAGCAGAGCTCCCCTGGGTCAGATTCATCAGGGCAGCTCCGACGACTTCATCCCAGAGCGGTGCTACAAAGCCCTTATAGCTCCTGGTTAACTGCACTAGCAGACTAGGTTTATGGCCCTTTTGCATTAAGCCAAAAAGCCCAAAGCAGCTGGGAATTACCAATAAATTTGGCCTATCAACTCCAGTTGCATTACCAGTAATCCCCTACTCTCCCAGTGACAGGAGAAGCTTGGAATTTTTTTTAATTTCATCTCTGTTAGAGGCAGCGGTCTCTCCTCCAGCAGAGGCGTCAGTGCTGGCCGTGCCAGCCTGCATCCTGGTGCAGCATCCCAGAGGGAAACCTGCTTTGGTGCACGGCGAGGGCCCCTGCCTGGAGCTGCAGCTGGGAACCCCCAAACCAGCCTCTCCCTGCACATCACAACCCGTCTCAGAAATTACAGACTGCTGCAAAGAAGTGCTTCCATGGTCTCCTTTTTCTTCCTACAGAAGGAAAAACCCCACTGAAGTCCTAACGTGCCCGCTTTCCTTCCCTTCTCCCACTGCTGACTGCGGTTCCAGCAAGCACAGCCTAGAGGGTGAGACCCAAGAGCTTCCGCAAGGGGCTTGCTCCGTGCTGATAATTGGGTTAGGAAGACCCTGTGGACAAGGGGTTTCCTCCAACATCCCCTTCATGCCACCCAACTCAGTACAAGCCACTCCTGGTCCGACTGGTAAAAGTTGGATCAGGATCTGGCCTTGTCACCAAGGGATAGCCACGAGACCCAAAACCAACATTGAAAAACAAACAACTCCCGAACCAAGAGTCACAAGGCAACCCTAAACTTCTGTTTGAAAATATTTAGGCAGGATGTCTTGCTGAGCTGACACATCTGGTTTCCAGAAGGACTTCAGATGGGAGCTGTGCTGAACGAAAACTTTTCAGGATGCCCACAAGACAGGGAAACAAGAAGCCTAGGACACACTGCTGCAGTCATGCAAAGGGAGGGCTTGGCTTTGGAGCTGAAGAGCCCCAAGGGAGCCATCCTCATGGCTCTCCCTGCTCAGCACAGCTGTTAGACTTAAACGCAACCTGACGCCCATGCATGTACCAAGTACAGTAGGTGGGTGATCTGAAAGTTGTGTTAAATTAAATGTATTTCCCTTAATCCATGACTAATAAGCCCATCTTTTAGCAAGTCAGAAGGGCAGACATTTAAAAAACACTGTACTGTTGTGACTGGCCTATTTATGGCCCTGGTTCAACTAAAGAAGTCAAGCATGCAGTTAACTCCATCCCTTGACAGCGCATCCTTGCATACACAACTCACTTCTAAGCAAGTCTACGATGGGATCTAAGCCCATGCTCAGGCTGAGGGAGGGACATCTCAGCAGTAAAGCAGGCAAGAGCAGGCAGGAGCATGCCTGTGCTTTCCCAACTGGCAGACAGTTTAAGACCTCCCAAAGCATCCCAACCAGCGAGCAGAGAAGCTCCTGAAATGTACACTGTGCTCATTCCTAACACATTTCACCTTCCAGTACAGGCAGGAAGCGGGACCCAAATTTCCAGGAGGACAAAAATATCTTTTCTTTCCCTTGCTACACTAGGCGTGGCCTGGGAGCACCAACCAAGCAGAAAAACTGGCTGATACCTGCACCAACACAGCCCTCCCTGCATGCTTCCCACTCAGGCAAGCATCCCTTCCGCAAAAAAGGGAGAGGCGGGTAAGCAGGATGCATTTTGTCTCTTGCTTAACTAATAAAAAAATAGATCATAAATTATGATGGGTTTCCAGGTCCTCATTATTGTCCAAGTAGCATTAACAAAGGCGAGAAAGCAAATGCAGCACATACCCAAGGGACCTGGAAACACCCAGCCGTTCCCAAAATAGGAGCAGCTTGGCGAGCTGCAGCTGGAGCATGGCCGGGACCCCCTTCCCAGCGCTGCGCTCTCCCAGGCAGCGCTGCAAGCAGCGGGTCAGGAGGTGCATTCCTCTGACAAAAATACTATGAGAAAAAAATGACCGAGCAGCAGCCCCAGCGCAGCCCCCCGCAGAAGCCACTGGAGCTGCACTGGCTCCCTTCACCTCCGTGAGGGCACCGGGACTGACAGACCCCTGGGAAAAGGGGCTGCTTCTCACAGCGTCCCCACAGAGTGCCTGGCACTGCCTGTGGCCCTTACGGGATGCTGCAGTGCCGAGAAATTGTGCTGAGATCGTGACTGCATCAGGAAAAAAGGGAGATACATAGCCGCCCTCACTGTAAAAGGAAAAAAAAAATTAAAAAAATCAAAAATAAACCTCCTCCGAAATCAGCACAAAACCCAACAGCAATCAGCTCATCACCATAGGAACAGGTTTAGTGTTATGGCAGCCAGACAACTGGGTCCTGTGGGCTAGTGTCCTTCTGCTAACCTTAGGAAAGTCATCGGCTCTTAATTACAAATCTGGGGGAACATCGGATATTAGTGTTTGCACTGCCACGTTACATCTTGGCTCAGGCTAAGGCTTCCCTTGGCTCCCAAGGTGCTGGAAGACAAACATGTATTTTCTTTTCATTTCAAGATAGCTAAAAGCCACAGCCTAAGCAATGATGAGAACTGTATGCGATTAGGAATAAATGAATAAAACATTCTTAAACAAACAAACAGAAATCCCCTGGCCTCAAATCCCAGACCAGGACCCTGAGGAGCTGGAGGGATGCAGTGGCGGTGGGGATCATTGGGCCAGTGTCCCCAAATCGATACCTGGCGCTCCGTGGCAGCACCAGCAGCCTGCCTGTGCATCAGCAAACAGGGCTCAGGGCTTGGATCTGTGTTTTGGGGTCTCAACGTAACAAGTTTTGGGTCTCAGCACAGCACACAACCCTGACTAAATGGGACAGTGAGTCTTTACTGAGATACTACTGCCAATGTATCTTACAGAGGTCTTCTTCCACCCCGGGGCACGCTGCCGTGCGGAGGGACAGGCTCAGGCTTTCCAGGTGTCGCCTGCAAGACCACACAGCCCCACGTCAGCTGTGTACAACCCCCCCAAGCCCAAGGAGCCCGTGACATACTTGCTTTGTACTTCTTGCAAGTGTGCAGACGGATTGTCCCTAGCCACAAGGCACGACACAGGCTTACTGCTTTGAGGTCTGGCAGGTTTGGGTTACATCCAGTTCGCAAGCCCTTTCCAAAAGCTGGCTAATAGCAGCGACTCCTCGGCCCCAGCAGTGTGTCCCACAGGTCGCACTTGCGGCAGCGAAGGAGCCTTTTCCTTTATTCACTTCCCATTTCCCACCCAGTGGCTTCAGCAGCAAGCTCCCTGTTCTCATCGTGTGGGTGGGATATAGGGAGAGGAAAGGAGCAATCCCTCCCCGCTGCACTTCTCCTCCACCGTCTCCACCTCCCGCCATACAGTAACAGGACCACAAGCCATTTCACCCTGCCCCTTCCAGGGAGGGGGAAGCTTGCAAACACAGCCCTTCTGCTGAAAAGCAGCTTTTCCAGGGAAAAGCATGGAAAGAGATAACAGCACCCGCAAGCCAGGCTGGACATGCGGTTACCACCAAAAATCAATGCGATAGTTCAGGGGGAAGTGCCTCCCCTGGGTAAATAGCATCCCCAGGCAACTTTGCTCATTAAGAGATCAGCTGCTGCAGCAGGCAGAGGAAGGAGAGACCCAGCAGAGTAACCCAACCTCCCTGCTCCGATTTTGTTATTCCAGGAGGAAAAGGGACAGAAGGGAACACAGGGAGGCTGCAAAACAGCCAGCTAACCCTGTGGGTGCAGGGCCAGGCTTGCCTGGGTCCCTCTGTGTCACCGCACAGGCTGCGCATCCACCACAGCACACTACCCTACTCCACAGCAGCCCCAGGAGCAGCCCTGGTGCTCCCTCTCCCTTACCCTTGTGCAGGCGACATCAAAGTTCGGTCGCTGCAGGCTGCAAGGAGCACCTGAAATGGCCCGAGCTACACAGGCAGCCTCCCCACCACCTCGGGCGCCATGGGCTGAACGCAACCAACCCTCTTATCTTGGCTGCAAGCACTGCAAGTTTTCAAAGCCCTTCCCTGCACGAGCCTTTTTCCATGCTTCAGTCCCTGCCTTGAGCTCATGTACAAGGTTTTTCAAGGAAAGTGCAAGCAAATTTAGCCCAGCAGTTTGATATCTCATCAATGGGTTTTTTTTTTGAACCGGCTCCTTACTGATCACCTCCCAGCTGAAACCTGGTTGGTGGCACAGATCACCAAGCCCCAGGGCAGGCAAGGAGCGTGGGGGGAACCCACCACCTCTTGGCCAAGATCTTTTGTGCATTAGTTTCTCCTCCCGGCCTCTGCAGCATTCCAGCCTTTCTGCTTTGTGAATACACACAGAGTGCCAGATGACTCAGCCCGCCGCTTCCCCTCAGGATTTACAGCCGAGATACGGGCAGCGGTGCAGGGGAAGGTGGAGGGAGCGGTTTTACACCATGTGAAAACAATGTCATTTGTTTTGCTGGGCAGACACACACCCTCTGACAGGAATGCTCCCACCGGAGAAGCAAAGCCAGGCACGGGAGCCGTGTGGCACCCTGCGTGAGCAGCTGCACGGGGCCCCTTGCAAGGTGCATCCTGCAGGCAGCTGGAGAAGACACGTGGGATCCTGCCCGACCAACCCCTCCATCAGCTTTCCTCCAACACAGCTGTGGGTGTCAAAGACACTGACTCAATATACTGTAATTTAAAACAAAACTAATCTCTTCGGTTAAAAAAAGAATCAGTTATCCTGAAGACTTACTCCCTTTCCCTCTCCTCCTGAAAAATCAAAGATTACCGAGCCTTTGGCTAAGAACTGCTTTGCTGGAGGGATGGAAACCTTGACAGCGGTCACACTTAAGGACTAACAGATGTACATTTCCACTAGAAGTCCCTCCTGCCCAGCTGAACTCCAGTACGCATAGGAGACCCAATGTGCCAGATCCTCTGGAGAGGAACATCCCAGAGACACTTCCAACCCTTAAGAGTAGAGGGCAGCCAAGGAGGATTGACACGGCAAACACCGTGCTTGGCTGAGCTGGAGGCCAACCTGGCTAGCAGCTCTGCCCACATCAACCACGGCTGGCCAGGGCTGGGAGCTCACCTTCTGCTTGTGGCTTGGGAGTGCCCAGGAAGCAACTGACCTGCCAAGAGAGACTTCATGTTGAACCAACCAAATAAATAAAATAGAGAGTGCTCTCCCTCCAGCCAAGCAGAACTGCTGATGAAACCACCTTTCTGCGTGACACATTTAGCAGTGCTTCGAGGAAATCAGAGAGGCGGTAAATCCATTAGCACAGAAAAGCCTCTTTTCCCAGCCCTGACAATACACGCTCAACACTAGAGATTTTTGTCTGTAGAATAGCTTAAGAGCCACAAGTTCACAGATACCTGGAGTGTGCCAAAAGTAGATCCAGTGTGATGGGATGGGTGTTCATCCGTGCAGCTGTGTCATGTGTTAAGGGAACATAGACCCTGCTCCAGGAACCTAAAACTCCCTTGACCGATACAGACTGTGCCTCTGCGGAGAAGCATCGTAGGATGGCTTGCATACTCTTTCGTTTAAGAGTTCCTCCCCTGTTACTAAGGGTGTACCTAGCACGAGGAGCTGCTAGGGCTGGAGTAACGCACGCTCCATCCCAGATTTCTCACCAGTCACAGAAATTCAAAGGGTCTGTGTACTGTGCTGACAACTGAGAGGTTTCACTACTCCCATGGGTGAGGTGGGCAGAGTCTAGAGACTCTTGTCCAAGCCCCTGCTTGGAGCAGGGTCAGCTGCAGCAGGTTACTCAGAGAAACCCGTTCCAGTTTCTGACAGCCCTCACAGGGAAAAAGCTTTTTCTTACGTTAAAATGGAATTTTCCTGCATTCCAGTTTGTGCCCATTGCCTCTTGTCATTTCACCAGGTAGCACTGAGATAAGCCCATCTATCTTCTTTACTCCCCCCTCCAGGCACTTATACATATGGATGAGATCCCCCCGGACTGACTCTTTCCAGATGGAACAGACCCATCTCTCTCAGCCTCCCCTCACGTGACAGATGCTCCAATCCCTTCTTCATCTTCACAGCCCTTTCCTGAACAAGCTCCAGTGTGTTCGCTTCTTTCTTGTACCAGGGAGGCCAACATTTGAGCCAACATTCCCCGTGTGTTTCATCAGGGATGAACAAAGGGAAAAAGCCACCTCCCTCGACCTGCTGGCAGCACTCTGCCTATCACGGTGCCGGAGGCTGTTGGCGTGTTGCCACAAGGGCACATTGGTGGCTCATGTTCAACTTGGTGTCTACCAGGACCCCAAGTGTTTTTTTGCAAAGCTGCTTTCCAGCTGGTTGGCCCCAGCATGTACTGGTGCATGGCATTACTTTTCCCCAAGGGCAGGACTTTGCCTTTCTTTCTTGAACTTCAGTAGACCTCCGTTGGCTCATTCCTTCAGAGGCTAGTGAGGTCCTTCCTAACAGCAGCATAGCCATCAGGTGTATTCCTCCCAGTTTTGTGTTATCTACAAAACTGCTGGGGACATGCTCTGCCCCCTCAGCTAGATCATTAATGAAGACGTTGAACAGTATTGGCCCCAGTATCAACCCCCAGTGCACACCACTGGTGACTGGCCTCCAGCTAGATTTTGTGTCACCAGTCACAACCCATTGAGCATGGCAGTTGAGCCAGTTTTCAACCTCACCTCACTGTCCACTTCTCTAGCTTGTACTTCACCAGTTTGCCTATGAAGATGCTATGGGAGAGTGTTGAAAGCCTTAATAAAGTCAAGATAAACAACATCCACTGCTCTCCCTTCAGCCACCTAGGGGCTGTTATCTTATCAGAGTTTTATACACATCAAGACTGCAAGATGATAGGGTGTAATAAATAAAGCCAACATTTTCCCAAGCTGTCTACCCATCAAAACCTAAACATTGGTAAGGTGTGTTTGGGGCTCTTGTTAAGGTTATCTAGAGCAAGTAACACTGCGTATCTGTGGGTTGTTAATGTTTCTGTTTTAGGTCTAAAACACAGAGATAAGAATACCCATATATCACCAGACAGATAGAATCTGGTTCCCTCACCTGCATTTCTAGATGCTACCTTAAACCAAACAACAGATGCAGTAGATAGACACTGTGTGGGCTCATTTTAATCAGCATTCACCTGCATTCAGTTTACAGCTGAAACCTTGGCACTGTATCAAATTACATCACACCATTTTGGCAGCATCTGAATGCCTCCCACCAGTGCATCACACATTTTCTCTCCTGACCTTTCTTTTTGTAGGGTTAGAAGAACATCTTGTTCAGAAATTTTGTATAGTGTATACAAAAATCACACAAATAGGTTGATGCTGCTTTGTTAAAGACTTGGGTGAGCTCCAAAGAAGCTCTGGCCTTTTGCAGCCTGAACTTCATCCCAAGAGAACAATTCACTCTACATTAAGAAACCTTTATTTGAGTTTTACCAATGGACAGGGTTGCTACAAGGAGACTGGCCTGTTCCAACCGGAGGGAAGAAGTCTACCTGGAGATCCCTTACTATACTGGCAGCACGTGCAATCCTTATCCCATTGTAAAAGCCACACACAAGCAGCTCCTGGACCCAGGTAAGAGCAGCTTTGGACAGGTAGGATGTGTACACAGAACTCACAAAATGGCTAAACACAGCTCATGTAGCCTTCAACCATTGCGTGCAGGTAAGGGCCCTCCCCACACACCCTGAAGGGCAGGAGTTCAGGTAGAGTAGAAACCACAATCTTTTTCCTATTCAGCCCCAAAATCCAGCCAGTCATTTACTTATCTACAAGCCCACCCATCCACAGCCCACCCCCTCAGACCATAACATCCCAACCTCGGCACACATTTGAGCTGGACAAGGCTGTCCCTGCGGCCGAGTACCACCACTGAACCCTAAGCCATAAAACATCCAGTTTTCCATCCAGAGGCAGGCTTTAAGACTGAGGCAAACATATTTCTTTTCAATTTACAGCAAAGAAAATACTCGCTTTACAGCAGTCGAACAAAATACTTCATATAAACTTTGCTCCAAGTTGTGGGTGGGAAGGGAGTTGAGAAAAGCAAATCAGAATAATTTACTCGGGGTAAATAGAAAAAAAAAAAACAAAACTGAACACACTAACAGAAATTGCATTTCTGGAGCAAAGTCATTTTGACAGAAGTCTTCTGTCTGTCTCTCCTTGTTTAACCCAGCGCTCTAGAACTAGAGTCTAATTTCCTCGAAGTCAATGGGTGACTTTCCTCAATATTGTGAGAATTTGGTCCTCAGATTGAAATACAATATTCAAGCTAAAAACCCAGTTCTTAAATAGGATTTTTTTGACTGATTGTATCCATAATTTGTGTTATTTCAAACAGACATTAACAGCGTGAGGGCCTTGGAGCGCCTGGACAGCTCCAGCCAACAGGCAGAGCCCAAGAGGTGCTGTGGAAACAGGGATGGTAAATTCCCCGGAACGAGTTTATTTGTTGGCAAAGACAGAGCAATTCCCTTCTGATTTATTTCTGCTTTGAAAGAGACATTCAACAGCTTCCCAGCATTAAGACATTTTCACACTTAAGTCCAAAAAGGGCTTAGAGCTACTTATGCCCAGTTACTGTACATTTCCACAACAGCGCAGAGCCTTGGCAGGCTTCTCAACCAGCTGGTGAGCCTCAAATCCGCCAGAATGAGAGGAATAAAATATTTTTCCTCCCAAATTTCTGAGCAGCTGTTTCTCAGGAAAGACATTGGCCAACTTTCAATGGATCTGCATAGTTGCAGGGCAGGAAGTAGACGCAATCACTTTAACATTGCTCGCAAAGCCAAGGGTGTCTTCACCTCTCTAGCACCATTTTAAGAGCGATTATTCCACAGCACAGAAAATGTTTCTTGAGTTAAGCTGAAAAGGCTAACTACAAATGCAGAAGAAATGTCTAAGGAACTGAAAATAAGTCTGTTCACTCTCTACATCTCATAGCTCCCTCCACATCCTTTTCCATGAGTTCACTTTGGGAAACATCAAGGCTATTTCAGGGACCCAGAAACCCTCCAAACGAGGAACCCATATTGCTAAAGAGTCCCCTGTGCTCCTCTTTCCTCGCCCTTTTCCCTGCCTTCGGCTACGTAGTTTCAGCTCTGCCTTGCATTTGCCATGGTATCCATCACACCCTGCACTGACCCGTATCAGCTCTAATTCACTGGAAAATATACGCAGCAACAAAATTTAGTTTGTACGTTTTCTTTTTTTCCCCTCCAACTAGGCTGGCCAGGTGAATCGGCTCAGAGGGTGGGTTTGACCATCAGAGCAGGCACAGAGCAAGCAGCAGCAGCGCCTGGCTAAGGGAAGAGCTAACGGCACGCATGGCAACTCCCCTTTCCAGTGGGTGTGAAGTGTTCAGCAACTCGGGTCCTCTCCTGTGACAACACCCTTGGAGACCTCACACTCGCTTCGCCCACTCCCTTCAGGCTCTCACTGGACTGGAAACTGTCGAAGGTCAGACTATCCCATCCCTTTTTCTCTCATTACTCTCTCTGCACCTCTGGCATCTCCGTTAATTTGAAACCACCCACACACACACTTCATGCGACAGCTCCATCCACTAACATGGAACAGCTGACGTTTTTCTCTAATTTGTTGATTCGGAGGCATGTTTTCTTACACAGGGACACTCCAGAATATCAAACCTATTTCATTTGGGGAGAAGTCTCTCATGAAGCTCATTCCTTCCCACCAGAAGATCCCTTCTAGTTAATATGTGGCCGATGCTCATTGCTAAAACGCACCTTCAGTAAGTCACAGTGCAACGCGCCCTGATCACTATCTCAGTGTCCAAGGTACCCAGAGCATGAACTTCTCACTGAACCATGACACGCTGTGTCCTCCCNAAAAAAAAAAAAAAAAAAAAAAAAAAAAAAAAAAAAGATATCCAAAACCACAAAAACACCCCACCCTAGAAACTTGCAAGACCTTCTCCTGGCTCTCAAGTCAGCAGAAAGGATGCTTGGCTGGATTCTCAGGGTCAGCAAAGCGCCCACTGGCCAAAGTGGGGCTGTTCTAAGCTGTGCTGAACCCAAGCAGCTCTTCCAGGAGGGAGTCTCTGCAGCATGGTGTGCTTCCCTGTCTGTGCTGCCAATCCCCTTACGCTAACCAGAGCATACACTTCTCTGGGACTATGCGTTGCTGCCACTCTTTCTCAAGGACAGTCCTCCATAACAACAACTAGAGTGTGCTCACCCCAAAGAGCGTGCTCTGGTGTTTCCTGCACAGCTGCCAGGCTAATGGTGGCTCATTTTCAGGGACAAGCTCCAAGACTACTGCTGCTATCAAGGCCTGTCACAACAGAAAGCCAAGCACAGGATCCCCCCTGGGTGCTGTGGCTGCATGCCACCTCCAGGACACCTCCTGCAGCTGCAGGGGCTTTTCTGCTATTCTACATCCCTTCCCCACCACATGTTCCATCTCATGGGATCACAGTCATGCCATAAGGCAGCTAGAAAGTCTTGGGTCACTTTTGCAACGCTATCTGTGTGCAACACTGCTGGACTCTCCATGCCCTGGGCACAGGGGACACCCCTTACTCCTGGAGCCAGGTACAGCCCCTTCCAGTCCACAGCTGGGGGTTCGGGAAGGAAACCCCTGCCTGGGCAAGGGCTTTCCAAGGGTGCTGGGCCACTGTAGCCCTACCTGGAGGGACAAGCAGGTAACCTCTAGTGCAAAAGACTCAGACAGATGGAAAGAAAGGGGTAAGTTTCACCCTGAACAACCAGTATGAGGTAGATGTTCGTCACAGGCTCTTACTGTTTGCCATCTTCTACAGATCTTTTAGGTTCAGACCCCAAATCAGTTTCAGGTTAGCAGAAACCCTATTTACTTCTGCTGGGTTTGGATCAGGCCCCTCCTAGGTAAAAAAAGCCCAACAGTTAATGGAAGTGCAGCGTGCATGGAGCTTCCATTCCTATTAGCAGGTCTCTCTGAGAGGACACAATTTTCCATCCATGCATTAAGCCAGTCCAATACTGACATCAGCTCATTTCCATTGATCCCAATTACATAATAGTGACTTAATTCTCCATAGAATTGAATTTTCCATATGTTTGGATCTTTTGCAGTTGCTACATGATTTCCTTGTTCCCTGCTGGATTTATTATTTATTATCTCTTTGTCCTATGCTTAAAAATTATGATCTTCGCTGGAAGCAGAATTCTACAGACTTGTTTTGGTTTTCTGATATCACACCAATTTCCTTCCATTCAGAAAAGACCTCCATGACAATACTGCAGTACTGGACACATTTATAACCTTGAGGATTGCCACCTATTCTGGACTGAAGTTTAATTTTGTTTCAACATACATTAAGAGTAGTTAATAACTGTTATGGCACCCAAGTTTTCAGGCACATTTACCACTATAATTCATAAACATCAGGTTTTACAAGATCTGGAAGTTGTGCAAAAAACCCCAACTGACTGCAAAGGTTACAGTTTTATCGCTGTCAAGGAATATTCTCACTGTGTGTGTCCACTCAATAGAAAGGACCATTTCTGTCAAGAAGTAACAGTACCACGAGCTCCCAGTGGCTTCACTCGGCCCTTTTGACCATTTTCTGGAGAACTGGAGCCTACATTTCCAATCTCTTTCCTAATATACACTTTACCAGTGCTACTCACAAGAAAATCTTTTTCCTTTAACATTCATGTGGTGCCACTGGGTAAAGCCATTAGTTTTCACAATACTGCTTTATAGTAAAGGCAGTGTTACGCACTCAAGACAGGAGTAAACTGAAGCATGTGACTATCAAAAGCACCACCAGAAACTAGGTGTACACCCATACTGCCATGCTACATACTGCTGGGTGTTTACTTGGGATTAGCCAGAACCGCAGTGTGTTTTCAGTCCATCAGCCTCTCATTTGCCTATATATCATGGCCAGTTTAGTTCTGTCTTCATCTCCATTGACACAATCAAATATAATCCCCTTCACATCCCTGCAATATCCCTTCTTTCCTTTCTAGCTTCACTGAATTTGTTTTCCACCTTTATCCAAGAAACCTCGCAAGCCTCTACCAGAGTCACCAGAGCTATTCATATACTTGAAGTCAGCAGAAGTACTTCAGCACTTCTGTAGATTAAGGTTTAAAAGATCAATTACAATTTGATCCCATGTGAGAATACTAGTCAGAGAACAGGCTAAATTCACCTAGCACTTTTCTTCCCATCCTCCTTCCCTATCTTATTTATATTCACACCTACCTCCCAAATTTCAGGAGTCCAGGTATAATCAATGAGTAGAATTCCTGGCAGAGCAAGGCTCAGATTTCTTGTCAAATCAGCACTTTGTTCAGCCAGAATACAAAAGTTGCCCTGATAAGTAACTTGGTAAAGTTGTAGGAAAGGCTATAGTGTTTGTAACTGCATGAACAGCATCCGGACCCTGGCACTAAGGAGTTGAGACTGGAAGCAGGAGGGCACGAGTGGTAGCTGAGCATGGCTCGCACAGTCTGGAGAAGCAGTGGTTTGGCAGGGCTAAGAGCACTCCTCCAACACTTACAAGGACACTAATAAGAACACAAAACCCAGCTCTCCAGAGAGGTGTACGGTGGGAGAACAAGTGGACTTAAATGGAAACCAGGAGGTGCCAACTGGATACATGGGAAAAAAAATTCTCCATGAAAATGTGTTGGGGCAGTTCTGTCCTTGGAGGTTTTCAAGACCTGACAGGACAAATCCCTAAGTGAGCTGGTCTGAGTGCAGTGTTGGCCCTGCCCTGAGCAGAAGCCTGGGGTGGGGACTTCTCAAAATCTCTTCCAAATGAAATAGTAAAGCCTCATTAAAAATACATTCAGAACTATTCTGTTGAAGAAATTGGGATTTAGGGAAAAGACATGATCTAGAGGCTGGATTCTCGTGCTGAAGTCTTCTCTGTGGCAGGGGAAGCACTGCCACAGTAAGTCTATTTCAGAAAAGTTAATGTGATCATCTGCTCCTCAAGCCTTCATAGAAGGCACCTCCCTTCTGGCCTTTGCAAGGACTTTGAAAATGATGGCAGTTCCTGGAAATGTATCAGCAAAACAAACCATGGTAACAGTATGTACAAAGGGAAGTTGGAAGAGGAAGAGAAGGCTTTGGTGACACCTGGGAGCTCTCAGTCCTCTCTGCTGTAGGATGGACAGCAGGTGCCACCTCCCTCCCAATACACCCCCCCAGGGTGAAAGCACCTGTGACCCCGTTCCTTTCTCCTCCAGGAAGGGATGCAGTCCATCAGCCCTGCATCACACCAGCAAGAGGTCAGTCCCTCACCCGCACACCCTGCCAGAGGCAGCCAGGGCTTCCCTGGCCACTTCCCCATGAGCTGCAGTGAGCACAGAGCGCCCTTCCAGCCAAGCGTGGGTAGTCCCTGCTGCCTGCCTGCAGGCCAGTTCAGCGAGGACCTCTCTTCCCTCCAGCCACACTTTCTCCGCTGTTTGCAAGCCTTGAGTTTCTGAACCATCTCCGAGCGCAACCTCTGCGCTGACACACGCATGAGCCTGACCAACTGCACGGTGACATACAGGAGGACAGCAGCTGCCTGCTGAGCACAGGTTGGCTGTGATACCTGTGACAGCTAGGATGGTTTCAATTTGGTGACAGCATGCAATATGGGTAGCTGCATCCTCAGCGCATCCCCTGGTACAGACTCTTTCTCCAGTTCTCAAATCACAGCACTGGCTGTGCTTTGGCATCAGTGAAAATGGGGTGGTTTTTTTTTTTTTGCTATGCCAAGACAGGGAATTATCTTACTCTTCCATTATATAAATCCAATACTAATAATTGACAGCCCTTATAAATCATATCCCTAAGGGTAAAGACACCTCGCAGACCATGAAATAACCCCTGCGAGAACTGAGGCAAGCCACCTCACTTGGAATGTTCCACATTTAAATGGGGAGAACCCCAGAAGATGCACACTTTCCGGAACACGGAATAAACTAGATGATCTAAAGTATCCTTTCCCTCTCCGATTGCATCACCTATACACCTGCATAGCTTGGGCCGCCAGTATTTTATAACAAGTTCTGTGACAGGGAGGGCTACAACGCAGCCCAAGGAAGTCCCTGCTGCCAGGCATCTCTGAAGAACCTGCACATCCTCGACATCCCAAGTGAGCCCACTTGACAGTGCATCGCTACCCAACAGACCGGTCCCTCTCCCCAGCACGCTGTTCCTGCTCCCATTGCTGCCCAGTCTGTCAGCGAGCCAAGCCAGCAGAATAACCTGGCAGAAAGCTAGTAGCTGTCTTCTGGTAGAGTGAGGAGGAGAGCGAATGCCAGAGATGGTGCGGGCAAGGAGGTGGGATTGTAAGGCTGAGAGCTGGGCCATCCTTCTCAGCAGCAATAAGCTGTTAGATAACAGGAGATTTCACAAGGTGACTGTGCCAAAGAAGTCTCCATCATCTACTGCATGCAGCCATCAAAAAGAATGAAGAAATGGTCTCTGAAGCTGTCTCCAGGTAGATATCCATTTGTTCCTAGCCTATAGCAGACAGTAGCACAGAATAAAATGTAGGTCACTAGCTAGATGGACAATAAAGCTGCAGAAGTGATGAACACCGGTGCCACTTGCCTTTCATACTGGGAATTGCCTACAGCTTGCTGTGTTGAGCCAGATGTGTTTCATCACATCCCCAGGATCCTGGCCACGCAGCACGCCAACCAAATCGCACAGTTCACTACACACGTGTGCTGTGGCAGGCACAGAGACCCAAACTGGGTCCAGCTGTGTTTATTCGGTCAGCTGCAGTGCCACAAAACACAGCTGCATTGATCAGGGTCCGGACACCTGGCTCCAAATAAAAGCAGCTCAGTAGCAAGAAGTTGGCCATCCTTGCTCCATGCAACTAGAGGCGACCCTGTGACCGAGCAGGGTCTGACCGCATCTGCCTCCTCATCCAGAGTGCTGCGAGAGGTTACAAAGGGGACATATCAAGTCAGGGTGAAGAGGAGGCAGCACACATGGATCACGGAGCCTGACTCAGGGTCAGGAGACCCAAATTTTCATCCCCACCCCACCTCTGGCTTGAGCTGTGCTGCAGGAAGTCTTTCCCCTTCCTGGTTTGTCCACGTTGCTCATTATTCCTGTCTCAATTGGAGTGATCTTCCCTCATCTCTGGTCCTTTCTGGCTTCAAGAAAACTCTTGGCAACCAACATCAAAAGTGTGGTTTTTCTTTCAGAAAAGCCTCCACACTTCATTTCAGATGTTATGGTTTTCATTTTCACATAATATACACTATGACTGACGTGTCAAAGCCATCATAGCCTAAATCTTCAGCTTTTATTTCTAAACTCACTATAAAGAATTGTTCCCTGCTACTGACCGAGTCATCTCCTCTAGATCAAAGCTTCTCCTGCTCAAATTGAAACAAAACAGTTTGGCATTTGACTCTTTCATCTAGAAGCCAGCTGTCTGTGCTAAGCAGTGCTCCCTTTACATATTCAGAATGGAATATTTTGCTTCCTTCTTGCTGTACTACAGCAGAGCAAGCTGCATGTTTGTGAATAACAGACGAAAAGTGAATGTATGAATGAGGGAAGGCAATGATAGAATCAAGGGTTGAAAGAAAATTTGAAATTCTAACCCAGAATCTGGGATTAGCAAACACATCAGCAACTGAAGAAGGTCCAGCTCAAAGCATCAGAGAAGCTGAAGATGTCATGGACCGATAGCGTCAGTGCTGTGGTGCAGGCTCCACTGCCAGCTCCGCACCCCTCAACACCAGCGGCGCTCAGCCCTCGCTGAGATCTCCACAGATGATTTGGCTGCATTTTCATAAAGCCCAGCTCCAGTGCGGTAGAGCATCCTCGTCTTTCACGGTCCAAATAATTATGTCTGGAGCAAGGCTCAGCCATGTCTGTGCTATTAGCTCCCAGAGCCGTTAGCATTTCTGTTTGGCAAACGAGTTGCCAGCTCTACATTCCTCCTCTACCACAAGTCGGCTTTTGTTAAAATTAGATTTTCTGGCACGTCAAAGGCACCTTTATCAATCGCACCAGAAGTACGGTTAAGTAATGTATCAATAAATATCAGTAAAGCTTGCAGTGAACCTAATACAAAACCTAGATCCAGTCTGATCCTTGCGGTCAGCCCATTGACTACGCTGGAGTGACACCAGGAATGAATCTGGCCCTTTCCACCTCCTCTAAATATGGGCCAACAGACATTCGTGTTTATCAGGAAAAACAAGAACATATGCTGAAAACAGAGCATTTCCAACAAAAACCTCAGTCCAGCATGGGAACAAAAGCAAAGTGCAAAGATTTTGTAGCTAATCAGGAGTGTCAGCGTGAGGTTGTCTGACCAGAGTGAAACATTATAAGAATAACCTAAAGAAAGCACTGGAGTATCTTCCAGACCTACACATTTCTTAATGGAGACACCAAGCAGCCGACTGATGTAAGAACATGTGATCTGGACATGGTACACAACAGTCGACGGTTCTTACCCTGGTTTTGGAGTAACACTGGTTCCAAAGAAACAGTAAAACAGCCCACATTAACTGCAAGGACATTCCATTTTATTACACGCACAGCACTACTAGCACACCCTACGTATGATCTTCAAACCCTCTCACACAAGTACTGTTCCCTGCGCTCGACACCTGGCTGTGGTCCTTTTGGTCCCCGTGGCTTTGACATTCCTGTGGGATTTGTGACTGACCACCACAAGAATAAGAAATAAGACTCACCGTAACTGAAATGCTGTCACAGCAGCAAATGAAGAAAACCCAGCACATAACCTTAGCGGGATGTCATTATTTAAGCCAAAGAATTGAAGGAAGGCTGACGTAGCTGGTCCAAAGGACCATGAAAGTTAAATCCCGTGCCGTTTATTACACAATTTCAGCCAGAGACAAGCCTTGCCCCTGGGTGCTGCCGCAGCACCCCGGCTGTGCTGGGCACGCAGGCGGTGGGGATGCCCGGCTGCGGGCGTACCTGTACTCCCGTCCCACCGCACCCCAGGACCTTCAGCTGGGCCACTGCCCAAAGCTCGCTGCATTCACTTCTGAGCAGTATAATAAAACTGTCATTGCTCTTTTGGTTTAAGAGCTCCAGTGAACTATCAGAATTAAAAATAAATCATTCTGGTTTGGGGAACGCTGAGCCTCCTGAGTCTAGAAAGCATTTGTTTCTCTTCTCAGCCAGACGTGGGAAATCAGCCTTTTAGGATAACGTACGGGAATTTTGATTGCCATTTCGCTTCTCCCCACCCCGCCAACTCCCACTTCAATTTCCAGAAATAGACCTCTTCTACAGTCAAAGAGAGCATCTGTTTGAACAACCCGATTCGAAAACTATGTTCACTGAAGTTAACTAGTGCAGAGTGCTAACAGACACAGCCTTAGAGCAGCTACATCCTTGCCCAGGTCTGTTCTGCTTCATATATTGCCAGTTTCTGCTGGCTCAGTATAAGGCAGTGTCACGCATTTAAATAGATTTGATGGGTATTTTGGCATATACAGGTGATTAAATCAAGAGCCCGCTGAGCTGAAAGTGTGACTAGCTACCATGATCCAAGCACCCAGATGAAAGACCACATTAACAGTGTCTCAATAGCTGTGGATCAGGAGAGACAGAATTACAACTCAATATCCCAAAAATCAAGAGTATAGGTTAGCATAACGAATACACTTCAAGACTGATTTTCAAAACTGAGGAATTTTCCTAGAACCAGGCCTTAGAGTTCACAGACTCAGACATAAGCCAAGCCACATTTGCAAGCGTTGATCTCATCAGTTACAGGGTCTGTACATTATTGCATTAGGACAACCAGTACCAAACAAGCCAATAATTCCTTTCAGCACCTGAAAGACAACCTAATTTCCAAAAAGTATCATCTCACTAGGGAAACAATGTCAAAGCTCTAGCTACAGCAAATTAAACTGACATCTAGGCGATGAGATAATATCATCAGTTAGCATTGCTCGTTAGAGAAAATTGAAAGACACTGTGAACGGATACACATGTATGTATCCTATAATATGACTGCAAAAGAGAAGAGGGGATAAAGTTGAAGCTGTAATGAGAACCTGTGTTTATATAAATAATACCATGCTTAACTCAAGAGTAAATCATTTACAAGTGTTGCTTTGCTAAATGGTACAGTAACCGACTTCTATTTTCTATCAGTAAGAAGAAACATGACCTTTTGGTTTTGTATTAAGGTGAGTGCATCTTCAGCGTAAACCTCAGAACGTTTGGTTTGCTCCTTATCCCATACAGCCCTGGTCCTGCAACAAGGCAGATCCTTGTCAGCAGAAAAGCTATGTGTATGCTTGGTGTACAGAAGTGGGATTGTATTATTAACTCCTCAGTGTTATGATTACTTACAGACAGAATCTAGTACCAGTTGATTATGACCACCATGAGGAGTTACTCCTCTCATTTTCCTGCAGCTTTCTCATAGACCAGCCAAAGGAGGCATCGCCAGATGAACTAGCGAGGGGAAGGAGGCAGAGCACACGCGAAGTTGCTCTGCAGAGACAACTTGTCCCAGAGGTTACTGGCTTTTAGAGGCACCACGACTGCATATAGGCTGAGTGTCACCACCAACTGCGTTCCCCTCCGACTCTGCTGCTCGGGGAAACAAGGCAGAAGCAAGTGGGGAGCACAAATACCAGGGTGGGGGAAAACCAAAACTACCCAGAACAGTCACACGCACATTTCACAGGTGACTTTGCACTGCTCTGAGGTACCTGTGACCATCTCTCAGTGAGAAAGATGAGGCTGCTGAACTCAAAGCGCCTGCAGCCCCAGCACAGGTTGCACTTACAGCCCCAGGCACCAACTGCAACACGCCCCCCAGATGAGGCAAACCACCCACACGGCCTGAAAAAATTCACGTAGCCACCGTGCTGCCCAGTAGACTCAAGACCCCTGCGGCAGCAGATGGTGGAGCGAGAGCCACCTCGCTGGGCATGCAGCCTGCTCTTCTTTGGCCTCAGGCTTGGGGACGATGGCCCCCTGCCTTTGCATCACATCTCTACTCAGACCCAATTCATACGGTTTCATGCACAACTCATTTTCTTTTAGCAAAGATAGCTGCCTTCACCCACAAGCATGTGGACACATACTGAATTCCTAACAGGCACCAAAAGCCTGGCTGTGGTTAGATGAGATGGATGCACATCCCACCCCTCAGCCCAACTAACAATAGCAAGGTAGGAAGAGCTCAGCTGCTTTGTAGATTAAGCCCGATTAGTCTAAGCAGTCCGCTTCTCCAGCAGGGCTTTACCATACTTCAGCAGCTGCCAAGATCAGGCAATCCTATAGCAGATGTGTAACCGTACATTACAATCCCAGCTCTCTGTATGCCCCAGGGTGATGGAGAAGTCTGAAAAGTATGACAATAAAAAGAGCAGAAGTTCCCACCATTCAAGACTACAAGGAAGATTTTTAGAGGTTGCAATAAAACAGAAAATATCCTTGAAGACACCAGATTTAAACAAAGGAGACAGGACATGCTCCCCAGCCAAGGCACAGGGATGAAGCCGCTGATGGGATGGATGGGGCAGATGGCCTCCAGCTGTCACAAGCCGCTGCAGAAGTCTGGGCTTGCCACATCTCTGCTTTTAAAGGCGACCCCAATTTCTACATTTGTGATATTCTGCCACCACAAGTGGTGGCCACCTAACTGCTGCGACTGCGTACATGTAACCAGCAGAGGCCAAAGAGCATCTCTGCATTACTACTGATTTCAGCTCGTTCACGGTGGGACCACCATAAGTCAGAGCTGTTTGGCACTGGGACCGACTGGACACATGTGCTGGCTTATTCCACAGAAATGACACATCAACAGCACTACTGGAAGGTGGTGGGGCTGCAGCTGGCTTGGTTGCATTCCTCAGCAGAAGAAAGCTCCACGTTTCACACACACTTGTGGAGAGACTTAGCTAAAGCCACTAGTGACATCGCAGAACCTTGTGCAACTCATGTTCTCTGCGAGCCAGCTCTTTCTTCCCAAGCCTTAATAGTTGTCATACTTTGTAGTGATAAATAGCAGTGATGAGATCTGCAGAGCTATGTTGGATAGGAGATTTCTTTGCAGATACCTTATCTCAGCTCACAGGAGCCTGCACACACGCTTCCCCTCGCCACCTGCCCGAGCTGGCTGCCTCGGAGCACACGCAGGCTCCAGGAAGGAGATCTCTCCTCACAGCAGCCCAAGGACTTGCTTCCCCATCTAACTCAGTCCAAGAGGGAAGGGCTCAAGCCACAACTTGAGCATGAACTGCAAGAATCTCCTGGCTCAGACCCACCTCTTTCAAAGCACTGCTGCCAAAGCGTTATGCAAACTTCTTCAAAAAAGCATCCCAACCGCTTAGCTGCCCACCGCTACGCCCCAAACTCAGGGCCAACTCTGGAGAGCCTAAATACATTAATTATTACTGAGGTTGGGAGTCTAAAGACATTTTTAAAAAGATTTATTCTCCTAAGTGACAAGAGCAAGTGGGAAAACGCCGTGCATCACCCCCGTCCTGGGGGCGGCTGCTGCTCCTGGTTAGCTCAGGAGGAGATGCCTACACTCGGAAATAAGAAGCCCACAGGCTGAACTGCCAGCTAAGGCTTGTGGATCCCTGTTTCCCAGGCTTTCTCTAAGCCTTGCACTACACTTTTATCCTAAGCAGATCCAAAGGAAAAATGAAAAGAAAGAGACATCAGAAAAACCTTTATGCAAGACAGAGCACAGTCCACCCAAGGAGGGGAAATACTGGCTTTTGTTAAGTTGCAAGTGGCCAAGTCCGTATGTTACGTGGGAGTTTCAGTCTGATCCCATAATTCTGAGATAGTTACTTCCAGACAGAGCTGTTTATAACTGAAGACAATGTTGCCATACACCAAACCATCCTCAGACATGCTTTCTATGGAATTTTGCCCATGAAGAAGGCAATAGGTCAGTGAGAAGNAAAAAAAAAAAAAAAAAAAAAAAAAGAGTATTTTAGTGAGTCCTGACCCTCATCTTTTGAACTTTAGACCAAACCAGTGCAGTTCCCAGGCCTCCCCTCTGCAGCACCCTGCCACACCACGAATCCTGCGCTGCCACTGCTGACCTCCACCGCTGCACCCCAGCCTGGGCGATGGCCAGCCAAACCCAATTCCTGCCACCAGGAATTACCACGCTCGCGCCTCCTTTAGCAACAGCTGCTCTTCGGCCCATCCTGGCCCACCAGCCACAAGTTTAACTATTGTTGGTGGGGTTTGGCCCTGGTTGTTCTCTCTTTTGGCTGTGGCTGGAGCGGGAAGCTGGATTGGGACCTAATGCTCAGCGCCGCAGAAGGGGCACATGCAGGCACAGCGCCAGCCCTGCTCCGCTGCAGCTCCTCAAAGGGCTCGGTTCTTCTGGCCACCCTTAGCAACTTGTGTTTGTTTTGGAGGGTTGGTTTTTTCTTCCTCCTAAAGCTCTGCTCCCTGGATTCAAGTCTTTTTTTTTATTAAATAAGTACTTTGGGTACCAGGAGATCAACATCTTACTGCTTAACACTTCTAAACAGATTTCTCTTTTGTGAACTTTTACAGTCATTCCTCCAGTCCACACAGGTTTTACCATGCACTGTAACACAGCAACAAGTTCCCAAATTTAACCTCTCCTCTTCAAATTGCAGCACAGCTCTTACAGTGGAAATACCTTCTCCCAGCTACTGCCAGGGAACTTGCCTGTTCACTGACACTTCCCCATCCACCCCCAAACCAGAGCCAAATAAGCGGTTCCAGCCCAGAAACTGGCTGTGTCGGCACCTGTACCAGCAGCTCCTTGGGCAAGACCATGCCAGAGACATCTCTGACCCACAGAGCTGTGCTGACACTCTGCAGCACAGACTGGACCAGTCTGTCTTGTCTGCCGACCCAAGAGGAAAGCACAAATGACTCAACTTCCAAGACAAAGTAAACACCACCACACAGGTTGTCAAACTGGCCGTGTGACTGCAGGATCCCAGTTTACCTGCTGGGTCTGGATCTGTGCTTCAGCCAGGCAGCTTCAGAGAGGAACACCTATGTCCCAGGTGCATGTGCTCTGCATCATTTTTCATCACCTCTGACTTTTGGTTCCCCAAGGTGTCCCCTACAGCTCTGGGCTTTCTGGTTGCTATTGCCTGAAGATGCACTTCTTCCCTGCCTCAGATGACTCCTGCCTTTCCAGAGGGTACAGCAGGTTATTTTGGGTTTACAGGGACTTCTCAAGAGAACAGCATCCCTAACTACCTCTGATCCAAGCAGAATGGTTGCAAGGAAGGCATTGGCCACCAGTTAGGGAGCTTGGGGTTCAGGTCCCGGATTTGCCATAAAATCTTAAGGGATTCAGTCAAGTTATTTAGATCCTTCATATGTTCTACATGTTGAGATGGAAACACAGTTGAGCAAGTATTCAGTTGAGCAGGTGCCCAGAATTTAGACTGAAAAGCCTGCAGTGCTTTGGTGCACAGCTCTGCAAAGCCTGGGCTGCCCAGTTGCTTGCTTGCTCCCAATCCACCACCACTGCTGGCAGCTGAAAGAACCAGCCACGCTCCAAAAAAAAA
>RSEF01000006.1:30538715-30590403 GCA_003993805.1 Himantopus leucocephalus
CCCCCCCCCCCCCCCCTTCTCCGGGAGCTGACCCCCGGCCCCACTCTCGGGAAACACCCCCTCCGGTGCTGGCACCCAGCCCGCCGCAGCCCCTCGCCGCCGCGCTTTCCCACGCGTGGGGACAGCACGCCGCCGCGCGGGTCTGCCACCCCCCACAGACCCTTCCCCACCAGCGCCGTCCCCGATGTGTTCCCCCCCCCTCCCCCGACGGGCAGGGCAGCGGTCCCCGCGGAACACGGACACGCGTGGGACACCGCCTCACCTTTGTATTTATCCATGGGGGCTACAGCACCCCGCCGGCTCCCGAGGGGCTCCGGGACACGGCGCTGCCTCCGCTCGGCTCCGCCGCCGCGCTCCTGTAGCCTCGTATTGCGGCGGCGGCGGCGGCGGCGGCGGCTCCCCCGGCCGGCCCGGGCCGCCCCGCCCCGCCCTCCCCGCCCCGCCCCGGAGCCGCGGAGCTGGCCGGGATCGGGGCTGCGGGATGGGGACCGGGGACCGGGATGGAGATCGGGCACCGGGGACCGGCCCCGCGCCTCGTCCCGCACGGCGCGGCGCGGATCCTCCCCGTCGGCGTGGGATCCCTCCGGCTGCCGGTCCCCTGGGAAAAGAGGAGGGTTAGGGCTGGGGACAGCAGGAGGAGGAGGAGGAGGAGGAAGAGGAGGATGCCCGGGGCGCTGGATGAGGCCGTGGGGTGGCTTCTGGGGCCCGTTGCTGCTCCCCAGCGCTGTGCCCAGGGCCGGGGTGCCCTGTCTGCTCCCTGTGTTTAGGATGGTGTTTGGCTGCAGCGGGGATTTGGGCACATTCAGAGACAGGCCTTGGTCATCCCAGGAGAGCTGCGTGTGGTCCTGGTGGTTCCCGGCACTAAGACCCCAGGCAGGAGTCAGTCGGCGACCCACCTCCTGCCCTGCTCTGTGCTGGCAGGCTGGAAAGTCGGGTTCTCCTTCCACCTTCCCAGGGCAGCTGCTGGCGGTAGCCCCCGAGCCAGTGAGTTTGCACTCTCCCTTTCCAGTGGCTTCATTAAGACTTCCAGGTAGGAGCTGCCTCCTGGATAGAGCAGATCTCCCAGGAAGCTGTCCCTGTCCTTGGGTTCCAGTAACGCTTTTCTTGCCTGACTTCCACCACCACAGAGAGCTAGTGTCCCCAAAGTGCTCAAATAATAACAAATGGAGAAGCGGACATCCAGTCTGACCTCAATATAAGGCACAGGTGACAACCTGACCCGAGGCCAATGTTTTGGAGACACTGCAGGAAATTAATGCTTATATCAATGATGAAAACATCAAAGGTTACAATAGACAAGGTACACAAGGATTATAGAGGAAGTTTTCTTTTGAGAATTAAGGTTAAGCCATCAGCCTGGGGCCAAGGGAGCCATACCTGCCTATCACAAGGCCTTTCGGGCAAGAGGAGAGGCTAGGGTCCGACCTGGATGGGCAGCTCCACTGCCCCTGTGGAAAGAGATACAACCGTTACCAAGAAAATCAACGGCTCTCCTTGGCAGCTGAACAATAAGGAACCAGAAGTCAGCTCTTTATGCACCATCACCATATCCACTGGCTGTCTGTGTGAGTATCTAGTCCTCCTTCCACTGAAGGACGAGGGTGACACCAGGGTCACACAAGGTCACATTGTTCTGAGGTTAATCCTCATCCCACGGCCTTGACCCTCACGGGACTCACAGGCCTGGGGGAAAAACCCAGACCCAGACCCAGACCCTTTGGGGTCTGGGAAAAAGCGAGCTTGGGCCTGGAAGATGGTGGTGTGGCCTGCAATGGAAATGAACCTTTTCCTGCAGAGAGCTGCATGGCAGATAGGTGGATTCCCCAAACCACCCAGCCCCTTGCACATTGACTCTGCTCTGCAAGCCGAGCTCTTGGCCGTCAACCTGCATCTAAAGAGCCTGGAGTACTCACAAATGGTCATTTCCACATGTCCATGTGAGTAAGGTGGCAGGGGGAGCATCATTGTTTCTGCGCAATAGCTGGATCGTGGTGTCAGCAAGGAAAGGACAGTTGGACAAAGCCAAAGAGAGGCTCACAGAATACGTATTTCCCAATTTTGGGGCCACTCAGCCCCCAGACCATTGACATCTGTGGTCCAAGGCAGCCTTGGGAAATGTTAGTGCCATGTATGTAGAAAAAAACCCAAGCCTCCATCATATGGGCCTCCTTACATTTTCCAAAAACAGCCCTATGCAGGCTCTTTTGGCTCACAAGGGAAGCGAGCAGCCGGGCTGGAAGGGCACTGTCCTGCCACTCATCAGGTCCCTGTGTGCCCCTCCTGCCCCCCACCCTCCCAGACTGTGCTTGACAGGGGTGACACCTCTCAGAGGATCTGCGTGCCAGGTGGAACCAGAAAGTGACTTTTGCCACACGGCAACTTTCCATATGAGAATAAGCGTAGATAAAGAGCTATTGCCGCTGAAGGACGCTGAAGCTGGAGCACATCTCGTCTCTTGCTGCTACATACCTACCGCACAAAAAGACAGGCAAGCCAAGTGCCTGAACCATCAGATCCAGCAAGCAGATAGCGGTCTTCAATGACTGGAGAAAAAACAGCTTAAATAAATGTATCTGTCATGTAGGAATACTTCCCTCAGAGCTCTTTCCAGCTACTTCTTGGCTCTAACTTTCCCGATCCAGCAGGGTAGGCCCCGATCTTGCAAACTTTTGAAGCGTGCTTGTATCTTGAAGCAGGTGAGTAGTCATTCTGAACTCAGCAAGACTAATTAAGGATAATACCAGTTAAACAAACTAATTAAAGATGATTTGAAAGATCAAGACGTCAGATACCTGTGATTCCTGTCTTCAGGCCCCAGAGCCTTTACATCCCCTGCTTGTTCCTTCCTTCCCCTCCTGGCCGTGATAAGGATGCTCTGGAATCCCAGGACTGCTGGCCAGCCCCATGGCAATTGCTGGGCAAGTGGCAATGGGACAAATACTAATGCCAGAGGAATACAAGTTCTTCCTGTTTGTCCCCTTCCTCTTGCAGTAGGAAGTACCTACTTTGGGATACTCTTTTTTGAAACAGGCTGTTGTTTTCCAGAGTTTAAAAGAACTGGGAATTACTCAGACCCTGCTTAGTGTGAGGAACTAATATTGCCAGCGGTGGTGCCGAAGTCTAGATGTTTGCCACTACACTCAGCTAGAGCAAATACTCACATACTGGTTTTCCTGATGGAGCTTCTTGAAACCAATAAAATAACAGCCATCTACCTGTGTACCCATGTACCCTTGCTTTTTCCCTGCTTACCATTAGTGATGATTATTGTTAGCGATGACTCAGGTGTGACAAGCCTTGAGGGCCAAGCTCATCCTGTTCGAGTCTCTTCTTTTTTTATGTGGCTGACATCCTATCCTTCAGTGCAGAGGACCACACTATCGATTACATGGTTTAATGTATTTTTCTCTGCATATTCATGCTGTATTAATAGGCAGTCTGACCTCTTGGGAGATTATCACCTTTGGCTAAAGTTCTCAAGTACCATGCTGTGGCTTTCAACCCATTTGGTCCTGCTTCTCTGGCCTTACATCCTGTCACTTTAGCACTTTTACTTTCTGTGAAACAGGAGTCAAGTATAAATTTATAAGTCTAAACAAACTCTATAAACAATTACAATGATTTGCTGAATACCTTGTGCAGAAACATGATCCTGATCCAAATGCTTTTCTTTTTTTCCCAAAAATTGACACTAAGCGGCTGTACCTTGCTTCATTAATATTATTGCAGTTACACTTACCTTTTGGCATCAGTAAAGTCTTTAATGTCAATATTTGTCTAAATCTTTGCTATGACTTTCTTCTCTTTGGTTGCATTAGACTTGCTCTTCCCCTGGTTTAAGCATGAGTCAAAGTCTGGTAAAAGTTATTGACCTCTCCAATGTGAAAGCTGGAGAGAATCCTACCACGAGAGCTTGTGTGCAGGTGTCTCCATGGACTTCAGGCAAGCTATGCTTGATGGAGACTGTCAGGAAGAACCACACCTGACTTGGACTGCGCAGAGCTGCTCCCCAGGGTATTTTCTCCCAGATGTTGTTCATGCCAATTGCAGCAATCCATAGTGCTTGGGCCTCTACCTTTCTTCAGGGAAAATATTCCAGCTGGCAGAACAAAAGGTAGAAATTTCTTCCACACATGAAGGGTATCTGTTGTTTCACAGGGCTTTTCTTTCTCTCTTCCCCATAAACTTATCAAGGCTGTGAAAACCTAGTTCAGGAGTCTAGACCAAGCTCACTCAGAAGTAAAATTAACGTGGTCTTGCTAAGCTCCTGAAAGATGGGGAGCCATGTCAAATACTTGATGTGTGCAGGCACATGGGGGACAGACGGAGAAAGAAGATGGCTTGGCAGACTAGGGTTAGCAGTGAGATGTGCTCAGATCAATGGTGGTGCGATGGTGTTCTCTTTTCTTCCAAATATCTCAGGTACCTATTTAGACAGGGCTGCAACATGTCTATGGACAGTTGTTGTCAAGCAGGCGCAGAACTATTTCAGGGTGGTTGACATGAGACATCTGAGCAGAGGTGGGTTTTATGACAGATCTGAACTGAGATTAAAGCTGAGGTATGTCCTGTGAAATGCAAAGAACTGAGGAAGCCAAAGGCTTCTTCACTTTGGCAACCCTGGCTGCAACACTGGGCTGTAATGCTGCCGTAATCTGAGGGGGGNGGGGGGGGGGGGGGGGGGGGGGAATTATTTTTGTCCATATGTGGATCCCTCTAAACAGCAACGAAGCCTGTGGACCTAGGCACAGCTGAGCCAGCAAAACAGTGTTGCTGTCTCTGAAAGGGAGAAGTCTTTTTCTCTTTCCTCCCCCTGCTTCTGGCCAAATGATCTCTCTCTTCCTAGCATCATTTCCACAGTTATTGGACCAACTTCCCTGCTGAAATGGTGGAAAACTAAAATGGCAGATTCTTATCCCAGTTGAGAAAGCCAAGTTGGGTTGCAGTAGAGTCAGGGAAGACTGCAGCAGTACCAGGTAAATGGCAAGCACCTGCAGCTGGAAGGAAGGAGAAGACCATACTAACATGTCCACACAAGCAGGTGGGACCACGCAGCTGGGACTAGGTAAGAGGGATCATCAGTCACAAGCCCAGCTGTCTTCTTGAAAGTCCTTCTTGATCTTCCCTCTAACCAGGAGCACAGAGCAGACACTGGCAGGAGTTCAGTATGTTTATGGCGGTCCCGCCAATGTCTTTTACTCCTCATCTGCTGAATCCTGCCTGTCTTCCAGAATTTCTGATTTGGGGGGTGAAGGGGACAGTTGTGTAGGGAAACTGAACTGAGGCCTCCATTTATTCCCCAGGGAGGTCTAAACAGCTGGATGCTGCTAACTGTCCTGATTCATATGGTCAGACTGTACATCCCATGCTGAAACCCTGAGCCACCCAGGCCCCAGGAACATGGTTTTGTGAGAGGACCTGTGATAAATGACATTGCCACGTGGCTTACTGCAGAAACGTGTTAAGGATCCCAGGATACCAACTCAGGAGCATGAGCAGCAATGAAACATCTTTCCCCAGAAATAACCTTCATGGTTGCTTTATAGCAGACCAGACTAGTTCCTCGGTTCCAGGAAGGCACTGGGAGCCTGCCAGGGCTCAGACAGTGAAGCAAGGGCGAGGAGAAACAGAGAGGCAGATGGGACGCTGTCTGGGATAGCATGGTTGTTACAAGCAAAACTGTTTGGTGGAAGTGGAGTGAGTACTCTGTTGCAGAACATGACATGAATCTTTCACCTTACAAGATTTGCAAGCATCCTGTCTATGGGTGTCCCTTTTGAGGTCTTCTTGCTTCCCCTGTGAAGCACTTCATGATTCTGGCCATAAAAGAGAGGACCACGTTCTCCCCCAGCCTAAACTGGTCTTACAGTGGTGTTGCTCTACTGACTCCTGTCCAGCCATTTCTGACTTTCACCGATGAAAGGCAAGACAATCAGCCCTAACACAAACAAAACCAGAGCTGTTTAGCTGCTCAGTTATACAAAAGCTTAGTCGCTGATACATTCCAGCAATGTTTTGGATTCTCTTAGACATTAACTGTTTCAAAAGAGCGTGGCTGGGAAGAGGGTGGCTGGAGGGAGGGGGGGATTTCCCATTAAGGACAGCAGGACCAGATGTCTTTTTGATGAGCTTCTCTTGGCTTCCCATTCTTTGACATTTCCTTTTCAGTTGTTGGGTCCAGACCAAATTACAGGGAGCTCTAATAGCAGGAATTGTTTTCTTTCCCCCGACAGATAGAGTACCTTCTTCTGGCCAAAGTATGAGACATGCTGACCAGACAGCATGCTCAACAGCCGGGGCATTTGTTCCTCCTGGAGCGATTCCTTCCTTATATTTATTTTCCACTTCAGACCCTCTTCCCCCTCCAGAGAAGCCCCTCAGCTTTCCTTTGACAGTGTTCAATACCAGTTAAAGAAGTAAAAAGTATTCTTTCTTCCCCTCCCCTCCAAACTCCACACGGGGATGCTCACACCAGCAGACCTCATTGGGTACCAATACACACTATTTTGAGATGTAACACTCACAGGCGCCACAGGATGTGGCTATCAGCTTCCTGAGTTTCTGATACAGATTTCTGATACATAACAAGCCATGGTCCTAGTTTTTGAGGGAATTGGGTGGGAAATCTTGGCTTTCAGCTGAACAAATATTAGAAACTTCATCCACACTTACGGATTTTATCAGTAAACAAATATTGATCAAAATCTTTCCCGAGTTGTTACAAAAAACCCTGTGTGGAGTATCAAGCTGTCAATGGAGGACTTGCCTCGACGGAGCTGAACTCTTGGCACCTTTCAGCACCCCTAAAACTTACCCAGGCGAGAGGAAAAACCAGTTTTATCAAAATATGGGAAAACATTAATTTTTATGTCTTGCTACATTTTCACTGGGATTTTTTTAAGCCTCCCCCACCACCACCGCAAACTGTGGTCTGATGTCAACTGGGTGCTCACAGAAGGCTTTTTATTTTGACATTTTTCCCAAAAAGGAGGTTTTTTCAGTCCGCAGCTTTTTCTTTAGGCCTAAACCACTTCTACTCAGCCAAAGTCAACAAGCAGAGCACACTTCTGAGGTCAGCGCTGCTGAAGTGGGAAAGGGAAAAGAACGAGAACCTGTGGTCCGTACGGGAGAGCACCAACAAGCTGCAATTTGTTTCGGTGGAGGCTAAGTACTACGGAGGAGTCCAAGTTTCCTGCCCAGCCCCCACGTCTGCTATTGATATTAAATCTCGGGGTATGCCAAACTACCTGCCAAAGTGGAAGTAACTACCAGGTAACAGATCTCACCCGTATCAGTCAAATCTTCCACTTTTTTTTTTTTTTCCTGTGAAAAGAGATTTAATTAAGTCAAGAAATCCGCCTCAATAAATACCAAAAAATGCAGTTTCCCTTTTCCCACGTAGACCCATGGAGCTGAATTTCTCCTGCCTTCCCGACTATCATTAAGTATTCTGTTTAAATAGGCCAGCTTCATGCCATCTATAATGAAGTTATAGTGTATTGCTCTGTTATGAATGATGAAGCTGTTGTGTCCTACGGGGAGAAAAATCGCTGTAATCCAACTTTCCTTTTGAAAAGGCCTAATGTATCCACATGAGATCTTCTGGCAGAGACAACTGAGAGAATATAAATAGAAGCTTAAAAGAAGAAGGAGGGGAAGGGGAAAATAACTCCAACAGGGCTGAGTAGCTGAAATTCACAAGTTTAATAGGAAGATGGATGACTGAAGAGCCTGTTCTGTGACACAATTAGGACTTTATGTAGGCCTTTTTCAATTATTTGTAGCTGACAAAATATCACACAAAGGCTGTTTCACACTGCAGGCCAGGTGCCCAGAAATGGGTTTTTTGGAGGCGGGGAGCAACTGGGAGAGTCGCTCAGGGGCACAGGCCACTGGGGTCGCCACCAGCTAAGTTAGGCAATGGTGTGTGTCACCTTATGCACAAGTGGCAGGAGCCAAGAGTGTCCCACAATGCCTGAGGACCCTGTACAGCCAAGCCGTCATCTGCCCGTCCCCAGGGAGTGCACAGCTCCAGCCACAACAGACAACGTGGGGTGGGAGGCGACTCTACAAGTGCATACGGTCCATCTTGGACCAGACCTTTCCAGTCCTCCCCACAAAAAGATACAGTGAGGGGACATGCGGGTTCCTGCTACAGGAAGAGGTTTCTGCTAATGGGCAATTCTCAGTACTAAAGTTACATCAAGATATCTTGTCCAGGAGCCTGTTCAGTGCAGGTTCTGACCCCTCCTAGCTTCTCAGTGGCCACTCACCAAATACTCTTGTTGCTGTGACACTTTGTTCTCAGCACAAACCTACCACAGTCAACCACCAAGGAAGGTTGCTTGAAATAACCTGCCTGTGTTTGCACGCAGCGCTCACACCTTCAGTTCTTCACTGCTGCAGCTTAAAGTGGTGACATACAGCAGAGTAGTGGTGGTGAGCAGTAATGGCTTCAGTATCTCCCACGAGACCTGCAGAACATCTTACCAAACCTTCTGATTCTAAGTGTCTTGAATTTGCTTTGGTTTACTCCATTCCACAGTGAGCTAATCTGACTAAAGAAATCTTAATTCAGGCTGAAAATGCCCAGAGGGGGGTTCATTAGTAAATTTAGTTTAGTTAATTTTGGGTGAACTCGCCTGGGTGTCCCCATGAGGAGAAAGCTAAGCTGAATCCCAGGACCAGTAGAGGGGTCAATTCTGCTTTGATGGAACTGTGGTGGGGCAGGTCCAAGCCTGCGGGAGCAGACACAGGCTCCCTACAAAGCAGGGTAATGGACGTGTTTGTCCACATGCAACAGTCTGACTGAGGAAAGAAAGACAAGATAAGAGGAGGAGGGTTTGTGGAGAAAAGGGAGTCACATTCTGAATGTCCCCCCTCGAGGGAGGTGACTCCAGAGGCAAGAGGAGAATGGGGGCAGCAGCAACAGGCAGGGATCCTTTGATCAGCATTAGCCCTTACTAGCGCAAGATTGTCTCTAGGGAGATGCTTCCCTGAAGGTTCGTTCTGGACTCCAGTCTTCAATGAATGGTGTACAAGTTTCTTCGAGGATCCAGGTGGCTCAGTAGTGCCGTCACTGCGTGAAGGAGGCATGGGGCAGAGCCCTCCCTGTGCCCGCAGTCGCAGTGGCTCAGGGCACTCTTCCACCACGGCCTCCTTAGGGTCTCCCCACAGTCTCCCTGGCCCTCAGTGGGACGGGGAAGGGCCAGGGCTGCCCAGCAGGACAGCAGCCGCTGTGACTTCAGCTTACGTCCCTATGGACTTGCACTTCTAAAGGTGTTTTCAAGTTGCTTAAAAACATGTTGCCACTGAATGGTAATGCCTTCCCTCACCCCTTCCCTTATGTCAGCACTAGCAACAGGTTGGCTGCACGGCGAGGCTGGCAGGCTTGCTGTTACAACTAAAAGCTACTCATTTTTTCCTCATGGGGTCAGTTTTTCAGCTCGCTTTCCCCGCGGTCAGGTGGGTGATCTGTCTGCCCTGGTGGTAATTCCATTGTCGCTTGAGCTGGCAGAACACAGGAAAATTCTCTGGAGGGTCCTCTGCTGGGATCGCTCCCGAGGGAGAAAGAGCACAAACGTACATTTCAGGAAGCCGAACAATTAGTTACGGAAAAACCAAACCTTGAGTGCCGAGAGTTCAGAGCAATGTTGGAGCGTTGAAGCGGTGTGCTCGGGGCTGCCTCAGCACCCTGGCAGACCATTTAGATGATCCCATATTTACTGGCCTCCGCAGAAGTTTATTTTCAATTACCTACTATTGTTTCACAAACCTGGCCAGTAAGAGGATNTTTTTTTTTTTTTTTTTTTGGAAGGGGGGGCAGGTAGAGGAAACAGCAAAAGCCAAAACATAAAAATAAAACACACACTTTTAAGTGATTCAAAATACCAAACACTGGCTTTCCTCCTCCCACAATATCTGTGCTCTTAAACACATCATTACAAGAGGAATTATTCATGTAGTCACATCGATAAATCTTACTGAAGTCCTTTATATTGCAGTCCTCATTCATCTAGCTGGGACTCCTCTGTAAACGATAATTAGGGTAAGAGCTAACTGAGATACCACAGAGTTTGCTCCTGGCAGTCATTTAACATCCAGCATGGTATCAAGGCTGTAAAGGAGGCATTTCTCAGCAGCAGTTCATTCATTGTAAAACCTGTGTCGATTATTAGCTTGTCTCCTGTTTCACAGCAAACGCTTAGGCTCACATAAAGACCTCAAAGCATTTGTCAATGAATTCCTTGAATGGACTGGGCTGCATTTTGTTTTCTCTGCAGCCCCTAGCCGAAATCCAGAAGAGTCAGCCAAGGGGGAGCACTGTTTCCCTCTGGCAGCCTTACTGGGCTAGTTCTGAAGAGAGGGTTGGTTCTACCATCAGCTCTCCTCTCCCAATACCTGGTGCTGTGGAGCCTGGGGTAACCCAAATAATGGGAAATAACTGATCTACTCCCAAGGATGATGTGGAGACATCCAACAGCAGTCAGCCTCCCAGTCAGTCTTCTCCTGCCAGACCTAACTTGCCTTTTGAGGGTCCTTCATTGGGCTGCCCAGGGATGCACTATTAATTTAAATCCAGTCCCTTACTCTTGTCAACTATGAAGACTGGGAATTTCACTAAGAAGGGCTCTAGTCTGTGGAGACTGCCTTCTCCAGGCTTATTTCCAGTCAAAATTGCCCCAGTTTTAGCAAAGACATTGTAACACTCAGCAAGGCACAAGTGCTTCGCAGAGGCTCTCTCCCATCTTTGGCTCTGGACACTAATCTAGCGCAGACGGTATGGGTCTCAGGGCTCAACCCTTTCTCCCTCCACCCCAACACCCATACAATTATACTTTTCTTAATTGACTTCTTAGTAATAGCAGGTGTGATGGTACTGCTGGAATTGAAGGAACTACAGGAGGGCCACCACCTGCCCTCTCTGCCATGGACTTGAGCCTGTGATTTCATGACACAGTGTGCAATATCCCTAGCAGCTTAACGTGTTCTGCTCTAGCTCGTTCTTCAGACCCCGTTGTCAACTTGCACCCACCCCATTTTTCATGCCAGCACAACTGTTTTGTGAGGCCAATGCTTAAATCAAAGCAGCGAACTGAGTCCATTTAAAACAAAAAAAACACCCCAACTCTATGCGATGAAATAAAAAGTAAAAAATGTTTTTTTAAGCAGGATCAGTTCCCGAATGTCACTGAGAGCGACCCCACAAGCAGTCATGCTGACATATCTGATGGCAGGAAAAAGCTGTGGGGGCGTGGGAATACCTTAAGCTCGCTGAACAGCCGCCCAGTGCTTTGTCTTATGAAATCACAGCCCGAGGAGAGACTGCGTTGTGCTGTTTTCCTGCTCCCCCTCTCTTCCTTTCCCCCCGAACCCTTGGGCCCCCATCACTACCATGACTACTACAGCCAGTCCGGGATGCACATTTTAATCTGCAGTGTGTATATAACAGAGAGCTGGAACCAGTGGCTGTCTGAGACCCACCTGACCTTTGGACGTACAGCAAACTTCCTGCTCCAGTGCTGCCGGCTCTTTAATCTCCCAGTCCTTAAAAAATAAAAGTGAGCCTATGTGAAAAAATGCTTTGTAATGGGAACTCCTGGAACAACTTTTCTCTCTCGCCCTCTGACTGAGCCATAGAAAACAGCAAATATCTCTCCCAAGAGTCCTTTTTTACAATAGAAAAATGGCAGGCAAAACTGAAGTTTCATTTCCCAGCCTTGGACTCAGCAGCAGACAGGCACAAAAGCTACAGAAAAATAAAACCACCGGGGGAAAAAACCCACTCTTGTTCATTCAGAGTTTGGGGAGATTTTTGGTGGGGAACAAGCTGCTTCTGACAGTAGAGCAAGTCACATTTGGGAACTGGGTTTCTCTTTTTGCAGGAGGAAGTGGTCTGGGGCTATATACTTGACAGCAAATTAGCATTGACATTTGACTTGTTTTGATCTGAGCTATTTACAGTGGTATTATCTGTGTATTTTTGACATGCTGTGAAGATTCCCATTGCCAGATGCCTCTCGATGCCTGTAGGATGCAGTGCATTCCACAGTCATTACTCAGGGGTCATAAACCTCACATTATTTGTGGGGAGGAGGGGAGCAGGGGAAAATGGTCTAACAATTAAAAAAAAAGAAAAGAAAAAAGAAACCCTGGACTTAGATTTCACTGGGCTTGTGTACTTAACTGGAGGGAAATTAAAAATGTGCTTCGGCTGGCTGGCACTGTCTCACTGCGGAGCTGATGACTGGAATGGATCCTTGCGGATTTGCTCTACACACAGCAGCGCATTCATGGCCATAATATTCCCAACTGCTCTGGGCTGGGGAAGGCTGTAATGGAGCAACCGCGCCGCTGAACTGCTGGGTCAAAGATCCCCAGCTGGGGGACTGCTGCTTAGGCCCTCCAGAGCTTGGGTTGGCAGGACATGTCATGGGGCTGGCACCACGAGGTGAATGTTGCTACAGGGAAGGAGCTGAGACTCAGGCAGTGGGTTTTCAAGAGTAAGTGAGACTGATTCAGAAGGGAGACTTTGGGTTTTTTTCTGTTCTATGGTTGGGTAACTTTCAAGAAAATTTCCAGGTCCAAATCATAGACCTACACTTGTGGCTTTTTAAGCAGATACTCCACGCACAGACCTTCCTTGCTCCCCAGCTGTGTGGAGATGCCCAGGGAGGCTGACAGCGGATGCCCAGAGAGCACCTAACATGGAAGTGCTTGGGGGTGGCAGGCTGGCAGGCGGTGAGTGGGGTCCTGCCCTGCAGAGCAGTGAGGAAACCCCTCCCTGATGTCTGGTCATCCAGGGGAAGGAGAAATAAACAGCACAAACCTTTTTGAAGAAAGGCCTCTCCTAAGCTCTATATTTGCCTTTCAGATGAACAGGCCGACATTTAAAAACATCCCTGTGTCTTCCTAACTCTTCTCTGGCTCAGGTTTGCCCAGCGCTTCCCACCGGTAACCTGCACAGCACCACGTGCTATCAGCTGAGGTTTGCTCACAAGCGGCAAGGGTCTCCTTAAAACCCTGACGTTTCTCAGTGTTGGTCCTAAAAAGAAGATGATTGATAGAAAATGTCCTGAATGTCCGGTTATTATGTCCTCATTCATGCCTGGTCTGACAGCAATGAGGGCTGTGAACTGGCTGGGCAGGAAATGTCAAGAAACATGGAGCAAACAGAGAAACCAGGGATACTGGAACACGTGCGCTGACCTGCTGAAGTCCATGGGCTTACATGCCTGTTGAAAATTAGCCCACTAAATGTTCAAAGCAGGGGTCATCTCTGCCCTGTACTTACAAATGGTCCAGTTCAGGATTAGGGTTCTTCCAGCTAGGCACTGCAGCAATATAGATAACAGAAAAACTGGATTTAAATATTTTGCTTAAGTGTGCTTCTGCCCCTCACTGTGTCATGTTTCCAGCAGCTGCGATGGATGAATCTGATTTTCTGATTTTGATTTGCTTTTGTCACACCTACAGCAAAAGTACAATCTCTACGGTATTCCATCCAAAGAACGGAAGCATCAAACTGCCTCCAGCTAGCTTTGGTGGATTTTTCCATAGAAAAGTTTGTCTTGTGCAAGTTCCAGCACAAATATAACACAGCAAAAATCTAGGCATGGCCTGGGAAGTGCATGGGGCAGATACAAACTTTGCTAAAGACTAACTCCACGGTGGTGTTGAATTCCCCACCTCTTGCGCTCCAAGCAGGAACCTGAGCCCCAACCTCATCTGAGACTCAGTCCTTAGATGTACCCAACGCAACAACCTTTGTTGTGAGAGAGAACCTGTGTAGAGTACCACGGTAGGGCAAGGGCAGGGATGACTCTCAGAGGGCTGAGGAGTGGAAGAGAAGATGGGGAACACATCTGCAGGGCACAGATCTCAGTGCTGCAGGGGCTTTCTGTAGGCGCAAGGACGCTGTGCAGGATGTGTGCTGCATCACTCCTGCCCCTGAACAGAGGGCTGCAGCTCAGATGATCAACGGCCTGAAGCAAGATTCTTTCCCACCCCCTTTGAGTTTTTTTTAGGCTTGATCCCCAGTGGCTTCACTTCAAATAGTAACACCACCACACCCCCCTCCCCTTTAACAAACAAGCCCAGAGGCCAATCCTAATGAGGCTCCCGCTCTGGTTGCTCCAGGTCCCATAACTGCAGGAGGCTCAAATTAATTCAGTGAAGATTTTCAGCAGGTCATCTAGAGAGCTGTGTATGAGCAGCTTCTTTTCCAGGCGATATCTACATGCAATAACGAGTGAAGTCCCTTGACATGTTTCTTCTGAGGCACTGACAGGAATTGCTATAGATTCCTCTGAGGTGCAGTGTGCTTAATTCTGCTCCCACTGCTGTCTGCTGGAGACTCGGGCATTCAGCACATTCGTAGGTGTTTTATAGCCCCATTTCCTTGAATGGACTCATCCCCTACCTTCTACACTCAGGCCAAGGCTGGGCGGCTTTAAGCTCCAGGTAATTAAGCAAACACTTAACTTTAAATGCTAAGACACATACATGTCTTTTCAAGTCAGGGACTAAAATTGTAGCTGAAGTTGCAAGGATAAAGAAAGGAAACCATTTAGCCTGTGAAGCTCATGTAACAGCATGACCTAGTTGACCTCGCTGATATCTCAAGTCCTTTTAAACCACAGACTGACCACACAAAATTAACACTCCTATGTGGTTTGTATGACTAGCTATTTCTAGTGACCTAGTTATAGGAAGCCTTGCGTCCAGTTTCAAACCTTGTATCATAATTTGACTGAAGCTGTGCAACTGTTCGTCTGTCTTGCTCTGGTCATTCATGCCTCACCTCGCTCTCGTGAGAGCACATCCTGTTTTGTAAGAAGACTTTGGTATAGCTCTGCAAGATGAAAAAAAATACAAATAAATGAGGCAACATGAATCCAGCAATTAAGAATAAAGCTCCAAACTTTATTCATTGACTTGAGTACAACAGTGATGCAGATTACAGTGGCACAGGAGTGCAATATGTGCTGTTTGCGGTATGACAGTGGAAACACTAATTGTACAGAACGGCAACCCAGCTCAAATTTTCATTATGCATACAAGCAGACTTACTGTACAGACAAGACATTGATTCACTTCTACAGAGACTCAGAAAGAGAGCTGTCTCACAGATGAATGGAAAACACAGGGACACCTCCCCAGAACGCTGGTTTGTAACGTGTGGAGGGAGGAGAAAACAAAAATAAAATAATAAAAAATCCTATTGCCAAAATCTACCGATTTGAAGGAAAATATACCTTTGAAAAATTAGTTTCAGTTTCCAAAGCTTAAAAAAAAGCTCCCAGCTGTAAGGCCCCCTTACAGGAAGAGTTGTCAGCAATGACCAAGCCGCACTGCTTGGACAGGACTGATCGGGTAATGGCATAGACAGCTCGCTGCTGAGAGCGTACACCGCAGTCAGGGGCTTTCCTGGTCTAGCCAGCCGAGAAAGAGCCTGCTCCAAAGCCTGCGGATGTCAGTGAGAGGCTCCACTGATTTCAGTGGTTTTGCATCTGGGGGTGGGAAGTGCTTTCTGAAAGGTGTTCAGTGACAAAAGCCCAGGCAAGTGTCCAGTGGGACCTGTCAAAGCGCCTAAGGGAGCTAGAGACTCAGCCTGGTAAGGCACCGCTGGAATTCCCATAGCTGCTTCTGCTGCCTGAAATACTTCCTTTCCTAATGCCTAGGAGCAAGGTCCTGTGGGCCTCAGCTCTGCAAGTCCTGGGAGCAACGCTTCTATTAACTGTGGTGATCCTGACAAAACAGGTTACCGTTTGCATTCAGTCATCTCTTTTTACCTCAAAAGAAAGATCGCAATGCACATGGAAGGATTATCTCTTCACATGGACAAGCATTATTTAGCAAATCATTAGTAGAAATCTATTTCCCTGTTAGAAGCCCTTTGGGCAACAAATAATTTATTTTGCATACAGGCAAACAACGTTAATGGCCAATTATATTCCCACTTCCTGCACTGATGCTTACATTAAAATTAATAATACTTATTCTCTCCCTGCCAAATGCGGGCATCACATAGCTCCTGCCAGCAGAGTTGTCTGACTAAAAACTCTGTATCTTTGCATTGTGATGGATTCTTTTTTTTTTTTAATTTTATTAAGCACAAAAAAGGTGTGTGGGAGGAATCACAAGGCAAAACTCAGCAGCCAGAGCAGTCCTGCAGCCCGCAGCGATAAGATACACTGAAAGAGAAAGGTGCATTGTACTACTATCACAGTGCTCGGTAGCTCTCTTTAGCTCTTCATTACGCAGCAATGGGGTAAAAGCATACCACGTATTGTCAAAACCAACCCTTGCTACGCGTCTACCCTGAAGACTATGCTGGACTCCAGCAGGTGTGTTGACAGGGCCAAAAAGTTTGACAGGGCGCAAACTGGACCATGACCTGGGGCTACCTGAATGGGGAAGGGGGCTGTGGAGTCAACCCTAAGTGTCTCTCTGACATGGGAAGATGACTGGCATTTCAGGACAGATTAGCTGATTTTCTTGTTTCCTGCACATGTTTTATTGCATCACCATTAACATTGACTGGTATTTTTTACTGCCATAGGTAACCTCCAGGATGTGGACAACCTCCTCCACGAATACCTTCTGAAGAAAAGCAATGAATCATGGAGTGGGAGAAAGGCCGGTTTCCATTTAGTCCATTCTACAAGGCTATGGCCCAAATATGCCAAGATCTCCTCCTAAGCCAGGATGAGCCAAGATAAGTCATTCCAAGATGAATTTAGAGGATGTTCATATTTTTAGCATTTTGGGGGTTAATTTTTCTGTCACTTGTAACAGCTTCATACCATTAATTTCAGTGTAGATGCTCATAAGCTATGGCCTCCAAACTTGACTTCTCCAGTTTGAAATAAGTACCACAGGCTCATGCCTGCACTTTCTTCTAAGTCTGCTAAACACCACCCTGGCAAACCCTGGAGAAATCAAGCTTATACCAGCCCTCCTCATTTCCAGAACTTAACCCTTCTCCATGCATCGATATTACCTGACACGGCATAAATACACCAGGAGGAGTATGGCTCGCAAGGAAGGGTTTTCACTTACAAATGCGTCTGATTTCAGCGTAACAAACTTTTACAAAAGAGACTCCTAGTGACCTCCCCTGAACAGCAGGATGTCTGAACTGCATGGCTGAGAAAGGATTTCCAAATTGCAACTGGGAAAGGGCAGTGAGCACTTCAGTGCTGGGCCCACAGACTTAGGACTATGTATAAGACTTTGTAAGGAGAGATGACACCTGTCTTGCAGAAGTAAAAGCACTACTGGAGCCACAGAGCTAGCTTGTCCCACATACAGCTATTAAGAAACTCACTGTTTTCCTAGTCTAACCTTTCACAGCACACTGCAGCTATGTCCACAATGCGTCACAAACCATACTTAATGAAAGGCTACTAATGAAACTGAAAACAAGTATGTTTCTGGGATGCCACTAAAACCTGTCTTAAATGACACCAGCATGAGATGATAACAAACAATTAAAGAAAAAAAAAAAAAAGAAATTCTGTGAGCAAACTTCCCAAGAACTTACTCTTCCAGTGGTACAGGAAGTTTAGCAGGTTTGGGATAGGACACTGGCAGAGTTGAGATGCTACATTCAGCTTCCTGAATTGAGGCCATAATAGATCACATTGCTTCATTGAGAAATAGCGGACAGTTCAGTAATTTCCAAATCTCTTCTTCAAGTTGGCTTAATTCTACTGTCTTCAGAGATGATAGATTTATTTATTTCAACATATTTATTCCAACTTCTGACTCGCAGTAGGCTGGAACTTACACTACGTTAAGGCACGGGTATAGAGGGTATGGCCAGCTGTTCCCACTGTAACACAGAACAGTTCTCTAGTTGTTCATATGGAAATTATCAGACCATTATCTGGAGAGGGCACAAAACCCAGTAAGTCAGATCTCTGGATTCCCCGCTAGAATGAAGACTACTGCACAGGGTACTACCCTTCCATCTAAGCACTGCCAGGGATGGGTGCTGCAAATGTTCACACGCGCCCGAGGAGGCCTTTTAAATGATACCACTTGTGGCCAACCTGGCACTTCCACGATGTGGGAAACTGACCCTGCCTTTTGCACGCTCAATACATCACAGATACCCACAAGCCCTGCAGATACAAGCACATATGCAAGTGACAACCTTCATAACTTAATGACTGCTATCTATTCAACACTACACGCTATTTGGAAACTCCAGGTTAACTACTCCCATAGTATCTCAACTCCAAATGGGGAGTGTGCGTGATACATGTGCACCTGTGTTTGAGAACCTGCATCTGTACATAATCCCATTTTGCACACATGTGCCGTTATTTAGCAATGTTTTGACAGGTCTTTGCTCTTATATCACTCCTAAAGCAGAAAAGGGGAAAAAACAAGAAAAAAGCAATCAATTTTCAGTCTTCTTGGCAATGACATTCTGTTGACAGCACTGAGTTTGATGGGACTTTATCAGAAGCTTGAACCCTTTGTGGGAGATAGAAGAATGTAAGCATGTACTTAAGGCATATTCATAGAATCACAGAATGGTTTAGGTTGGAAGGGACCTTTAAAGGACATCTAGTCCAACCCCTGACATGTCTCAAGGGAATATTGAAGCAGGGAATTACAAAGAACTGCCCAAGAAAATGCTACTCGATTGATACTAGGAAAATTATTCATTGCTTACAAAGAAAATTCTCCCTGGGGCTACATTTCTGTTTTTATTAGGTGGGAAGACCAGATGAAAGAAAAGAAAAAGCTGCAGTGACAATTGCTAACAGCCCACTGCAGAAAACACCACCCCCCACTTCCTGCGGTTGGCTGCAGCATGGTTTTTACGGACAGGTAAATAAAACAGTATTAAGTCTGGTGCAGAGGACTGTGAACTGACTGACTATGCTCCACACCAGTGAGATGTGAACCAGGAGTGGCTCAAAAATCCAGTTAGAGATTAATGGTTTCTTCGGCATCTAAGATGGCTTCTTTTCATTCCTACCCAACCTGCAATTGCAGCTTTAAATTCTCAGTTGATGAGGCAGATACAAATTACCATGTCATTCTTCACAGGCTAGGAGGTTGGGTTCTTTTTTTAAAAAAAAAAAACTTTTTTNGGTTTTTTTTTTAAAAAAAAAAAACTTTTTTTTTTCTTTTTTTTTTTCTTTTTCTGGAGAAGAGGGAGAGGAGAGACCTGGCTTAGTCATTTCTGAAATGACTGGGTAGTGTATTCATATCTGCTGTGAGAAGTTCAATAGTAATCTAGACATGGGGACAGAAAAATGCAGACTGGCAGCTCACATCCTTGAGAGAGCAAATCTTCAGATCAAAAAGGTTTATTGTCAAGGTGACTTGGGCTAAAAGACCCGTAATGCCTACTGTGTTTGAGAGGCAGCAGCACAGTATTATCTATAGGATGTGGGCTGACATAATTTTCAGAATTTTCATACTTCAAATGCATTAAAACTCAAATGTTCCTCTCAAAATTAAGCCACACCCTGTAGGTGACAAACACTGAATTTCTGAGATTCCAGCTTCAGAAAGCCTGTGACTGCAAAACACTGATGTTCTTTTGTCATACGGATTTGGCTTCAGCAGTCACTTGATGCTTTTCACGGCAACACACTCACAAATGCATTTCAAACTGCCAGTGCCCCTAACATTCCCATTTACTTCTCAGTGTTCCTCTAAAAGCCATTCAGATGCTTGTTCTGAAAAATGAAGTAAAACATGTTGAACTGATCCTTGCTGCAATCTCAGAAAAGTCCGGAGAGCTTACTCACAGTCGCGTGTGTCACAGTGTTCACTAAGGACTTCGGTTCAGTGGGGACTGTGATGCCAGATCTGCACGGTAGCATATTCTCCAACTTGTCCCATGGACTCACCATTCCTTAGCCCTAGGGACATGGAGCAGCTGCTGACCCCTTGTATTTGTCTCTCACATACGGAATCTTCAATTCAGACTTTATCAAAGGAACCACAGTGATATGTTGCCACAGGACTTCCTAAACCAGCAAAGAAGAGGCAGGATTTGGGCTGTCCTGCAGATTTCATAGTGAAATGACATTTTGTGATATAGAGAGCTCAACACAGTGATACTGAATCTCACAACTACAAGGGACTGTTTCCTGTTCCTGACTTCCAGATTTTAACACCAATGTCTCATATAACAGAAAATACAAAGGTTCTGATGTCTCCAGTGCCAAAAGTTTCTGCATTAAAAATGAAACCTTGATATTCTTTGACAGACACAGAACCTAAATGACCCTCTCCCATCTCAGGAGGCGGGTTCATTAGTGCAGTATGCATTGGCAGTTAAGCACCAAGGAAGAGAAAAAGCTGACCTTGCAGCCACAACGCATTCATTCAATTACTTTGGTGCTCATGTCCTCCTCTGTATAGGACTTGCCCAGAAGCAGTTAAGGTATATACAGGCAGTTTTTTAAGCTGCAGCATATTGGAAGAAGACTGAAAGCAATAAGGAGTTCAATGCAGCTCAGAAACTGTCTTGCATGATTACTCTGTCTTCAAAAACCAAGTCAGGCACAAAGGGAAATAAAAATAACCAAGGCTGGAGCTTTGACGCTTCAAGAGAGGGAAAAAAAAAGTCTGTGCCCTCTTTTCCAAGCACAAGTGAAAAACTACATTAACTAAAAAGAGTGCTTGGCCCCATGCACTGTGCCATATTGACAACAGCAACTGCAATTTAATCAAAAAGCCTCTATTGGCAGAGCATGGCACCTCGATGGTACCTTTTAATTCATAAACATTCCTCCCACAGAGGGATGAATTTGTGTGTTAGCTTGCAGAGAACCATCTTCCCTGCTGATGTAAAATCCTACAACTCCACTGCAGTTTGATGACCTGTACTAGTAATTACTAGCAGGGAGTCTGTCCCGAAATCTCTGGGTGCGAACCAGGGCACACTTAAAAAAGCATTTTCTCACTCTGTCACTCCCACTCCCATGCACCCATCTCCTGGGCTAAATTACAAGAAAACTGACTCTTCTTCACCATTCCCTTTACTTAAGTGATCTTAAATTATTCAAATGACTGGTTAAGCTCCAGCCTTATTAATTCAAGCAGAAAGTGTGGAAGAGGGAACACTGACAACAGACACAGCAATTCACTTCCTATATCCTAGCAAATATATACAAGTACAAGGAGTCCATTTTCCAGAAATTCAACTGGTATGTACTGAAAGCGAGCAGAGCGCCCACCTTTGCAGATTGTATCACGTGAAGAAGATGCCATTTCAAAAGAGTGCCAATTAAGAAACAGTTGTGTGAAAGACTTGATGTGACCACGTGGCTATGTTACAAAGGGCTTCTCCTTCACTACAGAGCATCTATCTTCCTCTCCATAGATATATACACGTATACACATACATACACGCACACACAGATAGATGGGTAGATATAAATACATGTGTGCACACACGCAGACACACATACATATATATATATTTATATATATATATATTCTTTTCCAGTTCTTGGAGTGGTTACAACTACTTTAGTCTACAAGGCATCCTAAGGGCACTTCCTGGCTCTAGCAATAAAGTCCATCATGTTGTGGAGAGAAGTAAAGGGAATATCATTGAGGGAGAAGAACAGAGCAGTTTCCTATCTTGTATAATATCATGTAATAGGTCAACACCTCTGAAAACTATCACTGTTGTTTCTGAGCCCAGATATTTTCTCCCTGTGTTCCAGGAGAGCAAATGTTCATCTTGTTCAATTGCTGGGTACAGAGGTGCCACTATGTGATCTTCCCTTTTTGGTGGATAAGTAGTTGCTTCCAAATAGTTTGGACTGTATGATACAATATCCTATGCATCATTTTTTGTTGGTTTGTTTAAAGGGAGATTAAAAGAGTTTTGCTTTTTTCTTCATGTCGTTGCGTCTCCAGAGAGGTAACTTGTCAAACTCCTGTATCGTCATGCCAAATATTTCTTGAAAAACTTCAGGTGCTAAATGACGCTTTAAAAAAAAAAGGGGGAGGGGGAGAGAAAAAAAAAAAAGGAGAAAAGGCAATGGTCAGTCAAAGCCAAAGAGACACAACAGGAGGTAGGAGTGCCTTAGGGATTTCATGTCACTGTGTAAGAGCCATTGCAGGAAACAATAATGCTTTGGCAATACACATATCCAGGTCCTCATGAACTCGGGTGCTCAGCGAATCAATAAAATTCTGCAATTTGTTGAGTCTGAGAAGTTTACAAAGGAAATCAGGAGAACTATTTCAGTTGCTGAATATGCAAGAAACAGAAAAATGATTTGTCTGAAGTCACCCAACAAGCAGTGATAGACCAGAGAAGAAAACCAGCTCCTGCACACCACCATCCCAGGCTTTAGCTAGTCACCTCTGCTTACATATGGAACTTCAAACAGGCACTGGGTTTCAGGAGAGTGTTGCAGAAAGGCTGCAGGCTGACGTGATACATTTGAAGTTCTGAGAAGGAAGATGTCTGGCCAGACTAACTGTCCAGCATGTTTCTCTACTGCCAATGAAACGTTTTTTGGTGCTGTCTTGTGCACAAGTTACTTCTTGTTCAGCTGCTTTAGAGTGCACTGGATGGGGAAGTGTCTCCCTGTGTCAGTAATGTAACACAGTGTTGAATTCTGATTAGTGATCACGTATCTACTAGTCTAAAAATATGCATAAATGATTACTTACCCAAATTTTTGTGGCCCCTTCCATTCATCTCCACAGAAGAACAAGTAACTACAAAAAACTTAAACGTCCCCAGACTTCCACTGGGCTGCTTAAGTCTTTCTAATCCACAAAGCTGTAAACAATTTTTTTTGTTGGCAGAGACTTAAATCCTTATATTTTTGGATATCAGCCAACTCACAGTTAGACTTTTGATCCGCAAGGATGGCTGATGCTGGCTCTTAGCTACGAAATGATCCAAGATCAAACAAAATATTTCTCCATTCCAATACAGATCCTGTGACTACAAAACACTTCACCAATTCTGGGCTTTTTACCAATTTACAAGTATATAATTAATTGCTTGAAAACATAAGGGTGTCATGAGAAGCTCAGTCCAGGAGCAGGGAGACAGAGATGTGGGACTCCTGGCCCAGAACTGTTTGTGGAGATGCGGCTGTCGCACTCCTCCTTCCCTGCTTAGTGCTGAGAAATCTTCCCAGTCGAACACGGACCCACACTCCAGTGTTTGAGCTTTCAAGTGTGCAACAACAAACAACTTCAGCAGGAAAGAGCATTTAGGAACTTGCTTCTCTTACCTCAAGCCTGGTTCTGTCTACATCTTTTAGTATTTTATTTCGCCCTCTGTTGGTCACCATGAGCATTTCATATGGAAAAATCTGTTAACAATGTATAAAAGGGGGAAAAAGAGATGTATTTACATTCTAAAGCAAAAAGAATACAATGTGTCTCATTTTCATAACCACACAAACATTTCCTTTTTCAGAGGAAATCACAGCACTTTCATGCCCTGAAGTTGCACAGCAAGAACTTGGTTAGTATCAAACTGCCTCATATTGTAGAGCCACTGTGTACTGCCCACCCCACTGATTTTTATGGTGCATATAATACAGCTGACTTTGGTCAGACAGTCCTCTCTAGACAATATACTTTCTCACCCAGAGTTTATTAAGGTAAATATAATTGGCACTCATTGGTCTAACTGACAGTTGCCAAAGTGGGGACAGCTCTAATGAAACAGACACCTGGTGGACTTTTAAAAATGAACCACATGAAAGTACATCAGAAAAAGCAGCAACTCTGAATAAGCAAAATATTGAGGGGGGGGGGCCTGCACTGATCAAAATTCAGCACATGATTTTCTTTGCCTTTTTGGACAGTCAAAGAATTCAAACAACTGCCCACTGTGCTTGCTGGCTGTGCAATACATACATGGATTAAAGGAGATACTTTTGTAGAAATATTTGTCTTGCACACCTTCATCTACTTCAGAAGAGTACGTGTCCAGCACATCTCATTAATATTTCCCTTGCTTTCCTTTTGCATTGCAAAGAACATCCAGAACTTTTACAAATCACTTATTGGCCAATAATCAATTCCTGAATGCATAAATTATTTTACTTTTGCTTAACAGGTTCTTTGTTTGAAGTAAAATGTTTATTGTCAGTGGGTGTCAAATCAGTTTAATCCAACAGAAACAATGCTGCTTAGAAAGGATTTCAGAAAACCATGTACCTTAAAATCAGTTTCTGGAATCATCCCTGGCAAATAAAACTCCGTTTTAGGATTTTTTCCTTGGGCAGACACTTCCATAAATGCCTGGAGTGACTTAGGAGAGCTCACGTTCTATCTGACAGAGCCTCTCTATAGCCCTTCTCATTGCATGTCTCTGCTGAGTAGGAAAAGAGCATTCCCACTGAGGTTCTCATCCAACCTCTACTGAAGCCAATGAAGTTTTTCTGTAGACTTCAGTGGCAATTGGCTCAGCTTTTACTGTTATTTATGGGTCTTGTTCTACTTGCCCACTGGGAACAAGAGTGAGGCCACCAAAACTCTCCTGGAAAGACAGCTGAGCTATTATCAAATGCTATGAATTCAGTTATTTTAACATCAGAAGAAATTCAACTGAATCAACTTCTGTGCAGAATTAGGCAATAAGTTCATTCCATTGTCAACAATTATCCCAATGAACTTCTCAGAAATATAATAAATAAGAATCAGGCATCAGTGAACACACCACTGAGTTTATTGTAAGTAATAATAATTTAAAGAACGTGTGCTTACATACCAATTGTAAGATATGATTCTTAGGAGATTCTGACATTGTCACAGGCGTACAATTAAGTCTATACTTTGAATTACATTGTTTATGTATGATACTGGAAACGGCTACCATATACAGCATTATAGGAAACTAAAATGTAACTTTTCATATTTAAACAGGCAGAGTTTAAGTCAAGATCTACGGTCATAAGTACATTTTATATTTAGATATTCACAACAAGGCATGTCTCAACCTGGGGTAGCAGGATGCACAAATTCTGTCCTTTCTGGAGAACCACTTGGTAAGATTTGGTCATTCTTAAGTTTATTAATTTTCACTTTTCATGTGTTTTATGCTGACTTTGAGTTGGCTTCTTTTACTTTATCAGGTTTACGTCAGTGTTGGGCCATTGACATGAATAAAAATACTGCCAATTCACACAAGGTGAGGGTCTGGCATCACCTTTATAAACATCAACAGAAAGTGACCTATCATCTCACAAAAATGCCCATAAATTTTATCACTAATAATACTGACAGAATTTGTCACCCAAAGTAACATTCCAAATCACTGAGTGCATCAACAGCAGTGGTGGCTGTAGGAATTTCTATTGCACTAAAAGAGAAATTAATTGGAATAAAAAGTAGTATCCCAGGAGTTGGGGATGTCCCCAAGCTCTTATTTATATAATATATAAAAACACTTGTTAATATACATTGCACTGGGGTCTCAGCTTATAAAGCTAGGGTTATTGCCTTTTACAGTTTGTCTGGAGGTGACTCGGAAGCACAAGTAGTAATCTGGTTTGCAAAAAGAGTTCCTCGCAACTGCAGAAATGCTGATCCTTGTAACTTTGGCAAAATCATGATTTCTTGGAAGGTTCACTAGCAACATAGAAAGTTGTAAGATCTAAACCACACCCTTGGTTGAGCCCCCTCTGTATATTATGTTCATTTTTTGACTCAGATATCTCTAGGCATAGCTGCAAAAGCATTTTAAATTATATTCAGCTGACATTGCCTCTTTTTCCAATAAATCTCCTGAAGAATTTCTCATATGAGAAATTCAACGTTATTGAAAGGTGTGAGGCTAACAGTGCTGAGAGCTAAAGAACAGATCCAGACAGACATGTAGGTATCTAACTTCCAATCTGAAACAAAGATCCATGTATTTCATTAATATTTAAATCAAGACAGCCTCAACAGTGTGTTATGAGCCACAATATTCTGCATCACTTCTCCAACCTGACAGATCTGAGACTTTCCCACTGAGTTTGGCCTGCTGTTTTGGCTAGCGGAAGCTTGACAGAGAACTAGCTATTGAGCATCTTCAGTATCGTCGCTTTGTCTCTGGGAAAGCCTCCTTAAGCCAAGAAGCACACCTGGGCTGCCTTCAACCTGCCTGACTACTAACACCTGTAACAGGCAAAGTCCAGAACAAAGGGAGAGGTTTGGCACATAAGGAGCAGGGACTGAGGTAAGGTAAAGAAAAACAAGGGAACTAAGACAATTCCTGCATTTTATCTGCATTTCACAGTCAAATCTTCACTGGCTTGAAGGAAAGTGAATAACATCTGCACTTGCCTTTGGCTCCAACATGTTAGGCATAGATACTCCTCTGTCCATTCTCATTCCAGGGACATGACCATCCGGAAGGGACTGCATCGGATACAGGTATACATCAGACACATAGGTTACACACACAGAGGGTAAAGGCACTCAAATAGTGGTGAAAACAAAGGTGAATTTTCCCTGAGACTTCCTTCAAGACTTAATATTTAGTCTTATCATATAGATCATTGCCATGGCTAGTTTACCACTTCTCTGAGGCACGCAGAGGGACCCTTCAATCCTCTCTGTCACCGCAGCCTTCTGTCACTGCTAAGGCTGGCAATAGCTCCCTGCCGAGCCTACCGACATCCCTTCCCAGGTGGACCTGGGGATCCCAAGAGAGTGGTGGCCCCTTTCGCACCCCAGTGACTAAGTAGGGTTCTTTTCTGGAAAATACGCAGAAGCTTTAATTCAGATCCCACCCAAGAGCATATAAAGCACTCTTACACCTCTGGGCTTTCCTTCCTGTCACTCACTGTACCAGCTGAGGGTTGGGGGTTTTTTTTGTGTCTCTGCAATGGGAAATTTTTACTATGAACACAAACAGGGATAGGGTAAAAAGGTGCTGTTTTGACACAGGTACTGTACCTAATGAAATAACATTTTGAGCACAATACATGGACAACTCCTCTTTCCTCCCATAATCTCTTTTCACTCATCATGATTTTGATATGCAATTAACAAAATTATCCAAGTAATTAAACCTTTCTTAAATTGCCATTTCATATTGTGATTGTGCTGAGGAGCCAGCCAGACTCAAACCATTCTGGAAAAAACCCTGCAGACAAGATTTGGAGTAAAAGGGTTTATATTTGCAAGAACACCTCTTACTGGCTCATCTGATGGCAGCACTGTAGAAAACTATTGATCAGACATCTCATCTGGAGAGAAAATTCCAGGATAAAAACATGGAGTTCAAGGCTCCTGGCATGGAGAAAATTGCCTCCAGAAGAGACTCTACGTCTCTGGGGTCAGTACTAGAGAGGCTGGAAATAAATCCAGCCTCAACTGTCCAGGGAGGACTATTACAGATAACTCATATATCAACAGACAGTGGATTTTACAGAGCAAGTCACAGAACTGGTGTGAGCTGTCTCAACCCAGCTCTGGGGAGGTAACAAGGAGGAATCTGAGGCTGTGCCTGTTTTTTGTTGATAAGAGTCTACATTGGTGATTATGCTTAACCATGCAGGAAAATCAAAGCTATTGTCTTAAGAAACCCTTCCCTGTAGCAGAAATTCAAACTTCAACAAGAAAGTAGATGCTTTTGGTTCTGTTGTCAGTTGATTGATGAAAACCTGTACTCTACCTGGAAATCTGAAAAGCAAAAGAGAAATCTCATCAGCTTTAGAGTGTGGAAGAAGAGGAATCAGTCACAATATACCAGATAGTCCTTGTGTCTTCTGGTCTACTTGATCTTTTCAAAATCCCGTCCGATTCTCTAAGGCCAGCAAACTTCCTACTTTTGGACTTAGTTTGTGAAGTGTCAAACACTCCAAACATTGCAGCCCTTTTCATTTCGAGCAGGCTTCTCACTCAGGAAAATCAAGTCACTTTGGAAATATTAACAGACACAAAGCCACAATCAAGTGAATAAATATCCAACTAAAATTCAAATGTGTAGAGAAGGATTCACCTCATCTAACCTCTGCCATCAGGTAGCTGTCTAGATTCCTCCACAGTCTATAAGGAGACACAAGCACCAACAGAAGATGCCTGATTGTAGGGTATCTAAGGTAGTCACAATCAATCTCACTTTGGAGATAACTGGACTCTTTCAGCTCAAACAATTTCAAAACATTAACTCTCAAAGTTTCGTAACTTTCATAAATATTGTCAATTTTTATTATGCAATGACTGATATCACATCTAGCTCAAAGTCATAATGAAAATCATGAGCAGCAACAGGGCTTATAAGACATGACCGTCCTTTCTTTACTGTGGCACATTCTTTCAGACTGTGCAGTGGGTGGTAATTTTCAGAGAAATAAAACACTGTAACAGAACTCAGTACATATTCCTGATAATATACACATTATCTGCTTTCCATTTGCAACCAATGCCAAAGCAGTCCCTTGGCATAAACAAGGATCAGTTCCACATAGCAGACTTAGCAAAATAAACCCAAACTTTTTAATAGGTATTTCCAGAGTTTGAGTTAATTGTTGGGTTTACCGGAGGTAGTTAACATGTACTGAGCAAATGCAAAGTAACCACACCCACAACCTTAAAATAAAACAGCAGAAGTGATCAAACATCGTAACATGATCAGTAATGAAGTGGCATGTAAAAAGGCTCCTCAGCCTTACCTCTAACACCACCACTCACATCTCCGTAACTGTTGTACTGACCAAAATCTGTAGACACCGGCTGTAATAGGAAAAGAGGGACATGCACATAAATTCACAGTTCCTGACTTCACAAGCAGGTTGGCATATGGGGAGTAACAAATTGCTTCAAGCCTTCCCCCCACCCCCACAATTTTCACAATGTTTCTTGCATTGTTTTCTTGCCTTTTTAACAATGTAGTTTGTGGGAAGGGACATTAGGTTTCGGCTGACTTCAGATGGTCTTATAAGAAACGTTGATCAAACTGAAAACCCAATACAGTTAACATGGAAATAAATACCATGGATAATTAAAGCCACTTTTCGCTTCTCAAAATCACCATCTCCTTACCCTGTGAAGTCCATTTTTTCCATAGCCAGGGAGAGAAGAAGTTTTGGAGGCTGAAGCATGTGCTGTTGAATGAGGAAGGCAAAAATCTTTTACTGGAAAAACGCCACGGAAACTCAAAACCAAGAATATTTGAGGAATCAACTAGCATAAAAAACACAGTTAAAAGAGCTAAGCATATACATAACCAACTGAGACACACTGACTTTAAGAAACTAACATCTCAGCCCCAGACTCATCACAACCTTCCACAGGTTCTGTAAGTCACACGCAGCTTTATCATGCAATGGTGGCAGGTCATCAAGAAGGGAAACTCTGATTTTGCCAGGCTCAAAATCAAAGTGGTCTCCAATGAGTTGAAAGTAGTGCTCAAGGATCAGACAACAGAACGAAATAAATTTTTAGTCCTTGGCTAGATAAAGTATTGTTGTGCACCTTATGATGGGACCAAGAAAAGGGACAAGGAGAATCCAAGATCAGCAGTGTTTCACTGGATAGGTTCTCTGTTAAGTCCCCCATGCAGGTCCATTCAATTCCACTTTCCTAAGTGGCACACACGGTTTATATATCATCATACCCACTGAACCTTTCATGAATTTCCTTTCTATCCTTCCTACTGCAACTATCATTGCACTTATGCTCCCAGCTTCTGCTGCTGCACAAGCCAAGACACATATGACTAGCACACTCTATTCTCTCTGTATACACATGCTTCAGCTTGCCATTTTTTGCTACAAAGGAGAAAAGGCTATTAGTTTCAGTCCTGTAACGCTGTAATTGACAGATGTTTTGGCACTGACTTCACCAGGAGAACCATCAGAGTGGGCAGTGCTGAATGAATTGAAACAAGTTTGAGAATTTGGCATTCTGATCCAAAATTATAGTTATCCCGTACATGATGTGACTCTTCTGAGAACATGACATGATTCAACAGACCTCTGTGACTCCTGCTTTCATCTGAAATGAAAGTGAATTAAGGTATCTGGGGGCATTCAACTTAGTATTTCCACTGACCTGAGAAATTGCATGAGCAAGATAAAGACAATGTGGAAACGTCAAGAGTGTGTTTTTGAATACAGATGAAAGATGGATAAATAGAAAGATTGTCAGCATAATGATCAATAGCACCTCTACAGTTAATACAGCCCCTTCAGACAAGATCCTCCATATAAGAATGCAATTTTTGGGTTTTTTTTTCAAAATGTTATTTTTATCACAGAAGGTCAGGGAATGTAGAACTTGTGGTACTGTTGTTGCCATCAACAAGCAGCTTTGGGAAAGGTACCACTGATTCCACAAAACGCAAATGATGACTGCACTGTTTACCACTGCAAAGAGGGATGGACGCATCTCCAATAAAGGAGTCCTCCAACCTGTGCTAATGTTAATAAAAAAATAATAAGCTTTGAGTTGAGCAGGTAGACTCTGTCCCTGTAAACATGAGAGGTCGTGAGGGAGAGCCACATTCTCTCCAAGACCATAAATACAGGCAACACACTTATACAACAGGGAACACGAGGAAATCTTGGCAGCAATTCCAGTGGATGACTCCAAAGAGACTCATCTTGTCCCTTCTTGGCTCTAAGTACAGCTGCTGTGCTACAATGACCGGTGGATGAAGAGAGTGAAATAAAACCTCCAAACTCTGCTCTGGAGATCTGAGAAGGCCCCAGATGTGTATCAAAATGTGGAGCGAGGCCAAGAATCTAAGCCACCAATTAACCAAAGTTGACTTTTGTGCTTTTGCTCTGGAACAGAATACCCCCGAATCAAAATGTCAGCCCAGACCAAAATACTGGCTGTGTTTGGAATATGCAGCTGCACGGGTGAATGCTGCTGATTTTCTGTTCCCGGGAGGAGAGACAAAAGAGTGATAGGAACCACCAGTTTAAGCAAAATGTGTTATTCTAATTTAATAATCCAGCTTACTAGCATATGTGTAATGTAATAGGCACTGAATATTTTACCTCACTCTTTATCTATACTAGAAAATCCTTCTCCTCAAAATTGCCTGAAAATCCTCAACATCATATTGCTCCTAATTAAAAGACAACTACGACACTTTTCCTCTCGCCAAAACCAGCTAATGAATTAGACCACTCTTTCAGGGGAGAACATCACATATACACATATCAAGTGGTCCTCCCTGTGGTCTCTCTTCTGGGAGACTGCTTGATATGTGGTGTTCATTATTCACTGCTCAATATTAGCTTTATTGCCTGCATGATTTACCTGGAGAATCGTAACGACTGGCAGAAAGGGCTGACCTATCGCGACTCTCCTTTTCCATCTCTTCTTTCAGTATCAATTGTCCCAGACCAGAGTTGAGCTATAAATGGCAATTAAAAAAATATATCAATAAACTAAAGCTGATCAAGGCATTAGTAGAATTGCATACGGAAAACAAAGGGGCACTTTTTGGATGGTGTTCAGAAACAGCATGAAGACAGGCTTATAACTACCTTCATGAGCTGCTCCTCTTGCAGTTGCCGGCGTCTCTGTAGCTCCTCATCATCTTCCTCTCTTCCACTTGATCTGCGTCTCATGTCAGCTCCTGCTTCCGTAAAACCACAGTACAGAGAGAGCTTTGTGTATCAGTTCGATTGCAGCTTGAAGATTTCAATGCTAGGAAGTACTGGTCAGTTTGGTTTACTCCATAAACAAAGCAGTATTTTCTTGCAGACTCAAAAGACTTTTTCAAAAATCACCCTTAATAAAACTCACGCAGAGAGCTTGCCCTATGGCTATCAGACTTCTTATAAAATTAACAAGAAGTTAAACTGCACGTGGGTTTCCAACCAAGCAACAGTCCTGGATAGAAAAGCCATGATTCAATGTAATAGAAAAAAGGAGCTCAGATTGCTAGCTCTGGAAACATGGGATTTAACGGCAACAGTAACTGTATCCATGGTTGAAAACAGAAAATCTGGTTTACATTTATACGTTTAGATTATCTAGACTCAGAAAATCAAATCTGAATTAACACTTCAAATAGAAAATTAAACTACATTAATCTCCTAAATAGACAGTCATATTTGGAATAAACAAGGCATTATTTTTAGTCTAAAATGAAGCAAACTAATTCGTGTTCTACACTAGTTTCTTATTTTTTATTGAATAATCTTTCTTTTCTTGAATAGTCCTAAGAAATGGTCCAATTTGGACATCAGGACACTTCCATGACTACATAGAATATGATATCACTGCAAGCATTTAGACAGCAGTTGTATTTTTTTCTGCACAGGCTATATCCTGATATAGTCATTCACCAATCTTATGCTAGACAAACTCAGTGTTTTATTTGAATCAAGACTAAATTTTGCAGCTAAAGTATCAGAAAGTTTATATCAATTAAATGTTTTGTACAGCAGTGTTAAATTGATGCTAATAGGGTGACAGACAAAAAGGTACAGAGAAATTACTTGCTTGTATTTAAATTATGTATTCTTTTGTTTAGTGTCTCAGGCTTTTGCAAGGCTTTTCAGTACAATAGCAGTAATACTTATTTTTTTGAGAGCTGAGCTCATTCTAGCTCTGTAAGCAAAGTATGACTCTCAGAAAATCACACAACAAGCCGAAAAAGCTGGGGCTTGTGGGTTTGTTTTTAGTGATTAATCTTGTATAATGCTTTTATTTCTGAATAAAATATGTCCATGACCACATTTTTATCTTTATAGTTTCCAAACAGTCCTGTTTAGTTTCTAAGGTGTAAAAAAATCACCCGATAGCCAATATACAAAACAGTTTTACTGGAAACTATTAAAAGTTGTCATCCACTGCCTAGATATTGAGCTGAGAGCCAAAATTCCCAACAAAGACTCCACCTCAGACATACAGCATAATAATACTGTAGTTATCACAGGCATTTGGGCTTTGAGCAACCTGTCTAGTGGGAGGTGTCTCTGCCCATGGCAGGGGGGCTGGAACTAGATGATCTTCAAGGTCCCTTCCAAATCTAACCATTCTATGATTCTACTGGCACAAGAGTTTCAAGTATGCCAATGTTATCGCTGTGACTGTAATGTTTGTCAGGTTGCAATCCTATATAAAGGAAATTTTCAAAAAATTGCCGCCGCATATGCGGCCCCTTCAATTGGTCATTGAATTCTCCCACCCTGTGTCTCCTCTCCCACTTCTACGAAAATCCCATTGCACTGAAAACCATACACTCCTTCACTGAAACCTGAAACAGGTAACACCTTCAGTGTTTCAGACGTGACTTCATAAATGAACCAGGCTAGGTAGCTTATTTTATACTATGGGGGTCAACAAAAATTAACAGAGAAAAAAACCCACAAAACAAATTAAAAATGATCATGAACATGATTTAAAGAAAAGAAAATGAGATACCTGTAGTGCAACAACACAGAAGAAAAATACAAAGTCTGTAAGAAACAGTAACTCTTGAAAATCAGGACTTTTTTAGTCCATTAACTGTTCCATTTCAGTCATTGCTGCTTCTCATGAAAATAGTCACGTGGTTGGAAGCAATCATATTTTCTGTGGAATATCTGCTATAAGCTTAGGACTAAAAGATTAAATAGACAATAACTGAAAGAAGTCAGGCTTGTGTGACACACCACATTTATTAAACTACTGCATGGGAGTTCACATAATTTGCCTACGTGTTAATATCCGTGCGATCAATTCCAAAATCCTTCAGCAAAACCTCTTCTACTCAGCGCTATTCAATAATTTTAAATTCACAGACACTTGGAGATCTCACCAGAAAAACTGCACTTTGTGGCAAATGCCTGGAGCAGACACAATCTTCACTACCCATTTTATAGCTCCACTATTAATCTACTTTGGTTACCAGTACCTTTTAAGCTGCATCACTTCTGTAATTTTTTTTTTTTTGCATACCTATGGCCGCAAGGGAGGGAGGACCTGGCCAGTGGTCGGTCTCAATCTTTGGTATCTCGTTGGGTGCTGGTGCATGAGCTGCTGGGAACTTGGAGGACTTGATGATATCCTCGGAGGACTTGCTCTGTGCTGCCAAAGCAGCTGCATCTAGATGGCAATCAGGGAACTTAGCTATGTAATAAGCTGTATCAATATCAAGGTCTTCCTTATTTTGGCAAAATTTTATACTTTACAAGAGGTTAATTTTCAAAAGCAAACTTTTTCATGTTTTGCTTTTCTAACTGTAATCTGAAGCAAAGTAATGTCTTTCTCTTGCCAACAGATTGGAATCAAACCTTCTTCTTCTCCTTCATCCCCACCCCCAAAATAACCCCAAATCAGCTTTGGATTTTACTCGGGTTGCACAGCATTAGAATGATTAGGCAAGAGTAAGAAAATTCAATCTAACAATATTTGCCAATATCTCCTAAGGACAGCTGATTATTAATGAAGATGAAGTCAGATTTATGTACTGATCTGTCTTCTCTCTAGGGCAAGAAAACAAACAGTTCAGAGGAATAGCACTAATTTTAATTCTGCTGATGCTAATTATTTCCTATGTTTTTGTGAAAAGCTGCAAAACAAAAAAGAAATCTGAAACAAATGTTTATTTAACCAGTGGATTTTTTCTGCTGCATGCCCTTGCTTATTAGCATGCAGTAGTAGTAAAAGCAGGTGTGAAATTATTAATAAATACTAAACTCCATTCAGATCAACTTGGCAGGGAAAGGCACTTGCAATAAAATGAACCTCACCAATAAAATATCTCAGCAATGGGGCATCCACTTAAGATTTCAGTCTAAGCCAAAGTCTCTTAAAAGCATGTGAGGATGTGCATTATGGCTTTCACTTCTTGATGTTAAAAAAAAAAATCCAATAGGATTCAGTTTACATTAAAACCAGCCTTAACTACCTCTTATCTGCAAATCCTTAGCTCAAATCACCTTCTCTTATATAAAGCTACCGTATCAGAAGCAAGGATTCTGGACTTTTTTTTCCTTTTATCTTGTTTTTATACAGAAAGACATCTGTTAACGAAGTGAAGCATTGTGTTGTTCATCCAACACGTCAACGTAGTTTAGGAACATCAGTATTAGATATCATTGGGAATTCCCAGCATTTTATGATTGGGAAACTCTAAGCATAACTGCAGGTATGGAAGAAGCTGGTCAGAGTTTACAAAAGCATGACTTCAAACAGTACTTACGTATTAGAATTGGTGGTGTCAGTGGTTAAACATTCACATGTTAATGGGAGGTGAGGAGATACATTAAACCCATAAAAATAAACAAAAATAACGTTAACACTTTTTCCAAAATGAGCATATGGTTTGAAATTTAAAAAAAAAAAAAAAAAAAAANTTATTGTTAAAAAAAAAAAAAAAAAAAGAGGAAAGAACCTTGATGTAAAACCATAGCAGTGTTATTTGCAGTGCTCGCTCCTAACTACAGAATGGACTTCCCGGGCTTTCCTAATCATCTCAGCCAAATGGCTCTCAGCCAACTGTTCATCTGAAGCCTGTAGAGTACTGCTAATTTGCTACTTAACCCTAAACACATTTCATTGGTTAAAACATCTGCAAAGGGATGCAAACTCAGTCTTTAAAAAGTGGAGTCATCCGTCTTTCACCACATCACGTAAAAATCACCTCCTATTCAAAGTTTTCTAGTCACAGCAGAAGAGAAGAGTGAACACACTCTATTATAACTGGGACCTTGCTCTGCAGTCCTAAAGACTGGCAATGCAATGGGCTCCTGCCATCATTGTTATTTCAGACTTGCTGTAACAATGTCTACACTGAAAAGATTAGGGCAGTAACACTGCTGTCCAACTCAGAATCTGTTAATCCATTTTAACATGATCAGTACCTGTATTCTGAAAATATAAACTTTAAGAAGTGAAATACAGAAAGGCATCATAATGCTAAAGGAAATACTAAAATTACCAGTTAACGGTAATTTTGCCATTAATATCAACATGGCCAAGATTTAAACCATACGATCCAAATGAAGCAACATGCTTTAAAACATAATCGCTCAGCAGGACATGCAATAACAGCTGTTTCAAGCTTGGCCTACCAATTTTTAATGCTTACACAGTAAACACCGACTGCTTTTCACTAGTCTGCATGCCTTTTAATTTAGTTGTCACTCCAGTTTTGAAATAAAAAGGGAAAGATCATTTACCATGTTGTTTGTAGATTGGTGGTTTTCTGTAAATGTTGACACCTTGATCTGTGAAATTGAGAAAGAGAAAAATGGGAATATGAAAACTACTTCAGTTGTAGATAAAGATAACTCCAACACTAAACCAACAGACAGACCAAATCAAGGATGAAGCACAAGAAAAAGCCAAAAAGCTATTTCCAGTATTATACACAATCAGATTATTTAAAGACAAAAAAACATAAGAGCAAGTGAAAAGTCAAAGACATGTAGTATGAAGTCCTTTGGAGACAATTCTGTAACATGTGGATGCATTCAAGTCATGAACATTTTAAACACTGAGAAGAATATCAGTGGGATAAAAAAGTTAGCGAAGAAATGCAAACAAGCAAGACATTTCAACGGTGAAGATACAAGCCATTTGGGGAAAACTACCCCAAATAACTTTTGCGGAAAATTGTGCTTCAGTCATAACAGCTCAATTTTCTTTCCAACTCACTAGCTGGATTGAGGAGCGGAGAATGCGGTGAGCCTACAATTCACTTCAAAATCCAGAGAAAAAAAATAGCTGCCTAATATACTGTTTTGAACAGTCAAAAACAGCTACACTTCAGTGAGTCAACGGGATGCTTTATGCAGTGTTAACTGATATACTACTAATTCTCAAACCACAAGGATAGATTTTATTTCTTTTTTTGTATTTTTTTCTAATGTAAGGCCCTCCACATTGCACATTATCAAGGTAAATCTGAATAAAACACTTCCTGGAACTCTAATGCAGTAAATCTACAGCATATCTAAAATACATAATATTTTTACAAATAATGATCTAAGACAGGAATCAGTTTGTTCTAAACTACCTTCCCACCCAAGCCAATACTTCATGTATTCAGCACAGCTACAAATAGAAAAGTTAACCCCAAATCAGTGCTACAGTGCAAAATCTGTCAAAATCTTATTAGAAGACCAAAATGAGATATTGGGAACTAGAAAATTAATGTCAGAAACCCATTTTGCTACTTCATACTGCCTGAAAAAAGTTTTCAGTTACATTAGAATGAAAGATGAAAAAGCAGTTTGGAAATACATGCTTGTATCGCAGATCCAATTGAAGTGCTACAGCAGACAACTTAGCCTTTGGCATTAAAGAAAGCTAACCCTGGAAATCTGTGGAAACAGAGGCAAATCTTACTCTGCAGAACCCCACATCCTTGACTAAACAGGCAAATTCGTTGCACGCAAAAACACTGAGGTATTTCATTCTTGTTAGTGATGTGTTATGGCTACTTGACCAGCAAATAGGTATAAAAATTACAAGGGTAGTCATGCAGTACTTTTGCGCACATCTATACCAGAAAGCTGTAGGAAGGATAGGAACACAGCTCCTTCTGTGCCTGCACTGTGCCAGCTGAAGAGGACAGATCTCCCACCATGCTAGAGATTATTACTCAGAGCTATTCATGCAAGTGCGCTTTAGCTTACGCAAGTCAAAGTGCACCAGGTTAGCTTAAGCAGTTAAAACAGCCTACCTTAGCCAAGCCAGGTCACACTGACTGAAAAAGAAGTTCCCACAAACAGTTTATCTGCCAGATCTGAGGAAAGGATCAAGAGCAGTAACCTCTGGCAGTGCGAAGGGATACTAGACTGAAGGGGACCTGAACAATAATTGGCTACAATAAGGCTTTCAGCCAGCACTGATGCAGTCAGAAGATTCATGTCAACAATGCTCGGGACACACCACCCTCATCTCATCAAAATCAAAGACAGATGAGCTTCTCCAAAGCTGGAAGAACTGTGCAGCTCACTTCAAAACAGAGACTGCCCTTTATAGAGAGGATGTCCTGAGGCATACGTATCCTTGTGGATCTGCAGGTCTCTCTGAGGATACCAAGCCATTGCATAAAACAAGTAAAGAAACATCCTCATCTGCTTTAAAAAAAAAGGGAACACTAAACTAGAGCTGCTTGGTTCAAGACTGAAAGAAGTCACAACAATCTGAATGAACAACATATGTAATGGCTCACTGGTCAACTCTTTTCTGCGTGTCACTGAATCAAAACCAACTCCTCTAAAGTTAGCGGAGTTACGCCAGTGCTCAGCTGGTGGAACTGCGAGAAAAATCAAGCCCTAGGTAGCTCATATCCAGCTCACAGGCCATCAACAGACCCTGAAATCCAAGGCACTCCAACGGTGAAACACCTGACCAACAGAATAGGTAAAAAATCACAATTAACCGTCCCCATTCCTGAACTCACTACTCCTCTCAGGAAGCCCAGGAGCAGTTCCAAACCCTGCAGGTGCACCCCATGGTAAACAGTGTGAAAGGATGGAGACAAGACAAAGTTACAAAGGCTACATTCTACACTGTGACAGGACACCGAGACACATACAGTGCCAGCTCCTACCTGGAACATGGAAATGTTTAGGGGCCTGAGCGTAAGTTGGAGTGAGAGGGCGGCTGTCGGGCCGATAGGGGACAGGGGAGTTCCGACCGCTGGACGGCTCATTGCCTCCAATGAAAGAATGGAGAAAACAAAATGAGAAGAGGGAGAGCAATAAAAAAAGCAAGCCCAATCAAACCCAAACAAAATCGGTGGAATCAAAACCTCCAGGGAGAAAAGAAGTTGAACCAAAAATATAAATACAAACAATAACGAGAACTGGTAGCCCTGGTGACTTTTTTTTTTCCTGATATTCCTGCAGAGACAAAAATTCATGTTCAGGCTGGAGTTGATGTTTGAGCAGGTCAGACTCATTCTGATGGCATGCAGGCAGGAGTTGTGTGCTCACAGCTGGTGATTAGCTGGGCAGCGTGGAAAAGAAGAATGGAAGGTTACTTAGCAATGATTGAGTATGGAGATTGATATTTGGAGTTAAAAGACGCAGGCACAGAGCAGAGTAGTAGATATGCAAACCCAAAATGAAATCAACTCCCAAGCAGATAGAAGCAGATGCTGGCAGTTACTACAGTTCCCTAAACCAAAAGCATACAGAAGCTAGAGATGGAAAATAGCTGTTAGGCCATTTGGCCCATATCAAAAGCCATAACTGTTCTATGCACACTCTTTCATTGGTTTAGCTCTCTAGTAGAAAATTTTTGATATAGCAAAATAACTTGTAAAGCAATGCAGCCCATCTGGTGGCTATACCCGTATCATTGGTTCCACCCCAAACCTCTGTCAATGCCAAATTTGGCTCTGGTGACAATACTTCACTGCTGCTGATTTAGCAAATCTGAATCTAATATCTGAAAAACTGAATTCCATTTTGCGCACACAGTTTATTCCATTTTTAGGATTACTCTTACCAGGACTATTTCTTTGCCTCCTAACAATCCATCACAGCAATCCAACGGCTCTGAAAGTTCCCGTGTGTGTCAGGGCAAGAGGGCTGTTGCAGAACCATGCTGGTTGGTCCCCAAGCATCAAGACTTAACAGCCAGCTACCCAAACACACGACTGTGTGTGTACCATAAAAGAATGTTGTTGCCATTCTTCACACTAGTGCAAAATTGCAGAAGCAAAAACTGTCCACATGGGTGCTTATTTTACATGGGTATGGGTAACCACAACGGTGAAAAGTAGGGGAAAATCAAACCCCTTACATTTTTCAGGTATGCAAAAGGGCTCAAAAAAACCCTAGAAAAGCTGATCAACAAAGCGTGAAAAAAAAGGGGACATACACACAGGAGGGCTATAAAACACAACAAAAAAGAAAGAGCAGGCCTCCTTTCAGTGACAGGTTTCCTATGTCCTATCAGAGGACCCAAACCCTCGGACTCAGCAAATTTCTTATTTATATATTGGGGGGAGGGGAGGAAAAAGGAAGTTTTCTTTACACATCCCACAAAAGTTCCTCTTTTACTTGAATGGTCATCTGCCAATCTAAAAGGCACCGGAAGGGAGAAAAAAGAAAAAGCTCTTTACAAACCTCGCAGAGAGAGATGTGCCACAGAGGCCTCTGCCAGTATACAAGTTAATCCATCTGCTCGTACATGTTTTAAAAATTACATGCACAGTTCAGGGGGCTTGGCAAAATTTGTCCAGAAGAATGCATGTGCATATGCAAAATTCTATATTTACCATTTGGATATTTCAGATTTCAGCCCTGAATGACTTAATGTACATGATATCCCCCAAACATGACTTTCAACCACATGAGTTGATGGTGGTTTTCTATTTCGGGTGCAGCAATGCTGAGCTTCTGGCCAGGTAGCATTAAGTGCTAGGTCTACTAGCTCTGAAAAGCAGTATGAACGATTATTTAAAATAATATTGTCATATCTCAATTTAAGGTGCTTTACTTGGTAATTCCAATATTGTGTTCTACTTGTCCAGCCTTTGAAATACTAACAGTGAAACATCTAAATCTGTTAAGCTGATTTTAATCATGTCTTTTGTTTCTACTGAGAAATGATTTACTTTTCATCAAAATCATTTTTTACAGGGAAAAAAAAATCAGTATTGAGATGGCCTCAAGATATAATTAATTCTAAAATTTATAACCTTTATAGGGACATGTCACCCTGCCTTTCTGCTTCCATTGACAATCAGTATATTCAATGAAAGAGAAGAATCAAAAGGAATGTATTGATCTGTGAACTGTCGTAACAGAGGAGTCACAAGTACATTTCACCTGTTGGGAATGGGTAGTCACAATGTGGGCACGTTCAATTCACAATGCCTTTATCACCAACACTACAAATACAGGGAAGAAACTCTTCTTATACCCACCTCTTTATCTCAACTAGATACAACTAAGTATGCTCACATCCATAAACGTACGCTGGCTAATCTTGTATCTGGTACACAGATAATTTGTTTATAGAGAACTGGTAATGTTGTATAATGCATACAGTACAAGGCAGACAATTAGCGTGGTATCATCCTGCACGTGTTGCTTTACAGATGTCTCTGTTGCCTTGTATTTCCTGGGGTTCCTGTGGGGTCTCTCTCTTTCTAATGACTCCTACTAGTACTGACAAATGACTCTCCTTCACACTTTCCAGGATGGCAGTCTCATTACTTCCAACCACTGCAGGAGGGAATGGTACATCTACTTAGATTCTCATTAGAACATCCCTGAGGAGCCCACTCTAATAACGAGGCTTAAGTGCTTCAGATGCTGCTGTAAAAATCACTCACAATTTATGAAAGCAGTGCCAGCATCTGTGGAATGTGCATATGCACGCACGAAAGCAGAGCTGCTCGCCTGCCTGTCCCTGCCTCCCAGGGCCTCGTGGCCAGCCTGCTTGCTACTTGACATAAAAGTAGGAGCTGTGCACGCTCTGAATTTGGGTTCCTTGCTGTGCTTGCACAGGAAAGTCTCTCTTACCATCTCAGATATGCCACAACTAGTGTTGACTCCACAAAGCAAAAAGAGCACTCCAGTTCACCAACACTGTAGGAAAAACTAGTTCCCACAATCCTGGAAGGACGTTGAACATGTGTGTGTGTAGGTGGGTGGGGGACATACGAGATAATTACGAGATAATGGAGTAAGTTTAATATAAAAATCAATCACTTGAGCACAGCAGCCTCAGAAGTGAAATTCAGAGACTTTTTTTCTTTCATTCTGTTTGCTCCATCAGGTAGTTCCCATCTTCTATAGCTTGATTTGCTAAGCAGGTTCCCCTAGCAGTCAGGAATATAATTTTTTGCCTATACACAGCACGGTGTAATGCAGGTTCCTGCTGCCTTCTGAAGTGTTCACCACCGGGCTCACTGTGTGATTCACAAGCTAAGTTCACAGCATCAGACCAAAAAAAAACCCATCTGCGACCAACATTGAGCCTTCTGTCAACTTGCAATTTAGTTGCTCTACTTCTGAATAGACATAGGAAAAAGAGCTCAGCAGCACCTGAAACCCTAAGTCCTATTCCGGTTTTGTCAAACTGTCATTCTTCATCTTGTCCAGATGTATGGCCCTTATTTCCCGCAGAAAACTGAAAGTCATGAAACAGCCAAAGCACGTCTGTTTTCCAGAGCAGAGCTTTCAGCTTCATCCACAAAACCCTGGAAATGGTTATCACACACAGAGAGCATTTAATTTCAGAGACCTGCCTCAGGGAAGGAAAGCAGGAACCTGTGAAAACCGAGGCTCAAATTCACTATGAAGGTGAGTAGATTCCTTATGGGAAGGTCTGTGAGCAGAGGAATACACATTGCTTTGGGGATCTTTTTATGTGGAAATCTTATGGGGGCTTTGCAATATTCTTGAATGCTTCTGAAAAATTCTAGGCATGTGAGATGAAATCCTGGCTCTCAATGAGAGTTTTGTCTCTGATTTTAGTAGGGTCAGGGTTTCTTTCATTCATGGACTTGTTTTGATTCTTTCATAGCAAAGACAGTACTTTATTGAGACAAGAACAAATTCAATGGAGAGTCCTAATGAGATTCAATTAAGTCTAAGCCAACACCTATTACACCCTCTTCCAGCTCGTTCAACGTATATGTTACATCAACAAACTCTCACTAAGATTTTCTGAGGCGTATTTAGCCACTTCACTTCTCAAAGTTCTTTACATTTGGCCTTGTCTACAAGCTTTGAGCATTATGTTGTATGCAAACACACTGAAACTGGTCTAAATGGCTGTTCCTGGCTTGCTGACACAAAACACCCCAGGTGTAATGTGTCGTATGCCACTTTCCTTATCATTATGCTGTTTGGAAATTATGCCCCTTTACCAAAGCAGTTTTGGCATGATCCATATTCTCTGACTCCTAAAGGGAAAAAAAAACCCCCAACATACTACACCTTTATCAAATCTTTCTTAAAAACTTACACTAAGTTCACCTTCCTGCTAAAAGTACAATTGGCCTTGAGAAAGGCTGACCAAGTGTAAGCGAGCTGTCATCGTGCCTCTTCTTTGAATCACTGAAAATGTATCTACCACATCTAATTAACCCCCACAGTGCTACAGTTCTCATTTTAGATATATTCACAGGGGTCTAGTTCCCTAGTTGACGTAAAACCGCTACTGTCAAGGGTAAAATAATGCAGTTCTTTAAACTTTGAAAACAGACACCTGGAATACCCAAGACAAACCCCTACGGATAAGAATACCAGGGAGTTGCATTAGGTGCAGCCAGTGCCAGACTAATCTCTCTTTTCTGCCGCACAGATGTAAAAAGGGGATACTTGAACATGTGTGGTACGCAAGGAGGGCAAATGAAGAACCATGTGGGAAACCCACATCAACCTTATCAGTTGATAACAAAATACCTATTTATGAACACCAAGTAGTGAAGAGGACATACAATATAGTGCAATGGGACTTCATTCAAAACTACTAAAAATGTTTTAAAAAAACCCACAGAACCCCCCTGAACTAAATACTGGGCAAGTTATATTATCTCTTCCTATGAAAACACTTACACCCACATGTTGTCATAGTAGAGAGGTTTATTTAACAAAAATATTACCAAGTCCCTATCATCTTGTCTTTCTTTAAGTGCATGTGCAGTGTTAGTACGTATATGCATATATATACACTATGTATGTTTTCAGAGTATATCTGACTAAGAACTACCTTCCATCATATTCCTTTTACAGGACAAGCCAGAGCTTGCTCTGATTTAGGGAACGTTATGAACATCTGTTCGCCTAATGTTTTGTGAGCACTTCGTTGGTCACTTAACATGCTGGAAATATTACAAAGGTCTTCAGGCCTTTTGACCTTTTGTACCTTTCAGTATTTTGTAGTAATGGAAATACAAAAACTTCTCCTAAGCTGTTTCAATAGCTACTTAATCTTCACCTTGAAGAAGTCAGAGAAATAATGATGATTTTTATCTAATGTATCACTCATAGGATCTTATTGTATTTTTGCTGCTATATGGGTGAATCTTCTCTTATCACTTAGGTACACAGACACTGAACTAATCACTATGAAATCCTCTTATTCAAGTACCTAAAGTCTCTACTTAGCTCTTTTAGCTGCAGCATCTTTCTGCTTTCCTATCCACCCATTCTAACATCCACTGGATCAGTCAAATCCTCTTCAGAGGCAATGCTCTCCCCACCACGTACAGACGGACAATATCACTTAGAAGTATGGCTTACATTTGGCTACACTGTTCACTGAGAAAACTGTTGCTCCTGTTCTTTATTGACTACTGTTCTCCCATTCTGCATGCCATCAGGGAACTCTGCAATACTATCTCTTGGTTTTTTTCAGATCATTACCAAAAATATCCCAAATTAATTTAACTATCTGTGTAAGTTTTATAAATGTCTGAGTTTGGCTCAACGCTCTGAGGGAACTCAGCTTGCAGTGTTGAACTGAAACACAAAAGTGTATTTTTGGGTTTTTTTTGAGTAGTTGCCTTCTTCCACAGGGAGGAAAACCAAAAAGAAATTAAAACTATGGGGATATTCCCACCATGTTACCCTAGGCACCAAACAGGTGACCTTAAGAAGGTGTTTCTTTTTCTCAACCAACTATTAAAAGACTACTCTTTCAATTCAGCCATGTGAATTACAACATGTGGGTACCTGCTACTTGCCCCTTCTCCAATGCACCACATCCTCAGATGGTGTACACTGTCACAATGATATGAACTTGAGCTTTCAGGAGCTTTGCTGAGTTACAACACATAAGGACTGTCCAGCCCCAAGACCTTAATGTAAAATTTTCAGAAAATCGTGGATTCTTACAATGTCTTATGTGACATATCTGATAAGAATCATGCCTACCCCTTTGTCTACAGTGCTGGTAATCCCACTTGGCCTTTTGTACCAATAACTGAGATACATACCTAACCTACACACCAGGTAATTCTTTGAAATCTAAAACCAACAGGCATGGATTTCCAATAGTTCTTCTCATTTATCTGTTGAAGAAGCTACTTTCTCAACAGAAAAAGAATGAAAATGCCACTTGAAAGAGTGTGAGCATCAATTTGGATTTACAGCAAAGAAATGTTGAAATTGCAAGGATTATGAATTAACTGCATGCTGAAATGAGCAGTGTATCTATTTTTAAGGGTCCCAATCTTTTAAGTTCGAAGTGAGATTTTTTTTTTAATAGTGACATAATAGGAAAGTTGAAAGTGCATATTAACAAAAATCATCTAAGAAAAGGCAAGAGTAAAATTAGTAATGGTGATCTGAATGCTTGAAGAGCTGTAACATCGAGACCTGTTAGCATTTCTTGAAAGTTCATGGCAACAACTTCCTTGCAACTGCTTGGTTATCTCTGGTTTATCATTATCTACATTAATCAGTGGTGCCAGAATAGAATCTATGTTCATCTTACACAACTGCCTCTTTTTGAGCTTTTGTAGGTGATATAAGCTATGACCTTCTCCCCCAACAGAAGAGATGGCACAGCCAGAGAGTGCTCCAACAGAAATAAAAGTAAAAACCACCTTCACAGAAAGCAAGAAACATAACTAAAAGCTTATTGAGCTGCATGAGCTCCTTGAAGGGACACAACAAAAGAACAACCCTCCCCCCAAATCAAACCATGGAAAACACCACCTCGAAAAACAGAGAAATGACCAGATCCTCAGGTAGTGTAAATCCCTGCAACTCTACTGTCTTCAGCAGAGTCTGCTGATTCTCACTAGTTGAGGAGAGGCCAAGAGATTTTCATTTTACTTTGTTGGGCACTAATTATTGCCAATGTGATTAACAATGATTAACTTTCTTGTTGCCATTGATCTTTATATAATCTTTTTTTTTTTTCTCCTCCATATTTTCAATCACCTTGCTCTCACCCAGGCAATATTTATAGTCAAATTTTAAATGCATGTTTTAAGAATGTGGAAATAATAATTAAATTTGATATGCTAACTGCTGTAGTGATTATTATGCACTGCTTTAGAAATAAGCTAAATTAGGCACGTATAGGTTCTAAAAGGTAAATGATAATGCTCTCCTGTACATTTCTAATAGGTAATTGCTTGATGACTCTTCAACTAGGGCCCTTAGAAATGACATATTTCCTCTAAAAAAAAGGACATTATGTCTATTCTAACATCGTTTTAAGTGTAACGGCACATTTCGAGGCATGCTCAGCTATACAGCCAATGACAACCTTATGGAGATACACCTTATTAGCCTTGACAGAATGCTAATAAATCTCCAGCCTGGAGGGTACTCCCTGGGGAGGCCTGGCTCCTTACCTTTGACATGGGGGATGAAGTGGTGTCGGAAGGGGGAGTTGGGGCGGGAGTCATGGTGAGTGGAGCTGAGACTGCTAGTGCGCAGGTAAGACAACCGCTGCACACCAGTAGAGAGCAGCTCTGCGGCAGCAGGGAATCGGGGGACAGAACAAAATGAAAACAAAGAAAAACAATAAGAGAAAGGCAGGGAAGGAGGCTTCAAAGGAAGAAAAAAAATGGCATTGAACAATTAGGATTCTGAAAAGAAGGAAGGAGAAAAAAAAAAAGGTTAAAGACGTACCGAAGGGTTCATAAATGTTAGACAAGATTACAGGAAGTATTAGAAGAGAGGCTCAGATTGAACTGCATCGCTAATTTGGCGTAATATTTATTGGCTTAACGAGCTTCTGATCTATGCCTTGTTACCAAAAAGTAGCCTGCTACCAGCATGCAAACATCACAAACGTTGATGCTCAATTAGTTAAGAAAGCAGCTGTTTTGAAAAGTGCCTGACCAAAAAATGTCAGTCAACAGGCATGCAAGCTGTTTTCTATAGTTTTAAGACATTCCAAAGATGCTGCCAACATCAGCTAGGGCACTGTAGGAGGAAAAGGCTGCAAACTTTTTCAAAACTTGTAGCACTCAAATTTTTGAAGAACCTTATGCTGACAACGTCAACACAGCGGTTCACTTCTCTCTCAAGGGCTAGCTGGGAGCCAAACAGAAGTTATCTGGGGTCACTGCGTTTATTCAAAGAGAAATTATTCTTGCAAATAACATGATGATAAGAAGTGCCATTAGAAGAAAAATGGTAAATATACATGTGCTGTTATTCAACATGAATAATTACCGTAGGAAAATGATAAATTAGCATTAACAATTACCCCAAAGCAGGGTAGCAAAGATCAAAATGATAAATTCTACAGAATTACTTCTGTGTCATATGAGAAACAAACAGGTGAGCCAAAGATGAGATCATCTGAACAGAGATAAGTTTGAACAAATATCTTCTCAGAAAATCCCCCAGGCTGCAAACTCTTGAAGATTTTACATTTGGATCCAAACTCTGGCTTCAGCCCATCCGCCCATCACAAGAGTTACATAAACAGAGACTGCTTCTGGGGAAGGTCCTTGACTGAACACAGACAATAAAGTATCACAGTAAAGTCTGGAATAGGGCCTGGATTTGTTCATATCCCTGATACAACTGATACAAATGCAAAAATCCCCTCAGAATTGCCAGAATCAAGAGACAGAAGTTTGCAGCTTTTTCATGCTATTAAGTCTCTTTCGGTTTCAGTTGTAACGTCATCTTAAAACACAGTCATGTTGTCAGCACTAAGTATCAGACACAATTTGCTTCTGTCCCACCTCCCTTGGGTCCTTTAAATAAGGCATTCACTGACAAACACAATTAGCTGCTTTCAGCTCACCCCCACTAGGAAATGGCTACAGCATTCAAGTTTCACAGTGGTGGCTCTATTATAAATCTTTAATTTTAAAAATGCAGCTCCTATTGTATATGGGCTTTTGGCATCCCAACTGTTCAGCTGTAATCACCAAGGAAGATGGAACTGCACGATTGTATCACTTAATTTAAAAACAGATCACAAAGATTTAATTCATTGCCACAAACAATAAAATCAGTCTTGAAAAGTATTCAATGAATAGCATTTAGAGATAAATTTTTATGCAATTTGGGTGTGGATGAACAGTTCATTTTCATATCTTGCTTTTATATACACAACCAGTAATTTTGAATGCACTGGGAACCTGAATGACTTGACCATTTTCTATATTGTGCATAGAACTTGTACATCACTGCTAAACTAGTAAACGAAGTTTGTGTTTTTTAAATGTTCCCAGGCAATTGCCTATGGCTTTAATTAAGAAATCTACTTTGTAAACCATGAGTCCGTTTTAACAAATGACTAGCAATTTGGAATATCTGGGGGTTTTGCGGCTGAATGTGAGATTCCGTGGCTGCACCAAGCTTTAAATGAATTGGTTTTTAGGTGGGAGGAGTCCTGTATTACTGACTTCTGTATAGTCAAGCCACAACTTTTGTTTCCAATACGTGATACTTTTCCCAAACTCCAGAATTAAGTTTGTGATTCACTGCTGCAAGTTTTTGCTCACTTTCAGAAACATACAAAGATTTAAAACATAATTAATCAGAAACAAAATGAGAAGATCATATTTAGGGTGTAAGAAACACTCATCAGCCTAGTGCAAAAGACTGCATCAAATCAAGAACAAAAAAACAGGTAGAAAAGGAGATATTAAAATATGCAACAATTTTTCAATCCTAAATTTTCACTGCTAAGAGAAACAAGTGCTTCGCTGCGCCACTAAATGACATAATAAAGAACAATAGTCTTACACATAGTTCTAAGGCAGTTGCCCTTACCAGGTCTGTGGAAATGCTGAGGGGAACGTGACATGGTGGGTGTGTAGCTATGACGACTGTATACTGGAGAATTAATGGAGCCCTGACTAGTAGACCTGTGAATCATGCGATCCCGAACATCCTGATAACCCTGCAGAATAGAAGCATTCACTAATAAATGTAAATGCACATTACACATTTTTAGCAGCACTTAACTTTCATGAATCTGAAGACATCAGCAGAAGCTACTGAAATAACAATATCCCCTAAGCTTTCAACTTACTTCATTATTACTGTTCCCTAATGATCTGTTCCAAAGACTCCAATCCATTTTTATAGTTTGGGTCAGAGTTCAATCTTGGAAAGTTCCAACTGCACCTGTAATTTCTATTAAATTCTATATAATCCCAGATTTTCCCACATTCCTGTGACTCCATAAGCAGGGAAGCTGCATACAATATGTCTGTAGATTCAGAGTATGCAGCGTACTGCACAAGATACATGAGCTAGCCTTCAGCGAGCTAATTTGGAGACCAGCAAGAGTTCAACAGCTGCAGCACAGAGCTGTCTGCGGCTTAATTTACTATATGTCTCGACTAGCTACATCAAAAGGTATTTAGTCTCAAAATTAGATTCCCTTTGTATCTGAAAACATAGAATCATAGAACGGTTTAGGTTGGAAGGGACCTTAAAGATCACCTAGTTGCAACCCCCCCGTGCCATGGGCAGGGACACCACCCACTAGACCAGGTTGCTGAAAGCCCCACCCAGCCTGGTCAAAACATGACACCTTCTTGTATGTAATTCAATTTATCTGGTTTCCCAGGGAACAAAAATGCCATTAAAAACCCCCCAAAACCAAAACACCTCAAACGCCCCCCCCAAATGCCCCCCAAAACCCCACAAAGCAAACCAAACAAGGACAAAAGTGACAGGACTGATGTTAATGCATGAAGATTTACAAGAAATTTTATAGTCACTTTTTTAACATGTAGCAATCCCTACAACATTTATGTTGCAAATAAGCAACATTCCCCAGCCCCAAAATGATAGTGCTTCTGCAATAGCATCTATTGTATCCTGACAAATGACTTCCCAAATGTTTCATGTTATTGTGATGTTCAAATTAACCCCTAGGGAAAAGCAAAACCAAACCAAACCACAGTTATGTTTCCTTCAAGACAAAACTGCAAATATTTTAGTAGCAAACATGGCTTAATATTTAGATGCTTAGAGCAGCATTTTAGCTCGTGTAAATCATCCAGCTCCTGAGATCTGAGTCTGTCTGTGCCACAAGAGGGATGAATGTACAAGAAGGGACCTCTGCTGGAGAAATGACTCTGCTCTATAGACAACAAACACATAGTAGTAGTAGCTCATTTTTGTACAATCTGTCAATAAGCACTTAATCTTTTCTTTTTAGAGTTAATTTCTGTTACGTTTCAATATTCAGAAAACATGCCTATGCGGCAAACAGAGATGGATCAGACTGATAAAAAAAATCAACATCTGCATTTGCTGAAGTGGATAATTCTAATCCCAGTAAGATACTGCTCCCAAAGGTTCCCCCAAACTTACTTCTGCAGAAGGGGTAGGTGATAATGTCCTCGGAGACTGCAAAGACATAAAGATAAGGTTACCAAAACATCGTTGCATGTGCTAGGCCAGAAAATGGCAATGTAAATATTGCTGCGCGGATATATGGCAACGTGAAATGGCAATGTAGAAATTACTGAGGCCATTGCAGCACTGGAACTTGCTTTTTCCACACTGCTCAGGAACTGGTCCATAAATCATTGAAGCAATTAAAGTTTCTGGGAGAATCTTTATAAGCGTGATTAATTCAGTCAAATATCATGCAACATCATCTCTCAGCCATCTAATCATTGTGGTAATTAAAACATAGCTGTGAAGATCAAAATCAGAAAGGGTTATTAATTTAATAACCATGCCTGTTATGAAGAAATCTTTAAAGTGGAAATCAAAAGTAAATAATCTTAACTCAGAGCTTTGCATGGCATCAGAAATACAGAATAACTTCCAGGATGAAGCATGTTTTTCCTCCAACACACGTACTCTGGCAAAAATGTGCTTCTCCCCAAGGCCTTACATTTCACAGCCATGCAAAGGAGTACGCAGTTGTCATCAACGTTTCTTTGATATGATCTCCTTTAAATCTCTGTGTTCTTCAATGTTTACATAAGGAGAACAGACAGGAATTACAAGCGTGTATATTGAAAGAACTGCACAAAGGCCAGTGGGCAGAAATATGCACAACATTATGAAAAGCTTCTATTACAGATATAGGGAAACTGAGGCAAGAAATACCTTTAGAAATGAAACATAAGATCATGCATAGGTTGATGGTACGAACAAGAATAAAGACTATGTATAATTACCAGTTATGTGCCCTTTAATCACAAGACAATTTGAAGCTGGAAGATCAGGATTTAATTATTTTCTTTATGCACTAAACTTCAATATTGTTTAATTGCCATAACAAACTGGGCAAGACATTATTCTTTTAAATGAGACCACAATTATTATAGAATGATACAGCTATTAAGATAATGTCTCAGAACTAAAACTGCTGATACTAGTCTGTTACAATAATATACAATAGCAGTCGTGTAAAACATATACAGAATTTTTGGCAGTAAATATCTGGCTATACCTTTTACATTGAGAGACCATTAACTCTCATGGAGCTGGTGACACTGTGAATGCAAGGTATCCAAACATAGGAGTGACATTTTTTGTTTGGGTACAGAACATCTCCTTTTCAGCAAGTTTCCATAAAGCTTTTTAAAGACTGCTTTCATTACTTTCCATCAAAGCCTTGAACGTCTTTTACATTCTTGTTTTCCTAATCCTTATAACTGCACGAGTTCTATAGAGCAGAACACCATTTCATTACAGATCTAACAGCAGCAGCCAGAAAAACTTTGCTCCACATGGAACATATTGTACACAGTGCTTTGTAGCATCATTCTCAACAAAAACTGAGAGCTAACCTAAAACTTTCAATATGAATGAAAAAAGCACATGTTGTGATGCATGTTCCCACACATGGCTAACAGGTAGAGCTCAGAGGGTTGTGGTTAGTGGTGCAGAGTCAA
>RSEF01000006.1:30590503-30684310 GCA_003993805.1 Himantopus leucocephalus
CAGAAGTCCCTTCCAACCCTGACCATTCTGTGATTCTGTGATTTTCTACTAGTAATTTATGTGTTACTGTATATAAACAAATTTCCATAATCTGTTGTGGTTGCCTAGATGCTAAGGTAATGACTACTGTACAAGGTAGTCACAGGAATCTAAGACTGGGAAGGCATCCCAGAAAGTACTATGCTGGATCCATGACCAACCTTTCATGTATTTTTATTCCATCACCATCTGACATAATCTTGTTGCTTTTTGGGAAATGGAACCACACTCTGCAGCCAACTTACTGTTTTATCACGCACAGGTGAACTGCCGTATCTCAAACTCTTGAGTATGCCACGGAATGCTTGGTTCTTCAGGGTTTATTGAGGTCTTTTAAAATCTGGTCTATCAGAGAAGTCTACACTAGTCAGTTTGAAATACACTGTGCAGCCAGCTGAGAAGAAACAGCTCAGCTCCAGAATAGTAAGCAAGTGGAAATACAGAGTAATGAATTCAGATATTTAAAAAAAAAAAAAAAAATCTGTGTAGAGAGCCTGTTCTGACCAAATTTACAGTAAAACTTCTACTCACTGCAAAAGGCTCAATGCTCTATCACTTTGAGATCTAAGGGGCTGCTCTAATACCTGAAGTCGTACAGGTTATTTTGTGCTCTGGGATATTTCTGCAAACTTTTACAGGTGTCATTTTATAACAGTAGTTCCAGAATTTTGCAGCAATCTCATTTTAACTGTCTTTTTATTGAACTAGCAGGTGGGATGCTGCTCCATTTTGAAGCATTTATCACATTAGAAAAATTAATTTTCTCATTTTACAACAGCTTGTTTACTGGAAGCTGTTACAGACATTCAGTGCTTTCAACAGACAGAATACTAGAAACAAAGGGCACACAGGTACAATGCTGCTTCTCTCTGTATTTATGCAGCAAAAGTCAGAGCTGAGAAAAGACAATTTTCACGCTAATCAAGTTGCTGTTAGCAAGGCAGGAGTTATAGGACATGAAGAACCTGAATAACTAACAGTTTCTGGAAACGTTATCACTACATTTAGGGGCAGCCTCAGTAGGAGGAAATTTCTTTACAGATCTCATTTAGTATCTCTTAATCTCTTTTATATTAGAAGCTAAACAACCTCTTCATAGACTCCCTTTCACTTCCCCCGCCAGCTGCTGGTGGATCCGTAACAGAAATGCCTGGTGCCGCTAGATGGTGCCACGTGAAAACATTTTTCATCACAGACTTTCAGAAAAACAAGATTGGGATTTCATTGAACAAGAGAGCTCATGAGTGAGAAACTTCTCAAAGCATTTCCCCTCCATTGCAATAAAGAAGAAATTCTCATGCTGTGTTTTCTCGCTTTCTGGGGCTAAAGTATACAATTTTCTTGTAGCCTGTTCCCTGTAATTAAGGTTTGTCTCCACTACTGGATTAACTTTGGTGGCTCTTGTACTTCTCCCTTNTTTTTTTTTTTTTTTTTTTTTAAATCACAGTGAAGGGCATTTCTAGTGTACAAGCTTAAACTCAGGCTCCCCTTTTATTTGACACCACCACATACACACACTTTGCAAAGAGAATGCAGGCTAAATCGCTCAAAGTCTGCAAATCCCTGCCATGACTAAACATGCCACCTCCTTTGCTTTTTAAAGATGATAGTGACTGATGTATGATATACCAAGATTGTTGCCACTCGATTACCACAAAACAAACACAAAGTAAGAAATCACTCCACCCCAATGGGCTTGTATTCTCATTAGGGCAAGGGAAGGGAGGAGAAACAGGTACAAAGAGGTGAGGTAACTTGCCCAAGGTGACAGAAGTCAGCAGTAGCACTGGGTGGAAACCCCAAATCTTCTGAAAAGAAGGTGAGAGCCCATCTGTTTCCAGAACAAATTTCTGTAGTCACCAAAAATTAATTGGATTTAATGCTGGTGAAAATACGGGGTAAGAAAACCCCAAAGATTTTTGCTCCAGAACAACCATAACAGCAGACAGCTTCCACCACACTGCTTTATCAGCTTCCAATACACTGCTTTGTCAGTGAGAAGCTTCCCCTTAATGATTAAGAAATAGTTCACCTTCTCTGGGTGAGATCAGTTCCTCCTCTGTGACTAACAAGAGACTTGCGTTTGTAGAGAGTTTTGTGGAACGGGTCAGGCCCGTTGGAACTGGTCAGAGGTCACCAATGCATCTCACAGTGGTTTTGAACCAGATGTCAGCTGGATTCACTAGCAACATAAATTTGCGGTGGGAAATTCTGTATTATTCTGACCTGTTTATCTCTTATCTTATTCCCGAGCTGAACAGCCTCCTGAATTTCCAACTCATATTATAATTTAAAAGACTAATCCTATAAAATATTACAGAACAAAGGAGAAAAACTGAGGCAGCTCTGATCTGTTGGTGGGCAGAACACTTTGCTAAGAAAGCAGATTATCGGTCACTGATCTGGGCATCTTCAGACCACTGGTGCCTGAATGATTTACTTCCATTTTCCTCAGCTCATCTTCATACTCAATTCAGTTACAGTCAGTAAGGTCACTGAGATTGCAAGGAAGTAAATCCATTTCCATGTCCATTTAGATTTGCGTTCAGGAAGTCTGATTTACAGTCAGATGGTATTACATGACAAAACCTGCTTCACGATCTGCACTGGAACCATGTAAATAATAATTGCAGCCATGGAAGTCCACCTGAGAAAACTGGAGGACCCTATAACCTGAAAGATATCTTGAAATACAAATTTAAGGGAATAAATTAGATGGCTTTTTTTCTACCGTTGCGGGATACAAGAACCCTTATTAAATGTCAGCAGTTTAAAACGTGAGGCAGCTATTTCCGTAACACAACTAACCTGCTTTCGCAGGTGGAAGAGCACTTCATTCTGACCTAGTTCAGATTTTATCCAGTATGTCTGGCAAAGTGCTCCGGAAATGTACTTCCCTTTAATATGCGTGAGAGAAAGGATCCAACTGCTTTTAATCCTTTTACTGCCATAGAACATCATGGTATTCCTCATACTCTGCTGTGATTATTGGTGCTCCACAGCACACCACCAGGATGGCTTTTGCCTCACGTTCTGGACTTTGCCGTACCCAAAGACTAGGACATCCCCGTAAGTTATGAGAATGCACATACACACAGCCTCCAAGCCTCCCCCCCTGCCATTCTTCTGCCAGTGGCTGGTGTTATTGTAGGTGTTTAATTGTGTGTTTAATTGTGCAGTTTCGCACATGAGGCACGATCATGATTGTTCCCATTAAACCCAGATCAAACAGACAAAAAGCACTGTGAACAGCAGCAGCAACAATATCTAGGAGTGTCAATTAGAAACTGTTTCAAAAGAGGATAGAAGCGAAGCAGGCTTTGAATAAAGCGTATAGCAGAATGAGTTGCTTGTCGGTTCATTACCTCTCCAAGACTCTGTCTCTCCTGTCTGTCCTCGTAGGCAGAAGTGTAGAATGGCTCATAAGTAATTAGGTCTGGACGTTCAATGTCATAAATGGCCTTGACTTTGGGAATGGCTGCTAAATCCTTGTAATCAAGGATTTCATTGTCTACTTTTGCCTGAAGGTCAAAGACAGAAGATAAATTAACTTACACAAATGCATTGGTAATTTCTGTTTTACACAATTTATGATTTTTGTGTATTTGTTGTCACACTGTTGCCACGGAAAACCCTTTTTGGCACTCTACACGCAAAGTGATTGCTTCTTGTTCTCCAATAGGCCTCCTCTGCAAAAGCACACAGTGTTCTCTTGGTTTAGGTAAGAAAAAACATGGCATATATAGCTCTAACACAAAAGTTTCTTTTCCACAGTAGTAAGCTGGAAACTTCAGCTCTGCAAATGACTCTTTTTGTGGCCTCAGGCAAGTATTTTCACCTTTCTGCTCTTGTTTTCCCATATGTAAAATGTGTGATAAAATTCATTTAGTTTGCAGATCACAGAGATAATGGGAGGATTCCATGCAGAAGACCACAGACAGAAATTTAACTTATAACTGTGCATACGAGAGGAAATGCAACTTGTTACAAGGAAATAAAATGGCAAGCAGGACTATTTGTCAGGACTGTGTATCCAAACTCCCAACTGAAATTACATTGCACTCATCACTCAACCTATACCCAAGCTTCTGAGTAAGGCATATGTTGCTTACTAACTGCATACTACGTAGTACTGACATTGACTACTTTTTCCACTGAAACTGCAAGGAGCTCTTGACTACTTAAATAATGGAAGTAGGAAATCAGTTGCAAAGACAGCTGCACCCATTAGAAAGAGCTGGAAAGAGGCCTTGCTTAATAGATAGCTAGTATCTTTCCTTACTTAAAAGACTTTTAAAAAAATCATCATACATTCTTACCTACCTTACAGAAATACAATTGGTGATTAAAACTGAAAGAGAATATTCAAACTGGTTTTCAACTCTTCTACTAGATATTTTATTTATTCATTGTAGACTGCACGAGGAAACAAGGCTGATCTGTTTCTACCCACGTTCAGTTCCGTTCTTCCTGAGTACTAGCACCTACTACTTTCAGATTAAAGCGCATTTACCTTCCCAAGCTCTCTTAACAACCACTGGTCTTGGTGGCTGTTACGCAATACCATAAATCAGAAACAATACAAAACATTTTTTGATAGAAAAGTAGCGTTTGAAATAGTTAGGAAATTCACTTTCTAAAATAGCCTCAAATCTGGTTCATTTTTACTCACCAGATATAACAAAATACCTTACGCCAATTTAACCCTTAAAATACTTAGGTATATTAATGTATGTCATTTCTGTAATATTTTTACCACAGTCTGTTAATTAGCTGCAAATATGTCTGGATATTCTTAATCCAATATAAATTACCATAGACATTTTTGTAGACCTTGGTCTAGGCCATCATGCTGCCCTACAGACTGTGCTGTTGAGCAGCACTTAAATTTCATAAGCTACAGCTTATGAAGTCGATATTACCAGCAGTTCTCCAGGATATGTTCTGTGTTTTGGTATCTGCAGTATGAACATTTTTAATATAGCTAATTTTTGTTGTCGTCATTGAAATGCACTGAAGAACTGGTGCTAAACTCAGGACTTGAGATTTGTATTTGGGTAATTTTTCTGCATTATTATACATGTAACTGATAAATTTCTGTGTCTAACACTACATTTTCACCTGTGTAAACTTAAGGTTATATATAAAGCCAGTGATTCAGCATTATGCATAGGTAACAGAAAAGGAAGTTTGCCCGGTGGTCTGCCTCTTCTTCCCAGCATACTTTTCATCTTTGCTCCCCTCATAATGGACTCTCTCTCACTAACTGGCCTACCGTGATTTTCTTCCTTAGCTGTTGTCTTCCAATTCTGCCTTGGGTTTTGTGCACGTTATCTGTGAGCACGTTTTATACGAGGACAAAAGTTCTATGGACTTTCAAGGAACAGGACCCTTAAATGGATGTGAGTTTTTGGAAGTGTAGGTTACACGCATGGAAATACAGCAAGCTTGAGCAGATGGAGTTGTTCTGTTATTTGCCCAAGTACATTTGAATTGATATTCTTCCTCCTTAGAACTGGACTAGTACAGCCACAAAAGATGACTTTTTTTTTGACCCTACGAACTTCTCTGCCAAGAAAAAAAAAGGTACTGACATTTACAACATTGAAATGCCTGGAAAAGTGGTATGAAAAGAGGAGAAAAACATTATTCCTTTGAACATTTTGGGCCAAACTTCTGCTAATGTATTTCCACTTTTAATTTCTAAGATCTTATGGGTTGAAAAGGTACCAATAACAAGGCCAAGAAGTGAAAGAGATCCTCTAAAATAATGAAAAAGGAGGCTTGATTACTGGAGGAATCATATCAAACTCTACATCTTAGGTAACCACAAATAAAATAGTATAGCAATAGCTTTGCATTTTCAGCACTGTTAGTTTAGTAAAAGAAAGGTGCTTAATATCATTTCTGCTCTTAAATAAAAAACACCTTTCCTTCCACAACCAAAACATCCGACTTCTGAAACAGAATATGTTGTATCAGTCAGGCTGACCCTCCTACATAGGTCCTACAACTGCAGACAGCAGACCTCCCAAGAACTGTGTATCGAGGTGCACAGATCTCACGTAACCCCTAACAAAGTCAAATAACCTGTCTGCTTCTGTCCCTTTTCACATCACCAAGTGACTTCAAGAGATTTACTGTACCTTTCTAAGGGAAATGCGACCTGGAAAAGGCCTACCCTGCTCTTGAAATTCTGTAGTTATAAAAACTACATCTATCATGACAAGAATTTTAACAATTTAACCACTACAACGAAGACATTACCATCAGTATAAAAGTTATGTCAGCATGGAGTATTTTGTGTGCAAGGAAGAGATTGGCAGCTTATTCATCAGAATACTTACATAGATAGTGTGGCCTGGAGAGCCAGGTATACTGGAACCTGGTCTGGAATAAATACTTTCTGATGATGCTCTTGTAGGCTGAAAAACAAAAAGTAACTTATCAGAGCAACCTCAAGCCACTGACATTGGTAATTTTGGTTTTAAGTGAAGAAATCTGCGTACATCTTGAAATTAGCTGAATTTAGGAAAAAATGTCAACACAAATGCAAGCATTCTGGCAAATTTCACAATCTTGTGAGTCAGGTGGGCTTTTTTTTTTTGGTAGGGGAAGGAGTGCTGTGACAAGGGAAGGAGGTTTTCTAAACCACACAATGTAAAAGACTGACAACAATAATGAAAAAAACCAAACAACACCTGCCAGAGACACTGCAAGGAGCCATACAGACTACAGGCCCTGCTGGTCATTTTATGAAAACGTTAGTTCACAAACAGCTAAAGGTATCAGCAGTTCAGCAGACAAAACCGTTGAGAGGAGCACAGCACACATGTTATCACTTTCCAGATGTTCAATCACTGGATTTCCATTAGGAATACAGGACTGAATTCTGTCCTTCTAAGTAGAAGGGCCAGAAATCCTTGGCTTGGAGCTGTTCCCTACATCTGCAGCACAATCTAGATGCAACATGAAAGCTAAAGTGTTGGTTGAAATTTCATGATTCCCCATACTGCAGAAGTCCTGATGTTTAATGACAATGTCCTGCAAAGTGAAATTCACGAGAACAGTCACACCTCTATAGAGCCAGTGCTGTTACACATTTAGAGGATTTTCCAACACTTCATAAGGATTAAACAGACACTTATTCCCTGCGGGAAGTTTTGTGAGAGGAGATAAAATAACTTAACACTGAGCTGTGGGGATCCTGAAAATTTCATTAATTTGAAAAACATCTATTTGATCAAAAGTCACCCAGGCTATTGTGGCAATTGCTCCTAAATTTTGTGTGCAGCAGACACATGAAGGTAGTCAACAATATCTCACTGGCAACTGAGAAACCATGAACAATTTTTGCTTCCGAATTGACTGCAAAGAACCAAATCCCATCACAAAGCAATACATCAGCAGATGACCCTGATGACACTAGTGCAGTGCAATACTTCAAAGTCACTGAAAATAAAATCTTGGTAAATAGTGCTTACCTCGTCAGCTTGTGACATTGAACTAGGGGACCTTCAGGCATATACTGAAGAGAAACAAGGTTTGACAGCCTGGCTCGCTGATTTTTCTTACGAAGTATCTGGATTGAACACAACAAGGCTACTGGACCTTTCTTATCTCTCAGCACGCATTTCCTGAAAGGATCCTTCAACAGACCTCAGAGTCTTTCTACTTTTTATTTTATAGCCAGGAAAGAAAAGCTATTGGAACCATCCGTATAAAAAATGCTGAAGACTAATCGTGGATCATACAGCAGGCTTTATCTGACTTCATTTGTGGAAATGAAATCACCACATTCAGGGAGGGTCAGAGGAATAAAAGGCTTTGAACATGTTCCACCAAAAAACGTGAAGATTCAGATCAAACAGAGAGCAGATGTGGCCATGGACTGACACAGTCACAAATCCTCTCCCGAGCATGTCTGAGAATACTTTCTCAGCTGGACCTCTATGTGTTTCTTTCCTTTTCTCTCTGTAGCTGCAAACTCCTACCTCCCAAAAGGGAATAGAAATTTCTCAGCTGCCCTTAAGCTCCTCCCATGATGCAATCAAAGCAAAAAAGTCAACAACAACCACTTGTTTCATGGAAACGTTACAAGAATTAAGCTGGAAAATCTGGCTGTTGTTGAGAAACACTTTATTCCCCCTTCCATTCTGCCATTTCACACCACTGTATGTTTGAGTGGAGACACATGTAACATGTTGCTGCAGTTGCTATGGAAAACAATTGTTTTCATTACAACATAGGGAACAGTATTAAGCAGTTGAGGTACTGTTAGGGGTGTCTCTGTTACCTTTGGCTTTTGGCAGACATACTTTAAGAGTTTTGTCTGCTCAATTCTCTCTGTTGTAGGAAACCAAGCATTCGAGGCAGTTACGGCTTCTTCCCACCTGGCAAACCCTCTGGGTTGCTCTTTGCTCGGGATCTTTTATAATCACTTCAGAAAACAAGACATTCTCAGCCCTCAGTCCACCTCCTTAGTCTCATCTTTTAATGTCACTGCTAAAAACCTTTTCAGCAAAGGAAAATTCACCTGCATTTATCACTTCAGAGAAGTTGTTTAATAAAGTTAGACACCTTAAGAAGATAGTTTCAACCACATCCTGCTAACAGCTTTCTTGGGTGCTTTTAACCCCCGAGTACAGGAGCAGTTTTCAGATGGACTGGCAAGTTGTAGCACCTGTTCTTCATTTCCTCACTGCGTTTCTGCTCCAAGTTCCTCGTTACCATCCCATTAACACGGCCATGAGACAGATATGACACCCTTTAAAATGAGTTTTCTGTTTTCTAATTCTTCCTGCAAACATAAATTTTACCTTCAGTCTATTGCAAAGCTCCACATTGCCTGGGCGGGACTCCATCCTGCCAGCCACTGCCTGAGCACACACCGCTCCTCTCCTGGGAAGCTTAATCCAAGCAGACCCGGAACTCTGTGGCTCCTCTATTTGCCCTCAGTCCTGTATCTTGCTCAAGTTTACTGCATACCCCTGAAGACAGTGCATGAAAATGAGGACTTCCACATCTACTCACCCTTCCTGCCTCACTTTGCCCTGTTTCTTGTTTTGAATTACACAGGCCGTTTCCATCACAGATGGGTATTTCCTACTCTGCTGCTCCCATATGGTCTGGAATCCTTCACAGCTTTGCACTTTCCCCTAAAGACAATTGCATTGCACTTAAAAACACTTGTGCTGCTTGCCTTAACAAACACACACTAAAGATTCCTTGATATAAGCTGTTCCTTTGGCATACGTTTAGCTGCTATGGTTGGCTCCTCTCCTAAGAAACCTATAATACCTCCTGACTGAAAATCTGTGACAGGATATGGCTTTTATTAGATTGTACCTTACATCTTCATTAGCAGTCGAGAATCCCAGACCCTGTGCACCACTGTTGTGGCTTTATACCTCAAACAGGTGGCAAGAGACATACTGGAGGTCAAATTCTCTGTTGATGTAACAGCAATGGGGTGTAAACTCCACCCTAGAGGAGAGCTGATCGGAGCACAGGTGAAACAGGAATAGCAGTTATCCCTGATTTAACCTTTAGCCTTCAGTGGAGATATGTGAGCATCTCTTGCACACATTATTCGAAGAAGACAGGTAAAGAAATTAGAGGAAACATCCTTTAATATTAATGCATTAATTTAAAGGCATTTCCTTCCATCACAATAGTCCTGTGACACTTGGTCTACCCAGCAACAAAACAAGTTAAGCTGCCTTACTTCTTCTACAAACAGATCTGAAACACTCTTTATGTGATTGTTCTTGATCTTGAAGGATTCAAATAGAGCTTTTCATAATGCCACCTTTGTGCAGAGAAATTTAAAGCAAATTTCTGTGAAGAACTACAACCAATCCCTCTTTCTTTTCTTGTGGTGCACGGCCTTTCTCCACGTTTTCTGACAGTAGAAGAGTCATCTGTTTTTCTTTCCTCTTCCACCCAAATGGATGTAACAGTAGCAAATATATTAATATGGGATGACTGTACCAGATACAGGAAGTCTATGAAGTACATGAAAAAACCCAACAGAAATTCAGTCAATAGAAATTCATGCATGCCATTAAAGGAGCCAAAGGAAAGAACCAGATCACAAAGCATCTAAAGTATCTGCAAGACTTCTCAGTATTTCCCACTTTATCACAGACTTCTTATTTTCACGTTTTTGTTCTTCATTCCATGCATTTGTCTTCAATGCAAAAGTTCTTTACCAACTTCATTTGCAGATTGGCAGAGGTGACACCGTCATGCTCATCCTATTAGGTTCACTGTGAATTTCAATGCTCAATTATCATATCACCCATGCATATGCCCCAAATTGATTAACTGCTTATTTTAATATTAGATTGCAAAGCTTAAGATGTTTATCTGCATTTACCTCAGTTTGTCAAGTCATCATGCATGGCACATCATCTAAATAAATAACTTCTTAAAAAAAAAAAATCCATGTTAGAGCCATTCACATCATTCAGATGCTGCTACAATGTGGTGGCTCTGGCTTTCTCAAATACAGATGTTCAGAATCATGCTCTATAAAAACTTACAGGTGCAGGCAACCAAATCATAACTGATCCCAAGAACATCTGGCCAAATGGATGCACTATTGTTTAACAAAGGCATCGTCAGCATTGTTTACAGTACCTGCCTTAGTTTTTTGATCGAGTTCATTATGCAAGGCGGTGATAATAGCTGCAGAAGAATGAATATGTTTTCACTTAATAACATTTAACATTATAGCTTAAGCAAATTCTCTAAACCTCAGAAGCTACTTTAAGTGAAGCATGTTTATAAATAAACTAATAGTAGATTATGATGTAATTTATTCTACTAGGCAGATAGAATTTTGCAATAGCAAGGAATCTGGCGTTCTCAGTACAACAGTTGCCACTCTGACTACCTGCTTCATCAACTGCAAGGTTTTACAGTTATTTAGGACTTGGAACCAGGGTTCATTAAACACAGGCTTCCTATGGATTTCAGTAATTTTCAATGGCCATACACAAGACTAATAAATCAGCTTAGTGTTAACGGCATTCATTGTGCCTGTCTGCTAGTTTAACTGTACCCTTCTCCTTATAAAAGTGTTTCCTTCAAATGCAGGCATTCATCTTTTCTCTGCCTAAAAAACCTACACTATGTATGCATCAAGACAAACTAATGAACAGGTTTAGTTCAAACTCACACAGGCACACATGTTAATAGGTTACAACTAATTTTTCTTTCCTTCTGGCCTTTCAAAGGCCAGAGAGGAGAATGAATTTTCAGCATGTAATCATTGAAGGCACGTTGCTACCAAACAAACTTTTACAAGACCACTCATGCAAACGTAGCCTTCACCAAGACTAAGTTAAGTGGAAAGCAGAAGAAAGCAAAGTGGGAAGTCCAGAACATACTACATTCAACAGCAAACTTCTCAGAGAATTCACAGGATTTCACCCAACAATTTTCAACCTACAATTTTCATGTAGATTCAAGCCTTTGGCCCATCTTTATAGCAACAGCAATGATAGTATCTTTGTGTCTACTCTGCAGAAGAACACTTGAAGCCAAAATCTGCTTTGAATAACAGTTTGTATAATCAGCATTTAAATCTAAGCAGAATTTAATACTGACCAAATTTACACAAGACGATATTCAACTGACCCTAAGCTATTTCTACCCTACATAGTCTACACAGCAAGAGAACATACCTTTATTTTGATATGGGCTGCTCCTATTTTGCCTTGCATATTTTTCTACTACATTGGATAGGATTAGGTTTTTTAATCCTCAGGCTCCTGGATTTCAGAACCTGAAACTCAGAGTCGTGCATGCTAAGCTGAATGCAAAAAGCCACTACACTGGCCTAAAAGACGAGTGAAATGGTCCCGCAGTTTGATGTCCTCCAACATTTGATTCCATAAAGCCTGGGACTGCAGAGACATTGCCCTCCTTAGCAGCACTGGTAACAGATCTTTATAGCTGTATTCTCTTGATACATATTTCTGTCGCTAACACAGAGGGCGGCGTTCAAGAGTGGCGAATGCATTGCAACATCCCAAGTTAACTGACGAAAGTATTGTGCAGGACAAAGAGCACAGGGCTTGTATGAACTCCCACTTGAATCACAGCATTGGATTCAACCATATAACACTACCCTGCGGACTGCATCTAACACAAATATCCTGCCCTGACTGATGTTATGACTATGCCTACTTTGCAATTAGAGATGTGAAGCAGCACGAGCAGACACAATGGAAATCCAGTGGCATGGACTCTATCAGCCTGTCTGCCTACTGCTAGCCTGTACTAAGTCCATACCAGGACGTGCTTACTTTGTTACCACGTGAACACTACCTCAGGTGTGCCTGCAAGCAGTACAGTCACACATCCCCCCAACAGCAGACACAACTAACACGTAAGCACTGCCCTGAAGGAGAAGAAATGGAAGTGGGTGGTGTTCGTAGGTGCAAAGTAAACTCAAGGAAGTCTGAAAGTAGAAAGTTCAGAATCAAGAGGACAGGAAGGACCTCCCAACTTGGACATGGATGTGCCCCGTATTAGAGAGCGGCAAATGCTCTCAGGTAGCACATACAACATGACCAAACCTGGAATTTTCTAAGTATTTTCTCAACTAAAGTATTTGTATGTAGTTGGTCAATACATACAAAAAAGTAACTCATTTAACTGATGGCATTCTTTTTCTAAAAAGCATGAGCCATTGTTCATGAAAAACTATTTCTTTTTAAACATCACTTTTCATCACTTTCATTTACTTCATATTTGCACTCTAATTTTTTGTTTTAGAAAAAAAATATCTGTAACACTGGAAGAACAATACTACAGCCCCAAAAAGCTCATCTGAATCTAAAAAGAATTAATTTTAAGAGTTTCATTAAACAAAATAAAAAAATGTGAGAATTAACAAACAACACTGCACCACATGATGCAAAATACAGCGTCAGTGCCCAAGGTGGCAAGTGATAGCAGGAAAGCTGTGTGGCAGAAGTAGTAGCAAGCGCAGCGAATGACAATAATGAAGAATCTTCTCAGTAAAGAAGACCATTATTAACACTATGAAAACACAACCGCAAACCTCTGCAGAGCGTGGCCTGCGAAGAACCAGACTCTTTGGATAAAAGAACTCAGATGAGGAATGCTGTCATGAAAGACAAAAGGGAAAAAAGTGAAAAGGAAAGCAGTTGCCCAGGCTCAGTGGTTAAGCTGTTTTTTTTCAATCAAGTTACTAATACCTACTTGCTAGATAATAATCTGTGCATTATAATATCTACGTTACTTATTAATCCCTGCAGAGTCATGTACCAACAGACAGTTAAAAAATCCTAAGCAACATATATTTTTTTACATACGTATGGTTGCTTTATTTTGTGCTTGTTTTGGCTTTGTAATCCTCCACAAATATCCAGTGGGAGGAAGATCTAAAGCAAATGTTTTTATGAACTCCCCCTTAGATCCTGACCAGCTAGATTGCTGATTAGTTTATACCACAATTCAGTTACTGAGAGAAAACAGAACTTGCTGAAAACTTCTAAAGCTAAAAGATAAAAGGGCTTTTTGTTTTGTTTTGCTCTATAGGGAAAGGAAACCCAGCAGAGCACAGAGGCCATGTCACTGGCTTTTTGCAGAACCACCAGAAAATCTAGGCCTGACCCTGAAAGTGGCTATATTGTATATTTGTTAACTTACAAACCAGATTCTGATTCTCAAATCAGGTCTAAATGTATGTCATCAAGAAACTGAAAGTCAATCAAAGTACAGTTCATAATTTAGTGACGACATGTTCAAATAGGACATAGTTTCCCCAGTTTCATTTTCTGTACCTACCTGTTCGCTACTGCCTTCATTTGTGTCAGCAGAATGAAATGTGTGCCAAAGACATCGAACTGAACTCAAACTGATTTTAAAATAACGTAGCTGACTTTGCACTGGAGTAGACAGAGACTATTTGTGATGTCCAGTTGAAGCTAAAAAATTCTCCATCTCTCCAGCTAGCTTCAGTACAGTGCATTTCTCAATGCTTTTTAAAGACATACTAAACCTCCGCATAGAAGTTCTCGTCCAGGAACAAGGCAACCTTGGATAGCTGTGCCATAACATTTCTCAGATGTTCCCTTAATATGCATTCTTCCGCTTCACTTCATTTTCCTGAAAGAATTCACTTAGGCAAAGTCTTGCAGGTGGATGAATTCATTTACTTTACTCACTTCAATTAAAATTAGTTAAGAGGAAGAAGACTGACATGCTTGAATATGTGATGGAAAAAAGGAAAATATTTCAAGAGGACTTTGTCCATTTCCATGGGGAAAGGAAATAAGCCAACTGATTTATAAGGTCAGCTGGAGAAGGTTCGAAAGGACGGCAACATAGTCAGGAGTGCTTTGATAAGACCCTTGGGTCCAAGTGAAAGGGAGGTATTGTACCCCAACCATTCACTACAAAGCACAAGTGTTCTGACACTTAAGAGGGCCAAAACACTGACTTACATTCAAATTATTAAATGAGGAAGAAAATCCAGTCTGGCAGAATTTTTCCATTTTCTTATAGAAAGTCAGGACAGAACAATGTGCAAATGCTTTATGGTACCTTCAGTGATGTTTGGCTGTGCTAGATCCCATGCCCATCTAGGGCCAATTACACTTCTGCATTATCAGTACAGCCCACACTAACATGAACTCCGCTCAACAAGAATTTATCTGCACACTACCTACATCATAGTAAATTCTCTGCAGGGGATGTTTTACAGACCAGTGCACCTGAACAAATTCTAAAGGATGTGGCTTCCTGTGAATGAGCCACACATAGAACACAACCCACAGGATATCGTACGCATCTCCATGCCTGTAACTCTTAGTTTCCTTGTCTGAAAGACATTTTATTCATACACAGTATCTAATATTCATATCCAGAAAAATTACCAAAGTTCAAAGGACCAACTGAGACATCAAAAAGAGTAAACTGCCCAGAAGATGAATTAGTAAATTCATCATGAATTGGCCAGTGCATGCAAAAAGCCAGGCTGCAGCATTTATCAGTGCAGCATTATTGCCATCAAAGATTTGATCCAGAAAGTTTGTCTGGATATGCTGAGGTGACTCCAAGGGTAACTGCAGCTCTTTTTGGCATTCAAATTAGGATCACTTTAGGCTGAGGTTTATTTGGATGGCAAAGGAAGAAGAGTCCATATTGTCTAAATGTTGTAAATAACCATGCAGAACAGGGGATAACTATAGCACAATTATACAGATGTGCAAAAATACTAAAATATATTGTAGCATTTCCCCTGTTCACATTTTCTCATTAAGAGTCTCTCTCGCAATAACTGAGATATGAAATGAAGTGTTTTAGTGACTTTGTCACGTCTTTATGTCAGTAAATGATACTATCTTTAAGGCAGCACGCTGCGACAGGTATGTGAAGGTGGTGAGCCTAAAAACTCCGAGCAATACCTCTGAAGTGCCTCCACTGTTTATTCTGCCAGAGTGGTGACAGCTATGCCAAAAAAAAAAAATAACCCATAGGAAAAGTCACTCTTTTAAAAACAGCATTCAATTATTGTGTGGGCAAAATATCTGGTGTGTCATTGCCACGAATTGAGCTTACCCGTAGCTTGTCTTCAGTCTTAGTGGATTGCTTACAGTCGGGATGCCAGACAGTGGAACCTGAGGGGGGTAAAAAACCATCTTTATTCAGAGTAACACAGATGACTTCCAGTCATGAGAACTCAGTGATTAAAGAGAATCCCGTCATTGCATCAGACAGTGAATCTGTATGAACTATGGAAGTAATTCACATTCAATTCTAGTTCATGGGAAATAGAAGTGAAACAAACAAAAATAATTCAAATCCTTGGCCCATCTACAGCAGCCTCTTCTTGAGGCGGTCAAAGCATTTTGCCCACATTCTTAATTAAAGCTCAGCCTCAAGCAGCAAGTCAGCAAGCACCAGCCAGAGGAACTGAAAGACATAGGACTCCTCTGGGCAGGAGGTGAGAGCAAAAGAACTGGGCCATGGTTACCTGTTCTCCCCTCATGTACTGTGCCACACGTAAAAAGGAAGTTCTGATTATAAGTCCATTAATACTGGGAAAGTCCTATGACTTCCTTGAGCAATAGGTGTCATTCAGTTACTGTAAAGTATTACTCAAATCACTTCTCCCCTACAATTATGCAAAATGCAACAGGAAAAGCAAAATTAGAAAAGGCACAACCCAGCAAAGTCAGGGCTGTATCGCACCCACTGCACTACGGTAGAGAGGCCAGTATGACACAGGTGGTACAAAGCAGCATGTGAAAGAGCCTCTCTGTAGATCAGTGTACCACACTTGGCAGTGGCACACATATCATTTCTACCCTTTGCTCTGCAAGGTCAGTGGCATGTGTTGCACTGGCATTTCCCCAGAGCATATTCCAGCTACACATCCTACTAAAAAAGGCAAGGTCTCTGCTGTTTTGTGTCCCAAAACATGGGATTCTCTCTTACGCTGCAAAAATGGAAATATCCGGCTGTTCCCAAGGGCTGAGCAGCATCAGGGGCAAGGGGCACTTCCATCCCATTTCAATTCTCCTTTGGAACAGAGTGTAAACTGTGATCACTGCTGGGAAGCTGCTGGCAGGTATTAGCCAAGTTGAAATGGAGCAGAAACCAATGCTGATTTTTAACACTGACTGCAGCCGCAGTCAAATTCAAACCCCATTCCAGTCACTGCAAAGCCAATTCAGAGCCTTGTCTGTCTGCAGGGGGGAACGTCACCTCTTCACTTTGTCCACAAAGAAACCAAACAGAGCAAAGTCCAGGCCTCCTGCTGGTGACTATTAGCTCAAGTGCAGTCAGAGGAAACCCCACCCTCAGAGCCCAGGAGAGGTATGGGTCAGGGCCCCTGGAAATTTGGTCCAAATGAACCCTTACATGGCTCAGTACAGAAGTAAAGACCAGCAGGAATGATTTCACTTCCCAGCAGCACACAGTATAATCATCATCAGGAGACTGGAGAGAATGCTGTGACTCTGGATCAGGGGTCTGAGATGTTTGGCTTTGAGTCTAAGCCGAGGAAGAAGAAACTGTGCATTTGGCAGGGGGACACGATCAGACAACAGGGAGAAGTGTACCAACAGCCTTCTCTGTAAACAAACAGCAGCCTCAGAGCCAGGACCCCACAGAGCCTGTGAGATGATGGAGAGAAGCATGCCCTGTGCATTTGCTTAGGAGGTCAGACAGATCCAAGCACTCAGGAGGAAGGGAGTTCATGTTATAAGACTGATGAACTAAGACTCAGAAGGTTTAGGTTCAATTCTCAAGTTCAGCCATGAGATTCCTGCGTGATCCTGGGAAAAAATGGTCTCTGTCCCTCTGTAACTTAGTTGTTTCCTATTAAACCACCCCACCATCAAAGAATAAACTGTCACTGCATTTTCAGGCAGTGTTTAGCACTAAGTGGCACAATTTTAGGGATACCCCAGGAGAATGCTGGAGCTGCTGAAAGTGAGCAAGAAATGTGAGGGAGTCTAAATGTTATTTTCATGGTGAAACTTAGCTAGGGGTTGTGAAGATTTTTTTTTTTCCCCCACAAAATTATAAGAGGTTTGAGGTATGTGAAATGTAAAAACACAAATCAGATAGAGCAGGCTTAAGAAGTTAAATGTAAATATTTTTCATGATCTTGAACTCTGAGCCACCTACACATTGTAGATTTTCTTCATCCAAACATGTCAATCTATTTTGAAATGCTTGGAACAGGGCAAAATCTCAAGCTACATTGCTGCTCATTTTCCTAAAGGAAACAGTCAGCAAATTGTGGTTATTCCCATTCCTAACATATGTTTGTTTGCTCACTTGGCAGACACCAACCAACATGATCATTTATTCAGTTTTTTACTTTGCACGTACCATTGTTTCAACATACAGCTCTCTCAAAATCAGTAACTCGGGCTATTATTTACACATTGAATAAGGCTGCAAGCCTGTGTGAGAACCAAGTGAAGCATCCCTCTAAATGCTGAGCAACATCCTAGCTCAGCAACAGTCTTCTGGGGCAGTCCATATAGTAATATATTACTAGGAAATGAACGGGAAAGAGAATGTTTCTGATGCTGCTTCCTCTTCATTATCCTGTGTTGGAGCAGGGCAAAGCCAGAGTGCTTTTGCTAGCGTTATTCAAAGCATCCTTAACACAGAAAGCCCCCAAATAGACAGCTTGTTTTTCCATATTCTCCTTTTGCAGGTTTCCCACACATTTGTAATGCAAGTAGCTACTACAAGCCTGCCATGCCCCTCTGTTACACAAAGCAAGACCAACACAGTGCTTTCATGTCCTGTGGAGAGGACAATTAGAAGTGTCGTGGTTTAGGACAAGAAGTGAGATGGAAGCCGTGTATTTTCATATTTTTTATCAATAATGTGATTTTGGTTCCAGCTTTTGTATTGTAGTGTCGTATTTTTATTTCGGGGAAATGCTTAGAATGCTGTTATTCTGCACCCTAGGGTAAACGATTTGGATGGAGTTAGGATATACATTTCAGCTGAGAGCTTTGCACAGGAAAGGCTTTTAGGTCCCTTACACTTACAAGCATGCTGAATTCAGCAAGTAAAGCTTTGGCAGGACAACGCGGAGCACACTCAGCAATAACATTATTTAGTCAGAAAACAGCTTGTGAACAATAAAGCAATGCAACTTGGGCTGCTCCTCCTCTGAGACACAGTGAGCACAAAGAACATTAATTCACAGCCACAGAAAGGGAGATACAGCCAAGAAGAGAATGACGGCAGATCAAGAAGCAAGGTGTGTCTCCTCTCCTCTTTCGTATCACCTGAACTTGGCCAGGAGAAAATCTAGCCTTGTTTAAGTAGAAGCAATGCTTTCTGTCTTATTTGGATCTGCAGAAACTTACACCACAGCCTGCCCAGTCAACATGAACTTCAACTCGCTGCTAGACTGGTGCAAATGGCATCAGTTGCAAACAGCTGTTATTAATAACAGCAAAGGATGAACTGATGCTCACCTTGAACTCTGCCTGTACTTTATCATACTATGATGTGAGGAAACTAAGAAGATTACCAGTTGTCAGTTGCTCTATCTGCTGCTTTCAAATCAGTCTTTACAATTTGCCATCAGAAAGCAGTACTTCCTACCCAGCCCTCTTTCAGCCTCTCCTTGCTCTTGCAATGCAGAGCTGCTACACAACTCGATATCCAGTTCTGTGCGCAGCTGGAGTAAGATGACTAAGGTATAAGGTCAGTGCGAGATGAGAGAGACGGGCTGGTAAGGGAAGATAAACTACAAAATAACACAAGGTAGCTTCAAAGGAATTTCTTAAGAATATTCTCTTATTTTGGAATTCCTCCAGAAGGAATGTCTGCTCAGGATTTCAAAAGATGGCTGTGACCACACTTTCATAATATTTTTCCTCTTCTTTTACAGTCCTTTCAGATATATCAAGCAAGTTTTCTAACATAAGCACAAAATAGAAAATCTTAATATCTATCTGCCTTTTTCACTTTGATTTCTGGCTTGCATAAATGTGTATTATACATCTTTCTACCAACATTAATTAATACTACAGCAAGTAATACAAGTAACTGTAGCTTAATAGTTAACATGCTACCTTCTTGGGAGAGTAGGTGGAATTCAGATCAAGGACACTTTTCAATCAAAGAAAAGAGCATGTTCTTTTATACGTGAAAAGATGATGAAAAAACCATGCCTGGCAATACCTGGGAGTGTAAGACTGTTAATAAGAAAGATGAGATGAAAATGAACATACAAGAAAGAAGTGACTAGAGAAAGACATAAAAATAAAGGGAATAAAAAGAGAGATGTGACCAGACAAAAGGGAAATAGGCGAGGCAAGCAAATATAATTAAGAACTGGAGGAGACAATTTCTCAATGCACATGGGGAATGAGATCTACAGGATTCAAAACAAGCTCACTGCAGTCTTTGGAAGTTTTTCCATTGCCTTTTACGGTTTGGAGTGTGGTCCAGAAGAGCAGAGAAACTGATCAGCAGAATTCAGGGGAAACCCTCTAACTTTGTCTGGTATCTCATATACCAGTCTGTGTGCTAAGCTATCTGTGAGATGCCAAATTCAGAGGCAGCCTAATAAATTTCATTTTTGCTACACAACTTTTGAAAACACAGTCTGCCTCAGCTAGGCTGCAGAGTCACTGCAAAGCCGCCGTTATGACCACATACTAGGGTGAAAGGGTTTCAAGTGAAAAGGTATGAGGACACTGTAATGAAGACAGGATGGCTAAAGTCCTCCTTGCCCATATTACATGGAGATAGTTTATAGGCTCCTGAGGTCCATGACAGAAAAATTACAAAGTCTGATGTTCTTATTTTGGAATGGAGACATCCTTACCTTGCAGATACATTTCTTCTCCTTCTGTGAACATTTGGTTGCACCTGCTGCATCGTGCACAGCTTGGATGATAATGCTTGTCACCTGCCTGAACAAAAAGAAAAAAAGGGAAATGAGGGATGAATGCGTTGCATTGCTTTGTGAGCATTCATCATTTGCTGACAGACCACTGCCATTTTTCTTTTAGTTCACCTGTTAGAATACAACATTGCCTTCATGATGTGACAACAGCTATGAGAATCTAAGATCTGCCATACTGCTTCAGTTCAGAGGTCTATCTAGTCCAGTATTCTGCCCTCAACGGAGGCCAGCAGCGACTACTTGGGGTAAAAGGCTGTAAGGAACAAGAAAATACAGAACAGCCTTTCCTCATAGCTATTCATAGAGACAGTGGTGTTTGTGGACATGACTATTAATCTTTCATTATCACTAAGAGCAATTCCCATCCAGGAATTTGAGCAACATGAGGCCAGAGAAGAGGACTCAGAGTGCTGTTAGTTTAGCCATACGCTCACTCATCAGTTGCAAAAAAACTGTACTTCCCCTTACTCGGATAATGCCTTTACTGTTGATTCCTGCTCCTTAGAGGGCAGAATCCACCAAACAGGCAGCCTCTTTCTGCACAGCAGATTTAGACTTCTCAGGCAAAAAAGGGGCTCTGGTAAAAGGGAGAATAAAAGGTCACTACAAGATGTGCCTATGCAAGGAATAAAAGCTAATGGGGGAGGAAACAGAGAATTGATGCTTGACTTGCAACAACAAAACCAATACTGAACTGAGAAGGAAAAACACAGTTAATGCTCACTCTCTTTCTATCATTTTCATTATTGGCTGTCCTCTTTGCCTCTGATTCTCTCTAGCAATTATTTAACCCCTGAGTTGTCCCATCAGTTCCATTCAAGACTGGAATTTAAGAAAAAGAAAATGAAGAAACTCTGAATGTGTGTGAAATGTAATGCTGGCATCAAACCACAGCTATTCTGACCTTGAATGCAGATGTGCAAAGAACGACTACTTGTCTATATATGCAGCTTAGGGCTGTGAATATTGAACAGGGTTCAAAGGTAGATCTCAAATTCAGACCGCTCAGCGCTCAGCAGAAGCCAACATCCTTTTATCCACTTTCTGCCTCATGCAAACAATATTGTACATACAGAGGAACAGCAATTTTATTTGTGTTCAGTAAAAAAAACCCCAACTTTAAAGTTCTTCAGCAGAGTGGCGCCCATAGAGCTGCTCATCACAAGTGATTTCAGACATATTTGATTTAAGGATGATGGCAAATCTGATGTCCTGGGAACCACTCCCAGTTAATGAGATATAAAAAATTCCTAAGAAGGCTGAATCATTGCCAGAAAGGACCTTCTCCAAACAGGAAGACAATAATTGAAAAATAGATTTGAAATAATAAAACAGGAGTCTTTTCTGGGCTCTGCCTGTCCCAGCCAGCTAAAGAATATCTCTGTGGCATTAACTGTGCTGCTGCTTAACAGAGCTCGAATTTTCAGTAGGTACATGGATTTTTCTGAAATAAGATTCATGGCTTCTCAAAAGGTATTCAGGAGGGTAGCTAAGTAACTACACAGTCTGAATTGGAAAGAGTACAGAGCCTGTTGTATTATTATTAATTAACCTCTGAGCTATCCCATCTGAGGTGGGATTGTGTCCTGTGAGATGCTTACCAAATTCCCAGGACTGAAACATTTGTACGTAAGTATTGTCAGATGAAGTAGGTTTTAGAAAGAAATAATTCCCTACTAAGCACCCTAATCCTCATCTAAGGCAATGTAGTTTAAGAAGGGTAGTTAGGATCCAGCAGAGATACCTATATTGTGAGAGGACCATGGCATGTGGACAAAGAAAATCACGCATTCAGACCTGTACAGTTTCAGCTTCTCGTCTTCCAGTCTGAGCTTTGAGGTGTGGTGATTTTGTTTTGGGTTTGGGTTTTTTTTGAGGTTTTTGTTTGTTTGCTTGTTTAGGAACAAGAAAGCCATATTGCACCTATGTTTTAATCAAATGCTGCATTTCATTGTCATAAGCAAAACGTGCCAATCCTTTGGGTTTTGCGTAGCTTCTCTGGCAGTCCCACCCCAGGCTTCGGAGTTTCCTGTTCCTTGTTTTGCAGTTAATTCACAATAACTTTGGTCAGTTACTTCTACTAGCTTGATCCTAAAAGGGTCCGTATCCAGTCCATCTAATGCTAATATTAATGAGTCTTTCACTTGTTGTTATCATCCAATAAGCATTCCACTTATTTTTCTCCTCATCACAAAGCCTTTCTTGATGAAACTTTAGAAAAGAGTGCCTGGATTCAAGTACTTATCTGCTAATTGCTATAAGCAATTTCAATGTCTTTAAAAGCCAGGCTATTTATACGAGAAACAAATCCAGAATTCATCATAATCTTCTGTGTAGACCTGTGGCCTCTCTGAAGATTTTCTCCTGGAAAAACTTCTGGTATGCTACTGTCAAGAGAATATAGATTAAATGATGTACACATGTCCCTTCAAAATGGCCACAGAGACTGATTTCAAGTTTATCACATCTTTACCCAAGTCTGAAACAACTGGCAAAATTTTAGCTTAGTGTGAGTGGTGATGAATGAACACCACTCCCCAGATAACAGAAGCTTGCTAAGTCGAAGCGCTAACACATCCTGCCCTGGAGAGGTTTTGGGGGAGCTACACACCACAGCGGTTGCAGTTGTTGGTGAACACCTCCAAACCAGTTTAATGAGTTTTCCACCTCAGTAATGTTTCTATGACTCAGGAGCGGAAGCCTTTCTTCAGTGGGTATCCACTGGTAAACAATCTGCATCTCAACTAACTCAGGGCTAATCTTGCCCTGCCTGACTTGCTCTGATCATCTGAGAAAACTGGTTGCTAAAAATCAGTCACTTATAATGTATTAGGAAAATGTTTTGGATCTAAAAGGGGATGAAATATTCACACTTTTAGACACCTGCTCTTTCCCAGCTCTCAGGCTACTAAACCCTCACTCAGTATGTCCAACGTGCAGCTTCCTGTAATCTTATGCTACTGTACTGTGGACTGTAAGGTTTGTATCTCAGTCCTGTTGGTGGTAACAAGTAACATTAATTCAGTGCACATTTGCCCTGAACATTCTTCAGCCAAGCTGCAAGAGGGTTAAAGCCACTTGCCTTCTCACTATGCCTAGCTCTCCATACACCTTCTCACATTCACTTCATGTCCAGAAATCCTTTACAGTTAGCTTTGCTACACAGGGACTTCTCGAGTGGTGTCCTGCACCCTGTCTGCAGCAACAAATCACTTTCTTGTTCAAAATATAGCTATGCAGGTTTTGATCTATCATATTGCTTATGATCCCTTTTGAATTATTTCAGCTTTGGTTAAGGTCTTCAGGACAACCTAAACTAATCCAAGTGTAAATTATGACCGATACCTTAGAAGACTGTCCCTAAACTAAGTCTGAGTAAGCTGAATTAATTGCTGTAAATAGCCTGATTTTGCTTAGCTAGAAGTGCTAAAACCAACCAAAATAATATTGAAGATTATTACTCTTACTTTGCATACAAATTCTTAAACAGAAGTGAATGAATAGACAGCAATTTCTTGTCAAATGAGGTATTAAACCTATGTGTTGCTGTCACTGCCTATAAAAGTAGTAGTATATACTCATTTACCAAATATTTCCAAAGCCTTAGAATTGCAGAATGAAGGAACAGTGGCCAAAGGTATATTATAAGTGTCATCATAAATGTAAATATATGGATGTTACATTTGAGCAGCTTTCCATGGTTCTGCAAGTCTCACTGATTCACAGCTGACCAGCAATTTATGCATTCTGTTTATCTTCCACATACTACTAAATAGATATACTATATACAATATGTACATTATATGCATATTCATGTACACAAAATAGGTTTTAACATTATTTTAGATGGTATTAAGGTTCTGTTTATTCTGGTAATTTCAAGACTTCTACTGGAATCAAGTCTTTAGCAACACTGAGCTTCCATTTCCCAATCTACAAAGAAGGTAAAATAACATTTAACGTCCTTCATAAAATACTTTGGAGAAACGCTACCAAGGAAAACCATTAAAGAAATGTATTCCTCATGACCAGTCTTGAGAATAAAACCACGTAATCGCCTCTCCTCTAAGGCTTATGAATGATGGTTGGAGGCTCAGTAACAAGGATTCATGGATGATGGGCTACATCGGGGAGCTGGCTGTGTATATTCTGCAGAGCACACGTCCCAAGTAACATAAGCGAAAGTACAAGCTCTATTATGTATTATAACAATACCAAGACTACAATAATAGTTGATAACGAGAGACCAAATTTTTCATAGGTCACCTTTTCAGACTCAGCAGCTATCAATTTTCAGCCTTCTTCCAGCATACTATTCTCTTAAATGACTTCAACTTGGACACACAGATCCTCCTTAGCTGATTAAACCAATCTGCAATGCCATCTTAAAAGCCAATGTGTACTGTTTACAGACGGCTTTGAAAGCTCCCTCTAATGGGGGGTAATAACCCTGTACAGTTGTCCAGAATGAGAAAGGTCGCAGAACAAAGCCATTGCATTATATGTTGCGTGTATCAAGCTTAAAGAGACCTCTTGCCATTTCAAAGGTAAACTAAACGGCTGGAGGTAGGGAGGTATTTGAGGCACCAGTTAAACACAATGCACTGAGCTCCTGTACAAGCCCTTCTCACACCGCTGATGCTCCAACCTCTTCGCAATGTGCACAACACTCATTTGCCTTCACTTTATCAAGATGCCTTTGGGAACCTCCTGAAGCCAAAACTGTACTGCTACTCACAGGTGTCAAGGAAGGCAACAGTGGGTATCGCAAGAATGATTGCAACCCAGGAGCTACAAATACAGCTGCCTGCAAGCTGACACACCGTGCCCCAGAAACCCAGCATAAAAAGTACCTGCGCTGAGCACACATACAGCTTTAACCCCATGGTAATAGTACTTCAAAAGCCAAGGACTGTATTTTCCGAGTCCATCCCCTCTGTCCCCACTTCCCACAAGACTAACTTTTATTCTCCGAGTGCTTGTAGAGCTCTAGTCTCATTAAATAAATGTTTTCCTCTTTGGTGAACATGAGAGCTTAAGATTCCTATTACTCATGCCTTCAGTTCTGTCCTTCCTTCCAGAACAACAGTGAACAAGAGCCAGAGAGAACAATAACAAGAATCCCGCTAGGAGAGCTCACATGCCAGTGGGTCTGGTAGAGGAAGAACTAATTACCAACAGACATTTTCTGCGAGCCAAAGGACACAATTAAGTGCATATTTGTTGCGTTACATTTGCACAGCTGCACTCACTCACTTTCCATTCAAAGATATCTTAGCAGTCACCTGACACACAGCTATTAAACATGTAGAAAGCTTTACTTTTCTAATACTATTTAAATACCACAAAAACTGCTATGTAGTTGAAAGAGTACATCTAAGAGTAAAAGCCCCCCGCCTTCTTTTCCTTTTTTAAATTTTTTATGAACAGGTATAATGGGCCCATTTGATGGACAAACCTAATCAAATATTTAGTTCCACCACGACTCTGAGGAGAATGACCTGATTTCTTAACTCTTTTAAGGACTAAGGAGCAGCACAAAGACTAACTTGGACTCATCTTTTAAACCCCTTAAGGAATGTTGTGAATTGTAAAACAGGAACTGTGGCAGCAGCCTACCATTTTCCAGTGAAGCTTTATTTTAATTACTTGCAGAGGTCACAGAACCTTCAACCCTGTTTGATGTTCCGTATAACATCAAATTCCATTGTTTCCTTCTCTGCAGGCTTCTGTGATCTCACAAGTGGCTAGAACAGCACAAACACTATGAAGACCAAAATTTGCCTCTAATAACATCCTGACCCAAACTGTCCACTCATTTTTCCCAGGCTCTTATCTGTTTAGCAAGTCACTACAAATATCTCTGCTCAGATATAAAAATAAAAGCGCAGGTCCTTTGCTTCCAAAGGACTTCAAAATCTACCATAATTTTCTCAGTTACTAAGAAAGGAAGGAAAGTGTAATACAATTTAAACGTTGAAAATATTCTAGCCTGATAAATCCTTGTTTGATATGTATTTTTAAAACTAGGACCTTCCAAAGCTGTTCTTAACGCTACTGTCACAATAACCCAACAGCAACAGCTCTCAGCACAGTCTCTGTCTCTGTTCAACCTGAGACAGGACGGAGCAGCGGGAAGCAGAGCTCACACTGGCAGTTCCCAGGCTGATGGGGCTGCAAGACACAAGACACCACACTAGGGGACAGTGGGAAATGGAGCGTGAGGCTGTGACTGTGAATCTGAATGACAACGTGCATGCAAGAGACATGGAAGACCCTCAGAGCCTTCCATTGATTGCTGTGCTGCCTTAGGTAAGCCAAAACTGCAGCTGTCCTGCTGCTATGGACACTTCCACTGTTAATTCATGCCTGGTTTCTGATTTTTATACAAAATACTTCCCAGCATTCCAACAGTGACTGCCAATATCATGCTAGTATATTCCTTAACAGATGGACTATAATAAACTTCATAACTTACGAGTTTTAATTCCATCAGCATACGATATTGTTATACCCAGTAGCTGCTGCTAATAGCAATGCAATTATTAGCTGCTTGGACTATAATTTTTCTGTATAGCAAAGACGTGTGCAATGATTCAGGCTAAATCCCCAGTTGCGCAACTGCTCTGCTGGCATGAAGAAGCAGTCCTCATGGCAGCTGAACAGCAACTGGACTTACTTTAGTAAGATCCTAGCAGTTACTTGTGACTGCACAGTCAGCTCTGCTTTGAGTTCTTACTTTCCTGCAACGTCCAATGTTGAGCAAGTTGCACGCACAGGTGAAATGCTTAACTTCCAACTATGGTCTTTATGGGAGCTATTCATTCTGTCTTCATGGGGCAAATCCACCTATTGCTACACACAGGACCAAAGTTAAGAACTTATATTATCTACACAGTTGACAGTTGAAGGTCAAAACAAAGGAGGTAATTCCACTCAACAAAGAAACGTTCCCATCATAGCTCAAAGAGGCTGGTTAGAATACTGTGGGTGGTACTGAGGAGCAAAACTATAGCAAACAGCTTTATCGGCTATTGCCAGGATTTCAACAACTTCTCTGTTAGGATTTATGCACAGAGAAACCTAATCCCAGTCACTGAACATGCAGTTACTCAGAAACAATCCAGAGCAAATATATGTACTAGATTTTGTTAAGTTTCATTCTAATCTACTGCGATACAAATCTGTGAATTCACTGCCTTCATTACCCTTATTTTAGGTGTATATGAGGGCAAGATCCTGCATCTGACATTTAATTTTCTTTTAAACCTCGTTTATTGCACAGATTATTTTTTTAATTTTGAACTTCTCAACAGCAAGTATCTCTCAAGGCCTGATACAAATCCCTCCAATATTTCTCAACAATGCTGGAATAGGTCCAGTTCATAAGTACAGGTGTGGACTTTCTGTCTTCTGTAATCTTTAGGCTTCAAAAAGCATTAGAGAACTAAATATTCCTTTCTCTTGTATGCATTTTGTCCAGCATAGATTTTTGACATGAAAAGATACTTCACCTAAAGGACCTGATTACAGCCACATTCATGTGGCTGGATTAGTTTGGAACCACAATCAACCAGCAAAGCTACTTGCCAGTAACTTCATCATAGTGCTGAGGGCCTTTTCAAACAGCCTAATACTGGCATAACTATAACTTTGTCTCAACTAGCCAGCAAAGCACCTCTACTGACTACCGAGACTGTTGTGTAGGTCCACTGAGGTGTACAGTTGAGTGATCAGTCTCTCTGCAGCAAGGCGAGAAAGCCATCCCAGCCCCAGCTTCTAGTCTGCTGAAAACAAAGTAAAGCCCGTGGCTTGCTTTGCTGCTGAGTGTTAGTTATAAGGCACAAGTCAAGGGACAGCACGGACACTCATGAATAGATTATGCATCAGATGCATACAATATGCAATCTTCCGTAACACCAGGAATCTCCCACTTTCCAAGTCATCCTCATGTTTTCTTTTGTTAGGTGGTAACAGCACCACTGAGCTGTCAGGAATATGTGAGTACAAGAGTGAAACATAACCATATTTCTCCTTTTAACTCTCTGCATGAAGTCACTGTTAGTCCCTCGTCCTGTCCCTCTGGCTGAACTTTTAATAACAGAGCTTGATGTATATGCATTAGCAGATCACGTTAACTGAAGTTGTATTTGCAGTGCTGCAACAATATCTCCAAAACAATGGGAAGTATCTTGGAAGACTGAGATATTACCAGTTTATTTAATTAGAAACAACTTTCTCAGACAGTAGAACTACAGCTGACTTTAACCTGCTGAAATTTAGCTAGAAAAGTCAGTAACAAACCTCCTCTGTATCGTAAAAAAAAACCCCAACAGAATTATTTTATAAATAAGAAAGTCTTGCACCTGACAGCAGCACCTAGACCACATCCTAACATTAAAACGGTATTTGCAAATCCAAAAATTAGCAGTTATCTACATTCTGATCATGATTTGATTGCATTTATAGACAGCCAGAAATAAAGAGCAGTGTAATATGTGCATACTCATATATATGTATGCACATGTGGAATTCTAAAGGAACATACATATTTGTAGATCTTAGAGTAACCAGAAAACAAGCAGCCTAGGAATTTTTAAGACATGCTAGTGAAAGTCCCAAATTACGTATTTTAAAATACAAACAAAAAAGTTAGCATGGTCCATATGCTTGATGCACAGAAAAATCATAAGAACTGAGATATTATTAACTAAAAGAAAAAAAAAAGCCGACAACTAAGTCATGAAGTTAGAAATAAAGATAACTCATAAGAAAGCTAAAGTTACCAAAGCCGTAACTATGGACAACACGTTTAAAGACAATAAGAGTCTTTATTAAAGCATGATGGGAGAAAAAAATAAAATAATAAAAAAAAAATTAACAGATCAGGCAAAGATCCCTTGTGAGCTGTAGATGAAAAATGATGAAGGATGACACAGAAAAGACAGAAGTATTCAGGAGGTGTATCTTTCTGGTCTTTATTTGACAATGCCGAAAGACATATTTTTCCTGTTTGATGCTGTTCACTGAGCAAGATTTATTCAAATTTGCCATGAGCCAACATTTACATATTGGGAGACTTGAATAATCTGTACTCAAGTGTCTTGAGAAAACTACAGCAGGGCAGTTCTCTGACAGATGGATGCGGTAGCAGGGGAGGCTCTGCTGAGCCAGATACCTCAGAGATTATTTCCTTCTACCCACAGCATGAGGTACCTCTACTACGGGCCAAGACAAGACGACAAAACCTTTCCTGGTAAATCTGCTGATGACTCAAAGACAATGCTTGTATAAGCTATCTAAATCCAACAAGTATGTTTTAATAGTTTAATGCAATATAAAATGTCTGCAAATCAAGAAAGCCGGGCCCTGCGAGACTGAGGGACACGTTGTGGGCAACAGCAACTGAGAGAGGTGAGAACAGCATTAATAATCTCTCAGAAAATGCTCTCGGAGTACCCGAAATGGCTGGCTCTTCTGATCATTTAATATATGCAAAGAATATAAAGACACTGCAGCATCACCATTTTAACACTGATGAGGGATACATGTGCGTTTACAGAATAGAACTCAATGGAGAACCACCAAAACAACGTGAGACCTTAAGCTGCGCACCTGAAGGACTCAGGGTCAAATCATTATTCAGAGAGAGGCTTCAGAGGTGACTAGCTTCCAGTGGACAGGTGATTAAAAGCAAAGAAAGGAAATAATAGCGGGAAAGAGCATGAGCTTTTCAATCCCACTGAAAAAACTCTGGCAACATCAAAAAGCTGAAGGTAGACAAATTTAACTTCAAAATCAGATGAAGTTTCTAAAAAGTAAAGGTAATCTAAGCAGCAAGAGGGAAAATTTGTGTTCTTATAATCACACTGCAGGATAATTGCTCAAAGGTTAAGTTTTCATGTGATTTCTAGGGAAAAGCTCCATGATTTTGAAAAGAGAAGGTCACGCAAGATGATTTTAGCAGTCGCTTGAACCTTAAAAGCCATTCCAAAGGGCTTTACATAGAGAGAAGCTTTTACACATGCATCAGGCTGCTCCTGGTGAGTGCAGGTCTGGACCAAAATAGCAGAATAATTAAAATCAGAGTCTAAGTTTACACTGGAAAAATTTCCAATAGAGTTAAATTGGTTCACATTGGAAAATTTACCAAGAGCTGTCTTGGCTAAGTAGCAAAATTCCTGGTATAGCAGGAGCTTTGCTGCTAGGATGGAGCTTTTGTTGATGTGGCTGGTGGTTCAGAGAGAGAATTCAAGTGCAACGCAAGGAGAAGTTCTGGGGTTGGGTGTGCTGCATCAGCACCAGAATTGCTACTGACCCAGAGAGTCCAGCACTGAGATGAGGCTCTATAGTATGGGGAAGGCTGAGAAAACAGGTCAGTGTAGTACTAGGCAAAACTCATGTTAACCGAGACAGTGGGCAAGTGCAAACCACTTCCTATTGATGAAGCAAGTGAGAGCTTGGAAGATGAAGCAACTCACCTTGGATCAAAATTAATGCTTGCAGCAGAGCCAAGCAGAAAACTCAAATTCTCAGACTCCCAGATCTGCTGGACCTCCCCGTAGCACACCACTAGATCCAAATAACTGTAGCTGATTTTCTTGTTCATCTAACACAAAACTGTCTTTCCAGTTTTCTGTCAGAAGGCTGTTTCAGGAACTGTGCAACCTTTGGCATGCGATTTAGCAAAGCCTGGTCTCCATTCTGATGTCTGCCTTCAGTTCAGAGGGAGTGTCCCAAGAACAACAGAGAAATAAAAGTTGCGAAGGCCAAATGAGGGGGGAAAGAAACTAAGGATGAGGTCACACACAGTACATCTGTAGAAAATAACCCGAGAATATGAAACAAAGGTAGCCTGTAAGAAACAAAGTAGATTTGAAGCACTCAATTTATGCCAATTTGTACCTAGTAGACTCACAAATTGGTCTAATAGGAAAACATGTTATGAGTGAATTAAGCAGGGAGTATTTTTTTTTAGTGACTACAGTCTGGTCTTGTAGCAAACCGATCCTAAAAGTCACTGTCATTCCAACTATTCTGATCCAGTAATGCTTTAAAAAGCCTAAAGAATGGGTTTTATCCTTGAGTAACTGCAATGCTACCTGCTACCTTTGGAAATCTCTTCCAGCAAGAGGTCACAACAAGCAACAGATGACAATCTAGGGAAGAGACAGATTTTCTTCAAATATTTTTCTTCCCAATCACATTGCTCTTAACTCCAGAGTCACCCATATATCATTATGAGACTGGACTTGACTACATCCAGACATTTCTCAGAAACCCTTGTTTTGTAATTCTGGCCACCATGTTTATGTTACACTAAATTTAAAATGGAACTATCAAAGGACATTAAGGTAACCAGTGGATAGTTGGTGCAGAGAAATAGTTGTCTCCTTTTCAAATAGAAGAACTTTGAATAAATGTTAGACCACCAACATGTACTCTTCTAAAAGCAGAGCCTTTTATTTTTGGCAGAAGTCCATTTTCTTGGTCCTGTTTTTCAGTTTGCTCACTGCTGATACATGTGATTTCCAATTACAGATGCAAAACTATGCAAGCATACTTTTGAATCCTAGCTGACATGAAAATGACAGTATGTTTGTCAGGGCCAAGACACAGGGATTTTACTCCCTACCTTGTTTTCTTCAGCTCTGTATAAAATCAAGATTTCTAGTTACCGTGTGAAAGCTGCTGCAACAAAATAATCATGATACAACATATTACTATGGTGATGAACAGGAAAGAGGTGATGGCCATAAAGCAGAAAGGGATATCTAACGTCACTTGCTGCCATTCAGTTTTCAACCAAGTACAGGGTCTCCACAATTGTTGTTGCCTCAACAGTAGTTCCAAGGTGCTGCTGAGGTCAGTCTGCTTAAAGTTTTTTACTGCCTCAGTAAAGTATGAGTTCTTTCTCTCCTCATTGCTAGGAAAAAACATTTTCCAGCCAAGATGCAATTACTTTACAGACTTCAAAGCAACAGCAGATCCATCTGCATGCATAACAAATCTCTCCAAATCCGATGTGTAAAAGTCAATTTCTTAACATTGTAGTTTATACTCAAATAATTTATGTTGATCATTTCAGAGACCTCTGTAAAACAACAAAAACTCCCAAGCTACTTTCACAGTTTGAATGCCAGAGTGTCTGTGTTGCTTGCAATGAAAAGGTGCATCTCTTTTCTGCGTGTTTTTTTTCCCCTCTTACAAAGGAAAAGGCTTGTAATGAGTGTCATACATCCCAGGGATCTACCCAAAGAACTATTAGACCTGTATGATCTTCTAATGTAGCATGAACATGTAATTAAAATCTACCCATTTTGTGCTCCAGGTGGTCATTGCAAACATTTAATCACCCACAAAATACTCATGTGTATTATATTTCTTCATCTGTAAAGCACCTGTTCAGTAAAGACAGGTGTTAACTCCGTGGACTTCAAAGTCCCTAGAGATTCCAGACATATCTTTCATTTTTGTTTTTGTTTTTCTTTCCTTTTCCCCCCCTCCCAGGAAAGCACCCTGGCAAAGCAGACAAAAGAGAGAGGGGACTGACTCCTCACAGAGTGAACGCTGAGCACAATACCCGGATGGAGCCTGTTACAAACAGGTGACAGCCACAGACTTGCCCCAACAGGCTCTTCTCCTCAAGTTTCAATGTGTTATTGCTGCATTCTTCCCAACAATTACTTTTTACGGGGACAGGTCTAAGTCCTATCCTGCTCTTCGAGAAGTCAGGAGCAAACTCTCTGCTGATAGGAGGACTTAAAGCAGGACTTAAAAATGAAAGATCACAATCCTGCAAAAAAATATTCCACCACTTAATCCATTTTTCACTGTGATCTCAGTCCGGGAGAAACAAAAAGTAACTGGCTGAAATAATTTCGTATTGCTACGGAGTGCATTCTCACATTCCCCTGTCACTACACCCCAACTGACAGTGAGACTGTGACACTAGAGGAAGTTTTGTTTTCAGTATAAGTACTTTGGTGCTGGGATCGTTATTAATTTTACATCTCTGTTGTGGGTGATTGTGGCAGGTAGCACTAGCACAATGCAAAGGTTTAAAAGATGAACAGAAGAACCAATGGGAACTACAAAATAAAAACAGAGTATTATGTTTATCCTAAAGCAGGCTGCTCCAAGAGGAGAAGACGACGTGTTCTGCAGTGATAACCATGCAGCTGAATTCTTAATACAGCTATGCAACAAGAAAAATAAAGTCATCCAGGTAAGTTACTCCGCCACTTTAAGAGATAAAAAAGCTACTTGTTTTAAGTACCTGTTGTGTGCTACTGAAATACATGCAATGGCTATATATCACAAACTCTGCTGTTGGTGGCAAGGAACTTTATAATAATATAAAAGCCTCTACTGAAATGTCACTTTAAAGTATTTTGATCAGCCTGCAAAAGTTTTTCAGTAATATTTAGTGCAAGAAACACACTAAAGAATATTTAACTAAATCAAAAAGGTAAAAGCTAAAGAAGCTGTGCTAGGAAATATAGATCATAATCAGCAACACCGTCCTCAAGAAAGCAATTTGTACAGGTAAGCCATATTTTTATAGGCACCTGCAAGATTTCACAAATCCCTTTGTGGCAATAAGGAAGTTTTAATTGGTTATTTTTTCAAATTACTTGTTACAACTTGCTCTTCTTATTCACCATCCCTACATCCTCTTAACATTCCTCCTCTTCCTATTGATGCTCAAATTGACTGAAGGATGGTTTCCAAACCACTGCTGAGAAGTTAATGCCTTGTGATTATGCTGCCATAGCAACTGAACTTCTGTTAGGGCTCTGTCAACTTCAGATAGTCTTTTGTCATCTTTATGTGTCAAGTCTTTCCCAACCACAGATATCCCTCTTGCCAAATTCAATCTTTTGAGATCGGGGGGGGAGGAATCACCAAAATCCTGTTAGAAAGATTTTTACATGAAACAATTTATATTATTTTTCTGGAAGTATATTTATTCTAGATTTTTGAGCCTGTGCATGGTGTGGTGTTCTAGGCAATTACTTCTAGCATATTTTTCATCAGGGAAGGGTAGTCTAAATTAAGTTAAATCTATGCTGCTGCTCAGCTATGTAGACAACCTGTCTGAACCATTTACGCATATCCTGAGTTATTATTAAACTTTTCATTTCCCCATTTTTATGCAAACAAGCCCCACATTAGGAAAAAAAAAATCAGTGTTCTGCATTAACTGATAAAACATGTTTCTCAGCAAAAAGGCAGGGAAACTGGAAACTGACTCTAACCTTATTTCTATGCAACAAATCTCCAGAAGTGATCAAAAGAGTCAACAAACTCTATTAAGAATTATTTGAGATAAAGAATTGTATTGTTCCTCCATACATCAGCCATCAGTTGCAATCAGAAACAGCCCAAGCTCTGTGCTGTTCTCCTCTCTTCCTGGCAGTTTAAAAACATGTTAGCTGCACTCTCTTTATCTAAACCACAGAATTACACACAGCATTTTAAAAAAATCCTTCGGTGCACAGGAACAAAACTACAAGCACCCTATTATGATACCACTGGCAAACTATTCGGTCGCATCACAAAGGTGCACACCCTTACCCCCCCCAAAAAAAAAGCCACGACCCTTTCCAGTTCAAATGTAGTTTCACAGGAAGGAGTTTACCTTCTGACAACAATTCTTCAGTCTAAATCCATTCCCTCCTCAGCTCGGCGGGCGGATTCTCTCCAGCTCCATTCAAATTCGGAGCAAATTACCAGAAGCGATGTGCAGACGGCTGGTGTTGTCACCGAACCAGCTCAGAGTGAAGTGCCTGTGACTGCACCCAGCCCTGAGCCGCACTCCTCTGCTCGCACTCGCGCGCTCCCCTGCACACACCCACCAAAACCAGCAAATAATCCTCCCTGCACATTAAACGCACTCCAGCAGTAACTCGGCCAACCAATTCTGTAAAAAGCGAAGGGGGAAGAATATCGGCCCAGGCAGGGGCAGGACCATTTCTCATCACTTGTGTGTCACTATTCAATGTTAATATAACTCAGAACATTTTTCCCTTGGGGAGAGGCGTCTGCTGAGTATGAAATTAGCACTCTCTTTCTCTGGAAGTTATTAAATATAACTTCCACAGCTTCTGAACAGCCTCCTGGGTGTTAGTCTAGTTTTGTCAGAAACAGTTACAGTGGGATTGTATTATAGTCCAGATTACTGCAGGCAGAGTGCTGGGGCCACTTCTCACACTGGTACGTGTATCCCTTTATCTTATTTGCACATTTTGCTTGAGATGATGCTTCAGACACACTCTATGAACATCTGATGAATTTACAGTGGGCCCTGTGCACTCACCCACTCCGATCTCTCAACAGGTATTTTCCATAATCAAAAAGTCCTGTGGTCTGCAGTATATACCTGACTAAGAGGGCAAACAATCACAGCATATAATTCTGCTTTTTCTTATCATTTACCTGGGACGTTCATACAACATGTTCATGTTTTCCCATTTATTGTAGCAGCAGTAAAATTATACACAAACAAAGCAAATCACAGAACTAACAAAGCATACACTAAACTCCACTGCTTCTTCTCACGTGCTGTGTAGCCCTTCCCCCTGCATTTTTATGGTGTGTGAAGATGACAATGGTGACTGGGAGATACTGGTTGGCAGCAAAGTCTCTCCCAAGCCTGTAAGACAACCAAACCAGTAGATGCCTAGTACTATGAAAACAGAATGGCAACACGTTCTTCAGGGATGTTGTTTTATCACAACTTTAACACGCCACCAAAACTAAACCTGTTTGGATCCATCATATCATCAGTCTTTGTTTAAATCATCAATTGCTTCATTTATAAAAGTGTTTAAAATTTTACATCACTTCAACCTGTATTACCAGTACAGGTTGCATCATTAAAATCCAGTAAATGACACATTTTGTGATACTTCCTGCATAACCACTATGAAAACAGCCTTGCTAAATATTTCATTCAGTGGAAGAATATATGTTAGCCTCTCATTTAACATTTCTGAATGGAATTGAAATAAATCTCTGTTTGTTTTAAGAGACTCTCAATCTAGAAAGCATATGGGTATAAGAACACCGGACCGAATGCAGGAATGTACTGAAGTACCTAACTAAACTCCGTACTGCATGGACCTTTGCAGAGAAGAGTGATGTTTTCATGTGAGCTGTGAGCCTAATCCTCCTTAAAATAAATTACTTAAACACGTAGGTTACAGAGTTTCCCTGAAAGTCAATCAACTGAAGCATCTGAATACTAATACCCACATGAGCAAAGTTGCTTGCATAGTTAAGTGTTGGCCTTCTGCACATCCCTGGACAACACAAACAGGCATTGTTTGAATAAATCATTTATAGTTCATATGGGAACCAACAATGTTGTTACTGTTATTTATTTGTTATTTATCTAGAATAGACTCATTCACATGTAAAGAATGAGATGAAACTTCTCTGAATCCCTCACAGCACATTTCCAAATCTAGTTCTGAAAACAAAACTTGAAGAAACTTACAGGCTCCTCTTGCTTACATCCGTTTGCCTCTTAAATGTGGATACAGTTTCCTTACACAACCATAGCAGCTTTCGCTGGGTTTTTTTTGTTTGTTTTCCCACCCATAATTATTGTTATTTATTTCTACCTTCAGAAGTCAAGGTTTCTCATAACTGACATCTCTCTGAGTTAGTTGCAGCACAGATGAGACGTCTTAAAGTTCTGGCACAGTGTCTACAGGTACTAGACCAACTTTACACTAAATACCACATCTTACATTACTACTCCTCTTTAAAATCAGGGGAAGCTTAGCATAAATTACAATATCAAAACACATTTAGGAGTTGACCTTGCAGGCTGAAGTCAAGGGAGCCTTCTGGTGCCCTGGCATTTCTGTTTTCAAGTCCATCTGTTAAAATGGCATTATGCCACCGCTTACAAGGTGGGGTGCAAGTTTCAACAGTGCACAGGAAACAAACATAGGGCAGGCAGCAGCCCATCAGAACAGGAACTCGAGCTATGCACAGCCAGGAGAAATCACACCGTGGCTTTTTATTCACACATGAATATCAAGCAAGCAGTATTATAAAAATAAATGGGTAGAGTAGCAAGATGGTTGAGGGATTTGATAGCAGATATATACATCTCGATTTCTAGCTAAGGAGATCAAATCCTGTTCATATCAGTAACAGCCAAAAAAAGTGAAAACTGTAAGACTTGCATCTTATTCTCAGGCTTTCTGTATGATTTCATGTAAATCATCAACCTGTTTCTGCCCTGTCATCTTCTTTCTGCAGAATTAAAAGAATACTACTAGAGAAGTTTTGTAAAACACTTTGGATAAGCAGAGATAAACTACATGGATATAGGCATGATCCACCATTCTCTGAAGTCAATGGAAAGCTTCTCATTGATTTATCATATTTTGAATTAAGCGCTGGAGGAATAGTTATATTGTGTACGATAACTACATTAGAAAAAAAATATTTAGGCCAGCATCTTTCATATAGCTAAATCTGTGCTGAAATTTACTTAGGTTTGTGGAGTTACACAGGTCTACACAGAAATTCGCGGGATTAGGATCAGAAGGGCATCTTTCAATAGGCAAGCCTTGAAGCTATGAAAACAATAGTTTAATAGAAAGTTTATGTGAAAGTCCTCACTCTCACTATGCTGTTCTTGCCTGATACAAATGTTTTTCACCAGAGTTAATTGGAAATGAGTAATTTTTCATAAATAAAGATTCCTCTCTGCTGGAGAAACCCAAGGAAGAACACTGATCTCTGTTGCCTTGACAACATTATCCTGAAATACTCCAGTATTATAGTATCTGGTATGCTCAAGAAAGTTGCAATATCTATTTCACATTGGATACTTATCACATTATTGTGTTGGCATGCACTCATCTATCATCTGTGACTATTTGTCACAGAAAGTTATGTGCCAAATAATGCATGAGAAATATCTGAGCTGACTTAAATGCACATGGTATTTTTCTTGCATGTTTTCATGGCAACTGAAAGTTGTTAGATCTATGTCCTAGAAGAAAAGAGCATTCTTCCATGATACGCGGATATTAGTAAAATAAGTGCTGTTTTTCTAGCAATGCATTTCTAAACTGAGCAGAGGGATCACCTCTACAAAATGCCTGAAGGAAGTCCATCCTCTCAAGGCTTGAATCTCAAGGTTTGAACTCAAACCTCGGCCCTTCTGACATGCTTTGCTGAGGGTGCCTACCAGGTGCACAGCATAGCTGCGTCTGAGATGGGCACTCTTAGGTCCACATGAAGTGTACTTGTCTGTCTTGCTGGCTGCTCACTGTAGAAGACTGAAAACCTGATTTTTCATACAGCCATACTGAGCCATACAAAAACAAGCAGAAGCCGCAAGCCTGCAATGATGCAAATGACATCAATTTATCTTTAAATAAAAAAAATAATCTCTTACTGCAAAAACAGATACCACCAGCCTCTGTGAACCCAAAGCTAAATTTCATGCTTCCATTTCCCTTCAGTTTTTCTTTCTTTAGATGGGCCCTGATGTAATAAGGATAAGCAGAAAATAAAGCAGCACTATAATGGCATGCTGCTAATTGCTTCTGATCCATTAGAGGGAAGTATTTGTAGACAATGTACTACACACTTCCCTCCAATCTCTTCTAATCATTTCTTTGGATGAAGATGATGAAACAGTATACTCTGCTTCTGACATAACAAATTATTTTATTGACAAATGAAAGATACTGATCAGTGAATTTACTACTACCATTTTTATTAACAAAGGCAAAATACAAAGTGTTTTGGGTTTTTTCCCCACCAGAAGTTAGTCGGTCTAACTTGGGCTGGTCAGTGATGCCATAACCTAGACAGTTCCTATAATTGTGCTGCTTCACACCAAGAATGTGGTTTCCTTCCCAAGAGAGGCAGCAGGACAAGAGACAACCCACATGATATAAATCATCAAAAATACCCAAATTTGCCAAAAAAACATTGGCAGAGAAAACAAAGAGGGAAGACAGTAATCCTCCTGTGAGAATCTCAAGCTTTATCTAAATTAAAACTTCAGGTGTACTGAAAGGTTGTGGGTGATTTCCTGTACAGGATGAGGAGATTGTTAATTGTCCTGCCTCAAATAGCTCTGCTGCCCTCCCTGAACTGTGGCATCCTGTTCTGTGAATTATCTTCCATGGCCCTGCGGCTGCTTCCGATCTCTCATATTCGTTGTTACCAGAGAATTTATGTCGTCCTTCAGACTACCTTTTCTGCCCAAAGGGGACACGTGCGGACACATGATTTTCTCATCTTAAATTTTGACTTACTAGTTTTATTAGTTCCTTTAGTATTATTTAGAGGCATTAGTACTGCCCCTTTGGAACTGTGCATCTCTGACAATGTAAAAGGTTTCTAGGAGGAGCCAAGAAACTAGCCCACAGTTCTGATAAATTGCTTTAATTATTAAATGTTAGCTGCTCACCTGTATCTCCTAATCTTTTCAAGCATCACCTAAAGATAGGAAGTGCTTGAATGTCTCTCCTGCATTTGCATTCCCAGATGATACCTGGAGAACTCTATTCATGGACTATCCAGGCTGCTAATGTATACTGTAATGCAGTTAAGCTAATGTCTGCATGCCCCCCCCCGACTACACAGTACTAATTCTTTTGGTGTAAGTTTCTAAGGATTTTTCCAATCTACACCTTTCAGATAGCAGTCAGCCTTCAAATGTCATTTGAAGAGATCAGGAGAGCGCTGCACTGTATGAGTAATTCAGCTTCTACAGGCTTTACAGGAATTTGGTCTTAGTTACATATAGAGAACTACTGCTGCCCTCTACTGTATTATTATGGGTTGTGCCTCTGATAATCAAAGCCACAAATATTCAGGCAAAATTCTAGTCTTACCCAGAATTTAGCATGCTTATTATTTCCATGTATTGATAAGATCACTCAAAGGATCTGTTTCTAATTCATCAACATATTCTGATTCTGCAGGAGCTAGGTCAAACGGAAAAATCTTTACCTTTTTTATAGGATTTTGACTCTTAGAAGAGGTGGATCCTTGTAAGGGGTTGGACGTGTTTCATTGCTTCAGCAAAATGTTGTCTCTTCTTCTGATAATAAATAGGCATCAGAAGATTAAGAACTATGGAGTGAGAAACCAACCTTGGGGCCAAAATGACTGCATCAAGGTTCTTCTCCGGGCACAACGTCTCTGATGCCGTGAACTTCAGCTTAGATTATGATGGACAGCTAAATCCTAGTTCAATTGAACTAATCTTTCCTTAGTTTCAGCTTACTCAGTTCTGAAAAGATACCGCTCATGATCCTCTCAAAGAGCTAGGTTTCTTTCTCACTGATGCTAGGACGAGTAACATGAGTGCAACCTTGCTACAGTCACATCCACTACACAACAGGCTCCAAATATGAATATCTTATTTCTTCCCAGCTCTTCGCAGACTCCAATAACCTTCTCTTTTATAATTTTCATCTTCATGCCTCTGAATAGATTGCATTGCTTGTAGGTTAGAGCACTTACCATGTGCATCTAAAACAGTTTCAGAATTATTTTATGCTTCCCAATCTCACAAATGCAATTACTTCTTTCCTGCAGTGCTTCCTGCACTGGCACACAACTATGTGCCAATACATAGTACTAACTTGAAAAACTCAACTGTAGACGGGAACAGATAAGTAGATGGTACAGACCACTAGATTAAAGCCAGAGACACAGCCTTCCTACTCAAGGGAAAACTCAGACTGTTGTCACTAATTATCTGTGTGGGTCTCCAAAGGAATTAAAAACACATTGCAAAGGAGGCAGACTAAGAGCCTGGCTAATTAAAAAATTGCACTTCCTTTCAGTAGATGCAGTGACAAATGCACCGGGTGTCCACACGCGTTCTGAGTCCCTCATTCAATGCTACCATCCTGGTTAATATTCTGAATACTGAACCAGAGAAATCTCCAGAACTAAAACCACAAGCTGTTGCCACTTCTATGTCAAACCTGAAACTTCTCATATGAGGGCTGACACAGTCTTATTTCTGTAGTAGATGGGACACAAAGAAGAGAACCTGTAATACACATTCGCTAGCAAATTCCAGCTGCTTTTATTTTGGTAATACTTTGAAGTCTATTTTCTGTTATTCAGTATAACACATCCAGTACATCCAGTTTCTTCTTCACAAAATACACCTGTAACTGAAGTTCTTCGTGGTTCCCCATTTATTCCACAAACTATTATGTAAAGGCTTTTTTTCCAGGAGAAGTGCAGTATTAAAAATCACTAAAGCTGGAGTCGACCCATACAGCCTAGCTCCAGACCTGAGCTCAAAGCTCAGGTTCTTTCCATTGAATAGTTTCCTACAGGGAAAGGAGATAAGTTTTGTTTCTCATATCTCTGTGATAGTGTGACAAGGAAGGTCCTCTGCATTTTTGCCCCTTAAACTTTTCAATGATGATACAGAGGGATCCATGCATAGTTCAAGGATTCCATCTCAAAGAGAGCTATGGGAGATGAAGATCAGTACTGTCAAGAAAAGATACACATCTCTAAAAATTGGCCAGTTTCATTGAGAAAGCTGAGGATTACAACTAAGAGTCAACAAAAGAGATGCTTCAATGTTTTTTGCCTTCTTGTTTCTGAACATATAATTCACCTCTCTAGCACATTTCTCCCTCTCACCTTCTCAGCATCATTCACATCATCTGGCCTCATTCAGGAAGAGAAATCTCATGTTGTAAGTTTTAGCAAACTTATGGTTGCCAAAGGTCATTCCAGTACTCAAATAACCTCTATAAATATATTAAATCTGACACAGAATAAGGAGTGCAATAGACTTTGCATATCACCATTAAAAGAGAAACATAGAAACCACAGATCCCTAGAAACTAGTGCAATTAGTTCCCTATCACATACTTTTGCTGATGACTGCAAAGCTAAAACACTGAAAATACTTCTGAAAATTAGCAACTTTGCTTGAAAATAACTAGAAAAAACTTTCCTCTGAGAATTTTTTTGTATTATTTGCAGTTGCATGAGGACATATTGGGATATGGCCCAAGTCTTAAAACTAGTTTACAAAACACCTACCTCTAGGACTTTCCCAGTAATGAACTGGTGACATGCTTCACATTTGACTCCAAAAAGAACTTGATAGTCCTTTTCACAATAAGGAGCGCCATCTCTGAAAAAGAAAATCCACAAATTACAAACCACCTTTTAATAAACAGGCTACTTACACTCTTCCCTTGTCTTCAGTCTGGAACTCCTACACACAGCAATAGTGAAATGGTAGAGAATTCAAGGGAAGTATTTCATATTAGAAGAAAAAAAAAATATCATATTCTCATTAGTGCCTCTCAATTATTCCTTAAATCCCCATGAAGAAAAGGCATCCAGTACAAACCACTGAAGTATATCTCATTCTCTAGAACAGACTCTCTACACCTACAGGTGCTGCAGTTCTAGGGAATCAGTAGAACTATGTCCATGGGGACGAGAGGAGGTCAGAGTCTTTACCATAGGCAGATATTTTTTGTTGACTGCAGCAAAAAAATCTTTGGCAGTCTGCAAGAGTATAAGCAGTTACTATTTAGTGTAAGGTTATGTAGGTTTTTTTTAGTATGAACAAGGAACATATAGTAAAAATGGAAATACTAGTCAGCTTAGGAGTATTTCTCAGGCACTGAACTTCTTTTGAGAAATTACAAATGCTACTTTTTATTAAATATCATACACCCATTAATGGCAGGTTTGTGAAACGTACATTGTTTTCCTACTTTTTCGCTTTGTCATATGGGGGGGAACAGAGACTGTATCTTCATTCCCTCTGTTTTATCATTATACCACTTTTCCCCATTCTCTTCCTCTATGATTCCTTCCACTCAAAACTCTCTTCGTTAGTTTCTTACATGGATATGAGCAACACAGTGTCAGGTCAATCACTTCATCACATTTACTCTATTCTCTAGCAAAGGCAAGCAACGGACAGGTTCTTACTTTTTTCCTCAGAATCACATGTTGGAATGCAAAATGGCACAAAGCTTTATCTGGCTAACACAGAAAACACATGCAGGAACTCACCTCATCCTTTGTGGGAACACGGAGATATACCTACCCCCTTCCGTATTGGTATGAAATACAGACTAGTATCGTTAAACACCACTTTTCAGTTGCTCTTTTCAGTTTACTTTCTTTTACCAACTCAGCTCTCACTGGGAACAAAGATTTTGGTGCATATGGAAGGGTGGTCGAAACTGGATTTCAAAAGGAGAACTTTTCTGCAAGCTCTTCTTCACTGGCAACACGAACTCATGCCAAGAGTGCAGAAGAGATGCAGAGGTTACTTACTTGCTGATGTATTCCCCAGTTAGGACCTTCCCACAGGCCTTGCACTTAAAGCACCCCAGGTGCCACTGCTTATCCAGAGCTAGCAATGCTTGTCCATTTTTTATGTCTCTTCCACAGCCAGCACAATCTGCAAATAAACAAACAAATGCATTTGTTGTCAGTTACTTGGTTCATTAATCCTCATTAGCCATCCACCAATTGCTACACTTGGTAGCCAAATGAGAGAATTACACATGATGCAAAGATACATCTTCCTTTCCTCAGACACTTCTTGGGTCCTGTATGAAGATTCAGCCTTTGTCACTACAGACGTACTCAGCAGAAGACGGAAAGTACCTCCTCTGGTTTTCATGCTGTTTATGATCCAAAGGGTGCCGGGCAAGCTCTGCACAAAGTTCAGATTTTGCTAGGAATGAGCTACATAAATTAGCACTCAGAAAAGTTCCTGTCTTCTAAAGCAATCGGGTTTTTTTCTCATTTTGCTTTTAGGAAAATCTTAACTGCTTACATGAAACTAAGTAAGGAGGCCTGGGTGAGCATCATCAGGATTGCTGCACTTCCCCGTTGGGTGGCAGCAAAGCCCAATGTGTCCACCGAGCTCAGGGGCGGTGGCTGAGATGTGCCACCCGAGACCAGAGAGAGAGAGAGCGCCCTTTTTTCAGGGAGGGCCGAAGGCAAAGGCGACAGCAGGGTGACAGCAGTGAAGGCTGCACGGCAGGGCATACTGTCTTCCACCTGCAGGTGTGGGAAACTGTAGTTCTCATGGTCTCTAACAGGCACAAGGAGTCTCGCTCAGGGATTTTGGTACTACCTTGGTAGTGGACACTCACTTTTTACCAGATTCTGAAAGACTCTTTGATGGCAGAATGTGAACCTGAAGCCAGAAGCATTGCATGCCCTCTGTCCCACAGGATGTCACAATGTCTTTATGTCACACCAGAAATCTTTGGCTCAGCCCCACGCTCCCATTCCTCTCCATTCAAACATAAAATACTCAAAGAGATTTCCTGGTAAGGGGCAATTCAGCATATGGTAAGATCTGAAGAGACTGATGTGGCAGACAGCACCGAACCGCAAGGGTTGTGCTACAGCTTCTGTGCCTACCCTCAGGGGACAGAGGGACCAAGGGAAGAGAAGGCCTGGAAGACCAGTGAAGCAGAAAAGGAATGCCCATCAGCTGAGGCACACATGGAAGCCACAGAGGAGACAGCCTGGAACAAAGGATTTTCCATATTTTATTATCCCCGAACTCAGTGTTCCTTTGGTGAATGTTACATCCTCTCCACACGCCTGGAACATCAACAAATAGCAACAGATCGAGACCACCAGTAACAGAGCAATCTGAGCAGTTAAAGTCCAGGCACCAGGGAAAAGATCCTCCTGGCTGCACTGCTCAAGCTGACTGAACAGGTACAGCCTGAAAACCTTCATCTCCTCGTGGGTTTACGGCCCAGGCAACACCACACCTTGCAAAAGGGTGAGTCCAAGTTTATTACCACAACTGATAATGAGAGGAGAGTCACTCCTTTGACACCAAAGGGCATGTCTTTTGTTTGCTGGATAATGGGCAAAGAGAGCCCCAAATATATGCTGTGCGTTCCTGCTATCCAGGTCACCATTTGCAGCACGTCCCTTTATCTGTCAGCCACCTTCTTCTAAAATCCCTTTAAAAAAAAAAAGGACTAAGCACCACGGTATCTTGTGATAAAATGCAAGTCACAGACTGTTGACACGACTTGGACTTGAAAAGCAGCCCTGAGATGTCCTAATACTGGGACTTTGCTCTAGAGGACAAATGTTACAAATTGAAATCATGAAATGACAAGGACTGACAGCATGTAATGGATCCCTCTGCTCTTCCGTGCCAGCTCAAGGCTCCATGCCACTCCATAACGACAGCAAAGGCTGGAACAGGTCACCAAGGGAGGGTCTGGAATTTCCAGCATGGGGCTGAGGAGGGGACAAGCAAACATCTGTCAGGATGGCTTCGGTACACTGATCTTGCCTTTGGTTTTGGGAGGATACTACATCATGTCTTGAGGTCCCTTCCAGCCTGCGTTTTCTTACGCTTAATCTGAAACCATGCAATTCGCCTTCCGACTGTGACAACAAATGGGCTTTTTCCTCCAGTCTCAGCGGGTGCTGAACTGCAGTTTTAAGCAGCACCCATTTCTCACCTTCTGAGCACTACTGCTTCTCCTTAGCGTGCCGGCTTCCACATTCCTGACCTGGGGTCCTGCCAAACTGTGATACATTTCCTGTTACATTAATTCCTCAAAAAATCTGCTTTATTTTCCATGCTTTTTTCAGCTTTATTGAAGAAGCTTCCGTGAAGATGAAATTTCTCCGATACGGAACCAAGGAATAGATTTTTAAAGCACTCAGTTATGCTTCTAATGGAATTTCTGAAGCAGACAGAATAGAAAAATGGCGTTACACAAAAGGTCTACCTAGTCCAGTATCTTTTTTGGTGCCAAAACCAGTTACATGGAGGAAGTAGGGATCCATGAAGTATCCCTACCTCTTTAATTGCTTCTTGTAAGCAAAGGTGGTGCTCCCACACTTACTCTTGTGCTCCTGTGTGATACAAGGGGCTGATACATTCTTTTATTATTCTATAGCAACAATGACATTTACTTACTCTTTCTGGGTTCCTTGAAGTGTTTTGCAAGAGTAAATTAACATCATTATTTCCATTCTGCTAATATCACTGGTACGCTGAATGTCTAGAATCAAAGTAAACTAATAGCCCAATACAGTCTTATTAGGCTGAGATGGCTTTTAACTAAACCTGATTTTAACTCTGGCGAAACAGTTGGGTATATACATGAAAAGCGAGCAGTTACCATTATCTCCTAAAATAGAAAGCAAATAAGGCTGGGCTGGGCTAAGAAAAGACCATTTGTTCATCCAAATTCTACAAATAAAAGCCATTTATGATGTCAGGCCTGCACGAGGCACATTAAAGCCTTTGTCTGAATATCATCAGCACACAGCATATGCAGCCAGGATCTCAGGATCACACTAAGCACAATCTGTATCAGTCTAACCTACAACCAGCACACACCGCACAGAAAAGGGCCATGAGGTCCACAACCATATGTCAGAGCAGACTCAGAGTAAAAAAATCTGAAAACCCTTCCCAAAATTTTGTGCAATTATTCCCACCATACTTCCCTCTGGCTTCACACCTGGGTCTAACAGACTGCACCCCTTGACCTTGAGCTTTCTTGTGCTTTCTTTTTGTCACGTAACCCGGATTCCTCCCTAGTCCCATTCCTTGGACGTCCCACACATTCAGCTGTGCCAGTATAACAAAGAGGAGGAGGAGGAAAGTGCACTGTACTGGTTAAAATGCAGAGTGAGCAGTACAGTTCCTATATGCACTTATGATCTAAAGAAAAGTATACCACAAAAACACCACATGGAATTATGTTTGAGCTAAAGGAATACTTAAGACTAGACATTCCATGGCACTGATTATCATAAGAAATGGGAAACAACACATGTTCCTATGTGTTGTGTCCGTGCCCAGAGTCTTCAGGTGTATGACAGCCATTTCTCAATAAAAGCACTGCAGTGAGACTTAAATAAGAACCTGATCATTAGAAGGTTATCCAGGAATGCCAGGAAAATAACATATTCCCCCCAAATCCACCCTAAGTGGGGAAAAAAAAGATTGTATCTGAGAGCACTGGATGTATAGTCAGCCAAATCATGATACAGCCTCCCTGGGCTCCCTGTGACACCAGCAGCTGCAGCCTCCACAAGCAATGTCCACTTGCTCAGACATCGTGTATAAAAATGGAATTCACTCTCTCTCGTAACAGCATTAGCTGACAGCACCATTTTTTAGCCAAGCAAAAGCTGCTTACACGATTCTCTGCCAGAGATGCTTAAACGTACCTGTTGTGTCTTTCACATACTATGGATAGGCCTGCTCAATCTGAAGATATATCATAACATATTTAATCTATAGCTTTGAAATAAAATAGCCCAGAAGGGTGTCATATTTGATGCGTCCAGGTACAAAAGCAAATGCCAATGCCTGGACAAAAGGGCTGTGATGTGGAGTCAGCCAGCCCAAAAGCATGGAAAAGTGGGGGGACAAGACAAGGGAAAGTAGCAAGGCACTATGGTATTATATATGATCAAGACCTCCACCCCCCAAGCATCTTAAGCAGCCACACAAAAAGATGTAGGCAGGGCGAGCTGCCACCCATGACACCTTGCTTGTAAAGATGCGATGAGAAAACGCATTTCCCTTTTTAGTGTCTGCATCACCCCAGACATCCAGGAGTGAAATATCCTGCACAGCAACCCATTCGTCACTGCCTAAATTAAGCGGTGGATTTTCTTCCTTTGCTTCCCTCCCCTGCTCTCAGCCAATAGCAGAGAGCCCTGATCACAGCACAGGCGGTGGGCTCAGAGCTGATACAGCTGTGTTAACCCTAAGCACACTGCATATGACTTTACCCACTCCCATGTGGATTGCTTTGAAAATTTACTAGCAATTATATTTTTATTTCACATTCTCTGCTCACCCCATATAACTTATGAAAGGGAAATCGCCTCTACCTGCTTTAGTCCTAATGAATATGGTCATGCAAAGACATCTGCAGGAAGAGTTTGACATGAGCATACTAACTCTGCTCAGTGCAGGGTTAGCTCCGTGGGCAGAGCTAATTGCAGTCTGACTTAATGATGCATAATTAAGTCACCGAAAAGTTCCTTTCAATCCTGATGGCCATTAGTAACACGTTTCTAGATAAAGTCTGAAGCTGCCACAATCCCAATGAGTCACAGGAGTAATACTCTTTTTACACTCCTTTTGTTACTGTTCCCATCCTTATAAAACACAGATGCATTAGTTTTATAAAGACAGCACCAGCAGGCTTCTGCCCTGAAACAGGTAAAGCAGGGCAGAATGAGGGGGATTTTTATTATTATTATTTTAATTTTTAAAAGAAACAAACAAGTTTTCATTGGACTTACACAGAAATACATTGTCAAACATAGCTGGACCAAAAGAGCAAGCTACGAGGAACAGCAAATTGGTAGTGAAGAAAGAGGCAAAGATTATCACTGAAGTCAAGGTCAAGAAATTTCTAATTGTAAATAACTCTTAGCCACCTTGGAAAACAACTTACACCCCAGTAATTCTTCTGTGGCAATTTGAAGGTCGCGCAATTATAATTTCTCACAGAGTTGGGAAGACCAGAGTTTTTCCTCAGTCACCTTTTAACCACAGATCAGGCAATGCCTTTTAAAGTCCTGTTTTAAGGTTAAAAGCTTTGACGATATCATGCAGGCTTTTCCAGATCATCAAGATATTTCTGTCAAAGCTAAAAATACAAACTCACTTTGTCTGTTTACAGTATGATAAATGCTCTTAAAGTTTAAAGCATAACCATTTGATCATCAGGGCAGTGATGAGTTCTCCAAGTCAGACATATAATATTGGGAATTTTACATCCAGGATTTAAATCTGAGTATGTAACTCAAGAAATCTGCTGCCAGACCCTTCCTCTTTGCCAATGCAAGGATAGGAAATGTTTGTCAGAACAAAATGCACTGTTGCCCTTTTGCTAAAGGCAAAACAAACCCATGTGGGCAGCCTTGTACTCCTGAAATCTAACAATAAGAGGCTGGGCGCATACAATGGAGGGAAATAAACTTCCCATGGGAAGTGGAGTATAGCTTTGACGGTTTATTATAAAGGGCAAGTTGAGAAAAATTGGTATTTTCAAAATAAATATCTAAAGAAAATAAAATTTTTTAGTGATTAAACATGGAAAGAAATCACAATGGCATGAACTGGCATTCTTTGCTTGCAACGCAAGTCCCTGTTAACCATCTGTGAGTTCCTAACATTGACTTGCCTTTATAGGAAACAAGTTGATATGCATCTTGGATGTATTGTTACTGTAAATAGCTCTTTCATCATCTGATGTAATTTAAAGTGGTTTGGAAAGATGAATGCTCTTCACCAACTCTAGTTTGTTAACACGATATTATTTTATCAAAGGAGTTTCTATTTTTCCCCTTTGTATTGATGTAAGCATTTGTGTTAGTCTTCTACACAGGAAAAGGAAATAGAATTTCCCTTCTTTCCACATCTTCCTACACTTCGTTCCCAAAGGAGGCCAAACCAATTGACCTTTTAACCTCTTACTCCTGCAACCTGTCCCTGCAAGGAACATACCACCAAATTAGCCTTTTTCGGTAACATCAACCTCAGTCCCTTCTTCAACCCGATCTTTCATACAGGTGTCTGAACTGAAAACCAAAGAGTGAATGAAATAGGAGTAGTAAAAAAGAGCAGACATGCTACATGGTCATGGTTTGGGCCTCAAACCAGGACATTGAAGAGTTTTTAATTGTTCTGTAAAAAAAGATAAAGATCTATTTTTTCCAGCTTACAACCCCCAGAGTCACAGCTGTAAAACTGCTCTGAAGGATAAACCACAGCTAGGTATATCTAAGCTGAGGCTGTCTTTACCCCGTTATTTCTTTTACTACAGTTCAGTACTCAGATAGTTCCAGCTCATTTCAAATTCACGATTACAACTCCCAGTACCCCAAGTGAATTGCTCAGTTAGCAAACGAGCTTTACTGCTTAATGCCCAGCTCATGGATAGCACATTGTGTCTCTTCATTTGCAGACTATTTTGGGTAATTTTCAATTCTTACTCTTGGAAAACAAGCAATTCCAACAGGGTACAAACTCCAACCTTAGGAATGAAAGATACGACAACTTTTAGGAAGGTAACCCATGGCAAACTAAGGTCTAGCTAACAACTAATTCACTTTTCACATTTTTTTCCTCAGTGACCTCTGATTCCTGACTTACTACCTGGCAGGCTTTCTGAACATGACAATTCCCAGATACTCTTATCTCTGGAGATCTCCTCCGACAGTTGTGCTTTCCAAGCTAGTGATGCCTCCTCATGCAACATCCATTTACTGAGCAATTCCTTGCACTTCCCCCAGAACTTTCTTCAAAATTACCTTTTCATTAGTACTTCTCCAGTAAAAGCTAAGGAGATGGACATGTTTTGATTTCCAAGTTCAAGATGGGGTTATGCTTAGACAAATAAGAATCGATACTTACTTAGCACACTCATATAGTCTATTCACAATTGTTTCTGCCCAATTTACATGTAACACGAAAGTATACAAAAGAAACGGGCAAACTGCACTGAAAACACCTTCCTGAAAACCAGTAATTTTTGTGAAGGAACATTTTCTGATAGAAAACTTGTAAATCAGAAACTTCCTGCCTTGCCATAACTATATTCTCAATACAGTTGCTGCTCTGACTCTATCACCCAAAAGTTAGTCTGTAACAATGCTTTATATACCTCCAGAGAAGGATCTAAGGCAATTTATAAAGCAGCAGTGAAAATACTAGTCCTTGTAAAATAAGAAAAAGCTGAATAAATGGAGGCTACTCAAATAATTTAGCCATTATTATGAAACATAAGCGAGGACTAAAATTAATCCAAGAAAGCAATTCAAATGATGAAAATGCCTCAAAAATTGCAAACATTCTTCAAAAGAATAAATCTTCTTGGAGTAATCATACAAATGGGCCAGTGTCATTGGAAGGATTTATCAAGGGAAGAGCTGCGTAACGGCTTTTGCCAGAAAGAACTGTGCTTGGGTTTGCATCATTCCTCTGAATTTTGTATCATTTCATGCATGTTGATTCGCTTATTTTGTTCTTGAAAGGGGGGCACGGTAAAATTTTAGACCCACCATATGCTCAATATATTAAGTCATAAATGTAGTTGCCCTGCAAGGTTGTTACAGTCAAATTTAGATCAAAGTGAGGAGAATTAAATACTGATACTTAAAAATAAAGGATTTTATTTAAAATCTAAATTTTAAATTTTAGATTTTAAAAAATCCAAGTTAAAAATCCAAATGGAATCTTGAAAACCGAAGAAACTTGCTTTCCTTTTCCTATCTATGAACAAAATCAGGTACGATAAGATCTGCCACTTTTAAAATCTTTAAGGACACAGTGATCCAAAGTAAATAGTTTTATAATGTATAGACCCTCAACAAATCAGCAGTTCCAAAATTAAAATATGCTCTAATGCATTTACTTTCTTCATGTGTCTAGCAGAATTCAGGTAGTTTCTAAAATGAAATTAAAAAATATCCACAATGAAAAGTTGTGCATTCTAATTAAATTTCAATTTCCATTCAAATAGAGCTTTACATAAATTAGGAGCAAAAATAGTCATTAGGGAAAAATATAGGTGTTAAAGAATATACTGAAGTTATGCAAAGCTATATTAGTTTAAGTAAATGTGTACAGATATGGAGTATCCTCATGTTTATCAATTAGCCTTTTATAATTAAAAATCTAAATGTAAAACGAGTTTACAATCAGTTATTCTAATCAAGGTTCCCTGGGTTCTTAGGTAAACCATGATTAAAATCAGTGATTTAAATCACAGTATTTGAAATCAATCCACAATGATGTCTGTGGTATGTCTTTATTCTACAGTAAATTAAAAAAAAAAGAGGTATAAGACTACATAAGCCCCTTCTGTCAAGTCCCCAAAATTCTCAACTGAACCTCCAGTACTTAAACATAGGTATGCAGGATTGAATGCCACAGAGATATGTGAGTGTCTCTCTATCTCTAGCAGATAAACCAGGAATTATGGAACGAGAAAATCTTTGTGTTACAGCACACAAAAAATATTAAAACCTTAAGGTTCAAAATTATACACAGGATTTTAAAAATTACATTTAAAAAAAGCATGTTCAAAAGCAAAATTGTTGAGCTCATCTAAGTTCCCCAGGGCATTCGCTGAGTGTATGGATATTGTGAGCGCGTATCTCTTAAGGCAAAACTGGGCTCAGTGTCTTACACACAAAGCCTATCCACGTATGTGCCAAGTGTCTGTACAATACCTATATACTATAAAGCTTTGACACACAGTGTGAAATTGTAGGTTATTTCCTAAGAATGAGCTCAAAATCATGTGTTGGATGTTGCTTAATACCCTTAAAGCCAAAAATCACTGCAGATTGCTTGCTTACAAACAGCCAGCCAACTCTTCCCCTTCACTTTTTAAGTCTTCCCTATGGACTTGAAGAAGTTTTCAGACAGCTCCGGAAAAAAAGAATAAGGAACAAAATAATGAAAACCGAGTCAAATGTGGCTAACAGTTACATATCCTAGCTGCAGACTTTTCACAAGAACTACAATTAAAAGGAATTTTGCATCCATGTTATCCACACAGCTAATTTCTAATGGAGAAGTCTGTGATGCTTATAAATCAGCTCAGACATTATTTATGAATACTGGCAACAATCACTTATATCTTTATCTAATAAAAGGACAGTTACATCCTGAATGTAAAACTGCATTAAGAATTAGAGAGTCTTTAAAGGAGGACTGCAAAGTAAATTTGCATCTTCTCCATTCCGTTGCTTCGTTGTTTCAAAAACAATCTCACTTTCCCCCCACTTTCTGGGCAGTGAGGCAAAAGATGATTCCCATTTTTTCCTGCCCACCTTCTCATTCAACAGGTAAGGTATGTTGGCTCTGCTCTACTTCATCATTACCAGAAACCTTGTTGGAAGTTTCAGATATTTACTGGGAGCTTTACTGACTGCGTCTTATTTGGAGAGATAAGGCTATTGAATAATTAACAAAGATATCTTTCCCCCACAAGTTCATTATGCATTAAGCTTATTATTTATATCACAATAGAGCTAAGATCCCCAGTTGTGAGGCAGGATCCAACTCAGTTAGACTCTGTACTGATAGGCATGAAAGCATTTGTCCCAGAGAACTTACATTCTTTGAACCAGAACATAATGTGCAAACCAGACAAGGTCAGACATACAAAACAGTATTGTGAAATCTCCACGTGGACACCGGCTGGTCGGGGAACAGCTGCACTAAAGATTATTTATGCACATGTAACACTGGCCGTTTTGAAAACTCTGGTCCGCATCTTGGCTGTACTGTAATTAACCCACAGGAGAGACTTATAAAGAACGGGGAGTCGACAGATCTTCCCTGTGCTTCTTTCCAAACAGGATCTATTTCACTGAAAAAGAGGCAACTGTGAAAGTCTCCTCCATCATTATCAAAGAAGATGAATTTTTCAAATGAAAACTCTTGCTAGGTGATCGTAACCCTTCACTTTCTTTTGGATAGGGAGTTTTTTCCTACCCATCTAGAAAGCCCACTTTCTATTTGACATGCAATTTCTTAATTAGTTCATGCACATCACTAAAACGATCCAACCTTTCAGCAAAAAGTTAATCAGAAATAACTAAAACTTCCATACCAACATCCAGACGAGGAAACAGCAGAGAAAGAGCTCAATCTCAGGTGGAGAAATAACATAACATTCTTATTACTGAAGTGCTTTATTGTGGAAATAGTGAAGTGGGATGCCTAAGGGAAAAATCTCTGTTTGAGGAAGCGGGAAATGTATTAAACTGTTCAAAGACACGTAGTCTCTTCAGAATTTCAAAGATGATCCCTGAGCTAGAAGACTGCCAGTTCGAGCTCCACCAGCACAGACTGCTGGTACCACCTTATGTGCCGACCCCGAGCGTGTGGGATCTCTCTACGGCTGCTCCACTCTCAGCTGTACTTTCCATGACACCTCTTTTTCCGACACCTCTTGTGTGTTCAAGAACACATGCAAGCCAGTGTGGTATTTTTAAAAATGAAGGTCTGACTATACTAGGGGGTTTTTATGTTCAAATGTCCGTATCAGTTCACTTACCAACTGCCTTGGTGAGAATTCACTGATGAAATTCCCTAATGGAGAAGTATCAAAGAGGGTAAGCCTGTACATGTGGCCAATCTACTTGCCTCTGCTTCGCACAGTAATGCTAATAGAAATCCAGAGTGTGTAGCCTCAGGCACTACTCATACGGCCACCAGGGGAATAAAATAGTTTGAGGTGCTGGGGCTGGAAGGACGTATTTTAAAGCTCGCACTACTCTTTCAAAGGTATCTAACGGTAACATGGATGAAAAACAAGGATTTAGGCAGACTTTAGGTTCTTGAATTTCTCCTTACACAAGTTAAAACCACAGAAATTGTCTAATTTGTATGACTTTATGACTTTGGCTTTGACTCTTTTTCACTCTAATTACACCATGAAATTAGGAAAAAATACATGTAATTTGCAGATTTTTAAAGGTGGCCTTCAAAAACAGTCCACTGAATAGGTGATACAAAATGCTGGGGGACAGTGAAATGAGGCTGTCATATACGGAACAGATACAATACAGGACAAGTTAATTAAAAGACGGTAAAATGGGTGGGCGGTGAGTGTGTGGGGTGTGGAAGCAGGGCACCCATCGCCAAATAGCGAAGCACACAAGTTGCAGTCTTGCCTAAAATTTAGAAATAATAGATGTCTGCACAACAGCTTCTCTGGAAAGATTATATGGACCATAACAAACACAGGTGTGTTAGCACGTAGCTAGAACACAAGAGAAAGTAGAAAGAGCTTAAGATGCTTCTGTGCTGCTCTACATCTGTCCAGTCACTTCATTTTACAGATCACATCTCATTTATCAAGCTGTCATATGAAATAAAACAATAACAGAAACGAACACCACCCATTTCATTTGTCTGCAAAGCTATTTACAGGTATTTGCTATTAGATTTCCTGCCGAATAAATGAAAATCCCAAAGCTAGTGCACTGTGTACATCTAGCAGTGTCTAAGCAATGGGGCTGACTAAATTATGAATTATGATTACTCTGTAGCATGTATACTGAAAAAGACTGTCTTAGAAAATTAGAATAAAATAAGGAGCCATCAAAACGGTTCTTCAAGAAAATAGCTATCATTATCCCAGGTATTCGTGTGCAGTAAAAGAAATACATTATTAATATAAATAAGGTAAATAAGTACCATGGACCCAACCAATATTAAACAAAAAAAGGAAAGTTAATTAATTAGTATTTTTCCTTCTGATTTTCATTGGTGTGCACTATAAAAGAGTGTAACTATTCAGGTTCATGTTATTCAAGATGTTAACCCCTGTATTTAGAGGCATTTGATTTTTCTTGAACTCATCCCATAAAAGCTGTCAATAAGCCTTTAATTCATGTGAAGTACAGATATCAAAATATGGCACGTCAGCATTAATGCAGACATTCTAGTGGATAGAATGCTTCCTTTTACACTATATAAACCCATCAAACCTGATATACTTTAAGTCTACTGAATTTCCTCACTTCCAACTTTCTCTGTTTTATGGAAAACCTCCTCTAGTAATCTGCTTGGAAGTAATCAAAGGAAACTTACAGCAATATAGGATATAAAAATAGGTCCATAGCATAATGAGATTATCTTCTAAAAGAACTTGTATTAAAAAACCCATCCTTTCAAAAAAGGGCAAAGCGTTAGAAAAAATTGATGCGTCCGATTCAGCCAGCAGGAGAGACGTGGAAGCAATCTGGAACAGCTTACACTAATTAAAATTTACTCTTCAGTGCCAGCAAGAAAGATTTCTCTGTATCTAAGTCAACTTTTGCACAAAGCTAAAGCAGCAGCTGGCATATCTTTGAAGACAGAGGACACTTCATTAATATCCTTTTAATTGAGTTTTTCTGAACTTATAAACACATGCTGGTCTCACTTTTATTTGTTGTTTTGGAGAGTTTTGCTCTAAAACGGCCAGAAACTCTACACTGTATCTTTCTACAAGTCTTTGTCCATAAAAGAACCAGATGCACAGTGGCAGGTACTTGCATATTTCGAAGCACCGCACTCTAAACTCTGAGCAAGAGCTCTCTTGCTGTGTGTACTGGTAAGACAGTTTGCCCAGCAGGACCCAATTCTGATTAAAAAAAAAAATATCTTATCACAAGTAGCAGGGAAGATTGTTTTATAACTTGCTACCTATGACTTCAGTGTGAAACCCAAGCACCAATTCAAGCAGAGACTATGGCTATCAGGAAGTGACTCTCCTGCTCTTTTGCTTGCCCACTATTAGAGAACTTTAGCCTCTCATTTGTAGGCGTCCTTTTGGCATCTGGAGTCAGGTATCTGGGACGTGGCCACACTGCAAGACGAGTGTACTACTTTTTCAGAACCAGATGTAGTGTGATCCAGATGTGTCTGTGATTGAAGATCAGTCGTTTGGGAACCAGTGCTGTGACACGCTTAGAAAAAGAAATGTCAGTACTGTCCGAGGTCCCTATGCCTTGCAGTTCCTTGCCAATTGCGCCTCCTAAATACCAGTAATTCAAATACAATTTCCACATAATTCCTTTGTCTCAGAAGGATTCTCTGGGTGCCTGAAGTGCCTTATACATTTCTATGTTGTTTTGTATGTCTTCTAAGCCTTTTTTCAGCTTCCTAATTTCTTCCTTAACTCATTAGGCCTGTGCATTTTCAGCTCCAAATCTACAGTTATAGCGGAAAAGTATCACTTAACAGACAGAAAGGCATGATAACAAAAAAAGTCTCTCATTTTCCGTTTTGCTAAGTGTCTGATTACATGTTCTCAGGCAAATCAGATAACCTGAGATTCACTTGACTCATCCGCTGAGTACAAACATTATCCCACTTTGCCTTTACACTGCACTTTATAATCTTAGGATCTCAAAGCCAAGTACCAGTGCAAAATACACAGTGTCTTCCTGATGGAAAGCAACATTGGTGGAAAACTGCCTGGTGTCACAAGGAAATCTGTAGCCATTTTGAATTATAAAATGATACTGGGTAAGTCATTACAGATTAGAGTGCTAAGACAATCCAGCAGTCAGAGAAAGAACCAGAAATCCCCGAAGATTAAAAAAATTAACCACTAGAGGCAGAGATTAATACCAGTAATTTACAAATTATCTTTTAAAAGCATTAAAACCCAACAGCAAACCAAGTTAATTTCCCTCGCAAATTTTCTAGATGCTCTCTCTTTCCCCTTAACTTGCTTTCTCTCTTTTTTCTAACAGTTTCTTGAGGTTCTAATCACAGTATCACTGTGGTATCAGTCTACTGGAAGCACAATCCTGGCGATACTCCTTTTGAACGACAATTTAATTAAATTAAAGTGTTAAATAGTAGAAGAAATTTAATTTCCTCTGACTTTGTCCTCTTTTGAATACTTAAACCTATGCAATTATACACGAAAAAAATGGAATCTATCAACTCTGAAACCTCAGGTTTCATCAATTAAATACTTCTCCAGTGCCTATAAAAGAAAAATCAGCCCTTTTAAAAATCCAGTCACGGGGGAAAAGTAATTTTTTCATATTGAAATGTGTAAGTGTCTCTTCCCACCTGTAGTACCAGACACTTTTAATGAAGAAAAAAAAAAAGAAAGAAAAAAAAGATGGTACCCAGAGACAGTTCACATTTCTAAAGGTGAAGAAAAATAAAAAAAGACCAAAAAGATTGCATTAAGTTAGTTTCAACCAAATGACGATCAGCCTGGGAAAATGAGAGGCTTCAGAAAGAGGATGGCATACTTACTGCTTGAGGCAGACAATTCTTTTGGACTGGAGGACATTGGCTGAGCACACATCTGACAGAGACAGTCCCTTCCATTAAAGGTAACTCGATCGCCTGGTGGAAATGGACGCCTGGAGAGTTAAAGAGAAAAATGTATTTTAGCAAAGGTTATGCCAGAAATTTTCCTCTGTTCCCTATGCCTTGATTTTGCTGCCTTCTCCCAGTGCAATCAATATTTTACAGAAACTCAGGCCAAATAGTTTCTGCAATGTGGCCTTGGCAAAGCCAGGCACTGGAAGAAATCCAATCCATGGATGCAAGCAGAGCAGAGGTTAGACTTGCCTTGTATTTTGGTTTTAAAAAAGCTATCAAACATACTTTATCTAAAGAGTAGACGACAGTGAAATCTGCTTAGACACAACAGCTACATTTATGACAGTCTCAGCATGATGTTGTGGGTAGCTAATGGTACAGAAGAGAACTCAAAGGAAGAATTGGAATTGGTCTTGAGGCTAGTGAAGGAATACGGAGCTAGTCTCTCATAAGTACACTAATTTCATCTGTATTCAGCAATGAAACATGTGACTATGTTGCAGTGGATGTAGCGGTTTGCAAAAAATGAAATGTTATCCACATTCATTCTCCTCCTAGAGCTTTAAAATAGGTATCTACATTACAGAACCACCACTGTAATTGCTACCTGTGCAGATGGTGTTAGGAGAAAGGTAAAGGCTGAATGCGCTACAGAAGTTTGAGATTATTTGCTGAGCCCAACAAAATGTTAAGAACATGTGTCAGGCAGAAGTTGACATCACTGTTAACTCTTATTTGGTGTATAAAATAGAGGATAAATGACATTTTGTATGAGCATGTCATTAAAATGAGAAGGTTTAGTAATTCCAGATCTTTATTAAGTAGCTTTAGCTGCTGAGTAGAGACCCCCCCGCATCACACCTCACCCCAAAACTGTGCTTAACAAATGAACATCTCCTTGTTTCCACAAAACAAAATGTTTAAGGCATTGTTCTAGTTTCCCTTCTACTGCCATTCTGAAGTTGGCCATAAATAAATAGGCAGCAATACTGCATTTCATGAATCTATTCCAATGACTCATCTTCGGTTCATTCAACATAAAAAGATTGATGCAAGTTTATGTACAGAAAATTGATGTCATGTTTTATACTATATCATCTACCTTCACACTGTCCTTGGGAAATGAAACATACACATCATATGATCACCAACATGCAGTAAATTCACATGCTATTTAAATGGAAAAATGATCAAATACTTTCAATAGAAAACGTGTTGAAAAATGTACCAGTCTACAGGACAAAGTACTTTTAACTACTCATCGGAGAGAGCTACAAAAGATTAGGGTAGCACCCGGCAAGTCTGCCATACTAATACCCGGACACATCATACAACGGGACCTCCAACAAGGCACGATCTCAGAATGTAGATTCTTGCCTTTCTTGTTCATGTCATCCTCCTGTAGTAAGTTTCAGACCATTCGACTGCTGACTTCTGGAGAACTCCACTGCCTTATTTCCCTCTAAGACTACACAGGAACAGGCCCTGTCTTCTGGGTCCTCCCTCTCTGTGAAATCTACTTACACCTCTACCTGATGCTTCTTATGTGTTCCTCAAGTATTACACTGAAACATTTAAGCAAAGTTCCGTTTAACTTGCAGGGCTCAGAACAGCAGAAATGAACAACCTGATGGCCATTTTAATTCCAGCTTAGTAAATAGTAAGTATACACGTAACACAGCTGGCTTTCTGCAAAATCATGATGGCACCGTATCACTTTACTTTCACTTTATGTCTAGAAGATTATGGTTATTACCATAAAAATGTGCCACTGCTATAAAAACCTACGGTAGCTTTATTCCCCTAGTGTATCCAAAATCTTATACTGATAACCATAGCAATAAGGTACATGCTAAGACAGCCTAAATTCTAGCATAGTCTCAGTGCCTAGAGCCAGCTAACAGAGAACCCTATGCATAGGGACTTTGGGTTGAGTTTAGGCTGTAAAGCTCAGCTGAGATTTTAACGTATAGAATTGCTGTGAGGCCATGTGGAAGATTTGCCCAGTAGTCTCCTAAATTCTGAATAAATATCATAGTGAGAGTTTAAACAAAAATACAAGTTAAAAATACCACCTTTTGTCCCATCCGCATAGCATTAGCCAACTTCTTTTCATCCCCTGGTTCTCTTACTGGGGACAAGAAATAGTATTTGCGAAGAAGACAGGGATCACAGTTGTCTCAAAGCCATGTGTTCTTACACGACGTGAAAGTGAGTTTCCAGTATGTTTTCAATTGTTTAACTGTTCTTATAGCCCAAATGACTTCTCAATTGTAGTATCCAGAATTTTGTTTTACCTCATTTTTCCCATCAAGCTGTGCTGATCAGCAGAGCTCAACTCAACCCATGTCCATTATCTCAACATATAAGCCTGATACTTAATTCTTTCATATGTGAGACTAACTTTCTGAGAACAGGGACGTGTATTTAACAGAGAAGCTGTGTACCCCAAATAATGAGTGGTATTTTGAAGACCCTCGAAGTCAGACTTGCAGCAGATCTTTTCTAACCAAATGCTCCCCAAAGAGAAATATGTCTTGAGACTTGTATCTCATGGTGATACCTTTCCCCCTATTTTCCTTGTGCTGGGTTCACACCATGTTAGTTGAAAGGGTTGACTTACTTGCAAACAGTACAGGCAAAGCAGCTTGGATGGTAAGTTTTTCCCAGAGCTGTCACTACTTCGCCTTCCACGAACTCCCCACAACCGTTGCAGCGGGTACCATACATACGCTGGTAATCCAAGGTGCAAAGATATTCCCCGTTCTTAATGAAAAAGCCTCCTTGTGCCAAGTCACAGCCACACACTGGAAAACAAACAAACAAACAAACACACAGATAGATTGGAAAAATATACCTACTAAGGATGTAAGCAACAGTCTATGCTACTGACAAATGAGGTGACCCTGGTGGTCTTGCTCCCTTCTATCAGATTTTTACTTTCTTCTCCTGTCACTATATGCCTTGACATCCCAGCAGATGGTTGGTATTCTCTGGCTACAAGAGAGCTTGTAATAAAGACTCTCCTTGGAGGAATCTACATAATCATTACTTTCACGTGCTTGGTGCTCACCAAGACCTCAGTTACCTCCAATCATCCAGTTAATCACGTTACGGGAATTATTTGTACCAATGCAATCTTTCTTTCACTTCTGGGACTGGAGGTGAAAGGTGAAAGAAAAGACATGATTCCATAAATAGGACAGATTTTACTAGCATACGAGCATACATTTTTCCTGCAAGCACGTGCTTTATTTTAGGAAGCTTTCAAGGTGCTAAGTCTTTTTGAAACAATGAATATTTTAGAAATGTTGTATGGTTTAGATTAACTCCTCCAGACCCCAGACAACACTGAGCTGCTCCACCATTGCTGCATTAATACTTTTTGTTTTGCTTTAAAAAGTATGATCTTTGAAATGTCCAGGATGATTTTACAGTATTAATTTAGACATAAATACTGGCAGTAAGCTGCAGTGAAGAGACAATCAAGCATTAAAAATCGAGCCACATCTCCACTATATATAATTCATGATATATGCAGCCAAACTATACAACAGTATATTGAATACTGAATAAAGCAAATAGGAATAAAGAGTATTCCCCCCCTGTATTCTGAACAAGTTAATGTCCCAAGAACTACTATTATCTTTGAGTGCCTAATCTGCATTGGTCGTCTGTTAAGTCTTTCACATACTATACTCCCTGTACTTCATGGATTAACTCTAATATCTGCATATAGACTTATGGCCATGTACAACTTTATTGGGAAAAACAGTTGTGTCAGTAAAAAGGTGAAGGACTAGCCAGGGATTTCTGTGACTTGGCAGTTTTTCCACTGTTAAATGCTTATTCACCTAAACTAAAACACGTCACAACCAGGTGCCTGTTTTGCTTTAGGAAATGCTACATTTGCATTTCTGTTCAACACAGGAGAAAGCAAGCAATCCATCCCAGAACAGCCATGGGAGATGGGAGACTGAATTTCACACTTCTGCTTTAGCTTGGGTTGAATAAAGGACTTAAACCTATCTAATGTCCCACAGTAGCACCAAAAATTGCTTCATGCGAGTTTTAAAAGTTCTCTTTATTCACCTCAGTGAGAAAGCACAAATAGGAGCTGCTAGTTGAATTCTTAAACAAATATATATATATATGACAGCTCCCAGGCATTTTGCTTTCAGCCACTCCTACTGCTCCTCTGTACATTGCTGTATCTGTGTAATTCAGTAGGAGAAACTACTCTTCACAGTGGTCTAGGATGCTAGCTTAACTCTTACTCTGCAAGCAATTCCATCTCATCCCTCTTCCTAACATTCAAGTACATTCAGATCAAATATCAGAAATATCGAATATCAGAAATTTTGATTGTTAAGGGAAAATAAATAAGCAGCACTCTAGGTCCCTGCAGCTACAGAGTCCTTGAAAATTTGAAATATGAAATACAGAAAGATTATCAGGGGAACTGGGTTCAATTCATGTCTCTGCCACAAATTCCAAGCACAAAGTCATGCACAACTTTAATTCTCTGCCCTGTTATAATGGGCTATTATCCTATTAGCTACCTGTCTCAAAAATTAAAATTGCAAGGTGTTTGGGGCAGGGATTGCTAATTATCTGTGTTTGACTGTTGCCAAGCCTCAGAATCTAATGAGCATTACTGTAACAATAATTAATAGAATAACAATAAACAGAATGCACTAAAATGCAACTTACAATTGAAGCAGTATCAGTGCTAGCAGTTTTCCGGTTTCACATTTCTGCATAGAACAGTGTTAATATTTCATGTGCAAAGAAATTACATTTCATGGTGGCATTAAATCCACAAGCAGCCAAAACTCAGTTATCGGTGACTTAAGAGAATTACAGAGAACTATTGTTAAGGCTCTATTATAATGCTGCAAAATGCTCTAAGCTGCTTTTCAGGTACACCTACAGAAAAAAACCTCTTTCATTCTTCCTTTTCCTTTTACTGATTGCCATTTTGTCTAAAATATTATTTTCAGACTAACAGCACAATATCATGTAACCATTAGGTAGAAAATACTGTGACCTCTATACCACATCACCACTTCACCTCAGACTCTTCCTGAGTTGGCAACCATCTAGACATTTTTCACTGGAGGTCCAGAGGGGAAACCTAAGCCTACTCACAATATGTTTGCTTTTCTAAGTTGCCTTTGGTGGATCCTTACAATCAGATCGCGGAGTAACTGAGAATTCTATTTTAATGCCTAAAAGTAGTTAGGGATTATGTCAGTATTCAGACTGTTAGAGCCTGTGGTGACGCTGTATGAACTGGAGTATTGTCAAGGAGCGGTCATTACTAGATGCTTCAGAAGCTGCTCAATTTCATAAAGAGCTATGGAGTACTCATGCATCTATGCAAAAGTTTCTTCCTAACCTCCTTTAGTTTGTAATTCAGCTTGTACCTTTAATGTCCAAGTCTCTATATATTTCAGCTTCAAGCTGAAGGCACTCAGCATGCTGCTGGCTCTGCCTCAGAAGCTGCAGATATGAACTCTCTGGCTCTTTGCTACGGTCCCCAGTTCTACCAATGAGTCACCTTTTGAAAAACTCGTTTAGTCATTACGGCTCTCTTTACCTGCCTAGGCAATGAGTCTAATAAGGTAGGATGATCAAAAGTAACTTTCAATCCAACCTCTGTTCTAGCTTCTTCTGAAAACCCAGCTTCAACGTACCATACAGAGGTCTGTGGCAGATCATTGCTTGCAAAAAACACTACAAACTTTGAATGAAAGTGTTCATGCACTCCCAATTATTAAGCTGTATCCCTTTTGCATGGCCACAGGGATTCAAGCCTAGTGATGAAAATGGGGGATAAAATTATCTGGCAAGTCTTTTAAAGACAGTAATTACTATTATTAAAAAGAAGCTCCCTGTATTGCCTTTTTCTTTATGAAGTCTCCTTTCCACCCAATCTCTTATTCTTTTTGTCAATAACTGAGAATGAGAATTCTCTCATACTGGCAAGTCATGAATTCAGGCATGAGCAGAGCTATTTATGATGTGAACCACCAGCAGATCCATCATCTTTGGTGTACTCGCAGCAGGGAGCACACACCAATCTGCAAGAATTAAGGACAAGTCCTGGCAACCCCACATTGCAACGGATTTTTGCAGACAATTTAGCACATGTGTTCCCATCACTAATCACAGCTTTAAGCTACATGGGCGAAACAAGGGTCACCCAGTCTGTTAACATCCATAGTTGGAAAAATGCTGTTCCAGCAGGCTGCTTTCACTTTGAGTCAGAGATCAAATCAGGAAGGATGAACATGACTGTATCCACACTTGGTGTACAATGTGGTGTGCAAACAAGGAAGGGATTTAAACAGCTTTTTTTCTGCCCCCTTTTTGCAACTATGCAGAAGTCGTGGTTCTGACAATAAATCCTCTCAAGCTTAAACACATTGCCTTAGCACACGTATTTATGACCACTGTAGAAATACCACAGAAAACATGGCTGAATTGTGATTGTTTTTATTAGAAAGAAAGACCACCTGCCCAGCAGCGTTCATGCCACAAACAGTAAAGGCAATGAAGAGACAGCGGCTGTGATCACTACATATGTACAATAAATCCCAATAGTGAGATCTAGGTAATTTCTGTGATACAAATATCATGTCATCAAAGAAAAACGAATACCAAACTGATGACAGTTAATAGAAAACATCAAATTATGCTGGGTTTTTTTTCCCGCGCTGATGGGAAAAACAACTTCGAAAGAATTAACTAGTGGAGCCAATAACAATGCACAAATCATGCTTGAGGCAGCAAAAAGAGAGGTATTCTGTAAATATCCATCACATGGAAATAGTTCTACAGGAGAACAACATTTCCCCAAGAACCCTTCCTGCTCGATACAATGGAAGAAATTCCCTTTTACATGACCAGAACCTCCCTTCTGAAACAGGAGACACTGGGGAGCACTTCTAGCCCCTNAAAAAAAAAAAAAAAAAAATCAGCATTTTTCTTTGAATAAAAAAAGAAAACCATTATATTCAACAGCTCCTGGAAGAACTCAGCTGTTTTCTGAGTCCGTATATCAAATGATTTTATATTCCAAACAGACCATCCTGCCTCTCTTGTGAATGGAATAAGCTGGAATGCAGTCCTGCCTCACACGGTACAGAAAACACAGACCTGCAAGCTTTTTCTCTTTAACAACTCTCTGCGGCTACTATTTTGAATCCTTGGAGCACAAAAAGATTGGAGATACTGTCAGTGCTGCTGTCAGCTCTCAAAGCTGCAGGGTCTGTGTATGCAAGCCTGGGCTATTACAACAAAGGGTAGCTGCTCAAGAGCAATCCAATTGCCTGTGATCTCCAAGGGACGCAGATCACTCTTGAGTCGCTTCCAAGCTTTAACGGATATGATGAAAATGAAGAGATCAGATTTTTTTCAAAGTGCATGGAAGTAGGATTTGATCCTACTGAGCATTATGTAGGATTTCCATTGGGTTATTGTCAGTGAGAGTTGAAAAACCAGGCCCTAAGTAAAAATTGTTTCAACACTGAAGAAACAAAACCACACAAGCAGACACTATGAGCATGGGCTCTCAGTCTGCATAAGTGAATGCTATTCATTAAGAAAAGTCTAACGATCTGCTTTGTCACCATGCATTAAACAAGGTGCAAACTCAATTTCCTGTTGGGGTTTTATTTCTTTCTTCTATTTCTAAGCTTCATAGAATAATGGTGCTGTTCTCAAGCAGGGAAATATTCATACAACATTTAAGTCTTAGGACATAATGGATTTCTTGTTTGAAGGAAGAAAGGAATTTGGCAATGTTTCAGTTTATCATCTACATCTAAACAAATACACAGGAAAAATCTGTTTCTTTTTTTTTTGCCTAAGAGAGAGCTTAACAAATCCTGCATTGATGAAAGCAAGGTTCATGTTCTTATTGAAGTTTAAAGTTTCCACATTTCAAATGAACTGAGTCTTTCTCTGCCTTTGTTTAATTCCTCTTATCAACACTTTTCTTGATGGCATAACCTCCAGTTCCTTAAATCATTTAAAGAGTGAATGTACGTCAAAGTATCATCAGAAGACCACATGGGAAGGGTAAATCTCAGAAGCCATGCTGCAGCACTACGATTGCAGAAAGATTACAAAGCACCATTAAGAAATCACATATAGCTTTTTGCAAAAGCAGATCCTGAAAACTCTTTGTCACACTCCTGTCACTGGTGATTTCTTTTGCCAATCACTGATGAGAGATGCATTTTGACCCAAGAGAATCTCTTCTCATTTCAACAGATTGGCTTTAGAAACAATCCTGGGAAGTCAAAAGAACTTTATATACTTGGAACAAATACTAGTAATGTTGAGATCTGCTTCGTTATCTAGTCAGCAGCTGGAAGAAAGGTTTAGCAGCTAAAATACCACCTGAGCAAACGATAAGACTGCATTTCTCCCCTCTTCCCCTAAATGGTTCTGGGATCCCCATCAGAAGCATCCTCTAGCCTCCAGCCAATCCCTTCTCCTCTTCCCTTGAAAAACTTTTCAAATGAAAAACATTTCAAACATCCTGCCTGCAGGACTAATGAGTGCCACTGTCATTAGGACACAACTAATTCTCAGTGGGGTACTTGAGTGAAACTCCTAAGCATTTAATGCAAGCATTCACTCAACTGAAACTGCTCGTGATGACTGAGTTTCAGATGAGCTGAGAGTTAACTTAATCAACTTCCTAATCAATGTCATGACACTGCCTTTAGTCCTGTGAGGTCAGCTTTCTTTGGTTTTCTCCTTAACACTGAAGATACAAACAATACTGCACAGGGAAATTTCCTGCCTGCACCTGACATGCACGTATTTCAGTCTTTCTAGCAATCTAACAGACAATAGCTAGTACCTGAGCTCAACAGCAAGCGAACAACAGCCATATATAATGTAGCAATGTGACAGCTTCCAAACTAAAATACCAATGTTTTGTGCACCAGGATGGAAACAATGGCAAGAATCATTCAACCATTTAAAACACCTTTCACATTAGACTAAGCACTAGGTGGAGATCAAAGTCATTTACGGGTCTGTGGGAAATGAACCTTGAAGAAAATGCAATCAGTGGAAAAATGTCAAAGTTTAGCCTGGGATAGCTTGGCTGTAACTATCTAGATGAGAGATCTCTCCAAAAAGATTATAAATAAGCAAACCAAGGATTAAGAATAGAACAAAACCAAATCTACCTCATCCATAGACTTACGAAACAAGCCAGGCAAATGAAGGATACACTGACAACAAACCCAAGCAACTTTCCGTATTCTCATAAGGATGCTCTGCCCCACTCATCGAACACCTGTAACGCATCCTGCTGGCCCTCTACTTTCAAAGGGATCCAGTAGCTTGTTAAAATCTGACATGGCATCTGTCAGCGTTCATCAACATCAGCCAAGTAGTGCAATTAATTTCATTTCCTGTCAAATGTTTGGTCTCTAAAAGAGACCTCAGGCTCAACTAAACCAAGATCAGTGTCACCCAATTGCCATTAATAGCATTAAAACCCCAAGATCAAAACAAGGATCCACTTTATAATGGGATGAAACTGCTTGGGATTTTTTTTCCTGTCAACATCTGAAGCAAAAATTAACAATTCAATGTTGTACCTAGAAATAGAAAAAATACTTTGGAAAAAAAGACCCAAATAAAAAAGGACATTGCTATTTAAAACAAGTAGAGACAGAGCTCTCCCTGCTGCTTATGGGTTACAGGAGGGTTAGGGTCGTTTAGCAAGAAACCTGGATATGTTACAGGAAACTTCCCAGGCCCTTACCTGAACCTGAAGTGAAATACCAATAGAATCACTGCAAGAAAAAGAACAGGCTTCAAGACACAGCAGCTAAGATGTGCAAACATAGAAATGGCAGTTACTCTCACAGCTGCAACCGAGGCTTGCTTTCATATCAGGCTACCTGAATGCATGAATTCACATCTGAAACCCACTGCCTGTCATGGGAGAAATTTTAACCTCCGTTAGCTTCCCAGGAACAGCAGAATCCCATTGCTCCCTGGATTTTCTAAACTGTTCAAACCTGATCTGCTGTTCTTAAACATGTCCTTGTCATTCCTCATAAGGTCTCCCTGTGCACACAGATAACAGTATGCCCCCCTTTTTGCTTTTTCACTTGATTTGTGTACTAGTTTCTTCAGCAGCAAGTACTTCTCTCTCATTTTCACCCTTAAAATCTCAACTTACTCTTCCTCATTCCCTTCCATGGGACTTTCTACCATAAAGGATGCAGAGTTGTAATCCTTCAAGATCTTGAGTCAGATCCCCAAAGTCCTGACCATTCAAACCAGGATATTGTAACATTTGTGTCTTTTTTATTTGTATTCTGCTGTTAGATCATTTCAGGTTCATATTTTCCAATGTTTTACATTTTAATGACTAGAAATACCCCTTTCTTTAAATGAAAGCCGAGACACTCAGGTTTAGATAAAAAAATGAAAATACTAACACTCTTGATAAAAATCAAAAGATTTAATACTGTTAAAGGCTGTTTCAATAACAAGCTGAAAAAAGGAGTTCACAAGCTGGCAAGCAGAACCATGGTGTATTGAAAGAGAATTACGGTCCTGGAGAGCTTTTACATAAAGGCGGCTCTTTGGTTCAGTGATTCAGAGCTTCAAGGGACCTCGTATAATTTCCTGATGCTCAGGAGGAAGCACATTTTATCCACCAGTTACGTTACCATGTCCAGAGATCAGCCTGTGTTTCAGAATTATTTGTGGAAACGCAGAAATCTTTAAAACAGTGCACTGGTTATCTACTACAAAAATGTTTTCGTATTTAAACTTTCCATCCACTGACACTGAACTATTAATAGCAATAACTACCCACTGCCAGTTTGCAGCCTCCTCCTGCCGCCACTGAAGGAATCCGATGACAGATCAAAGGTCAAAGAACTAATGATTTAAAACACATTCCAGCCTGTTGATACAGTGTCTGCTTACATGACCCTAACTTCTTCTCAGTCCTTCAAGGGAGGAAGATCCAGTTCAAAGTCAAATATTACAAAGCATCCCAAAATCTAAACTTAGGAACCCTCCCCCTTCCCTGTCAAGCTCATTGAGCTACGGATGATGTAGCCTTGCAAAAGTCATCACATAAAAGAAACAGACCCATGCCTGGAACCTAAACATACCACAAAGGATTCTGGAAGTACATATTGATGTGCGCTTTCCTAAATAAGCCTGAAAGACATCTAACCCAAACGCGGAAAGTTAGCACATTTGTTCCATAATGAAGAAACTGCTTTATGCTAATTTATACCAATGTTTTAATAAAAGCTAAGAGTTTCTTCTCCGTGGGATACTCTGGGTGTGTGGAATGCTTCCTGTGTGCCAAGACTTGGCTTTGCCTTATAATTAGCAAAAATATTAGCTGGTAATTGCCTTTTGATATCTGATATCGCTATAGCATGTAAAACATTAATACACAGTGAAACATTTCCACCTGATATAGCCCAATCAAATTACAGATATTTATGCCACATAGTGAGGACTAGAAAATTTTAGGACACCACCCATATTCTCATGGCAAGATTGTTTATTTATGAGATTTTTTTTTTTTTTTAGTTTAGGCTACCATATGGAAGCTAACTATGTTTTCCAATTTATATTCGGTATCAAGAACAGGGGCACTGTCTACTATTTGAAATACTCCTACCACAAACACTACATTACCTTGTTAAGATAATGCAACCTATCTCTACGTGTACCAAAATCAAGCTATGTAAACTTTTACATTGTTACTATGAAAGCTTAAAGCTTGTTCTGTTAAGCAATGAACTGTACTGAAACCAGCATTTGCCTCTAACCCAGAAGATGAATCACAGGCTTAGCAATAGTCTTATTATAGCAATTTTGCTAGCCTCAAAGTTTCCTCTCCTAGTACTTGCAATAGGGTAAAAGGAACTGTAATCAACTGACAATGATAGAAACTTACCATTTGTATCAGATCACAATTTAAATTGAGATATTAAAATCTCTGTTCATGCACATCGTAATTTAGGGCCTGATCCCACACACATTTGCATTTGTAAAAGACATTGCAGTGAATAGTCTTAGTTTTTCCAGAAAAGTTATTAATGTACATAGATGCTTACAAGAAAAACTTTTTACTTCTTTATAAGCTACTAATTCATTCTTGTTAATGCTTATTAAAGACAAAAAGTAAAACAATGAGGGATCCAGCTCAGTCTGTTCTCACTCCAAACTCCTCATCTAACCCTCCCTCCTCTCAGCTGGCTGCTTCCATTGCCTGGTAACCATCAACAATTTGGTGTGCTAAGAGCAGCATACTCCTGGTAAAATTAAAACTTATTTATTACAATTGGAGATAACACAGAGTCCAATTAAACTTCTACTTTTAACACACAACGGCGTCATTCCTTAGCAAGCTAAGTGACTTTGTTATAAAACAGCCAAAGACAACTGCTCTGAATAGTGCTCCTGGATCTGCACTCCTAAATGTCTCTTATCCCTCCCGTGTCCATCATTCCCATATTAACTCCCGCTCCGAGTCAGCTGCTGACTGCCTGAGATTCTTTGCCTATCGGGAGGCCGGCAGAGCTCACCTTCTGGGGGACAGGCCACACCATTTTCAGCTCTTTGGTTTTTTATCAGCTTTTATCTGGAGCCACAAATAGAACGAGCCAGCCTTGCCAGGCAGATAGGACAAACCAGCTGTATACATTTGGTTCTCAACAGGCAGGGAGTAACAGCTAGCTGCACCTTATCATGGGGGTATGGGAACACGTCAATCGGTGGAGGTTTTACTTGTCATCTTTGTCAGGAAGCAGTTGCTCTGTTCTGAGGAAGATTCCAGAGATGGACAGAGCACCGAACTACAGGGGAAGACGATTGTCTGATCACATTACATGACATATGAGCATGTCCTGAGCTGGCTGATGCAGCGTGGAGGCTTAAGTCACCGTGTTCCTGCAGTGCAACAACCACCGCTGACGCATGCCAAGCAATCACAGAGTGCTTATGTGTCTCTGACATAACCTAGGGAAGAAGGATTATGATTACATCAAATACATTTAACAGTATGATGTAAACACAACGTTGAGAGCATGGAATGCAACCCAAAAAAAAAAAAAAAAAAGGAATCCCATACAAAGCAAAATAAGGACAGGTTCACACTGGAACCCTGCTACTATGTAACTAGCATGGCAGCTTTATGAGGAAATAGATTTTTTCCACGTCTTCACTAGACTATCAGACTAAGCCTACAGGTAAAAGTTTAAACATTTTCAGCAGGTATGACAGCAGTCAGACAAGTATGCGCTTGTTCAAGTCTTTCACACTGTAGATGTATGAGTTGGTCTCAAGAGCAAACTTAAGTATACAGAAAGGAGAAAGCTGCATCTACAGGTGGCTTGGTTGTCTGATACATTCTGGTCCCAGTACCAGGAGTTGTTTCCTCTGGCTAACAACATACCGTGTAAGACGAGGGGGTCTAACTCCACCTCCTGTAGAGTCGCAGTCATGTCAAATTAAAAACCCATTAGACTCAGAGGAAAAAAATGCTTACTTGAACATCTGTGTCCCGCTTGTATGAACCATATGGTCAGACAACATGCAATGTTAAGTAAATGGCTCTATGGTTTAAATAACAAGTGCATTCACTTAAATTGAGAGACCAACAATAAACAAGCACTGCAGCTCAGGTATAAGATTCAAAACAGGACTTGGAGCAACCTCTGATACACCCTCCTCTCCTTCCTCTCAGTGAAAGACAAATGAACATGAAAAAGATGACACTCGCTTGCTGGCAAACCCAACTAATAAGGCACAGACTGAATGAACAGCAAGAGAAAAGTCTCTAAGATTCAGCACTGGCCCTCTCAGTTCAAACTGGGATGTGCAGATACTACAAACAGGCAGAAGCCACACTGTCATCCCCCACTCCTAAACAATAAGCAAACACATACAACCAGTCACCTTCCACAAGCTCAAAGTTTCCTTAAAAATCTAATGATAAAAATCATAGTTTCATTTCCATCAGAGAGAGATATTTCTATAGCTCTCCTTTCTCTGGTTATCTTCATGTGAGCAGTCATGAGATCAATAATATTACAGAATATTAAACTGTCATCAGCTTGGAAATACCTCCATAAACAGAAGCCACAATGAGTTTAGATATTGCCCTAGGGAGAAAAAAGTAAATAAATCCTGGTAAACGCAGCCTTGCAACAGAATAGTCAAAGCCCAAAAGCAGTGTATGAGTAAGTAACTAAAAAACAAGCAAAAGAAGAAATTAGACCCCCCCCCCCAAAACCAGCAAGATTAATCTCATGTATTCAGCAGGAGAACAATTCCAGAGCCCCGTTCCATCTGCCCCTTGCTTTATCGGGAGGTCCTAGGCACGCTGTTTGCCGCTTGGCCTGAATTACCATTCTCCTTCATAACTCAAAGGGTCTCAGGTGGCCTGCTGCTGGAAATACCCTTAATCCAGTGTCTTCTGTAAACTGAGACCACTACTCACTACGGGCAGAAACAGCAGAAGAAACAACTTGTTGCTGTTTTTGAACTGCTTAGGGATTATACAACATCAAGTACTGCTTGAAATACAGCAACTGTAATACAGAAAGACGTGGGCATTACCCCAAGCGTTTCGGGAACAGTGCACATAGCGCTCCTCTCTGCCTTCCATGACAGGCTGATAGCACTCCAGTTTGACACAGATCAATATCCAGGAGAAAGTTAAGTATTTTTGGAGCTATCTAGCTGTATTTAACTAAAAACTACGGGTAAGACAAACAGAATTTCGTAGGTTCTAGCCATTCATTTTTCAGCATACAAATAACTCAAGTGACCTTTTTAAAAAAACCTTTAGTAACATAGGAAAACAAATACTTCTAATTTCTTCTATATCACATTTATTTAGGAAGCAGGAGGACAGACTTACAGCTATCACACTACTATGCTATTTCACCCACATTTGGAACATGAGAAACCTAACCGACACTCGGGCACTGGGCTTGAGGCACTTTTCAAAGTCTGGGTCTGCTGTATATGTGCTAGATACGGACTTTCCAAAAAGATAACAGGTTTAAAGGAAGTAAAAAACTCCACAGTATAGATGCCGCTACTCTGTTTTAGTTACTTGGTTATTCCAATTTACTCTGGCACCTTTCTCCATGTTTGCCACCAGCTCTGCCACGTTCACCTCAAGCCTGAAGCCCTTTCACTGTATCTATCCTGTGCTATGCCAGGACTGAACGTGGCAGGTGCTGGTTGTTCAGGAGGAACCCTTCCCTTGTTTCACATCAGCCTAAATACTTTTCCATATTCTCACCTTTCATCCTACATACTGCAGTGAGAGAGTTACTTAATTCAGCCAGCTCTGTACTGTTGTCCATTAAACAGAAACTGTACGAAGGAGTCAGGATTGCCTCCTGCTTCAGAACACCCATCTTCAAAGGTGATGACTTCATAAGGAGTAGCTTCACAAGTATTTAATGCTTCATTAAACCTCTTTTTTGTAAAAAACCACGGCGAGCCCTTGTTGTGGTCACAGAGGGCTCAGTGGCATGATCAGGAGCTACTGAGAGTGCCCCAGGTCCTCGCTCTGAGGAGCGGGCAGGGCTCTCCCCATGCCCAAGGCAGCCCAAAGCCTGAGAACCCCTTTGCAGAACCGGGGCCGGCAGAGGCCTCTCCTGACAGGGACAGAGCTCAGCAGGAACCCACCTGCCAGCCACGCGGCTTCCTTATGGCTTTTAGGCAAATATAAATACAATTATGGAAATGTAGAGATACTTGTATCTGAGGGCAAGGCTCAGAGTGGAGGCCCAGTGAGCAGCAGGGCCAGACAGCCGGAGAGGCTCACAGAGTGGAGGTCCGTAGGATTACGAGGCACAGGGCGAAAGGAAGGGAGAGGCACAGAGAATGGCGGCCCACAGAGGGGGAGGCCCAGTGAGAGGGCAGAGACTCGCACAGTGGAAGACCAATGAGTGCATTTGAGGGAGCCCAAAAAGAGTAGGGTGTCTGAAAGCATGGGAAGCCAATAAAAAAGTGTTAGGCTCCCATCACGGAGGCTTGTAGAGAGTTGCAGTGGCCCTAAGTTGTTGGACACCCCCCCCCAAAAAAAAATAGGGAGGCTCAGAGACTCAAAACCCTCAGAGGTTGAGAACAAGAGTCAATGAAGCCCAGAGCGGGTGGGAGGCTCACAACTGGAGCCCTCAAGAGAATGAGGCTCCATAAAAAGGGGAGTCCCAGAAAATCCCAGCCCACGGAAGGGGAGGCCCAGAGAGTCAGGGAGCCCCAAAAGCAGGACAGAATGAGTGAGGGGGAGCCAGAAAGGGAGGGAGGCTCATGCAGGGCGGCCTGAAGCAGTGGGAGGCTCAGAGGATGAGGTCCCATGGAGGTGGAGACCTAGAGAGCCAGGGAGGCCCATAGCGGGTGGGAGGCCCAAAGGAGAGTCTGGGAGGCCCAAAGGAGAGTCAGGCAGGCCCAAAGGAGCGGGACGCCCAGAGAACCCCGGTCTGTGGGAGGGGAGGCCCCCAGCAAGTGTGTGTGCATCTATGTATAGACACGCACGCATATATGGTGTGCGTGTAGGCGCGTGTATTGCTATTTCTTGAACTTCAGCAAAATCCAACCACAAGAAAAGCAAGTAAAGAAAATTTTGGATGCTCAGCTTAAAAGCTCCAGCTCGGCTTTTTCCGAGGGTCACAGTGTCAGCACGGCTGCTAGAGATATCCCTTGTCTCCTGCTCCCTTCCCTTCTGTAACGATCCTCTGCACCGCTCGCTCACTGAAGGCACCTCTCCTAAAATGTGTGTGTCTAAGGACCCCCTCACCCCAGGACATACCTCTCAGCAACCACCCTGAGTGTTTCTCTCGGATGTCAGTATTCTTTGGGGGGTTTTTTGGTGTTTGGTTTTTTTTAATGCAGGTGCTTATTTTAAGTAATCAAGTCAGTTAAAAGGAGCTTAATTTTCATAACTATCCCTAATGAAAGGCAGTGGTTGCTATTAACAGTTTAAAAAAAAATATCCAGATTTATCCAAATCCTTGAAAAAGCACTTAGAACAAAAACTACAAAAAGATAGAATTTTCCTAAGTATTCTTATGCTATATTTCTTTTCATCACATCACACTATACAACCTCAACATACGCTCGCCCCATATATGAAATAATGGGAAATACATACAACACAACTGAAACCAAGTCAACTATTTACACTGGATTTCTGAGTGGCTGCTAGGGCTATGCTTTCTCTTCCTATGTTTTGTGATTTTCCATAAAACACTTCATCTTGCCTGTTTAGTGTTGTTCCATTGTTTCCCAAATAAACAGGGAGAGGAAAAAAATCATCAAAGCAGCCAGAGTCTAATTATGGCCTAATTCACTATTCGGGGAATATGTGAAACTGACTGTCTACATAGAACTGTACGAAGCAAATAAACCTGAAAATAATATTGAAAAAGCTAAGATTTTTTTCATCTCTTTCAGGTACAATTATCTATTGTGTAGCTTGTACTCAGCAAATGGTAGAAAAGAAAAAGAATGAGCATATAAGTATTCAAAGCAGAACATGCTCTTTTGCATCTTGTAGTGGTGGAAAATTCATTCCCCCCCTCAACCAAACATCTTGCATAATCTTTCTTTTGAGTTAAATTGTAGAAGTTTGCATATTGAATTTGTTCTGTGTGATGCTGATCACCTTGCTGTATGTACCTGTGTGATTCAGCCATTCCACCCCCCATTCTTTACCCTCCCCACCCACAAATCCTTCAGATATGGAGCATCGCGAATATACTGTAACTGGTCGATCGCAGGAAGCGTGACCTCTCATCACTGGTTCAAGGTACATTTGCACAAACTGACTCATGTCTAACAGATGAATATCAAGGTCTTACCCTTGCAGGTGAAGCATTTGATGTGAAAGTGTCTGGCCTGAACACGGAGTACTTCACCCTTACATGGCTCCCCACATTTATGGCAGTGGATGACCGGCTTTTCAGAGGGGTGGTGAGGCTCCTGAGGATGGGCCACTGTAAAGCAAAACAATATGATTTAAGCCCAGACAAAAAGAATATTTTCTCCTGTACATAAATCTGTGTTCTCAGACGCTTTTCATCATGATACAAATGTATTTGTTCACATTTTACGCTCATCTAAAAAGTCACCATCATTTTTTTTTAAATACAGCCTTTTCACAAAGCAGTAATTTAAGCCATTCACATCAACTACTACCTCTTTCCACTGAGGCTGCCGTGGAAAGATGAGGAAAAATTCCCTCTGCAGTTTCAGTGCCACAAAGTGTTCCAAACTGCCTAAGGTCTTCTTTCCAACATGAGTATGTGTAAACCATTCAATGAGCACACAAGGCAACAAGAACTGGGCTATTTTAATCCAAGAAAGAACACAATCCAAGCAAAAAGAATGAAAGGAAAGCAATTCCAAATCGTGTTTTGGGAAATCAGATCAACCAGGTAGCCTGACTTCGCATGCAAATGACTATATTAAATATAAACAACAAACATCTCCATTTTGCTACAGCACATACCTAACACAGGCAAAGCACATCTAACGAGAAAAGAAGCCAATGTTATTTGTTTCTACTCCCATTACTTCTGGCAGAAACGACTCTCTGCATGCAAATTAGAGATATTAGGAGTAGATAAAAATGACCAAATTCCAGGTACTGCTAATTGATCAGCTATCCCACAGCCCCGAGCAGAGTTTGGATAGTAACAGGAAAGGTTTAGGTCAGCTTTATTGTGTATTTTATTGTCATAATGAAAGTTTCATTGCTCCACATTTGGCTTCCGTAAAAAATGTTTAACTTTCTCTTCAGATGTGTCTTGTGGCAGCTTGGGGCCCCAATAGAAATGCACAGGTGTAAGCTAGAGCAAGATTGAGTCTCAACTGTACTGTCTGAAATGGGAAGCGTTACCCAGAATGTTCCCAAACAAAACTATGCGCCTTCAAATCTCCCTCCCACATCCCATTCTAGCAGGAGAAAATTGTCCTCCTTGTAATATTGTTCTAAAACTAGCGATGCTCATCAGAACATTTCTGAGAAAACATACCTCTCTGCCCACGCCTCTGTCTTTATACCATTCCTGTCCTGCTTTTCCTGGCCTGCAAAGGACTGACTGCTGATGCACCCACATCACTCTCACTGTCACTGGGAATAGTCCGCATTATATTATCTCGGTGTTTTCTGGAGCTCTCTTTTCCTTTCCTAATCAATTCCTAACATCTCGCCAGCCAAGATTATGCTTTTTTTCAGGTTACTGCTTATGCAGCAACATAACAGATACCTTGCTCATATTAACTAACAGATACCTTGCTCATATTAACTGCACCAGTTTCCTCCCCTTCCTCAATGAATTTCCAGGGAAAAAGTCCCATCGCTTCATGAAGTCCTTCTATATTACTCTCCTTTATAAATGCCTTAGTGAAGAAATGCTGCTATCATTCTGCATTATATAAATACAAGTGTGATAATAAAAAAGCCCAATACGTGATTGTAACAGCATCAAGAATAGAGGATAAGAAATATTCCAAGCAATAATTTCTGCTGTAAGTCTAGCCAAACTAACATGGCAGCTGCTATTTTGTTCTTCACCCCCCTCTACTCGAGCTCGAAGTTTTGAATACCTCCTCCTCTGGTAGCCTCATTTCAACTATTTGCCTTAAGCAGTTATTCAGCCCATACTGGTGAACAGAATGCATTTGGCAATGCCAACCAGTATTTCAATTAGCAGCTCCATTTAAATAAGAGCCCACTAAACGCCTTGCCTTGAGTGAACCTCATCTAATAGTCTGCAATGCAATGCTATTTCTGGAGTGGAAGTTATAATTCTTCCAAACAAGAGTATTAACTATTAACTCGTAACCAAGGAAACACATAGTTTATGCAATGAGAAAGAAAGAAAATAAGAGACAAAAATAGAGCCAAGTGCTAGCAAATTAAATTATTATGAGGGAAATTTCCTCTCAGATCCAGACAGCCTGAGATGGGCCTGATGCCAACTGAAGGAAAAGTAACGGGATTTTTAAAGTTGCTCAAATGAGGAACTGGATCAAGGATTTGGGCAAACGCTCCCTAGGTCTTAAATGCTGCAGTGTGAAATCTGTAGCCACAACATTCCGCTCTCTCAAACTCACGTGTGGAGGGCACCCGAACATACTCTGCATGTCAGCATCCAGATTTTGTGGTATTGATCTAATGACAAGTTTTTACTCTTTACTAGAGAGTAAATAAATGTTTCCAACACCAGTCCAATGATGCAACTTCTTTCCAGTTCTGCCTTTACAGCCATTTAAATGAATACAAGTACTGCTAGTTGCTATTTCCAGACCGATCTCTTAAGTGAAGCTAATTACGGTGCTTTGTCTTTCTGGCCTCAATTCGGCATTGCAGGTCAAGATTGAGTAACTGATTTTTCTCCTCCTGCAAGGAATTTCTTGCAAGCCTTTTCCTTTGGATATATGTAACACAGACAAGGCCTCCCAGTGGCAGAGGTGACCCTTCACAGTCATCAGTGATGACAGAACAGGGAACTAAAGAAAAAGAAAGAGAAATACCTTTACAAGCAGCTCATGTAAATGTTTCTGACTGAATTCCAGCCAGCTTACCGGACATGTAAATTGTGAGCTGCTTTGGGTCTGAAAACCCTGAGGTGCTAGGAGCTAGGCTTATCTCTGTACAGGCATTTTAAGTCTCAACACAGTAAGTATTTCGGGCTCTGCCTGCACCAACCCTCCCCACATCAACTGCATGCTGGAGGACATATTCTCAGGTATCATCCACCAGCAGCAGTGGTGCAATAAGGCAATTCTGTAGCATGACTAAGACAATAGCAGACTCCAGCCAGTATAATCAGTGACAGGACACTAATTTAGGATCTGGATAACCCGTGTTCCAACCCCTGCTCCACAACAGATATCTGGGCTCTTTGGATGGCACACCCTTAACTCTAAAGGAGTAAAGTCTGACAGTGAAGTCCAGCTGAGACTCTGAGCCTGCAACCTATCAGCTTAAAATTAGATTATCTGAATGTTTTTGTTTCTCCATGTCTTGAGCGTCCCTGACTGTAAACCGGGTGTAACGGCACTGTCAGCCTCACCCTGCTGCGAGAATAAATACAGATGACAAGGTTCCCGGGCACTGGGACGGAAAGAGTCACATAAGCACCTGAGACAGTAAATCACTCCTGATGGTCACATATGCCACATCTGCTGTATTTCTGGAAGCACCATTCGTTGGAAAGTGTGTGAGAAGACAAACACTAACTTGAGGAGCTGCATTGGCCTTTAATGAAGTTTCAAATCCAAATACATTGACACCATGACTATCTTCCAAATTAAAAGAACATAAATTAACAACATTCTGACGGAGAGATGCTACCAGAGCAACACATTCTTGGTCCAGTACTGGGGCTCACGATTGTCTTCATATCATAAAGTTCATATTCACTGCATGGGGAGGGTAATATAAACACAAGTCAAGTAATTACCAGTTCCAGTATACTGATGGGAATTCATGCTTGTCTATCTACAAATCATGTCAGATTAAGTCAAGATGTGATTTTGTATCGGTTTAGCCCAACCAGTATAACAAGGTGCATAGATCCTTTTGTGTAAGATTAAACACGATGTATTTATCAGACTAGCTTACATCAGCAAGGTGCAAACGCCTACTGACACAATGGATCTAGTTTCAAACAAATGCCATTCCATCAAAAGTACCTAGGCCACCAACTGAGCTGTTTTTTTAAACTGGCTCTAGCTAAACTAGTGCAGTGCCTACACTTGAACAAAAGGATGCTGGAAGCAGGCACACAGATCAAACAGGTACAACAATTTGAATATTTAGTCTTATTTTTATTCCTTCAGCACTTTTCAAGGTTAACTATGAAAGCTACAGTCCTTGTAGAAGTCTAAGTTGTCGCACTCTACAATTTTACGGAGACTAATTACAAAAGCTCATCAATAAAACTTTTCAAAAGTTCCAGGTTGCTTTATAACAGTTTTAACTTCCAATGCTACCGGGCACTGCCTGAAGACATTTTTTTTCTTTATTAATGAACATACACGAGATATGTAAAGGTAAGCCATGTAAAGGTGTATAACATAAAATATACACAGAAGAGCTTTTCAAGCCAATCTAGGTTTACACTCCCACTCTTGCTTACAAGACCAGCTTAAATGAATAATTAATGCTTTCTTAAGCTCATTTGGGTTTCCAATAAGACAAATCAATGTCTCATTAAACATGCAATTTACCCAGAGTAACGTGTACACTGACTGGAACAACTGGGAAGCCTGGACTACATTGTTTAAGGCGGGGGGGGAGAAAAAAAAAATCAATAGCACCTTCGTTTATGAGGAAGGCAGTCTTTGTCACTGGAGTATTGCTTTTGCTAACATCACTCCACACACATATCGCCATGATTTTTGTCATTCCTTACGTTCCCTTGTGACTCATGCAATGTTGATTTCATTACATTTTGCAACTGCACTACACTGATGTAAATTCAAGGCAACGCTACCAGCTTGAGAGTACTCATTAATGCATTTTGTCAAAACATCTCAAAATAATCCCAGTTCCGCAAAAAAAGAGAAACAATTAAAAAGAAAGAGATAGAAAAGACCAATAACAACCCAGTGTTCATATGAGAAACCGAAGGCACTTTCCGAGCAAAATGAAGGAATGAATTTACTGTGCAAAGTTTAAAACTCTTGTCAGTGCTTCTTTACGTAGAGCCGATCATTGTACAAAGGTTTAACAGCAATTACGTTTTGCTGCATCAGCCAGAAAAAGGACCCCAGTACTCATACCAAACCCTTCTGAAATGGAAATTACAGCAACTACCTGAAGAGTAATGGTTGTTGAATAAAAGAAAACATGGAGAACAAATACTGCAGCCTCCCTTATTGATGATTCTCTCCCTGAACACAGAACTGTGGGAACCAAAGGCTCAAGCTAAGTGACTCTTAGCTGCAGATTCATGCTGGCAAGACTCCATGTCTCTGCTGGAAGCCACAGAATACTTCGGCTTTTTATTGGAAGTCAGAAAGAAGCTTCTGGGAAATGCCTTGCTATGCATATGCTGCAAAGTACAGGTCACAGCAAAATACGCTGTTCTGCTCTAAACTGAAGTAAAAAGCAGCGTCCCCTAAATTTAAACAGGAGGAATATGTGAGTTACTGTTCTTTTAAAAGTGAATTTTTGTAGTTTTCACATTTGCATGCCTACCTTCACAAATAAACTTGAGAGTTATGCTCAGTCAACTCTAACCATGTTGTAGCAGGTGTAACTTCAAACTTCACACTAGGATATACAATTTTTAGGACTTCTGCCTCCACAATCTCTGGGCTCTTTGGCGCAGCGCTGAGATCATGCTGTGCCATAGCAGCCCAGGCAAGGGGACCCTCAGGATTTGACAGCCGCGCCCTTTATATCTTATGAGCGGCCTAAAACAGACAGCATGCTCTGAAACGCTAACTTTCAATTGGCTGCTGTGTTTTTTTGGCTGAAGACTGAACTATTAAGAAGGAAAAATAGCGAACATTAAACAATGATGTGCAACAATTGCGTAGCTTTTTGCTAGCCTGTTTTAAATTTGCTAACTCCTTTCTGCTTTCAGGAATGGAGATGACTGTGCTAGAGATTGCCAAGGTAGTAAACGCAACCAAATCTTCCTAAAGGCACCAGTGTTCTCTGACCTGTCTCTCTGTAATACCTGATATGGCTTTGGCAGCCATCATTTCTTAAATTAATTTACAGGATTTGAAGTTCAAAACTTGAAGGTTTCAAAATAAAAATTCCCTCAGTCTCTGATGCTGTCAAGCAGCTGTACCGTGACTCCAGCCGGGCAGCTGCTTGCTTGGGACAGGACAGAGGTCGGCAGGCAGGCAGCGTGCACAGGACGACAAGCTGTGAAAAAAACTGTTCTGGGATGAAAGGCGAAGAGAGACACCAGAAAACAAAGTTCAAGAACCAGATCTGGCTTCTCACTTCTTCTCCATGCTCTCTTTGTAAAGAGAGAAGTAACTTTCTCCAGTCCTTTGTGTTTCTTGCAGAGGTGAACGTCTGTAACCTCTGGTTTGTGAAGCCTGCCTGTCTATAGCTTGGACACTCTCTGAGGAATTCCTCTTTCGTAAAAGCCCAGCACAGTGGAGCCTTGAGCAGTTACTGAAATACCTATTAAAAAGAAGGGATAAAAAGGCAGTGTCATTTTGCTTATCTGCAGACTCAGTTCTTGAATCTTAAATCTGTAAGAATCCTATCGGCTAAGGCGACCAAACACTGACCGAGACTGAAATCAAACCTCCCAGCTGTCAGGGACAGATAAAGAAGTTACTGCAGTCACTGCCACAGGTATCAGACAGCAATCTCTGGGAATTCAAGGATATCCCATAAGGAGGCACTCCCATAGAGAGATAATAGTGAGCTGCATGCCTATACATGTATGAAAAAGCCTAAGGCAAAATCCTAGACTGTAGCTTGCTCATACTATTGCCATTCAAATCATTTCTGAAGAATCATTTTAAAACTCCCTCTTCCTGTAAATGTATCTGTATTACTCCTACAGTGTGCCAATTTGTCTTAAAACTATTTTCGCTGTCTATATATAACCAGAGTAGCTATTTTGTAAAAAGGCAGAAAAGAAATCTTAAACTTGTAGTTATTCTGAATTCTTAAATGTTTTCTGATATTTTCAATAAAAGTATTGTCATTTTCCCCTTACAATGAGCCTGCTGCTGAAAACAGCAGAGGCAAACAGGACCGCAGTAGCAATCAGAACACTGCAGGACAGTGTCTCTTTTGGCACTGTAAAAGCCAGTGCCCCAATCACGGCGCCACACGGTACAAGCACAGACGTGAGAGCGCACTAGCTGGCCAACGCATTCATACCGACAGGGCAAGGCACCAGCAGCTCTCCCCCATGTTAACTCACACTCCTTTTTTGCGGGTGTTGGCGGGACGAAAGTTGGAGTTCAGCAAGTAAGGCCGCGCAGGAAAGAAGGCTGGATTCTGTGAGGAAGACACGTAAAGATGGATAGCATAGCCCACAGCTGTTCCAGTTTAGATCCAGGAAGAGGTACTACTAACCCCCCAGGCCTCTGTCTCTGGTCTTATCCCCTACTTAACAAAGGGAAGACCTAAGAAAAAGCGATACTTTCCTTATGTATCCTATTCAATTATCACCATAACACATGCTTCTCAGCCTCAGTTCTTCAGCTAGAATAAACAAAGTACACCAGAGGTACCTATCCTCAAAGCAGCATCTCACGGCCAGGCGTGGGGCTGACTACAAGATAGTAATGAACAGATTTGCACCAATTCTCTCCATACCATCCCCACACTCCTTGGCAGGTACTGTAGCAACTAGAAGATTTTCACAAAACTAAACAGAGGACAAGGCACAGGTCCAGCCTAGATATGGGATGCATTGCTACCTTGAGAAATAGATTCTTTAAAAAGAAAAATGAGCTAGAAAGACATTAAGAAGTTTAACTAGTTAAACAAGAATGATATGTTAGGGTAGTTCATAAGAAAAACATTTCAGAAAATGTTGTAAGTAAAGATATCGAACTTAATTTGCATGAAAATAGCATGCAAAGATTTCAATATCAGAAATCAAATTTAAAAAAGGAAAGATGAAACATATACTATTTTTAAATAAGAAAGCTAGTATTTAAATACTTTCCTAAATATTTGTAAACATGCATAACACATGGAGAGAGCTGATGGAGCTAACAGAATGAAATAAAAAAATTAGAGAGACAAGTGCTAGGTAATAACCCAAAATATTAACACCTGTAACTTGAAATCAAAGTGAGAAGACTCCTATGTTATTTACAAACGAAAATAAAAAGCTTTGTGCCACATACATACAGACACATAAAAAGGCTAGGAAATAATGAGCTTTAAAATATAGTAAGGAAAAAAAAATTACATTTGTTTCATAGTTTTAGAACACAACTGCAAACACGCTTATTTTCTCTGTCGTTTCCCTGCTGTTTCCCATCCTCCTCCCATCCCTCTTCCGTTATCTACAGCTTTGGTACTGCAATTAATTCCCCACAGAACAGCCTGCAAGATCAGGGCCTAAGGCCTGAGCCCTATAAAAATTTATGCATATGAATGGTTCAGTACTAAGGGAAATATTTAACACCAGCACCTGCATGATCCTATCTGAAAGGCGATCACCTTCTACAACATACAGAAAAAGCCTAACTGCTAGAATAAATCTGTGATTGTTCTGTGATTAAAATAAATGTGCTTGATGGATCCAGTTTGCCATGCTTTTGATGCTGATTGAGAGATTAAGAAACACACCTTATTGCTAATTCAGCTCTACAATCCAGTTAAACTGTAGCAGTATTATTGATGCTGTTCTCAGTACAAAAGCTTCAGAGCCTATTCAGAAGAATTTGTCGTTCTCCAGAACAGCAGCAGTACTATTCTTTATGTGCTGAGCAACAACTTCCACCATGTCTGTCCACACGTGTTTGCCTTCGCTAACTCGGCAGGTGAACAAGAGCGCATTCTATAGCATCTATACTGTAGAAACAAAATGACTTGACAAAATTATTCAATTTATATTTGTCACATGATGTATATTACATGACGATTGCTGTTTAAGAAAAATTATAATCCTTTCAAAGAAGAGTCACGAACAGCTTGTTAACTGAGTAGGATCAGGAGTTGTTTTAAGCTCAAACAGGGAAAGCAAGAGGCAGTTTTAAAACTATTTTCAGTAATGAAAAGGCACTAATCTTACAATGAAGTACGCAGCAAGCTAAGACGTGCTGTGAAACAGACGATGTTGAAACAAATGTTGACTAAGCTAAGCCAGTCTTTGAATTAAAAACTGCATTACTCAACACGATTGTTAACAGATGGATTACTGATTAGTGGTTAGCAAACCAAAGGGAAGAGGCATAAAGTGGAATATAAGAGGCATAAAGTGGAAGAGGCAAAAAGGAATATAGCCTGCCATATTTCTACATTAGTACAGAGTAATTTTTCATGAAACAGATCATCATACAAATTGGGTGATAAGAAGACAGTGAACCCAGACTGTCTTATCTAATGTTCTGAGAATGCCCTTATTGATCTTCATCACACCTGCAAAAGTTCTCTGCGTTTACTTACACAGCGACTTACTAAAGGACAGTATTTCAAGATAATCACTTTGCCCTTCAAAACTCCTTACTGAAGGGCTGGAGGATCATGCTAAGCATATGTTTCTCACACCTAACGCCTGCAAGTCTGTAACATGTAGCAACTGTTTACCAGCCTCGTAAGTGGTAAAATAATTTTGAGTTATGCCTTCATGACACCCATCATACACAAGAAGATCCAGTCACTATTTCAAGAGGGTTTTTTTTTTCTAACATAGGACAGGGGTAATTAGAAATTCAAGAGCTCCTAAGAGTACTCTGAGCAGCCATCTCATACACATCACTTGATGTCTGTATCAAGATCTTACTCAAAACAATGAATAAACAGAAGTGTCAAATTATTCACTGCAAATCCTGAAGGATCTTCAAGGCTGCACGAAAGAAAGTTGCTGAAGTTAGCAGAAAAAGCAATTGCTTTTTCCAGACAGTATGGAAATTCTGGCTTACTGATGAGTGGTGGTTACCCATAATAGCACTCAAATGTCAAACAGGCCTCTTACCTACCTTAACAGCAACCCACGTGGGGATTTTAGTCAGAAGCAACAAACTCTAGTTAAGAGTTCCCCTATGCTTCCTTTTTTGAGGCTGCCAAAAGGAGCCTTTTGAGGCAAAATTCCCTTTTGAGGTAAGTCAATAGAAAAATGCTAATTTTAAAAACCAGTTCTCCCACTGTTTACCCTGAGATTATCTGAGGAGGACCACTGGCTTATTTAAGACAGTGGTCTCCCAGAAACCTTTTGGTATCTTCATAATGACTGCTGCAGTTTGACGCGTGTATGAATACTAAGGGAAAGCCCCCACAGAAACAGGCCTGTCAGAAAGATCTTTCCAAACAGAATCTGTAGTAAAATGTCCCCTCAGTTACCACCAGCAATCTCACCAAGGGTTTTGTACAAGACCCTTGCAGAGATATGTCTCCAACCACTGTTTTTAAACCATGGAAGCTCTGTCCCCCACACTTAGAATCTCTCCTTCAGTCAAGGATCTTGTAAATGCCCGTCATTGAGCACTGCCCTCACTTCTGGCATTTCTAAGGACTGAGCTACACGGCTTCAAACCAAAACTAGACAGCCACATTCATGAGGAACATAACTCCTCACGTGGCTCCTCACTCCCAGGATATTTTGCCAGACACAGAGCTGGTAAACCAGACATTTCACAGGCCCTGCCTGTGGTTAACTGCCCATCTTGGCACCCAGACCTCACAAACATTTGCAGCATAGAAGTAAATTCCTTGAGGTATATTATTTGAATAATAAATAACGGTGTGCTCTGAAAGTCTATCACCTTTTAACACTACACGGTAAATGGACTATCATAGAGAAAACACTAATGACTAATACAAGTAGACACTCCCATATCCATAAAATCCTGTTTTGAGGTGCCTTTGGAGAAAATAAAATACAAATGCAACTGCTTCTTTGAACAAACAAGCCATTTATTGACTCTCGTTTGACCCAGCAGTAATAAAAGATAATCCTCACTGTTCTGAAAGGCTGTGTTTACATTCTGATCACTTCTTTAATTTCATATAATTTTAAGATCTGGCTTCTGTACAGATCCTGAACTAATACGAAGTTCTACAATACTGCTATGTAGATTAAACTAACATCTGTGACATTGAACTGGTGCTAACAGCACTGGGAATTAAGAGAGCTATCCCGTTGACACTGTTTATAGAAGCTTGCCTATTAGGCTCTCATATAGCATAAACACAACTTCTGAACAGCTGGCGTTACTTGGTTTGACCCTTATTTTAGCACTTGCTCCTCACTTTGCAGTTTTGAGGAGATTCCTCAGCTTTCCTGCTCCTGTTTTCCTGGCTATATACAACATAATATCAGATAACATACACTATTGAGCTACACAAGGCATCTATCATTTCTGGGTTTATAGCACTTTATTATAAGCCCATATAAAACCCAGTATTATTTCTTTCACTGTTGTGTCTTACACAACAATGCAGCTAACATACAATACAAAATGACCGCCATTAATAAAATACATGACTTTGCTGCAAAAATATCACAAAGCCTCCAAAAATGGAGTCCAACTTTGAGACAACACTGAAGCACTTACTTAGCTTTAAATCCCAGTGATTCAATTAGACTCAACAAGATACTCTGCTGAACAGAATAGGCTTAAGACAACGCCTGAGTGTTCTCCTCAGCCAGATCCCCAGTGAGCCTGAAAGCTATCCAGGCTCAACGAAGGCAAGGATTAATCATCCTTTTGGGAATACTGACTGTTCTCTAGGTGGAAAACCAACTTTGTTATAAATAATCCTTTTTAAATTAGTTATGGATTGCCCTCAGAAATAACGAAATCCTGTTCTCTGGTTTCTCCCACCCAAAGGGCACAGCATATTTTGATTAGTGGAACTTGGTCTTTTCCCCTGGTATGCATTAATTTTTCCACAAAAAGAATTGATTCTCCTACAGTGGCAGCCAAATTACCATCCTAACTTGCAAGTTTTTTCCTACCAAGCTTCCCACCTCCCCTCTGGAAAAATACTTTTTTTGCCCTAGCTTCACGTATTTTAAACATGCACAATTTCACTATGCCAAGGCTCTGTCTTTAAAAGCCTTGCCTTTTGAATTCTTGTCCAAGAAAACCAACAGGATAAACTGCAGTCTACTCACTTGTGTTCGACACAACCAGCGGGGGTTTGGTAAAGACAGTGCTGCAGTGGTGACGTGTAGGAGGATGTCGAGGACTGCACTGTGCAGTGGCTCAGCAATGGAAAAAATGGACCCACAGCACATCAAAACAGAACAGTGCATATAGCACCTCTGCAATAACATATACATAAAAAAGGGCCGTAAACAGTGAAAGGACAGACATTTGGTAGGAGATGCAAGAGAGATGCCAGAGTACCAGGGATGCTGAAAAACGGAGGAGGCACAGGAGACAATGCCAGTGAAGCAGAGACACCAAAGCAGGGCTAAGAGAGAAACAAAAGTTATGCCAGGGCAGGAGGGCCAGCAGGGCAGCAGAAACGCTGGGGCAAACTAGCTGCCCCAAGCAGTAACAGAGAGGAGACTCAGGAGGAGCGGTACAACTCTAAAAGGACTGTGGTCAGCAGAGGAACCCATGATGAAATAACTGAGTAAGAGAAAAGGAGCAACAAAATGAAAGGAACAACAGCGCACCGACCCCAGTCTCCTGCGCTGCCCTCGCCTCCCCAAAGGTACTGAGTATAATGTGTGGCATGGGCACTGGAGACCAGAAAGGGGAAGGAGAAGAGAGAAGCTGAGGTGTGTTTCTCCAAGAGCATGTTTGCTTGCTTTTATTTTCACCACCAGAATCAGTAATTAAAAGTTTTTAATTACCAATAAATAAAATTGATTGAAACTCCCCTACTCAAAACTGGGGGTTCTGGCCCACACCACTTGCTGTTTCAGATGGAGGAACAGCTCAACTACCTCTACCGCTGTCTGAACTCATGAACTCTGTGGCCTCTAATTTAATGACTAAAACCACTAAGCCCTCCCTTCCAGTGAGATCAACAGCAAAAGTTCTCTCGTTTCTCAGTGTAAAAGAGCTGCTGTATCTTCAGGGACCTGGCTCCTACATGCAACTGGGATGCAAGGAATGTATGGAATTTCACTACTGGGAAACATGGGAAGCACCAGGTATGGCAAGACTGCACACTGTGCTTGCCTGACTCTTTGGATTTGAATACTCGTACCCTCATGTGAACTAAGTGCTATTTTAATAAAAAAAATCTCCAGCAAACATGCAGTGCCTGAGCTGGCATCTCCTTGGTTATTTTTGTTTCTCCCAGTATCAATGCTGCGCACCAGAACTGCAATTTGAAACCTAATATTAAAAACAAATTTAGAAAGAGAAAGTACACAACAAGAAACATCATAAATTTGCCAATAAAAACAGAATTCCTTTACGGTTTTGTCTTTAAAAAGTAATAAGATGTTTATAAGACAGTCACATACCACTGGATTCTTTTTTTTGTACAAATGGAAGTAGTTAAATCCCAAGACTTCAATTTCGTTGTCATAGCTGTGAAACAAAGTAAAAGAAACTCTCTGCTCCAAAGACCTCTAATTCAAATGATCAAGGCAGACAAGAGGAATGTTCTTATCCTCATTTTACAGATTAACACAAGGAGAGATCAAATTACTTCCCCAAGGTCACCTAAAGAGTCTCTAACACAGAACTGTTCTGTAGTTTAGTACTTTAACTACAAGAGTATTTTTTAACATCCACTACTATGCATATTTATAAAATGCCTTTTCTATGGCTCGTACAAGCTAGCACATTGACTTAATCAAAACAAAACCTCAAATGCCCAGCCCCAAAAGCAAACTGCCAAGCAGAAATAAATTGAAAACTAAGTAAACCGAAGCAAAAAGAAAAAAAAANAAAAAAAAAAAAAAAAAAAAACCCTCCCCAGTCCTCCCCCTGCTGAAGTGTGATTGCATAATCTTGTCATGTGCTCCAAAAGCAACAAACTTGGAGACTTTCCCAGGTCACCTGGGGTTAAAAGTTCCAAAGTCATGAGTTCAGATCAAGACTATGTTTCATTAACAGCCATGACATTGAGACAGTGTCAGGACACAAACCCCATTATTCAACATTTTCTTGATTTACGCTGGGAATAAATGTTAAGACAGCAAATACACAGAGCATTGGAGAGAGTCTTCCAGATAGAGAACACCTTTAAACTAACACACAGGTGAAACTTTGCGTGCTCTTCAAGCGTAAACCCATCTAAAGCAGTTCCATTTACATCAAAAGAAAAAGTTAGACTAGAAGCTGCTTTGGAGACTCTTTGCTCTTGGGATATGCAAATGGAAGAGAAGACAAGCCTGGAGCTACTGCAAGCATAAAAACAGTCCACTTGGTCATAATCTTGAGGGCTATCAGTATCATGGTTTATCAAAAGTATGAAGAAAAAGCAACCGAGAACTAAATCTCTCTGCAAGGCTGAACTAGACCATAGGCCAAATTATACAGGAAATGTTGTTAATGTTTTGGTGAACTACATTTTCTGTGCTGCTAACAGGGAAAGCCAGCACCATGAATAACCACAGAGACAGTTGTGAGGACACGGAAACACGATGTAGGTTACTGCAATTTGGTACCCAGTAGGTGCCAGCACCTACCCTTCAACAGAATCAGTACGTGAAGAACAGAAATCATAAAGCCTCCGTACCCATTTCCTTAAACCAAAAAATCTTCAGCCCTTCTTTTCTCCTCTTATCCTTCCAAGCATGCAGAAGTTTGGCATGAATAGAGACTAATCCACTTCCATAGGTTTGCACAGGTATGATGCACTCCAACATCTCATCAGGTACAAAGCTGATTCCCAATATGCTTTCACAGCCTAGTAGGTGAATGCTAGGACGGTCTTCTTATCAACTGGTCAAGAAATCAAGAATCATGGCTAAATCCTCAGCTTATATGAACTAATGGAGGTAAAAATGAAGCTACAAAACTTATCCAGCAATGTGGCTAGCAGGCTCACAATTCACACATCGACCTCAACATAGAAGCACTAAGAACGCAGATTATTCAATACAGGCTTTAAATTGCACAAGAGAATTAATGAGATGACATGCATATGTAAACTTTCTTCTGTTACAGGCTATAAAGAAAGTTGTCCTTTGATGCAACACAGTGACAATAATTTAGCTGAGTAACTAGATAATAGGGGCTCATAACTGGAATAGATAACTACACATTCAGAGGCATGAAAATGTGGTATCAGTCAGACATAATTTAGGAAGTGCCATTTGGTGTCAGCAGAAAACACCCTGGCCTCAGGATTTTTTTTTGTGTATGAACTGACCAGGCAGACACTGAAATCATCCTACAATATGAGCATAATGAAGCATGCTAATTTGCTAAAAACTGTTACTAACCATTTTGCACTTCAGTGAATTGGAATTGCATTTTTCTATTCGAAACCAGCCCCTCCAGTGCCTAGTTAACATGTTTATGAACTGACACCGAGCTGAACGCATTTTCAGCTTGTTCAAACAGCAACTCAGGGAGCGGCTGGGAGGGAGGGTACCAGCTGTACGATACTGGCCAGCATTTTGCAAGTTTATCACTCCAGCAAGTGGTATTTGTAGCAGCTTCAAACTAGCAGTAACTCCTGATCTTCTGGCTAAAGCAGGGGGGAAAAAAAGGAAAGAAAAAAAAAAGCTTGGCACAAGCAAAAGAAATAAGAAAAAAATCAAAACTTGGTTGGAGAAATTATTTGAAAGTAATACGGTAGAAAAGCAAAATACTAAACAGGTACTATCTTTTCTCACACTGCAGCCATGAGATATGAAATATCAGTAGTTGTACAACAAAATTAAAGATGCCATTTAGGTATTTTAGTCTGTTATCTGTGTGAACAGAAAAAAAATTTATATCCAACATCAATATTAATAGCCATTGTAAATAATGCATGAAACTTGGTGGGGAAGGGAAAAGGAAGCAATTTAAAGACAAGTCTTTTGCACAGTTTCAACCATTTATTGTCAACTTTTCCCACTATTCTAGGAGGTTTTCTCCCTCACATTTTTTATAAAAACAACGGGCTTGTTTTAGTTTTCTTACCGGTATATGACACCTTTTATGGTGCAAGATGCTAAACGGTATTTACAGAGTACTCCTAAGGTACAGCCGCATGTAACACAGGGAGCACAGCCAACCAAGCATCAGCGGGGTGGGAAGCAGAAACTTACCAGAGGATCAAAACTGTATGCACAGCTAAAAAGTCTACACATGTTTTATGTACACTTCAAGAAAATGAGCAGTCCAATTTCAAAATGCATCTGAGCAAACAAGCAACAATTATGATAAGCTGAATGATAATACACTTACTTTTCTGAAAAGATGAGTGGCATGGATGATTCAAATGATTCTGAAACTTGCAGTTTCAAGGATTTGGGGTGAAACTGCTGCTTAAATCATCCCTAGTATGGCTTACTGATACTGGTAGCAGGTCAACAGTTCACCACTGACATCATAAAAATGATCCTGCAAACCTGAAATAATGAATCTTGAATGTGCTAAGTAGCCAATACTATTTATGCTGGGCCAGTGCTTTTCATCAACAAAAGTTATCAATAGACTGTATAATGGTTATGACTGTAGCTCTCTTGATACATCTGACACACTACGGCAGGCTATTGAGGCATTTGTCCTGCTCTCTTCAATTTAGACATCTAGGAAACTAAATTCACTTAATTTATTTCATTTATAGCATTAAAAAAAAAAATAATCTCAATGTGGGAGGTCAGAGCTGAAAAACTGCTCACTCTTGCTCAACACTACTACTACTTATTCCTGTTTCTTCCCTGGTTTGAATTTATCCCACATTATCTTTTACAGAGCCCTCAGAAAAGTAAAGAACACAGATCCTCCTCTTCACAAAACAGAGACTAAGTCTGAATCTCTCTGTGATAACATAATGCTCCAAAACCGCAGGCAACCCACCACTCAAATACAATTCAGAATGTATTTCACATCTTCATAATACGATAAATGATACAGACCACTACTACCACAAGGAAAGACCCCCCAAGCATTTCTAAATTCTTTGACTAGTAAATGCTTCAGTAGCAGGCTTAAAATGTTATTTATAGGTAACTGAAAGTGGTATCTAATTTACTGCTGCAAAATTCAAACATTATGTGAAATCTCATATAATCCATTTTTTTCACTAGAAGGTAAATTATGACCCTCTCAAGTCCAGACTTGCTGACTATATCAGTGTTTAGCTTTAAAATTTTAAGGTAACTGCTTCAGCGGTCAAAGCTCTTTGAACTGTAGGAAATACAGGTAAAAAAGAGTCGACAGCAAAATTGGGTTAAATCACATTAAAGAAAAAACAACAAATATGTACACACAGAAGGAACCCAGCTGTGCAAACACTCTAAATTAGGTGTGTTCCAGATTCTACCCTTATTAAAACAGGTACAAAGATAATCAATGCAATCCATTGCAGGTTTTGGCACATCACTTTTACAGAAAGGAAAACAGCAACTGTCAATCAAAGCATTCTTCAGTTTAAATTTGAAGGTTTAAACCTCAGGTGATTATGGCTGGCACATTAGGTTGTTCCAGCTCCAGCCTATCAATAAATATAATTACCTTTTTCTTTCACCATGGCAAACAAATTTTCCTCGTAGTGGAAGCAGCAAGAATTAGCTGAAGTAATTTAAACACAATCTCTTTTCCAGCAGCGTTTGTCTGAGGTGGATTGAAAAAAAAAAAAAAAAAAAAA
>RSEF01000006.1:30684315-30744131 GCA_003993805.1 Himantopus leucocephalus
AAAAAAAAAAAAAAAAAAAAAAGGCAGCAGTTTATTCCAGATAATTTTCTTCCTCAGATTGCCCACAAGATCTGATCAGGTCCGATTGTTCATCACTGTCTCGTCTCTTCTTGTGCCTCTTCTCCCACTGTGGTCTTTTCCTATGGCTAATGGCAGCTCATACCCTGCTTGCGGACTCTGCCCCTTGTGCTGAAACAACCAGCTACAGCTGCTGCTGTGGAACAAATGCTGAATTCCACCGTCCCTAATTTCCAGCCACTGACACCACCTTGCATTCCTCTGCCCTCGCAGAACCGAGCTGGCAATGTAATTTGCTCCCGAATGACTGGCAAAAGACTGCAAGTGAGATGATGTGAGAGAGAACAGGAGAGCTGTTCAAACACACACGGAAAGCTAAAGTGGTATTTATGAGTTTCCTCTTATTTTATTTACTCAAACTGAGCCAGGATCAAGAGGGGAAATACAAGATGAACATGGGCAAGTGCTGAGGCAGGCTGCGGCACAGTGGCTTTTCTACGGTGAGCACTGTTTATCCACTCCTGGTTTTACTTTAAACCTGTTACCAAATGCCAATTAGTAGACCTCAAAACATGCTAATAAATAGTCCCTCAATGCCTTCTGACCATAGAACAGAAGAGAGTAACATATAATCTGTGCAAGCTGGGAATACCGACTCTATTCACTACCTTGAAATAACAATAAAAATGAGAACTGTCACCACTCAGTGAGCACCTGGGTTTAGAAGCATAGCCAGGGAGTACCACGGCCGAAATTTGTGCTGTGAGTCAAGGTCAGCGCTGTATTCTGAAATACCAAACATTTGTAAACCACAACTCCTCTTACATTATTCCTTTTGAGGTGATAGCCCTAAGTACTCACGGAACTAAGAAGAGAGCAGCGTACTGGAACAGCAGCACTTACACGTGAACTTCACCCCCCAACACACCCCCTACAAGACAAGGCGCCAGTGTCGAATCTGGGCAAACTCACCTTCCAATTCATGGTTTTCCAGGCACTAAACTCTACCTGGGAAGGGACTGGTCAGTAAGCTGACCGTAAATCAAATCAAACCAACCCTTTACGACATTGCCAAGTCTCATCATCTTATAGCAAGATTCAGAATATTTCTGTTTTCTATTAAAAGATACAGGTCAGAGTCAGGTGAGAAACAAAGCTTTTCTTTTATAAGCACACTTTTATTCACAGTTATGAAGAAAAGCTTGGAAATTAAGGAAAGCTTGGATTAATCAAAACTCTGAATGCCCATTAAAACCCATTTAACATGTATTATTTTTAATACATATATACTGCCAGTATCAAAATTTTGGGGAACATCTATCACTACTACTGTAAGCCACTTTTTCCTTATTTATAAATGACTTAATTGCTCATTTTAGCTAGCTACCAGTGATTTCACCAATACAAACCTATGCCGTCATGTCTTTGCTGGGACAATAAATTTTAGTATTTGTGGTTTGGAGGTGGAGAAAATGACAAAGGGAAATGAACTGACTTGCCAAAGACAGAGGTGACTTCAGTAGTAGAGAACTGGGTCAAATATGAAGATATTCTGGGCTAGATTATAAGCAGATTCATTGGGCTGTAATTTCAACTTGAGCACAACTCAGTGGAAAATGCGCTTTAGTTTAGATGATGGAGGTGCCATTACATTTAAACTGCACCCTAAAGCAAAAGCTATGTTCAGCCCAGAGTTGGATGTACCCCTGTTTTTTGAGAGCTGGACTTGAGCTGGAGCTCACACCTCCACAAGGAATTCCTTCTCAATGCTACTGTATGTAGGGAGAGAGAAATTAATGTAAAGAAACAAGCTGTAGGCATCAGCCAGACAGAGCAGCAGATGGCTGATACCTGCTGGAAAAAAATCAGAGCATGCATGCAGCGTTAAAAATATTTGCAGTAAATAAATTCAAAATGTTTTGTATAAATGCCACCCAGAACAACAGAAAAAATGAAACAAGCCAGTCTGCCTCACCCAAAAGATCTCTCTTATCCAGTGACGTTCTTTAATAAATAAATAACTAAGAGAGAGAGAAAGAGAGACAGAGATTCAGGCACATGCATGGGAAAAAAATAGTTATTCTATTCTAACAAATCTAGGCTGGCTTTCTATTGTTAGCAGTCTAACGTGTAAGAGAAGCACAGCTCAGGCAGTCTGACATTCTTGCTTCTATGACTCAGTGCGTTACTATTAATAGCACTTGAGGCTCAGTTGGGGAGCCGGGCTGAACCCCACCAACGCTGGGGCATAATCCATTATGTCACATTTCTGACACATGAGAGATGTCAGGTTGTAACTCAACCTGGCTGTGTTCTTTTTCAAACAGTATTTTGTAAACAGTCAGGGGACAGCCTCCTGAAAGGGGCACATCTGACCTTCATTCATAAATATTTGATCTGATGTGCAGAGCACAGTCTATGGATACAGACGCATGGATACTGTTAACCCCTTCCTGTGGTCCTCAGACACCCTCAAAAGCCTTGCAACGATTATCATTCATTTTTTGTTCCAGCAGCTGCTGACACAGAAGCTGCCTGCCGGTATCTGGACTTTCTGTTCTCTGAGTTCATTACCTCCATTTTTCACATGTGCTAGAGATTAGCACTGCTGTATCTCATCTCACCCGTAGCTGAAAAGAAGCCTTTCCTCACATCGTTCAGCCACGGAAAGCCGCAACGTTAGACTACAGCATGTGCATAAAAATAAATTTAAAAATACAGACTGCAGTAAATTATACTGGAGATTTAGGAGTCAAATGTAATTTACTCCTGAGTAAAGAGACATAAAGAGCAGAAGTTGGTATTGTAAATAAAATCTTTTTACACCAGGACATTTTTTGGTTTTAATCTCATTGTTTTAAGACTGAAGACTAAAATTTACCCTGCTGTACGATTCAGACTCTACTCAGATATCCTAAACTGGAGACGAAAGAGGAATAGACAGCCATTCTAGAAACAAATCACCGGTCCTTATTGCTATTTAGCAGTGCATATTTTAAAGGAAAGCAAAATAACCTTTTTTCTTTAAATAACCTTTTGCACTGTACAAATTAAATAGAGAGTCTCCCTTGAACACAGTGTGAGTGGAAGAGTCACAATGAGTACACTCTAGCCAAACAACATGATTATGTTGCTGTTATTTTCTGGTTAAAAATATCCTGTGCATTCAGCAAGGGGCATGAGCCCCATACTGCACAAAGGGAAAGAGTTAAACCAGTTTGTTTTGCTTTTTCTTGTACCTTGATAATGTTGAAAAAGTATGTGTAAGATACTAAGCAGTTTAGCCATGATTTAAGATTTGCTATTCTCATTTTAAAAGCTGGCTTTCATATTTTTATCTCACTCTCATTCTTCACAGATGAGATCATGGCTTAGCAGTATCAGTGCACTGTTTTTATACAATTTCTTCAAAACTGACCAATGTCTCTTGTTCATCAACCAATGAAAGGAAACAGTCTGCTAGAAAACAGAAAGGGAAAGGGGAGAAGTTGTTCTATTAAATAACATGCAGGAAAATACCCTCCGTTTAATGTCCTTGCTTCTGGCAAAAAGCCTGGCACAAACAGTTTTGACAAGACGGCCTGCCACAGGCTTCCAGAGCTCAACCACTGGGTAACCTACGTCAATTGAGAGCCATCACTTCCATAAAGACTTGATTATGGCATTTTGCAAATTGGTCCCTTCTCCAGGAAGGAAATCCCGCTCTCTAATGCTCTTAAAGAAAAGGTGACCTGCTCTAATTGTTATCCTGACTTAACTGTGCCTGCTCAGAGGAAAACCAATAATGTCAACATGGGATTTCTTGCAAAAGACCTGTGACCCAGCAGTGGTCCCAGTGCCCTGACGGGGAAGCACACAGTTTCCAGTTTTAGCATTCTCAAAAGCTATATGATTAAGTATTTCCTGACTTCTGTCCCTCTTGAACAAACCCCGCTCCAGCAATCTATTCCTCTGACGCCTCTCCCTCAGCCACTTGGACAACCGACACATTTTCCATCGTTTGAAAACAGCTCAAGCAGCTGTGCTTTTTAAGGTCTGTAGTACAAAAGGCGGCAGGCAACCAACTCGGCCAAAGTTGATGACGTTGGTGGAGTTTTTCAGATTCACCCAGACACACTGCTGAGCAGAATTCAGCCTGTAGCCGCCAAAACCGTCCCCCGTACTAGGTGTGAATAGCTGGGTGTTTGCTCCTGAAGAAAGCCAGAAGGTGTTTAGTAAGGCTGTTCTTGCATGTGTTGCTCTTTTGCTTCTCCAGGTTCTTACAGTACCCCTCCAGAAATCTACTAGTCTTCCCAAGCCTGCAGGCAAGCTGCAGGGGAAGTTCCTTTATGGCAGTCATGTCATCTTACAGCCTTTCCATACCCGCCGCACAGTTTTTGCTCTGTAACGACGGCATACCGCAGCCTGTGCAATGGCCCTAGGCTGCCAACCTCTCCTTAACCCCACCTCCTCACCACACTGCCCTGGGTGGAACCCGCGGAACATTAAGGAGCTATGAAGGCCCCACAGACTGACCTCACCACCTCAGGCCCTCTATCACAAGTTTTAAACAGTCTAGAGGAGCATACACAGACCCCCTAGAGAGGAATATGGCTCTTTCTTAGGACATATCACAGTCCTGCAACCCTACATTTTGGGATAATCACAATATTCTTACTGATAAGACTGATCCTCGAGCAAATAACGCCTGATGATTGGTCTGGGTTCTACCCACAACTTTTCCACTATGTTAGGCTCTTCTTTGTAGCCTCTGTCTTGCTATTTTGAATACATTCAGTCTGTAATATTGGTGTTTACAATCATGCGTCATCATTCTTTTAGAGTAAATGAAATTCAAATTTACCAAAAACATCCCCTGATTCAGCAAAATACACAGTGTATTCATTCTGATCTGCCAGGAGTTGGGGGGTTAGTGCTTTTTTAATAGAACCATTTAATATTCTTTCAAATTAGACTCCTCAGGAATAAAACATTTCTCAGGTTTTGATCTACTAAATGGTCTGGATTTCTTAAAACAAAATTTTGGTTTCTGAGGTTCTCACAAACAAAATTTTCTTAGTAAGCTGCTATTCTGCATAACAATAAGAGCCTGCAAATACAGATAAAACAGTAAGTGTAATGTCTAATTTATTGCAAAACAAAATAACAAATCAAGGACACTTGGCTTTGCTTTGAACATTAAGAAGCCTATAATACAAATGCTTACGTAAAAAGCACCTGAAACCTCCCGATCATCTTTAGAAACAGGTGAGAAAAGATGGTTACATTATACTTCTTTGCAGTGGCCCCCAAAAATATAAAACCTCACTGATGGGTAATCTTCTGCCTGTAGGCATGTACAAACATTTACCTCTGAACACACATTTGTACTATTGATATAATAACTGCCTTTCCAGACTGCTTATGTTATTGCTAATCCTTAGAAAGGAGATCATGCTTTCTCAACACCTGTGTGAACGTTTACACTATGCACACATATTCGACACTGAACTGAGATACGGTACAGTAATGCACTGTAGTGCCAGTGGTTTAAACTCAGTACTTTTTTAAAACTACCACATAAAATCATCACTATTCACCTGCTGTAAATTGAATCCGTCTAGCCAAATCATGATCACAACCAGTACCGTTGGTAATAAAATCATGACTGTACTTTCAGTAACCATTACTGACAGTAACCACAATTACTGCTAAAAACTGCAAATAACTTGCACGAGGGCAGGAATCCCCAACAGGAAAGCATATATGCAAGTGTCATGCTTTACTGTGCATCCCTATGGTTAAGGAGCTTTGATATTGATAATCCACTTCAGAATTGGATTAACTCTGCAGAATAACCCCCCCCACCCCAGCCTGCCTTGGGAGGTTCTGGCTCGGAGAAATCAGCAGGAATGCAGTAAAGACTCACTAGTCTGAAGAGCTTCTCCATGAGAGGTCCATGAAACAGCAGATCGAAGCAGCTTCCTGCCAATCAGTTAATTTGCAGAGCAAAGAAACAAGTTCTTTGTTTTGCAGTCTCGAGAGACGTGGCAGAGTATCTCACTAAGCATTAACCTTTAGCGTATGCCTCAGCAATACAACACAGCAAAGCATGCAACAATGGAAGTCCACGATTCCGTGATCCCTGAAGATCAGGCAACCCATCGTGTGGACACTAGACATATACCACCCGTACGTTTAAACTGGACTAATCAATTTTCACTGTGCCAAATGACAAATTCCTTCTCTTCTGATTCCATATTGAACTATACATAGGACTCTAAAAACAAAGGCACCTGAATCTGTCCTGCAAATGTATCTCACTCCCAACAGCTATTTCCCAGTCCACTGACCTATCAAATGAACCACAGAGGACCCCAAGAAAAATAAAAATATGCTTTCTAAGTAGACATGACTTGGCTAGTGTAATATTAATATATTCCAACAAGTTTTTACAATAAACAATTTTCTTTATCACCTCACTCCAGCTTCTGGAACTTTTCTATTAGTGGCTCTTCAATTTTATCTGCTAGCTAGGGCAGTCACTTGCTTCAGTATGCAAAAACTTACATATTGGAAGCTTTTTTTAAAATTACTTGTTTCAATAGTAGGATCGTCATAAAAACATTAAGCAGACGTACAACAAATTGATATTCAAAACAGAGTAGGCATAACTGATTCCAACATCTGCACTGACGGAAACTTTACAAAAGATAACTACCAAAGCTATTTTGCTGCTGCGGCTCTGGAAGAAGGTTTGCTCACAGGGAGTTTACACCAAACCGGATGGCTTATTGCTCTGCTCCAAAGGAGAGAGTCACGTATTTTAAAGGAGAGTTTGCCAATGTAAAAAATAAACAAATAATGTTGAATCTTCCAAATATTGGTGTACACTGATAAGCTAGTTGGGTTTATATTTTTGCATTTTACAGTTTAATGCTTCTGTGTTTTACACTGAAAACTGCGCAGACAGCTCCACTGTCTAATTCACATGGTAACAAACCAGTGATAAACACTCCCTAGTGCCACTGTATTTCTGCCTCCCACCATCAAGACCCGCCCTTTAAAGGAAAATAACTGAAAAATCAAAAGCAGGATAATGCAAAAACTGTAATCACAATCTCCCATTCTAACATTGTCTTCTTTCCCTCTCAGCTTCACCTTGTCTGCATCACCTGGGTGAAGAACATTCCTGCTTCTCTTTCCTTCCTTCTCCTCCCATGAACTATTTGCCCTGTTACTGAGAAAAAGCCCACAGAGGTCTACCAAACATCTATCACTCTCTCAAACCAAAACCCACTTTTAAGATCCCTGTATACAAAAGTCTACTTAGTGATACCTCTCAGGCATAAAGGAGGAGAAGGAGCCAACAGCAATTCGTATTCATCCTCTCCCCAACCAGTACATGAGGGATGCATGGGAGTGGGTGACGCGAGGGAAAGGCCATGTATCACGCTTCTCTCTCCTCTTCTACTCCCTCCATGCCCCAAAGTCAAAGTCGGAGTGAGCCAAGGACAGGCATTTCCTACGCCCTTCTCCCTGCTCTAAAGTTTTCCCGCTATTTCACCTTTTGGACAGGCAGAGCAGGCCCAAGGAACGGCTTTCAGAGGACAAGAAACAGCCATTTCTACTTCTCTTTTCCCCATCCCAGTGCCACCTGTACTTTACCCAGTGGCAGAAAGGCTAGAACTTCTTCAGCTTGAAAGCAGCTTCCATTTCAGATTTACCTGTATCTGTCCTGCCTGCAGGAGGCCGCGGTGGCTCTGCACACCCACAGACGGCGGGGAGAGGGGCCGCTCTCTTGCCACTTGAAGCGGCGGAGGGCAAGGCACACCTGCGGTCCTGCGTCAGCCCTGCCCAGGAAGGGGACTGCATTTCTCTCTCGGTTGTTTGATTAAAATACCGAGCTTATACAACTGCAAAGGACGGACACAGGAGAGGAAGTTTCAATCAGATACAGAACAAAAGCAGGACTCCCTGTAAACAATAGTGGGGGATGTGTAGCCACAATATGCCCTTCCCAGAGCTGCCGGCACCCCTCGGTTTTACGGAGTTACAGAGCAAGTGAGATCTTTGCTTTAATTCCCCTTAACAATCTTCACACCACTGCTATTGCCTATGTATACGGCCACAGAAGAAACCACAAAACCACAGAGGAGGGCCACAAAAATGATCAGAGGGCCAGAGCACCTCTCCTATGAGGACACGCTGAGAGAGTTGGGGTTGTTCAGCCTGGAGAAGAGAAGGCTCCAGGGAGACCTTATAGCCCCTTCCAGTACCTTAAAGGGGCTACAGGAAAGACGGGGAGGGACTCTCAATCGGGGCGTGTAGTGATAGGACGAGGGGGAACGGTTTTTAAACTGAAAGGGGAGATTTAGATTAGATATCAGGAAGAAATTCTTTACTCTGAGGGTGGTGAAGCACTGCAACAGGCTTCCTTGGAGGTGTTCAAGGCCAGGTTGGATGGGGCTTTGAGCAACCTGGTCTAGTGGGAGATGTCCCTGCCCATGGCAGGGGGGGTGGAACTAAATGGTCTTTAAGGTCCCTTCCAACCTAAACTATTCTATGATTTTCATCATTTCTTTCTACTTGAGGCTGATCTGGCTCATCTTTCTTGCTAGTATCTAGTAACAGTGGGAACTGCAATTTTGTTCTTGTTTATTGGATAACAGATATCAAAGAATTTAGGCGGAGAGGGAGCAGTGAGCCCTACAGAGGTGAATTCAGTTGCTCTAAACCATGCTATCATTAATACAGATTAATGCTAAACCACTGATGTACTACTAAGCAAATTAGCTTGGATTGATCTCGAACACTGGCAACTACTTGTCCCACAGCCAATGGAAAGCTGAAACAGGAAGCCAAGGGTGAAGAAGACAGTAAGTGTTCAAATATTTTAGGTAAAAATGTGGCAGTGATTGAATTGGAGTAGAGATATTGCAAACAGACAGAGAATGAAGAACTGTTTGTAATTAATTACTTTTGAAATTTAATTTAAAAAAAAAAAACCCAAGCTCATTGTGCTTATTTACAGAAGCAAAGATTTTTATGACCTAACACGGACAGGGAGTTTCAGGTATATTTCTTACTCAAACATGAAACCACTACTCAGCATTTTTCACAACCGGATCTTTAGAATGATAAAGCTGAAGCAACTGCATCAGGTGAACTTTGCCCACTGCAGCCACTCTGTGAATCTCAGGAGTAACACCAGCAGAAGCACCTGCTTGTGTTTAAGATCTAATAGGTGAGCAGTGAAAAATCAGACCATCCTGGGAAAGCTGATGAAATAAGCAACTACATCTTCAACATGTGCTATCATTGCAGGAACAAAACCCCATCAGCACTGCTACTGTAGGAAAGGGCAGAGAAGAAAGCAGTTCCTCTAATATCAGCAAGACGGAGAGAATGAGGGAGAGGGAGAACTTTCACCTGTGAGCCCTGTTTGTGAACAAGTCCTTGGTAATGTAAGGCATTGTGCAGCAAGCAGAAAGGGAAGATTTCTCACTCCGTGATGGTCGTTGTTAGAATGGCTCTGAGTGCAGGAGCCCAGGAGACAGAAGCTGCGCTTGGCTGTTCTTTATCATGGCCATGTGACTCCTGATGCTGAACCCCAGCTATGCACCAGTATCACAGCGGGTTTGCAAGCAATTTCCAGAGGTGTCGAAAAGCACCTGAAAGAGAGAGCCTGCTCCCAGGGTGGAAACCTAAACTCGATGATGCGCTTGGTCCGTCAAGCACACAGCACAATAAGCTTAGAAATCTCTACTGTAACACTGCAAAGCTGTCCCCAGAAAAATGGGACTTCAAGGAGGGAGGAATGCAGTTTCCCAAAATCTGAAGACACTAGACCATGTGCTTCTTAAAGACAAAAATAAAAAAACAAACAAAAATATGAGTGCACTCGACCAGGTCCTTGGCTGACAGTGATCTGTAACCACCAAAAGAGACTCTAAAACACTCAACAGATCACATACTCTTGTGCTGGCTAGGCTCAAGCACCTAGATCATTTGTGACATTCATAAAACACTCCAAGAAGTTTGCACAACATGCTTAGGCAAACTGTTCCTCTGCTTCTCTGCCTCTGTATGTAGAAAGTTAGTTCCCATTATACAAACTGGATCTTCCCTGCTGCAAATGCACCTGATCTCTTTCAGTGCTTCTCAGGACAATGCAGAACACATCTCCATTTGACAATCTCTTATCCATCTGAAGATTGACTACATCCCTCACTTACCTTCACTCTTCTAGACTGAGCAAACCTAATTCTATTAATCTTTTCTCATAAGTTTTTTTCCTAATACTATTCTCACTGTCTTCTACTAGTTTCCCTCCAATTTCTCAGTATCTTTCTCAAAATGCAATGTCCAAATCTAGAGACAGTATTCAGCAGAGTCCTCTTCAGTAACAGAAAACAGAGAAAAATTATCTCCCTTGCTGTACATATCTCCTGCTAACCCATCCCAGAAAAAGAGTAGGTTTTTTGCAGCAGTCCATCTATATTTACATTGCAATAAGTATCGTTATCCTCCATATGCTTTTCTGGAGTAGTGTTAGCTATTTTCCATTTCTTTTCTGTGCAAGTCCAACACTTTACACCATTATTCATTGAAATTCAACTGCATGATTTCAAACGATCTAGCTGACTTATCAGGACTATTCTGAATTTGAACATTGCCCTGCAGAAGAATGATACAATGCTTCTAAACCTGGATTACCACAAACATTAAAAGTATGCTCCCTATTCAATCATATAATCATCTAAGTCAGCATCATAAAAAAAAAAAAAATTATAGGGACTGAGGCCAGGAGAGATCGCTTACTGGAAGGAATGCATTTGAAACACTATCAAAAAGAAGAACCACCTTACTGAAGTACACAAGCAGTCTGTTCAGCACCTCTCAGCATCGAAAGAGTACCACCAACTACAATGCCTACGGAATCTGGATTTTTCCCTCTCATATCAACACTTCATGATTGCTTACTTTTGGACACCTGACAAGTTCACACAGCACCATTAGAATGCTACAGCTGTAGGTTACATTAAGTACACATTCTGTGGGGAGCTACTATGAACACCATTAGCAGGTAAGACCAAAATTAAAATAGGAATTCTTTTTTTCCATCTGTGCTTCTCTTCTTCCTTTCCAGGTAACAATGGGGACCGGTATTAAGAAACTGCAGTCTTCAGGGTGATCTTGGGCATTCCTTGGTACTAAGAATGGAAAATGGCAACGGGACATAAAACGGTGCCTGTTGGTTTCCCTAGCTGGGGGCTCTAGCTTTCTTGCCATAACACAGCAAGAAAACCCTCCTGATGGAAGCAAGCTGATGTGTGGGAACTTAGGCGTAAAAGAGTGGGCAAAGATTGAGATGCTTATGCTGCAGCTAGTATTTTATAATTGGACCTTTTTTTTCAAATCTGCAAAGCTCATTCCTCTCAAGAACACCCTACCCCTGTGTCTTCCCTCACATCACCATGTTAATCTCTTGAACTCCTTCCTGCAAACATACACACAGAAAAATCAGACCTTCTTTTCCCCAGACCCCCCTTTCTCATAGAACAGAATAGACTATTTCAGTTGGAAGGGACCTACAATGATCATCTAGTCCAACTGCCTGACCAATTCATGGCTGACCAAGTTGAGGCATGTTGTTAAGGGCATTGTCCAATTGCTTCCTGAACACTGACAGGCTTGTGGCATCGACCACCTCTCTAGGAAGCCTGTTGCAGTGTCTGACCACCCTCTCGGTAAAGAAGTGCTTCTTAATGTGCAGTCTAAACCTCCCCTGATGCAGCTTTGAACCATTCCCATGCGTCCTGTCACTAGATACCAGGCAGAAAAGATCAGCACCTCCCTTTCCACTTCCCCTTGTCAGGAAGCTGTAGAGAGCAATAGAATCATAGAATCATTTGGGTTGGAAGAGACCTTTAAGATCATTAAGTCCAACCATTGATCCAGCCTGCCCAGATCCCTCTGCAGAGCCTTCCTACCCTCAAGCAGATCAACACTCCTACAACTTGGTGTCATCTGCAAAATTACTGAGGCTGCACCTAATCCCCTAGCCCAGATCATTGATAAAGATATTAAAGAGAACCGTCCCTAGTACTGAGCCCTGAGGAAGACCACTTGTGACTGGCCGCCAACTGGATTTTACTCCATTCACAACCGCTCTCCGGGCCCGGCCATCCAGCCAGTTTTTAACCCAGTGAAAAGTAAATAGGGTCTCAGTGCTTCATAAATTTTCCTGCACCAGTCCAGTCTGCTCCCTGGCTCATCACTGAGCTGTTTTCATGCTCTCTGGATTCCCCCCGTGCCTTTCGCATCCTCGCAGGTTCCTTCTGTCTTCCTTTACATCCAAGTGATCCAACGCAAGCAGCCATTCTCACAAGCACTGCTTTAAATTAAGACTGTTATGTAAAGAGTTACTAAACTCATGCAGGAGGTCAGTTAGATAATATGGTATATATCTCCTTTCCCTCAGGTGTATACTACTGTCACATCCAAAGAGTAATCAGTTTGGAGAGGCGCGTAAGGCGACATCTGTGTAAGTGACAGATGACAGTATCTTATACAAGAAGCAACATCACACAGTTCCAAGCCAATTTTCTCTTTAAAATTTCACTGCTCTTTTGCAACGAACTTTCAACTTTTGGTAGTCCCAAATAACAGACATTTTTCCACAGAAACCTTTGTACCGGAGTCTGGCCTCCAGAGAATCAAAGCCACGTGCTGCACCGGACCTTCTAGGCTAAGACAGATTTGCTGCAGCAAACCACGCGGACGGCAATCCCTCGCGTGGGAAGCAGTCCCTTACCACCTCCCCTAGAACCGGGAGGGAAGGCGGCTCTCATCAGTCTTGGGCCAAATGAACTCAAGGAAGATGCAGAATGAGGGTCCTTGCAGTCATTCAAAGCCCCTTCTGNTTTTTTTTTTTTTTTTTTTAAGTTTTCTTCCATTCTTAGAGTACTTTTAACTGTCACTATCATGCCACCATTTAACTTGACGAGACATGTTTAACCTCTGACATTCCCCTTAGGAAAGGGATGGAATTTCATGACATAAGTGAAAAAAAAAGCAAGTCATGGGTTAAATTGGGGATACTCAAAAGACTCACTTTCTAAATACTAAATAGCTCTGCAGTTGTTGGTAATTCCTGACCTTCCAAAAACCTAAAATACAGACTTTTCCTGATGGTTATGATTCCACTTATGTGCAGCAAGGAAAATATTTAGTGAGTCTCCAAATGCCTTGAATGGGGTAATTTCTAATCTCTGTTTGCAAAGCCAAATACAGACAGCAAAGTGTCTTTCAGCAGGGTATATAAGCTGCTAAATCTTGTAGTACTTGAGGCACCGTAATCCCTAAGCAGGCACATGGCCTAAGAGACAGACTCATGCGTTTTGCATCTTAAAGTCACATACAGCTTTTACAACCAGGCCGTTTTCAATAACCGTTCCGCTATTTTTGTTCTAAGTAGGTGAGATTCTGATTCCAATTATTGTAATTTCAGTAAAGCTGAGACACCAGACACCTTGCGACCTTTCAGCTAGCACTATTCATGGCACTGGAAGGCAGGACCACAATACCCATCCTATCGAATAGTAGCACCCAAATTGCAGGATGAAAGGAAAAAAAGCCCCAGTGGTTATTTGCATTATCCGTTGCAGCAGAATGCCAATCAGAACCTGTCCCACGATCTTTGTGATTGCATACAAATGAGTGAAGAACTGCAAAACTGCATATTTCTAGATTGATTTATACCCCATACAAATTAGAAGAAAATTGCACCTGTGCAAAAAGGTGGCTCCCAGCCTGCTCCAATGGCAAAGAATTTCTTTGGAGTCCTGCCTGGATCGATCATATAGCTGGTCACTGTTCATTCAATTAATTTTCTATCCTAAATTGTGAGTTATAAAAATGCCTAAATTGTCTGTAGAAGTTTTCTCCAGAATACTAATGTGAAACACTGGCAGGGGGGGAAGAGGTCGGGGCTGGCATGGCAGAATGATAGCTGATTTTTCTGGTTCACAGCCATATTATATATTTGCTTCATGTTTTAGCAACACCCTAATTAAAATTTTACTTTTAAAATATTTGATTACTCAGAAGCAGTAACTATCTGAAACAATATATGGGGTTTGGGCAGTATTACTCTTACAGTGTAAAGTTCATTGGGTACAGAGCTGACTAGCAAAAAGCTGTTTCCGCAGAAGAAAATGTGTTATCTGGCACTGTTGAAACAACAAACTTGGAAGCAGATTTTTAAAAATACTTGCCTACCATATACAATCACTCAGTATTAATATTTTGAGGAGCTGAGCAGAGTGACAAGGATGTAACAGCCTGACCTGCTAAGTGCAGGCAAAATTCCAGCACATAAGCAATTCAGGTTATCACAACTGAGCTCCATAAAGCAAATCCTAGAAGATGATATCTTTGAAAGTTAACTGAAAGCTTCAGATTAACATTTATAGCCAATTTAATTGTCTTGGTGTGAGGACTGGAGTTTCCAGAAATTTTTTTTTTTATTTAAATTTTTAATGGACTGTAACAAATCAGTTAAGCTGATGAATTCCAGATGTAAGTCCTCTCACCACCGATAGCTCTATGAAGGATTAAACCAGTGTTCAATATTAATTAAAAACGCAAACCAAATTTTAGGAACTACTGGGAGGAACAAAGAGCACTGTTATGACTCTACATATAACCGCATTATGCTACATGTTGCATACTATATATTATATACTGTTCCCCAATTTTTCAAGGGTTATAGCAGAATTAGAAAAATAAAGGTAAAAAGGATAATCAAAGGCATGGACTGGCTCTGGCACAAAGAGTATCTAAATAAATTATGACTGCTTAGCCTGGAAAAGGAGGTATCTGCATAGAAGATACAACAGAATTCAAATAAACTCTCAAGTGACATGAAGAAGGTGAACACGGAAGGACTTTTAATCACCTCTTCCAAATCAAAAATGAGGCAGCTTCAAATGAAACTACTTGGCAATAGGTTTAACAAACAAACAAAAAAGAAATATAGTTTCATAAAACCCACAGGAAAATTTTGAAACACACTACCACAGGATGTTGTACTTTCAAAAGGTATTTTTTTAGCTTGAGTACTTCTGCAGGTTAAGGCCCCCTTTGTCCCATAATGGCCACACACAGAGAGCTGCACCTATATCCATCAACTACTTTTGACTATTCAAATTCTAATTTGGCATTTTATTCTTCTTTCCCTCCTCTCTGTCAGTGATAAAATATTTCTCCACACCTGAGCACACTTGCTGTGATAAAGCATCTTGCTGCTACACAAAAAATAAGCTAACTGTAAAGCAATGTAGCCTATTCACGAACCAAAAATCAAGATCTGATGCCCGTCTTCACTTACCCAGATCCTCAGGAGTGTCAAATAACCGCTCGCATAAGTAGTAGTCATCTGGATTCAAGTAGGGCAGTTGCTTCAGCAAGCTCTGCTTAGGAATGAGATACAAGACCTCTGCAATATCCCCATCCTCAATAATTGACATCCTTTTGACTGAATTTCGGAATTTCACCTTTTCCAGCACCAATTCTTCAGTTTTACTTGATCCACACAGCTTCCCAAAGCTGTTTAAGATGGGGAAAGACAGCATTTCTATTCGGAAGAAGCTAGGGAAAGCAACCTGTAGTGCACGCAGTCAGTCTACTACTCACGGCACACTGCCCTTGCCAATCCTTCTCTTTTTCTCTTATCCAGCAAAGGAGATTAAGGAAGATATATTTTTAGTGATTATCTTCAAGAGATTATGGCAGTATGCTTGATCAGGTGACTGCCATCTAAAACTATTGTAATCAGTTGCAACTCATCCCTGGGAATGCAAAAATCAGAAGCAAAACCATAAAGAGTTATCTGAAAATCAGATTAATATTCAGGACAAGAGAAAGAACGTAACTGAGGTACATAAGAGGATTAGTTTAAAATCAAAAAACCTTGCTGTGTCAAAAATCTTATTATGGAAGAATCATCATCATAAGCTACAAATGCACATCTGTGCATTTAATCTACCATGTCCCTGTTCCATGCCAGGTTTGTACATGTGCCACTGCAAGAAGGCTATAGTAAAGGTAAAGCATGTTGGTCCTCCTTTTGAAGAATGTACAAAGGCTGGCCAGCACTAATTCATAAGCACGTTTCTTTGGCGAAATCCTTTCTGCAGCTTTCACTGCCTATTCCAAACCAAAGCACTTAAGCTTTCCCCTAACTATTAAGGATTGGTTCGCTTGTACTCTTCCTCTCCGCTTTCCTGTGTGGCTGACAGGAGAAGCTTTGCAGACACTGTGCCAACCCTTCCTGCTTCTCTTGCAAGAAGCATTTACATTAATCCAATTCCAGTGACTTGCTAATCTAATCATCTAATGAATATTTCTCCCTGGGTAAAGGCAGAGTTAATCATCAACAGGGTACTGGAAATTCACAGGAAATTCCAAAGCGAAAGATAAAAAAAAAAAAGAAAAAAACGCAACCTAAAACAGCATTCATCATCTGTAAGAGCAATTTACAGGTAGACCCCAGGCCAGGACCTGCTCAGAGACAACTTCAGATTCTTTATTCAGCCAAACTCCCAGAGACAACTGTACAGACAGAGGTTGGCCCAGGCTTTCAATTCCCCCTTCAAATACAGAAGTTAGCTATAGCTGCAAAATGTCCTGGTGTAATAATTGCACTGCTTCCAGTAAGGCTTTTGTTAAATGAGAAGGTGAAAAAAACACGAATAGGCTTACTAAGCACAGTGAGAAACTGACTGTCCTGGTTTTCTTCCCTCAAAACCGAGAGTTTATCTACAGATGGGGACAGACTTTGAAGAAGAGACTGCTTTATTTACTATTTTAAAGAGAAAATATCATCTCACAAATCCGGACTTTGATCATCTATTATTACACACCTCCTATAAGGTCAAGTGCTTTTTATTTTTCAAGTAGTATGACTTCTATGTTATCTTGAAAACAAGCCCAGAATCACAGTTCCTCTGTGATTCTCCTGGGTTTTATAATTGATCATGGACACAGTAGGACAAAGCCAGAATAAATCTGCACCACTCCACTAATTTTAATGGGGTGATGCTAATGTATGTTTAAGGAAGCGCTGGCTCGATAAATACAGCAATTTGAGTTCTGCCTTGGAGTATCTTCTATCAGACCAGAAATCTCAACAAATGCTGTGTTTTAAGTATTCCCTCTAGGAAATGAACCTTTGCAGCAATTTTTCAGTCTCTCCCAGATTTCACAACCTACTGACCTGCACATCACAGCCACTCAGCGGAAAAGAGAGTTCTTCTAAATCTCCAAAAGCTTCTACCACTTCAGCTGAAGGTGGATCAGCATTCTGTGCTTAAAGCAGAGGGATGACTCATAGGAGACGGCTGGACGCACTCTAACACAAGTATCTCTTAGCTTAGTATAAAGGTATCATTTGTTGCCGGATAATCGGTGAAGGATGTTGACATCTGACAACAGCAGTGCCAACTACCCAGCCTCACCAACACGTCAAGGTGGACTTTGCCCTTTGAGGTAGGTGAGGCAAAAGCACACATTGCCCTGACATTAGCTCTGCCGCAGAAGTTAACCCTCAGAAAGCAGAAAGGTGAGCTCTGCAGTCACTTTTTAAACTGCTGCAACATTTGCCACAGCTTGGCTGCCTAAATCCTAGAAGAAAAGCTCGTCCTTCATTGGTGTTGAATACAGCACTGGTTTAAGACTGACTCCCAGTTTCCTGTTGAAGCCATGCTGATTCCAACCTTCCAGCTATACTCACCTGGACAGTCGTTACACCAGCCCATGCAGTAAGTGCTAAACTAGTATGATCTGTCGTGTAGCTTTACTCAGAAGAAAAGTGCAGTCTTCTGCCACATAATCAAACAGCATGCAAGTTGCATGAAGCCTCTTAGAGATTCCTTTAACTTGCAGTTTGCCCAGAAGAGTTGCAACCAAGTGATACAGGCGAAAGGGCAGAGCAGAGGCATGTGAGGCTGAACCCACCTTCACCCACGCGGGGATCTGTTCCCGCACTTGGCAGACATGACTTCTGCAGGTAGAGCAACTCCGGCGTTAGCTTGGGAGGCAGCAGAGATCAGTGCCCTTTTTCCACAGCAGCTCCACTACAGAAGCAGTCAGCCTGTGACCTCTGTAGAAGGGTCCAACGTTATTGCAAACAGTGAAGTGCAATCCAGTCGCCTTCCACCACTGAGACGCGTGGGGTTGGTGGGGGCCACGGGAACAGCTCAGTTTAGACTAGCACTTTGTCACCCTGACATGTCACTGTAGGAGCATCCTGCTTAATTAAAAATAAGGTCCTCCTTCCTTTGAGAGAGACTACTCTAATGATGCCCCCTTCCAGCCCTGGCTATTGCTGTCACTGTCTGATAACTACAGTCTCAAAGACCACATACTAGCTGCTGCTTGTAACACAAAGCAATACCATTTTTTTGTCAGTGTTTATTAAGTACTGGGTACATCTTTAAGAGCCTCCATCCTGTTAATTAATCTAAGAGGACAAGAAGTGAAAGTAAGCAAAACAAGACCAGGAAGCATCACAGTGGCTTCCTGTGTCCGATGAAGGGCTGTTTGGAGCAGTTGGTCTGAGGGTCAGATCCTTGTGTCCAAGGTAAAGGACAAGGCCTGAGACAGCCTTGTACAACACACGGTTACCACATGTCGGGATTTAGCCTTAGCCAGAATCAAGAAGACAGCGGCAATCTCCTACCACTTAAGTCAAGCACTCAATTAAGTGGAAAAGATTGATTTCTAATATTCTTGCTGAAGAGAAAAGAAAAAGGCAGAAAACACAAGGGCACAACCCCGTCCTTACGTTTCTTAAAACACATTCTCAGGAATCCAGGGCACCCGACCTAGAAGTAGTGTTGAGGAAATTTCCTCAGTATCTGCCAAGTAGCAAAATATTTTTAAATCACTGCCAATTCAAAGCCGTGCCTAATCCAAGTATTCAGTGCCGGGGGCTCCAGCCTTCACAGAGCACAGTTTGAGGTATGGGCACTTTCCAGACTGACAGTTTTCACAAGGGACTGGATATGAGACAGGAATTAGGCAGATTAACTACTTTAAATATTTTATCTCATTACCAACTTTATAAATAATTTTATTTATAAATATTTTCAGCCGTCTCAATACCATTTCCTATCCCATCCCCTCTGAATTCACCAAACCAATTGGCTGCCCGGATGCTAAAAATACATACAGGTTTCATATACAACCAGGAATAGAGGCTTCTATACTAATGCTACTAGAACAGAAGTTAACAAAAAAAATTTGACTGCAATCCACAAATAAATCGCACAACAGAATATTAGGCACTGAATAATAGCAAAAATTAGACACCAAACGCTAAAATCATAGTAGAAGAAATATCCCTCCATCCTTCTGAGCAACACTGAGGATTAAACTCGCCCTTCAGCTCAATAAAAGGCAGAAATGTGTAGTGCGCTAATGCTGTCTTTAATTGCTTCTGCCATCAGAATTAAACTTCCTGCAAATACATTTCAGTGTGACTTTATTCTTGTATTGAAGGTAACAAAAACCACAACCAAAAAAGCAAGAAATTGAGGTCAGTCATGCTAGTTCAGCAAAATCTAGCTGCAAAGAAAAATAAGGTATATCAAAACACAATCTTCTTTGTCCCTCATAGCACTTCAGAAGGTAACATATTGCACAGGTAGATAGCCCCAAATAATGTTTCATGCATATGTCCAAGGCCACAGGATTATCGTGTTCTCCCATGTAAGAATTCTCACAGATATTGAGAGTGAGGAGAGAAAAAAAAAGGGCCTTCACATAAATGAAAAATGAGCAAGCACTATGTCTATTTATACCAAGAAATATAGTTATCCAAGCAATAAAATAACTAAACCGGCAAGAGAGAGCAAAAAAAATCATTCTAAGATTGAAGTTCACACACGCGCGCGCGCACACACACACACACACACACACAAAGAAGCAAAATCTTTCTACTCGTGGTAAAATCACCCCATCCGTGCAGCTTTTTCACTTTTGACACACACAATTTACTTACTCAAGACCGCAGGCTGATGTACAAAACACTCAGCTATTCACTGCAAACTTGAGGACACACTTCATCCACATAACGGAGACCAAAAGATCCACATGCACACCTTTAATTTCTTTACCTAAATGTCCAAAACAGGCAGTCATCTTCTGGGCGTACTGACACAAGCCATTCTCACCCAGGACCTGTTCACTCATTGCTTCAGAAGGAGCTGCCTTTCTCTGCAAAGTCAACCAACTACTGCTTGCTTGAGACTGATAAGACAACAGAGCTTCCTTTTCCAATTCATCTCCATTAATAATTCAGGTACTACATAAAATTTGCTGAGCTTTAAAAACCGGTAGTGCAAAGCTACTTTGTGGCTTTTGAAGTAATCGTGTTTTAGTCTTTAAAAAGCATCTCAGCTTATTATATCCCAATAGTTTACAGAAAATATTTTGAAATTGCAACAAAAGCCATTCTCTTGCTGCACAGGGGGAAATATTGTTGGGATTATGCTCCGATCAGTGATATGTGTAAAATATTCACCCAGCTCAAACCCAGAAACAGCATTACCACCACTACTGAAATGTGTTATACTCCAGCAAGCAGACACATCCACTGCTGTAAGAGCACCAGTAGTTCATCGTATATTACCATGCACTGCTTCTCAATGCTATATATCTTCTAGGGCCTAAAAACAAACAAAAAAAGAGCCCAGGTACCAACATCATCATATGTTCTGGTACTTTCCAGCACAATGTATTTCAGAAGAACTAAGGCACCACGGCCAGGAGCAACAGGAAGAGGGTATTTTCTCAGCTCACTCACTGGAGCATGAAGTCCATCTGATCTTGTTATCTTGGCTGAGAAGAAAATACATGAGACCTGACTCAGCAGCCCTGCTCCTGGCCAACTGCAGTGGCCACGCATACCTGTCTCTGTTCGGCTCTTCAGGGACAAAGGCAGAGCACTGTCAGACCAACTGGGGGAGAAAGAGCAGAAGAAAATCCACTACAAATCACACAATCAATGACACCTACTTAGCTAAACACTTGCGGAATGGCTTTGGCTATCCTCTTGTGACTCAGGTGACCATTACCAGTAAGAGTAAGTGTTCCTCATAAACAAATATTCTCCTTGTCCACCACCCTTGTGTCTTCTTCATTCACTTAACACTTGCTGCTTCCTCACTAAGATCATATCCACTCATGAAAAAATATTTAGTAGAGATCATATAATGATTGCTGATGTCTATATTAAGCACTGCTACTACTAAGTAGACACTTTAAAGAGATCTGTGCTACTACATCTATGTGTAAATTTTACTCACAACACATTGAAAAGCCTAGTTATTAAAATTTAATATTACTTCAACAATTTATTATCTATAAAAGCATAAGATATATTTAAAAAAGAACTCAGAGTCATTGGTAACTTTTATTGTTCTAAAGGCTCTGAAGGATCCGCATAGATATGAATTCTACAGTCCACAGGTGTCTACCAAGTCAGTTTACTGGTTTCAACCCATACAAGGCTCTATAAGGTAAGCTGTACTACTGCCTATGGCAGGAGGAACATAAAGGCCACAAAGCCGCAGGGCTTCTCTATACTGGCAAAAAAAGAGTGGCTTACTGAAAAGGGCTAGCTCAAGTTAAAGTGGTATCAAAGGTAAAACGATTTGTATTATAACTCAGCTGAGCAACCCAATTAAGCACGAGTCTCCCATATAGGTTTGTTATCAAGCTGCCAAGTCAAGAACTTTCTTCACTGCTATTGTAACTGACTTTTAACTGATCATTAGCCAAACTCCATCCAAAACACCTGTTTTTGCAGCACACACATGCAAAACACAGTATTGAAGAACTATTATGAGGTCCGTCAAGTCCATGAAACCTGTGAATGTCTGCATGAAAGGACAGTAGCACCTTCCAGTCTGAACAGGATGAAGCTACATTTGAGTCATCTTACACTGCATCAAACATTAACTCTTCAAAAGCCCATCTGGGGATCTCCTGAGGTGGCGCACTGCAAATTGGATCTCAGTTTTCTACATTAACAGCAAGATTTGCAGGCACAAACTATTTTGCTAAACTAACTCAGAAATAAGAAAGCAAATGTTATTTTATGTATTCATTTCTTCTCAGTGTTCATTCCAAAACATACATGAAACATCACTTTGCCCTTTATTCTTGTTACAATTTGCAACCAAGAAAAAACGCAAGAGAAAACACTACTACGTTTCTATCTGAGACTTAACTAGGACCACATGGTGACAATTTCCTTTCCCAACTGATGACATTTGCAAAATCTTCCAGCTGGATTAAAGCATTGTGCTCAGCTTCCTGTTATCAACTATGTATGATAACTTCCATGGCACATGAGCCTTTGATAACAAAAGACCAGCTTTGCAGTGCATTGTCAAGCTGGAGCGGCAGCATAACAAGCTCTTGGGAATGCTTTTCCCTTTGCTGTACGTTCAGAATTGAATCTGACTCACTTCCCTAAACCCCAGCATCCACCAAGTTTATCCTTCAGTGAAGCGGTGCGCACTAAGATTAAACAAACACAAATATCCAAACAATATGCTTGAGATTACATCTAATCATCTTTTTCTTGGACAAAAGAGAGAGCAACACCAGCCATTTACCATCACGTGCAATTATTACCTGGGCTGAAATACCACACAGAAAAATCAATCACCAAATAAAATATTTAAATGATGTTAGGGGAAAAAAACCCAATAATGTCAGTTAGCAAAGTACTGTCTATTACCTCTGGAAGCCTTAAAACATTCCTTTCAAGCATCAGGTGTAGGCCACTGTCAGGGATCAGATACACATCCACTGGAAACGAAAGAATAGTTGAAACCAAATTCATATCTACATAGTTTCTGTATTGTATCATCCACTCCCCTTAAGAATACTGTAAATAAGTAAAGATAAAATATTTTTTAAAAGCACCTATTAACCTTATCTAAAAGCAAGAAACAAAGAAAGAAAACTATCTGTAGAACTTCAAATTCACTATCATAAAACAAAATGGTAACTCTTTCTACGTTACTGTTCTGTGAAACTTAAAAAAACAACTTTCACTTTCCTCGTAATCCCCAAACTCACTGATTGAAACATTTTTAAGATCTACCAAAAGATTTCTCAAATGATTTTTCTACCGTTTGCAGGAAACTGGTATCTGTGAAGGTTATCCAGTTTCATTTTTAAAATTATTTCTGCTACCAAGTTTAAAGCTGAAGCAGAGGCGGACAACTAAATCCCCAACCTGTGATACAAAACGGGCAGTGCCTTTGGAAGCAGAAAGCTGGAAATTCATATATTCAGAACTGGAGCTCAATCTGCCAAAGGAACCAAACTAAGTGGGTTCATTACTCCCTTTCCATCATTTCATCTTCATGCAAAATGAATTCTGCAATCAATTCTGGCTATAGCTGTCCTTCAACACAAACACACTCACACAATAAGTATTACATTTACTGAATCTTGAAGTGTCCATGCTTCCTAACACCTGTGTCTAAAGGCATTTTTTCATGGAGGTCCCTATTCCATTTGCCACTGTGCGCTGCTCATAGCTGGCTGCTGCCACTACCCAGAAATGAAGTGCAATTTCTGTGGCACTGCACCTCCAATGCCGATTTATTTTCCTGTTAATGACCAAAGGCCTCAGGTATGAAGCTGCACTAAGACAAGTACTAGTGAAGAATGTGACCAACATCCAGACAAATTACTGCCGTATCCAGAACAGCCTGTGGAGACCCTATTCTACTCTACTTAAATAAGCAGCAAAACTATTTGCTGAAATCCATTTTTAGCATTTAATTCCATCACAGCTACAAAGTATCTGCTTTCATAATAAATTATTCAAATTATTAATAAATAGTGAGATTAACAGTAAGAAAGTTAGACTGAAGGGCTGGAATGCTAACCTGGGATTTGTGAAACACACACAGACTTGCTGTTCGTCCCTGAGCCATTCCCTTAATCTCTTCCATTGCATTTCCCCGTATCACTTTCTGCCCTCACAAGGGATTTGTAACAATAGGTACATTAAAGACTGAAGTTTTCAGATTCTATGATAATGGGAACTATAGAAGTACCACAGATAATAACACTAGGGAGTAATTGGTCAGCATCACAAAGAGAGGTCATGTAAAGCGTAGCTGAGTGCTTCTCCTTGATCTTAATTACCTTCCAACTTCATTACCATATTTCTTAATGATTTTCCAATAGATTGCAGCCCTTATTTAACACGAAAAGTGCTTATTTCCTCTGGGGAATCATGTTACCAGATAAGCCAAACATAACTAATTCTGTACATCTCCTCTGATCTGAAAATTCCATTTTTAGCTATTCTGCCCCAAACAACCAAAATCACTGTTACTCTGGTTGCTGTGATTAGGAGTGCACAGTTATCAGGTTATGACAAAAAGCATGATTCAGCCAAAGGCTAATTACCTTACTTTATCAATGCCAATGTTTATTTCAGACTAGTCATGGGAAAAAAAATCTCTGTCCTCGACTATTTTCAGACACAGAATAACAGTGTGTGCATTAATGGATCTGTCTATTGCATTATTACAAGATGAGGTGGCTCAGCATTTTATCTCCTGGCAGCACAAGGCAAATCTATTGATCTATAATGTCAAGAACACCGCACTATGTATTCTTACAGCAAAACCAATCCTTTTTACTTATACATAGGAAAAAACCCAACTGTAATTGCTGACAACTGACGCAATTTTGTAGGGAGGATATAGTGAGAGCTATACGAAATATAAATAAAAAAACCTGCTGCACGCCCAAAAGCGTATGATTGAACAACTGACTCAACAACACAATTGAAGTGCTTGCCTATCTCAAAGCTTATAAATAATCCCACGACTTCTGTGGGGCTGCGCACTATGCTTGAAGTTAAAGAGACGCCTAAGCCACTCTAGGGAATAATTAGCAAAAAGGATCCTGGCAGAAGCTGGCAGTCCTTCAGATATTCAGGAGGAAACTGGCTTTTTTTCTACTCCGCAGCAATGTTTAGGTATCTTTTACTTAAACAAATTTGAGAAGCGAGTAAGCACTGTGGAAAAACATTTAAAATTTTTAATTTTCTTCTACTTACTTGTGGTCATTACTATGTAACAGTTCAGCCTGTAATAGCCTCTAAAGAACCACTTAAAGAACAACAATCAAAATAAGTAAAAAAATCAAAACTAAATTATATTAACTAGAGGCCCCAAGAGCTAGAGATGGTTCATTAAAATAGCTCCCCATTGTGTTTCATATTCATTTTGCTTTTTCAGACAATCACAAAGGTAGCTTCCAGTGAGCAAAGACTTTCAAGATAAATGTAATTCCTTTAATCAGACTTTTTTCTTTACTTTTCCTTTCTTGAACCTTGACATTTTTCTTCCAGCTGAGGGGAGAAACTCTCTGTAACATTCTCTTCACAACGTAGACTTCATAGTAACTGAGACAGAAATAAGTTGGGAAGCAAAGAGATCAAAGTTGAAAGATCGGTGTTCTTTCAACCCTCATATTTATTTCTTGTACCTGTATACGGAGCGATGTGTTACAAGCATGACATCAAAGAAAGCACCGCTCCTCTTGTTATGTATTAAAATAAACTGGATATTATTATAGTCTCTCTTCTGACAGGTCACATGATTGCAGAAATACACACAGCAACTTTACTCAGATGGGGAACAAAGAATGATGAATATTAGAAGAAAGTCTTCTCTAGGTTGCTGCAGGACTTCCTAGACATCTTAGGTTAACATTCCCCATTCCCTCTAACAGTGGATCTTCTACTGTAGATGTAGACCCAGCACACATGACCATAAGAAGAACTGAGTATTTCTCTTGCTGTATCAAACTCTGAAGCTCTCCAACATCATAGCCATTCTCAGAGCATGGCACAACTCTAAAAGGATAACTTTTGCAGTCGTACTGCCCCCTCCTAGCTTCAGTGAAGCCCTAAGAGAGATTCCTTCTTTGTACTATGAGAACTAATTTAAGTACCTACCAGAAGCCAGTACAAACTTTTTGTCAATGTCTGTCAAAACTAAGAATAGGAGGTTACCTTTCTATATAGTGGAAAGTATGGCACTGCTACAGGATGCCAAAAATGACATCAGATCAGTTCATCCACTGCCAACATTCCTCCTAAACGCAGCTTTAAATATGCTGTGTTGGCTAATCTTTGTTTTGTAATTAAATAAATCCTACAGCACTGTTGAACCCTTCCTCTTGTGGTCAGCACTATCTTCTGGCTAAATCAGCTGCACGCACACACACAAGTGATCAAGAGCCGGGTTAAAAACTGTCAGTTAAGCAAAATTATGACCTTATGAGCAGCTCACTTCTCACATTCTGTACAGGCAGAAATGAGGCCTGGACACACCTGAAAATACATTGATGGGGCAGATGAAAGACTCTGAATTTAGTTCAATTTATTCATGACAGGAAATGACATAAAACGTACCATGTAACTACTAGGATTTGATAAACTGAGGTTTCGGTCCTCTTGGGTATCCCACAGTCTCATTTTGCTTGTTTTTTTCTCGATAGTTAAGAGGAATCTACTCAAACAAGCTCTGTAATCTGGCACCAACAGGAAAAGCTACAGTCAGAGAACCCCACCAAATTTCCAAAGCTGACAGGACATTAAAAAGGAGAAACATGTCCTCGACTTGACGACAGGTACAACTGGGTTTGTTCTTTACCAGTGCCACTCAACACAGAACAGGCCTTATCTTACCATATTTCCCTGACATGTACAACGCTGTGAAGCTGCGCCTATCAAATCCTCCGAGAGTTATTCAAAGATAGTACTAAATCAAGAGTCTTGATCCTGCAGTGGAAGTGGAGAGCATTCGGCACCTAGCAAGCTAAAATTTTGGAATAGAACGTAGGAAATAAGGTCTTACAATACTGGGAAAAATCATTCCAGTGGTATCATAAACGATAGGAATGGTGAATGAGTCAAATGGAATAGCTACAAAGAGTCTAAGGCCACTGTGTCGACTGCTTGTTTGATATTTACCATACTCTATTTGCAACAATGACTGACAGCAGTATTCCTTTGCAAGAATTTCTTGATGTGATCCTGCCACTGCTTGACCAAATGCCATCTGTGGAGGTTGTCTGTTTTTGCCAGTTAAGGTCACGTGTGTCGTGGGCTAGTAACAGAAGTAGTTTTTCCAGCAGACGATCTATAAACAAAAGTGTTGGGTTTTAATTATTTTTAAATAACTGTAACTAAAACATAATGTAAAGTTAAGACTGCCCCGGCCAATCTGCTGCTGCATTCTTTGTCATCATCACAGAGTCTCTATGCTTCCTGGTACTTAACATACATTAAATGTTTCATCTATAGAGTTACTCCACAATGGGAGGTCTGATTCTTCAGTTTATGTAGAATGCAAACAGCTATTACTAGCGCATACTAGGAGGTTGGTTTGTTTGGGTTTTTTAAGTGTAAACACTCCCTCAGTCTAGAGCAAAGCTTAGTTTTCTTTTATTTGTGTTGACGTTACCACTGAGGTACTTGTTTAATACACGGATGTACCACTGACACAAATCAATGACCAAAAAATAAAATCCCCTTTCCATACAGTTCAGCTTCAACATCCCTTCTGGTATAAACACTCTCTAGGCATCTTCAATTTTTTGGTAGGATTTTTACCCTGCTATGACTTAGGAATAGTTCTGCAATTGAGAATAGCAAAACAACAACAACAACAACAACAATTAAAGCAAGTAGGCAAGCCAGCCAACCTGTCAGGCTGTGCTAATAAAAACTGATTGATGAACTTCTTCTAGCAGCACTGAGCAATATTTTCAGATGAATCAGTTGAAACAGGTGCTGACCACCACAGGATTTTTCAGTAGAGAACCTTATGTTATAAACATATGCTGTGCGTATTTTCAGACTGAAACTAGTTGGCAGCTTTCAGTTATTTCCTTTTTAACTATGAATGAATTACAAGATAATGCATTATTTTGTAGTGGTTTTCTGATTGTTTTGTTATTGAGTTTTTGTCCCCACATTTAGGCTTTCTTTGGAATTCAAACCCTCCCAGTACTTTTCCCAGAATCAATTGATTGGTTCTGAGGAAGTAAAATATTTCAGTTCTCCAGCTGCTTACTGGATTATCATCAGAATAAGGTCAGGCCTTCCAACTCAAAATAGACAGCTGACAAAAAGAATCAGTGCATCATTCTCCTAGAATGTAAAAGCCAGCACGTGAAACTGATTAAAAACAAAAGCAAAAAAAAAAAATATCTGCTTTCATTACCCACTTCAATGAAATGACAAGCAATTATCCCCAAAAGTATCTCTGTACATATTAGATTTCAAAAGGGCTGGGCTCTCAACCTCCTCCTAACGCTAGGGAAGAGAAAGCGCAAACACCAACAGGGTAGTAGGGAGAGGTAATCCATCTTCTCTCCTCTGCTTTATCAGTGTGGCAGTCGGGAGTTGATCTACCGCGACCCAACAGTGAGAAGAGATTTCCATATCCACACAAGAGGTGACCTGCACTGGCCAAAGCAGGCAGAGATATTAGCAAGACTTCCCCAGTTATATACTTCCTTCAGTACACCTGGTCAGGAACGGAGAACCAGATACTCTGCCTAACCTCACTGGAAGGAATCCCCACGGGACTCAGACAAATGGTCATTCGATCAGTTCACATAATGATATGGCACTTTCCCACATCACAACAATATAGAAACAGCTGATTTCAACCAAATGCTCATGTGTTGTGCTTCTGTGGAGACTAATTTATATTACTGTAATAAATCCAAAATAGTGTTTTAAAAATAAAATAGTAAAAAGGAATAAGGAGGGAAAAAGAAGTAATTTTGCACACCTGATTCAGCACACATTGAGAGAAAGAACAGAAATAGAACTGTTTTATCTAGTTCAACATTAGGTTAAGTTTTTGGCCTACAAAGACTAATTAGCAATGGAAAAAATATTTTCTGTTGTTATAAACAGTTGGTAGAAAGTTTGGGTTGTGGGTTTTTTAATGTAAAGCGACACTTTTCATAGAGAGATGTACACAGTTCTTTAATATGTCTACCTGCAGATTTTTTAAGCTCCAGACCCATAAAGATAGATGATATCTGTGCGAGACATTATTTTTAAGAGACAAATACTGGATTAGACAATGCAAAGAAAAAATAAGACTTTACTTCTTCCAGCTGTAACCCCTGAAGCCAAATGGGTACCCCAAGGGTTTATTTATCTGTCCAAGCATAACAGAGAAAGCAACTGCCCACACGTGAGTTACCAAGAAAGCTAAATATATCTTTTTATATTTATGCCTCTTCCCCCGCCTTTTTCTAAGATTGTGGTATAAAGAAAGAGAAATGTTTACTAAGCAAACTAAGATTTGCATGCCTCTTGGATGCAAAGAGTATCCACCGTGTATCACTGCTGTAACTTACCACCAAAACTGTGCTGAATGTGCTTTTGGTGTTCAGAAGCAGAACACTTTTGAGTCTCACCTCCCAGTAACTCCCTGCAGGCTGCTACACGCTGGCATTCTGTACCGCACCGTCATACCTGCAGCACCTTTGAACAAGGAAAAAGTACTGCTCGCCAGCAACAGCTGCTCGCCAGCCCACTGCCTGCCTCTCTGCGCAAAAGCAAACAGAAGTGACAGAGGGTTCCAGGACAGCCAAGAACTTGTAGGTGTGCTCAGCCAGTAAGTCACAGTCTGTACAACAGTGCTTCCTCAGGTTAAATTCCAAAGAAAGCTGCCCTCAATAGCAGCGAAAACAGATCAGTTATCAGCTTTTCATTCAAAGCATTAATTAACAATGCCCTGAGCTTTTATGCCTCCTTCCATTACAAAACTCTAAAACCTCTTTCTACAGAACCTACCCCACAGCAACAGCCTGCTGTCATCACCTTTACCTAGAAGACAGAGAAACTGCAAAACAGAGCAGTGAAGTACCTCTCACAAAAACACACGTGGAGTCAGAGCTGCATAACACGCCTGTTTAATTCCACCGAGTTGTGCTCTGCTCCTTGTATTAAAAAACCCTGTCGGGGGCAGAAACACATGGCTGCACGCACTGTTCAGCCACGGCACAAAGTCCACTGCTCATACAATACACCAGGACTGGGAAGGTGTTCAACTGTCAAATCAGTAAAGAAAAACAAACTAAAATAAAGAAATTGCTCTGTCAGAGACATCCCAATTTCAGTCCATCAGAACTCCCTCAGCCTGTTTTCCTTCTGTAAAACCAAGAACTAACGTCCTGTGGATGGCATAACCTATGTAATTTATCAATAGAGATTTACATTGCAGAGCTATAGCCCAGGACAAACCTTTGCCGTTTGCGGAGCCATGATGTATTTCTAGTTCCATTTGTGCTCTCAAGCAGTAATGTTTCTGGACCTCCAAAGCTACAGCCTTTCAGAGTACAGATGACAAGCTGGAGGAACAACCGAGGTCCTCACTCCGAGGTGGCTTACTCTATGGCTTTACTCCCAGTATTTCCTGGGCTGAACAGTACTAAAGGGAGTGGCCCGAGCACAATAGGTGTGTCTGTTCCCAAACAGTTTAAAGGAAGACTGAATATTTTCCTCTAGATATTCCATTAGTCATCACGGCCACAGTAGGCTGTCTTTCAAACAGTGGCATGTTCCAATATATCGACTGTCTCAAAGCGGCTGATATTATTGATAACTTTCTTTTTCATACAAAATGATCTTAACCAGCCTCAAAAGTTGACTGCAAACAGACTTGACTTTGTCCTGAGACTGTTTTCTATTTTACTCTGGGTCTCATCTCCACTCCACTGATTTTCTTGTATGGATGTATTGCACATAAACAGAAGAGTAAAACAGGGATCAAAGAAACACTGTTACCACGTCCCACACACAGGTAGAGCAGGGAAAGCCAAAGTCCAGGCATCGTCCCTGGGTTCCCACCTCACCCCACCCAGACAGAGCCAATTAGGCTGACTCTAAGTGTAGACTTCCAGGCATTTCCTTCTACGCAGTTGTACATATCCAGAGACAAACTGTTCCATCAGCAGCTGAATTAATGAGTCTTTTTTTTTCTGACAGAATTGCTTCCAACATCCTCAACACCCATCGGGTTCGCCCTGCCTCCATGTAACATCCTCTTGGCAATACCATTCCCAGAAATACTTTCAGTTCCTTTCCATTTGTCTGCTTTCCCAGTTCCTCTCCATGTGAAGACAGGCTGAGAGAGTTGGGGTTGTTCAGCCTGGAGAAGAGAAGGCTCCAGGGAGACCTTATAGCCCCTTCCAGTACCTAAAGGGGCTACAGGAAAGGTGGGGAGGGACTCTTCATCAGGGGGTGTGGTGATAGGACGAGGGGTAACAGATTTAAACTGAAAGAGGGGAGATTTAGATTAATATTAGGAAGAAATTCTTTACTCTGAGGGTGGTGAGGCACCAGAACAAGTTGCCCAGAGAAGCTGTGGCTGCCCCATCCCTGGAGGTGTTCAAGGCCAGGCTGGTCTAGTGGGAGGTGTCCCTGCTAGATGGTCTTTAATGTCCCTTCCAACTCTAACCATTCTATTTTATGATTTTGTATCCTTTAAATCCATCCACAGAACCTTTAAGCTGTCTTCCTTAACTGCTTCAGTATCTTCAATTTCCACCCATACCTCCTAAAGCACGCACTCTCTTTTTTCACCCTCCCATCTTTCCCCTGTACCCCAGCTACTGGTTAGTATCTTTAAATCCTGCTTCCCTGAAAGGAGGAGAGAGGGAAGACAGCAGTTGTATAACCCTCATGCCCCAGGAAACAACACTGAAAAGCAGCCAAACACAAGGTGCAGAAGCTGACAACTTGCAACCCAAAGCCCTCTCTCAAACACACTTGCTGTAGTCTGTACATTATTATGGACTGAGAGGTGCTGCTGAAACAAGAATCCCATTTTATCCCTAAGATTTCACTTTAGACAACAAAAAAGGCTATTTCCCCTTTGAATGTATATGAAAAGATGCCTGAAACATACAAAACCTTTTGGGTTCCTGGGTGGGAACTGCTAAATCCAACCAAATTTTGGCCAACTACTTTTAATTCCCTGCTTTAAACACTAAATCCTGAATTTCCTGAACTCTTGACTTCATTTTTCCCACAATGAATTGTCATCTTCTCAGGCAGCTTGTTAAAAATACACACTCATGCAGACGCACAGGCAAATGTAAATACAGGCACAGAATCTGGTCTCTCTACCTTTATTTTCAGTCTGGCATTCTCCTCCTCTGGCTTTATGCATTTTATTTGCTGCCAAATTAAGTGGAGTGCAGGACAGGGCGTTCACTCCGTTTGGACTTTAACACGCCTGACTGAAAACGATTAGCTCATCAGAAACACTGCTTTCTCTCCGCCCCCATTCTTCTTTTTAATAATCAAAGCACTCCACACTTTAATTACCTTTACTACCACTCTGATGTGGTAAGCAGATACAATTATTCCTGTTCTACAGACAAAAAAAAAATAAAGCACTATATTCCCAGGAAGTGCTGACCACTAGCATTTATTTATTGTATTTACTCGGCTCCTAGATACAATTGCATGTTGTGTCTCTGTCTCGGACACAATTGCGAAAAGGAACTCCATGGGTCCAGAAATAAGTTCTTCCGTTCTCATTAAGAGACAAGTTCCTGAAGTATGCCAGTGTGACTTCTGCAGTTAACCACATTTATATCTTTTTTGTTTAGGTGAAGAGATGAAAGAGAAGGAAGATGAGAGTGATTCAATATACATCTACATATTGTACAAGTCATCACGCTCACACTAGCTATGTATTATTAGTAGCTATAGCACTAGACGCTATATTCAAGACATATAAACTTAAGTATTCTATATGGCGATGTATGTACATACACATCGCCTCTGTGATACAACTGATTTTTATTTACGTTCAATTAACCGACAATACCTAGTAGTTTTGTACACCTTGTGAGAAACCATCACTTCTCGCACATTGTACCAGTCCTGAGTCTCATGTCAGGGATTTCTGTACACGTTCCCTAAATGCGGAAGGTCCAGCCTCCAGAAACTCTGGAGAATTTGAAATCTGCCAGTGTGCTGTCACAAATGTTCTATGTTGTTCCCATGAAAAAAAACATGTAAATCTCGCCAAGTGACAAGACTTTGAAATACTGCAGTCTATTATGCTCAGCAGAGACATGTTTTTGTTGGCTATTAAAGCTCAGTAGAGACTTGCTGGCTATTAGTTCTCCAGCAATTTCATCGGATTTAGCTTATTCCATCCTACACAGTTCTCAGGCCTATTGTAATTCCTACAAAGCGACTAAGAATAATCAATCCCCATGCTGCAAGGGATATGCAGAACCACGCCGGTGCCAGAAGAACAGAAAGACAACAGTGTTCTCCATGACACCATTAGACAGACCAACAAGCTGACATTTCTTAAACTAAGAGCTCATTTGTGTGCTTTTCATTTTCTTTTACTGCCTTTTTTTCCTCCAGACTTCACATAACCCAAACAGAAGCACCCACAATCACAAACTACCTTACTACCAGAAAACCTACTAATCAAGAATGTTATCAGCCACTTTAGACAGCCATGGATCCATGAGGCAGCACATTCCTGTTGTGTCTAGTGGGAGACACGCAAGGCATCGCAATTTCTCCTTCAAGTTTCAAAAGCAGTTCTCGCTAGACAGCATTAGACCGTATCAGCTCTGCCGTCTCCCTGGAAGATTTTATCCTTGTTGAGATATTCTTTCTGTACTACAGATGAGGAAAACACTGGGCAAACTAATTGATCTGCCCAGGACCACAAAACTCTATGCCCAGCTTAGAAACTGAATCTAGGTCTCCTGAATCCCAACCCAATGGTCTAGCCGTTACACCTTCTGTTTAAAGATAATTATTGATTTAAAACAAAACAGAACCATAGAAGAAAAAAAGACAGAGATTTTAAAGGAGACCAATAAGCTCTTATCAAAGGAAATTAACTTACCCTGTTCCTTCATAGCTTATCTCGTTATTTCTTCTCACTCCAAGTCTCACATAATAGAAAATGCCCCTTCACAGTCCCTGTGGATGCCACAGCCTTTTCGCCAGAGCTGGTTCGTCAGTGACAGCAGCAGAACCAAGAGATCACGGGAGGAAAACTACAAGCAGACTCTTCCTCGTTACTTCAGCAAACAATTTCCCTCACCTCCCAATCTACGCTGAGACTCCTGATTGCTAGTAATTCTTCTTCTCATTTACAGCTTTCAGTAGTGACTCCTCCAGATTTTTTTCCCCATCCTGTGAAATTATTGCACCACTGTCAATGCCTCTGTCTCACAGCAGAAACAAATTTACAATAACATCCTCAGAGCTTGTGCACAGCAATTATTTTCAAGTGTAACTGCTTAGAACAAGTGTTATGCCATGTATTCTGTGCTCCAGAAAACGAAACTTTATAGACATATAAAGCGTAGCCAGGCAAAGCCTCCTTTCCTGTGCATTGCTAATTGTCTCTTAATTATAGCATTTTACATGTATTTATGTACCTTTCATCCTAGTGTATCCCAGAGCATTTTGTAAACTGTCACACGGTTTTAAAAGGAGGCCTATATTAATACAGAACTACGAGTACCCAGACATCTCTAGAAGCCAGTGCAGCAGCTTGTAGATAAATTCATTATGAGAGAGATTTGGGCCAACGGCGGAACACTGAATCTCTGTAGTTAGATAAAGACCTTCCCTCCCCCTTCAGACATCATTTGAAATTCTTGCATATCCATTTCATTTGATGATCTCAATGTTTTAAAAACATTAATTAACTTGTACAGTATTTTAATTAGGTAAGGCATAAATAAAGATCTAAAACCTGCAATGCCTCTGCTAGTAGTCAAGAGGAAGTGCTTAAGGGAAAAAACATTATGAACCAGGGCAAATATTGAGCGATCCTTCTAGATTCTCTCCCACATTGCAGCAAAATGGTGGTTTAGCTGGAGACTGCCCCCAGATCAGTGTTTAACAGCTACCAATGCACCTATTCCCTATATTTTTTTTCTAATTCCTTTTGGAATATGTCCCTCCTTTTCATTGCTTTACACTCTGAAGTAGTGACCTCCGTCCTGTATTCCAGTGCTATATGAAGAAACACTTCCAAAATAGCTTTTTTTGCTTTTAAGCCCGTCATCTGCTGATGTGATCAGGTTGAGGCCAAAATCCTTACATCCTCAGCAAAAAATAAAATAAAATAAAATAAAATAAAATAAAATAAAATAAAATAAAATAAAATAAAATGAAGAATCACTCTGTACATGCTTTCTCTGCACAAAGATTTTAGAATATTTTATCACGTCTCTCAACACCACTCAGTTTTACAAACAAACACAGAAGCCAGATTTTTCCAACAAAATAATCTGAAACAAGAGTTTACATCTGCAAGTATACAAGCTGTTTATTTTTACAGGTCTAATTTTAGGCAGCCAGTTTTAAAAATTCCACCCATACAGACGCCAAGTTATTTTCTGAGGTCACACGCTGAGCTAGTGACAGCCCTGATGAAAAAGCCCAGGCATCCTTGTCCTCACAATCATTATCAGAAGGCAAAGAGGAAGAGTAAATTGCATGCTCCCCAACATATCCATGCAGGAAGGACGGAGGCTGAGTCAATTCTGCTGGGATTTCAATGAACACTTGCAAGAAATGCAAATATTCCAGTTGTGATACACTGAGCTTTAAATAGTTTCCAAGACTAAAATGGCAGTCTCCCATTACACTTCAATTAAAGATTTACTTAACAACTTTGTCTTTCCTTAAGCTAAGCTAAGTGTTTGCAAAGCTACAAGAACGTGCAACTTCCCTCTGCTTTTCCACACTCAAAGGTAGCTTGGGAACTTGCTGATACTGATTGCTTTCCCCTGACTTGGCTTTTAATTTAGGCGCCAGGCAACGGACCACAAATGGATAACATGAAGATAAAATATTTGGCAGACGCTTGACTGTCATATGCTTTCTGTTGCCAAGAAACAAAATAGGACCTATTAAAATCATCTCATTAATTAACTTTTCTATAATTCTATTTTTTATTGGCATCTTGATGGTTAAGCAAATGTTTCTCTCCTTCAGAAGGAAAGCACATTAAGCTTAGAGTGACTTTTAGTACCATCAGAGGCAGGCATTTAACAGATCTTTACAATAAATAACAGGGCCAGATCCGCAGCTAGTTATGGTTGATTTTGCTCCCTGATTCTAAAAACACCCCGTTCTCTTTGAGAAAGATGATGTTAGTGGAGGGATCAGTTTACACCAGCTGACAATCTGAATCCTAATTTCTTGCCATCTTTTTTCCTTCAGCTTTGGGGAATTACTAAATGATGTACTGCAGTACTGAAATCCTGATCCGTTATTTCAGTCATTGCTTTTAAAAAATTTACTACAGATTCTTTTGAATGGTCCTAATTTTGATACGAGTTGGTTGCAACTGTGATCCGCTTGCCAAACAATTCTCAAGGAAAAGAAAAATATTTACATTCTCTCAGTGGCAGAATAATATTTACATCCTTGATTTTTTCAAGGAGGACTCTTAATCCTCAAAGAAGTCAGCGAAGAGCTAAATGAAAGGCTTGGCTGAGGGATTAATTCACAATGAGTAATAGCTGTAAAGACTGTCAGAAAGCAAAAAATTGGTCTCTATTACACTAAAATAAAGCCTAGGCCTGTAAGCACTGTACATGAAAGAAAAATTACTGATGCTGATGCAGGTATCTTGCACATATGAATGCTTGCTATGGCAAGCTAAAACAGACTAGAAATGCCGAAGACTACTTTCAGCATACATCATTGCAAGCACAATAGCTTTTTTTTTTAAAAAAAGATGACAGTTTAAAGTGTCTCCATTTTTCCTGTACATTTTTTTCTTCAATGTCAGTGAAAACTTTTTCTTAGGTTCTGAGTATTGTTCAGAGTGAGGCAGGGTTCTGCTTATGCTCTGCAAAGAGACGCAGAAAAACAGGGAAGTAAAAACAGTTTTCTCTATAAAAACCTGCATGAAAATGTAGAAGTTATTAGCCCGCAGCATAAACAGGGATAGGCAGAAGTCAATATTGCAAATGTTCTTCTTCACTCTTAACACAAGTGGTATCACCTGTGTCAGGATTTTTAGCACAATACGCCACACCTGACTGTCAGCTGAGGAACTCCTCAGTGCGTGACATGACACACATGACGTGAGCAACACTCAGCTTTATGGGTTCCTGAGACGCTGCCCATTCTCAGCAGCCGGCTTCCTACATGGCCTGCTGGGAGTCTTTAAAATGGAAGTTAATTTACCAGTGTCTTTGTGATATTACATCCTTTTCAAGAATTAAAAGAATATGCTAACGGAATCTCTGCAGTGAAGACCTCACTGTTCTTTTTGATAAGAAATGTAGGTGTGGCACTGAGCAGAAGAATATCATACCCGGATGGAAGGAATGGATACGACTTTCCACACAGGCTATAACACCACACAAATCCTTACAGAACCTGATCAAGTTCCAACTTAAAACATGTAACATTTACAAGTTCCACCGGAAGGCTGGTGCTGTGATTCATTTTCTTCTAGCTCCTATACTAAATTTGTTAATGGCATATTCATAAACTTTTTTCCCGTGACAACATCATCCATTAGTTAAAATGGCTCTTCTCCCTTCACAAGTGTCATATACTTTTGGACATGTGTCCTGACAGCTACATTTTCTCTTTTGTTAGGCTGAAGCAACAGATCCTTGGTTAGAGACCTACCCACCACCATCCTGTCATACAACAAGGCATCAACATTCTTCTCTACAGTCATTCCCCCCACTAAATTCCTACTGTACAGCAAAAACCCTTCTTAGTCCCCAAGCACACAAAGGTCTCTTACTTAGTAAAACTGAATTTAAAACTATTTCTACGATTTGCCCTGAACTCCTCTGTACAATATGCAAATCCCCACTTAACACTGAATACACCTCCCAAATGTGCATCACCAGTACCCTTCAGCAGCAGACCCCTCTCTTTTTCTTGTACACCTTACAACTCTTGTAGGAACTGTAATCTTTTCTACCTTAATTAGTAATTTCTCAAGAATAAATATTCAAGCTTACAAATTTGTCCACATTTCATCTGTCCTCTTTTATATTACCATGTCACAAAAAATACCCCGTTATCAGTCACTTTTGCACTGAGCTCTTCTGGTGACTCAAGTCTGGTCAAAACCATTCTGTACCCAGAGTAAAAAAAAAAAACAATCGTTAAATTCTGCCCTTAAGAATTTCTTCAAATGAGTGTTCAATTCAGCTGACAATCTCAACACTTCCAGAATAACCACAGCATTGTTTTAGGAGGAAACAAGAAGTGTCGCCATTTTCCTTTTTATTTCAGTAATTCCTACAGGCTTCTACTGAGGGTAAGACACTACTAGGCTGAGCTCTGTAAAAAACATAGTAGCATTCCTGTACCAACTGGAATCTGAACAGGTGAGATAACCACTGGACAGGAGACAGAATTAGGACATAAAAAGAATGGAATTAATTAGTCTAAATTTGCACACCACAGGTCAGTAGCAAAGCCAGACAGAGAACTTAGAGGTCTTAGAACACTCTCGGCAGGAATCCACAAGATAGTTTTTCAGTTTTGTTTGGTTTTTTTGTTTGAAGTACAGATACACCTGATAGGAATATTAAAAATGAGAACAAATTAGCAATATAGTCCAACGAAAAACATAATTGTTTCTCTATGATAACTGTTGCTTAGACAAATCACCAATGTAGCTGAAGACTAAGGCTCAAAAATCTGCTAGAAGGGGAAAATCTGAAGCAGTTAAAGGCTTTTATAGTCCTCCATGTGCTTTAAGTATAAAGCACAGCTGATAGGCAAGAATACTGGAAGAATTCAAATGATGCCTTGTAACTCTTTTTCTTTGCTGCAAGGCAATTTTTATCACAGCCTATTGGACTATATTAAAAATTCTTTCATTAAAATTTTATTACCACTGAAATTATTACATATAAGATGTGATTCTAGACCAAGAAAATTTCTTTCTTATCACAGTGATTAAAGCAAGGTGATACAGAAACCTAAACAGAAGTGTTTTTTTACAACCTTAAATTCAACACCTGTCTAGTCAATAGCCTCACTGGAAATACCAGGATGTTAACCACTAGTGACTCGGAGTAAATAATGTTTGGGAGGTTTTCGTGGTGGTGGTGGTGTTGTTCTTATTTTGTTATGGTAAGCAGAGAAAACTGAAAGTGCTCGCATAACAGACCTCAGGAGTATCTGCACTCAGTTTATCTAACAAATAAGCAGTAAACAAAGTTAAACAGTCAGAAATATGCAGGATTAAAATTGATAGAGGTTGTTAAGTCAAAAGAAAGGAAGATTTATTCTTTTTTTAACTCACATTCAGATGCTTTTATACCTGCAAGTTTTCTTTAGAATTATGGCAATGGCATTTGCCTCTAGTTAAAATACATAAGGGATGCCTCACAGAATCAGCGGTTCTATTTATTTATTTGTTATCTGTATTTCAAAGTATGGAAAATGAGAACCGTTTCTACTGCTACCTGCCATATCTATCCAGTAGTTCCGCATGACTATTCCTATCACTCAGTGCCCCACACATTATAAACCACACACCGGGAGCACAGAGAGCCCATCTGAGTGCAACTCCTTTCTTCATTCTGCCCAAATCTTCCACCAGAGTAAGCCGAATTTTGGCCAGGACTTACACGTGGGACAAGAGACCAAAGATACGGAAATTGACATTGACCATCACTCATTTGTCAGGTCATTCACCATCAGGAGGACAGAGTTTAAAAGGAAGAGTCCTGACAAGCAAGAGCAATGCTTGGGGGATGGAGAAGGAGATCATTGCCTATGTGAATGCTGAAACTCTTCCGGCGTCAGATTCGACCTTATGGCTAGTGCTTTATTTTACAAGTAGCCCACTGATATCCTTACTGTCCTTTAAGAGATGGGTAAGGATGAAAAGATACCAGCCTAAAAAAGTACAGCCTGTGCCTACCGATGCAGACGGCAGTGTGCGAACTGCGCTGCTGAAGGGCAGGAGGCTCTACATTCAGCAGTCTACTGCCATCAGAATCCCAGAGTCTTAAAAGAGAACCACAGAATAAATCAAGCTGGAAGGGACCTCTGGAAATCTCTAGTTCAACCTTCTGCCAAAAGCAGGGCTACTTTCAAAACCAGATCAAGTCGCTCAGGGCCTTTTTCCATCAACTTCTGAACATCTCCAGAGGTTGCACGACTTCTCTGGGCAATCTTATCAAGGGCTCAGGCACAGTCATTGTGAAAAAAAATCCCTTCTGTTTAGCTGGAATTTCTCTTGGTGCAATTTCTGACTGCTGTCTTCCACCCCTTCTCTGTGCACCAAGGCGAGTAGGGGAAGGGGGCTACACAGAAAACATGGATCCATTCAGGTAGTTGAAGCCAGCAATTACATCTGCCCTTAGCCTTCTCTTCCCCTAGCCTACACAAAGCCGCCTCCTTCAGCTTTTCCATGTAGGTCACAAGCTCTAGATCCTTAATCAGCACTCTGCTGCAGCTGCTCATTTGTCAGTATCTTTCTTGCACAGGAAGGTGGGGGTAAAACTGGAAACAAATGGAAACCATTCCAGAGGAAGCCCTCAGTGCTGAACAGAGGGGAGCAATCGCTTCCCTCGACCTGCCAGCTATGTTCTAGCAAATCTTGTAAATCTTACTCCACTCTGCAGTAAGCTTTCAGTATCACAAGGGTAGACTGCTGACTCATATTCAGCCTGCCCACCAGGACCCACTAGTCCTTTCCTGCAAAGGTGCCACCTGGCCAGGTGCTCCCAGTCTGCTTGGTTATCCCATCCAATGTGCAAGACTGCATTTGTCTTTGCCGAACAACCCAAAGTTCCCTGCTGGCCCATTCTTCCAGATTGCTTAAGTCCCTCTGAATAGCAGCCCTGCTCTCCCTTCAGTGCCCTGACGGTTTCTTCCAATCTGATGTCATCTATGACCATGCTAAGGGGGCATTCTGCCCCACCATCTAGGTCACTGATGATGTTGTTGAACAGCGGTAACTCCAGCATCAAGCCCTGAGGTACACTGCTTGTCCCAGGCTGCTAGTTGGACTTCAAAACGCTGACACTTGGAGCCTGAAGGTCTACTCAGTTTTTCACAAATCTTGTAGTCCACCCATTTGGTCCATAACCCCCAGTTTGACTAAATGCAACGAGAGATCGATTTCTTTGTGTACTAGCTTGGAGAATAGCAAACACGCTCAAGTTCAAAGTTGCACCGCTGCTACACACCGAAGTCCAGACAAAACAGGTTAAGGGTTGATCACCACTGGGTAAAACTTAGCAGTTGTTTGTGCTAAGAAAAGCTGTTTCATTATTTCAGAAGCCCGAGGTGTTCATATGCATGCACCCTAAATGGAGACGATGAATACTTGGGTCACCAACCGGAATTCCTCCTTGTCCCCTGTATTACTAGTAACAGCTTACTCCTTCTGTCCATTTTTTTCCTACATTCCTACATTTTTTTTTACATTCACTAAAGGGATACCAGCAAGGCCTTTTAACACCTCACTCTCTTGTTATTAATTAATCCACTCTCCTGCAAAGAACAGAGAGCAGCTAAGATGTGGTCTGTTTCTTCTATTTAAAGAATGAGTTGTTGTAGTTAGCCATCCCTCCCAGATGAATCAGAAAACAATTCCACCCTTTGCCATCTGAGAACCCATGGAACAATTTTATGAACAAAAATTAATACAGGCCAATGAGATTTAGCTGGCATTTAACTGAGCATTTAGTCAGCAATTTATGCACACTGATGACACCCCCACGCTAATTCTACTAATTTTTATCGTGAGCTTCACATTCGTTCCATGACAAATCAAAAGTGAAAAAAAAGACCCACCCAACAAATCATTTGGCCTTTTAGCAGGTTGTTTATGTACGCTAAAGGGAATCAGAAGCTTAGCTCAAGGTCAACTGAGTTGCCAAAGAAGGCAGTTCAAAACAAATTCCACCTAGAGTACATGTCTCTGATCAGAGATCTGAAAGGCTGAATAACGCATACCTGACAGACACCTCCATTGGAAACACAAATCCTTTGTTCCACTCTGAGCATTTGTCCTTTTTATGTAGACACCTTTACATGGATCACACATTCTCAGAAGCTCAGTTTCCAGATAGCTTTATTATAGTGTCACTAATTTTTCCAGCTCAGAACTATTTTCAGCTTCAGACCGAATGCTATTTTTAATCTTAAACTCTGTCTCATTGCTAGGCTTAATTTTCTTGTGTACTTAAAGATGTATTTTGGATTGTTCTCATGCTTTTGCAGAGCCAATAACGTTCTCTTGGTGATCTCTGGACTAAATTTACAATTACTATTCTTTTTTTCATCAATCTAATACTAAAATAATGATGAACTATGGTGTTATCCATCAATTAAAAAAAAAAAAACAAAACACAAACAACAAAACACAAACAAACCAAAACTAGAAACCCTAAATGCTCTATTGAGTTTTAGATTTCAAATTCAAAAGAGGTCATTTGGCGTCAAAAGATATGAGATGGAATTTTTCCCATCTCCAGGCCACCCATACCCTCCTCCATGGGGCACCAGAATACCTTCTACAACTGCCTTTTAAAATCTCCAGCTGGTCTGACCATACCAATTCCCCCCTCACTTCCTAGTTGTCTGTCTCAGCAAACATAGACATACTCTTCATTATTATCGTCAATTACTTTGCAAAGCAGTAATTCCTGGAACTCTAGAGAGTCCCATTTTTCCAAAGAGTCACATTTAGCAAATTTGAAAGTACAAACAGCTTCCAAACTAAACAAATGAGCTGGGTCATCACAGAAAGTCATTCTTATTGTTCTTCAATTATGATCACATAAGAAAAAAATCTGTTTGTGGGAATAATCAGCAGTACCTATGTCCCGATATGCATTTTACTTACACTGTCAGAAATTAAAAACACTGCTCCTCTATGCAAATGGTGTTACTTTTGGGTAAAACCACACTAAAAACAGAAAAAAACCCTAAGGGTTTCTGTCCCATCGAAGTTGTTCAAAAAAGAAAAAACTTCTAGCATATAATGCAGTTAAAGCAGATGAAAAATCCTGGATCTCTAGAAGGCACTGCTTCCCACACAACTCTGCCATACCAGAATATGTGCTCCTTTCCAACACAAACACACACACCAAAATCTAAAGGCATCTTCTCATAAGTTACATGCACGCCATGAATAAAACTATCATAAGGCAATCTGACGGGACACGAGTTGGAAATATGTTAAATAGATCCAGTGCCTTGGAGAGGTAATTAACGCTCCTGTGCTAGAACTAAATCATACGGATTCTTATTTAAAAGTAGCTGAAATTCATGTTCCAGGCCTGTCTGTAGTGACAACTCTTGTTTGCAGCTCAGGAGAAAAACATTCTGCTTAAGGAAGAAACTATCTTGGGGAAGATGGCTCCAAATCTTCCCATAAATGAATTCCCACTTCAACTTCTTTCCTTGTGTAAGCCCCATTACACACTGGAGCGGTAAGGTCTGTGCAAACAAATACTCACAGACCCACAAACCAGGGCTGGACAAACAAGCTTGCTTTGTTGCCGGTCCAAGTGACCTCCAGCTTATGTCCCTGGTTGCCCCACCAGAGGACTAGAAAAAACAGCACTGTGTTCCGAGACGACAGTATTTATTCCAGAACTGAGGACAACTGCCTCTGCCTTTGAAAAACATGAGAGAAGACGTAGTGGTCCTCAGAACAGTATGAGGATCACCTACACAAGCACCGCCTTGCTCTGGGAGAATGCTTGGAAGCAGAGAGGCATTAACCAGCCTGGACCACTGCTGGCACGCAGCAGCTGCTGACAGCCTGCCAGCGCGCATCCCCGGCACTGCACTAACAAAAACAACTTAATTAGCGGGCAGCCACAGTCTACACTGACTTCAGCTCCTGGACAATTTCCACATATAACTCTATGCATGGGCTCAGTCTTTAGTCCAGTGCAGCTACGGCTTCACAAGCAAGGTTTTAAAGTATCAGAGTATTTTATGACTTGGTAGTGCCTATCACGATGGAGACCAGCTCTTAATTTGTGATCCTAATGCACCATCTCATTGCAGCGTATCTCATTACTGTCATATTCCACAGCAGTATTATTGTGGAAACAATCAATTCAATAGCAAAGGACTGCGACTCTTGGGAAGTCACTGCACTTAGCATCTGAGAAGACAGAAGATAAAAAAACTCCTCGGCATATCACTTCGAATTACCCCACAAAAGCAGAGGCCGTTTCTAGGCAGCTCTGAGTATAAAAGGGATCTCCTGGGCTGCTGAATTAGTGCCCGTGACCAGCACAATCCTTTAATAACAGCATATGACAGGGCACTGAATTTGAAGAGACATTCAAACATCCTACTCCACGCAGCAGAGAAAGGAGTCTGTCAGAATATTCTCAAACAATTTTTCCATGTGGCGGAGTGGCATAGGCACAGCACAAGAGTGATATTCCAGCTTTAATTTAGAGAGGGAACATTACAAACAGCTCAGAGCAGTTCCCATGCACCGATCCTTTCCTCCTTTCTCACAACCTTCCTGAATTTAAAAGGGAGATACAGCTTTTTCAAAACAATCTTGGCTGAGTCACTAATAAGAACAGCAGCAACAACAAAAAATTACACACTGGGACTAACTGGCAGGATCTGGCAGTACGGGAAGCCTTCAAGGCACAGAGCCAGACAACTGGAGCTCATTGGCCAGGTGGTGCATTCGTTCCTTGGGGAACCTGGCATTAGTCTCACCCAGCAGCTGAACCACAGAATAATTCTGGCGTAAGTCTTGGAAAAAGTGTTTAAAGACTTGCTCTCTCAGCCGTGGGTGAAGGTGGCATACATAAGAGCCAAGGTAAAGCAACTGTAAATTACTGCACTGGGAGTAGGAGGTAGGTAAAATTTATCTTATTTAGAAGGAGTCCTTAGTCCCTGATGCGGGCTCGAGGCAACGGTTTCGCACAGAGGACGGACTTGGACATTGGGGACAGGGCACTGTGGTGTAATACTGTGCTGCCTGCAACCCGCTGGGATACTGCAGCGTCTCCCGCTTTATAGTAATTACCCACTGTGGTGCTGAGGACACGCAGCCAGGTAGATTTATTTTTGAGTGCTTGCAGTCTTCACATATGGACTGTAATGGGTTTTCTGCCTGCAGACATTTCAGAAAATTAACTCAAATTAACTTTTGAAAAGTATTACAGAAACTACTTTAAAGCCTTTTGTGGATGCTCTTGTTCATAAGTAAGAGTGACCTTAATCAGTTTCAGCTAGCTCATTACAAGAATAAATTAAGATCAATCAGAGCCCCTTAAACTCTGAATTCACTTCTTTATTTAATTTGGATTAATTGTTCCTATGTCTCTCCATCACACTGTGTCAAACTATGAGGCTGGAGAACAAATGGAAAGAAACAAACATTCCTGCGTTATCTCCCTGCTCATTGCACTGTGAGCCCCTGTAACATAACATGCTCTCGCACAAGGCTGTTACTCTCTTGTTTCTAACACCAAGGTAACCGTGGCTGTAAAACTCACTGTTCTGGATAAAGGGAAAATATCCTAGTGATGTCTGAAAGTGACACACCGCCACTGGGTTGCCTGGACACAACACTTCACTTGTTCCATTCATATATTTTAGCTTCTTCTCTAGGGCTCTGACATCCGCTCAAGTTTCCAGGCCTTTATAACTCCCCAAGAAGGTTTCAGGCCAATGACAGGAGCAGCAAACAATTGATGAATCTGTCATATCTAAAATCCTTCTGTCATCCAACTTCACTATCTCCTAAATCCCATTACCAGAGCTGGTTTTGTACTGGCGACTGTACTGATAGATGTGGCACAGCATACCCAGGTACCATCTGCAGTTACAGCGTTACACAAAAGTGGGAATTGTTCAGTATTTCCCACGAGTACTTGGCAGCAAAAAAAGCCTTGTGTACTCCCGAAGAGCAACCCTAGCAAGAGCGAGGTGCAGCCCTTCTCCCACCCCCAGCCCCTTGAAAAAGTTAGATCATGGCTGGAGGTCAGAGAGGGACAGTGAACACAGAAGTGACAGGGTCCCATGCCTCCACATCAGAGAAAGCAGCAAAAGCAAATGACGCATCTGTCGGGCCTCACTCCAAAGGCAGCCGCCGCTGAACGCTGTGGATGGTGCCAACTGCGATTTGAGCTGCACTCCACAGCCCCCAGCTTCTCCTCAAGTGCAGACTATATACAGAGACTACAGAAGGAGCTCAAAGCAAACGAACCAAAACAACCTGCGTTTTACAGAAGTCTTCAGAGCTGGAAATAGGCTCAAGGACCAGGTAGCAGTCTCTGGGCACTGAGACTTTTCCTTAAAACCAGGGTTGCCAGCTGCCTCGTTTGGGCACAGGAATAACCTGTTTTGACAGATTTACTGCTCTTGCCATTTCCCCCTAAACCTTTAATGAAGTTTTTATGAACCATTTCCTTCAAGCAACACCCTTTCACCAGCTGACAATGCAAGGAAGTTACATTTGCAGAGTGGAACAAAGTCAAGCAGACAGATGGGAGGCAAAACAAGCTGAGAAGAAACTCACGCTGCTTGCCAAGCATCTTCCTAATATTTTCCACAACAAGCTGTAAGCAGTGTTCCCCACTTTCTCAAATGTCACATCTTCCTCAGGATCACGATTTTTAAGTCACTTTCTACTCTCTCGCAGAATTACTAACAGAACACAATTAGTCAGACAACCTTTTTGCCTAATGGTAAGAGTAGCATTCTTGTATGTGCCAAGAATCCCTACTTAGCCATCTGCATCTGTAAAGCAGTGAGCACTGGAGAGGTTGAGCAGCATTCCACTGCTCCAATTAGTGTGACATTGACTTCCTACAGAAAACCAGCTCGATGGTAGTGTGTTAACTGAAGGCTTCACCGGTTACTTTGAAATTCAGATGAGTGTAAACCTTTCGGACTCCAGAGACTGAGCTGTACTGTCAGTGAAACTTGAAATAGCATAAACCCAGGATAATTTGTCCTTATGTTGCCAACTATTTAAATTACTATGGGTTTGCAAGAATGCATGCATGCCTGAGTGTGTGTATTTAAGTGTGAGGGGGTGACTGTGATAGTCTCTCTGTCTCTTGCATTACTTCACTATGCGCTGTTGTGGACGTGCCAGTATTACCGATACGCAGCTCTGAGTGGAAATGCAGCAAGAGTGAATGAAGCATGGAAGAGCAAGGAGGAGGTGGTCACAAAAAGCCTGTAATGGCATCCAAGACGTCTGAGCTTAAACCCCACCTCTGTCAGACGTTTTGAGGAATCCTGGGCACACCATTTCTCTCTCACACATGTTAAAATCAATGTGCACTGGAAAACAATGGCTGTTTTTACTTGCCGTAGGTCTAACACTGAGACTGACAAAAACCTATAAATCCTTAGGAGTGCTTTGTCTTCTTTAATTGTAGATTTCCTGGAAGTTCTTATGTAACACTCACACAGGAGACAAAGGAGGAACAGACCAAACTTTATGCTGCATTATAGAATGTGAGCCAGCCATCCACGCTGTTATCTGAATTACACATGTGGCACCAATTCTCCCAAAGAATTTGAAGAACTTTACAACCTTTAGTGGAAGTAGGCTGATACACAGAACTCCCACTGCGGTAAGCAGGAGTGGTTTCACATTCAGAGAACCTGCTGGATAGGACTTGCAAGTGCGGTAGCAGGAGAGTACTGCTTGAGGGTAAATCCATAACCTGAGAGCACAGCAGATTGTCTGAAGCCTATGAACTTCATGGTATGATTGAGAGAATTACTTTTAACCATGAACAACTTTTTCTCTTTGTTTTACTGTCCATCTACATTTTGTCACAGAATGAAAAGAGGTCAAATATTGACTCTCAGAAACATGCAGGTACTCCTATCGCTGTCAAGACAAAAAAAACCCTGAAGACAGACCAGAGAGGAAAAGCAGCGATGAAAAGAACGAAGGTGACCTACCACTTTGCTGAATGTTCTACCTGCATGCATTCCAATCCATAGCCTAATGAAAACAAGGCCAAGGAAGACAGTCTTGTGTGGGATGACTTAAGCCAGTAAAGTTGCAACAAACCGACAGGAAATGAACTGGTGCATGCAATAAATGACTGTATAGGCAAACTGTAATGCTTAAGACTAGAAGCTGTCTCTCACATGGAATCAACCATACCTTGCAACACTGAAACAAGAGGTGGAAAGTACCATAATCAAGTAACCAGAACCAATCATATCTATGAAGTAAACTATTCAGTGATACATCCAAAAATATAGCAAGCAGTTATATGTGGATCAGGAAAATGAATAACAACTCCTCATTAAAATTTGATCTGGGATTGCTAAAATGGTTTCAGGAACTTCAATGCAGTCAGAATCTTGATTTCACAAGGTATCAAACAGCACCTTCCCCATGAGCTCACTGATATGCTGCAATGCCATCTCAGCCCTGACAGAGGGAGAAGACTGCACCCTGCAGAAGTGCAGGCAGCCATCCCCTTTCGCTTTTGCCCGAGTTCATTCAAGGATGAGTAAAGTCTGACGCTGCCTTACATTACAAAAATTACATGAGAAGCAATATGGTGATGACAGCCATGATAAAAAATATCCACGGAACAGAGAAGACAAACATCTTCAAAAATTTTGAAGTATAACTGACAAATATCCAACGTCAGTATCATTGATAGGCCAAGCATCCATCATATTCCTTACTTGCAGCGATTTCCTGCTGAGAGCTAAAAACAAAAAGCCCAAAGTCATGTATTCTGTGTAGTGGAGTGAATTTTATGTCTTCCTTCCCCTATCACATGTGTTTATTATTCTAGTGTATTTCCAGCCTTGTCAATGGGCAGGCAACCACTTGCTAGAAGTACTGCTTCCAGACTGACTGGCTTTGGTACTCCAGTACTTTACGGCACCTTTCTCCTCTTGCAGACTAAACAAGGAAGGAAAGAAGCAAGCCTGAGGAAACTAAAATGCTATTTGTCATGAGGAGACCTCAAGAGAAAACAGCAAGTTTTTTTTTTTTCTCCACTCTGTTGCATCACTAATTTGCTAGTAAGTCTCTCATTCTAAAAGCTCTTCTAAGCATTGCTGACATTATCAGTTTCAAATTCAAACCCTTTTGTACTTGTCATCACCTTCACGGGCAAAAAAGGAGACTGTAAGATATATATGCATAAGGAAAACATAGGTGATGTTGCTCTTCCTTTCACCTTAGCAGTATTCAGCAAGTGTTCAGGTAAAGCTGGAAAGTAATCCTGCTCATGGTACAGATTAATTTTAGGGTATTTTTGAGACAGTTTCAGTTTAATAGGAATTACTTATTTAGAAAAAAAAAAAAGGTTACCAAATTAGATACATAGCCCATACTTCTTTAAAGCATTTGGTTTAAACGATTCTCTTTCTGTCAATGAATGTTTATATAGGAGTGGATAAGAACCTGCCTGGACATCATGCCAAATATAACACCATATTCATATTTCTGAAGCTGTCCCTGATACCTCTTAAAATGGGCAATGCCGTGTGGAAGAGGAACAAGGCAGGGATACCACCAGAACTGGAAATCAGAATTTCCAGGCAAACTATTGAATCTCTTGCTTTGCCTGATTAAAGACAGTCTGTGTGTCACCTCTCAAAAATCAAATTCTAACTATCTGAAATAGGCACCCAAATTTAGTAGGTATCCCGAAAAATTTAGCCAGGTGTTTTTCAAAGTTTTTTTAAGGGACAGACAAGACCCACTCCCACCATTCCATTTCAGTTAAATCAAAATTCAAGGCAAAAAATACACGTATAGACAGAAATATAATTTCCAAGTATTCACTTAAACTCTTTAGTCCTCCATCTTTTTCTTTTGTAAAATGCTGCTCTGCTCCCTTACAACTTCATATAGCACTGTCACTACAGCGTCCAACTACCGGAATACCCAAATTTGTTCAAAGCAGCTTTTAATATTAGTATCTAAATCCTGAAAAATACCCTAAAACCTTTGGAGAAATATACACAAGCTTATACGTACTCTCTCAACCCTATGCTACATTATTATACATATATTAGTGCTAGACACTTGACAGCAACTATGTGCTTTGCTAGCGATGCATTAAAGCAAGGCACATTTCTTTTAATTAAAGGACACCAATTATTTAAATTTTTAAAATGGGAGAGAGAAGTCAGAGTTATCAACAAGGGCAAGTCAGTTGTTCTGAAATGAAGAAAAGTGATGCTGACAACCATCTAATCCTCCTCCCTGTTGCAGGCATTCTGGGAACTCCGTGGGGCAACAGCAAGGGAATTCTAACAGCAGAAAGAAAAGTCGTATAAATCTTCCATTAAACCTGTACATCTTCACTCATCAGGTGAATTTTCTAGACAAGAAAAAATAACATTAGGCACTACAGACACAAAGCCACATAAGCAGTATCTGCTTAATTTAACCAGACAGCCAAGACGCAGGGGAATATTCCTAAGTCTTTCTGGTTTTCAGTTCCTTAGCTGACCCCATCTATTTGCCAGTTTATGCACTGTTTCTCCTATATGAATTGCAAGGTTTCACACTGGCTTCTTCTGTGACTTTTTAGAACTTAACTGTATATTAAAATGTTGGTGTCTGCTCTATCCGTTTGGTTTTTATACTGCAGTAACACAGTATAGCTTTCAAAACAAAAAGACAATTATTAAATACACAATTTTCACAAGTCCTAGGCTTTTGAACTTTCAAAATGGGAAAAAATTACTGCAGTCCCCCCCCAAATATTGGGGGGAAGGTTACTCTCTTTAAAGCAGAAAATGTTTTTTTCATTTAAGTTTTGCATAGGTATAGAGTCCATGCTCTAAAGAGACCAGAAAAGTTTAGGCCTCTTTCATTTACGACTTTGATGATTACTCAGAAGCAAAAAATAAAGGACATAAGTGATATAAGGTTTAAAAAAAAAAAAAAAGAAAATACAATATAACTCCCTAATTCGTCAGTCTCATCTGTCACCTAACCGTGTAGCTACTGTACAGTCTGCCTTTCACCAAATCCCTTTTACAATTGGTAAAGGAAATAATATTCATTTGCATGCAGCTGCAAAAATAAAGAAGGTAATCTTCTTACTCTCATTTGAATGTGGAATAAAACCCAACGGTTTAAAAAACAGATCAGTATTTTTACATCTCAGTATTTTTAAAAATAGGAACAGATAAGAGATTATCAATTACCTAATGTAATATACCATAGATAACAATTATTCAGACCAACAAGTTTGACAATTGCAGCTACTTGTAACAAGGTATGTATGCCATGAAGCTTCTCATGAAGCTCTCATGAAGCTTCTACTCTGCTGCAAAGTTAGAAACAAACTGCAATGAGAAATAGATAAAAATGGCAGATGTAATGTTTATACTCTTTCACTCGAATGAATCCCAGAGAGCATTACAAACTTAACTAATTATCTGAAAAAATGCCTCAAATCTTACAAATATTTTGCTAGCAGTGAAGTCATCTTTTGGCATTATCTGCCACTAAAGGCGGCTTTTCCTGAGCTAGAACAGCATGGCAATCTAACCATGCTTATACTTTATACATAAGTAAATAAAAACCAAAAAAATCAACCAGAACACTAGGCAGTGTTTAGGGAAGAGGAATTAAAAGAATAGATAAATAACTCTGCATTAGAATAGACCTGAAAAAAACTTCTGTTAATCAAAGATCAGTAAGAGATTATGAAAACTGTACATCTGCTTTACATGTCTGTAATTGCAGGCCCCTTAGATTCATAAAAAATACTTCCAAAAGCAAAGGTAAGTAATTTCCAAGCCTGTTCATTTCACCTTTAGTATTAGCAACACCAATTATTTGATGTAGGATGCAAACATTATCATAGGCACAGATCAGCAGCTAAAAGCAAGTTTCTAAAACTAAGTTTCACACAACATAATCCCATGAAGATTTAACCTCTAACAGAACATATAAGTAACTGAGATACGCTTTGTATTTTCTTCCAAGCTCGCAGTTGATTTTCATTTGACAGCATGTGGAAGTTTAGAATCTCTACATGGAAAACTCTTAAATGCTACTAACAGAATGAAGGCACCTCTGTTTCAAAGTACCAGCAATTATCCAAGGCGGGCTTGCCGAGCTTCCTAATCCTGAGAGATACAAGTTAAAGTTCTCATGTAGCTTGGAGCGCACCATCCCCGCTGCCCTGAAAGAGAAAGGAGACATAGGAGGGCACTGAAGAATTCACCAACTGCCAAGACTGCCAGCAAGTGCCAGGAGGCATACAAACCTTCAGCTGATAAGCTCTTAGCCTGTGCATCCTGTTTCTATGCGGTACCATCACTCCGACAGCCCCCGCACAAACAGGCATCACTGGGCAAACGCAGCTGCCTGCCGAGTGCTGTACAGCAGGCATTTACCAGCACGTTCAACCACTTGGATCCTGATGCGAAGTACGCCACGTTCATGTCCACATGTCCACACAGGTCCGCAGCATGTCTATGCTCTGCAAACAGAGGCATCTTTTCCACAGGCAAAAGGTGAATCTAATTTGAAGGTGGAAACAAGATTAATGCTGCTACTCCTTCAGAATACCCCAAAACCACTGACTGAGCAATACGTTCTTTAAGGTGATTAGCATGCTTGCCATCATCTGTTTTTACTGTATACAAAAGGCACTTTCTGCCAAGACTTCCACAAAACACAGTTTATTTTAGTGAATTTAGAGGGTTGGCAACCGAGAGGATTATAGGACGTCTACCAGTAAACCGGATTTATGTTCAGAACACACACACCTGTGAAGAGCATAACACATTTTGCAGATGTGTCATGAGGCAAAAATTGTGTAACAGTGACATTTACAAAATATATACACTAATTTGGTCTTGGGGGAACAATCACAGAAGAAAAAAAATTGTTCTAAAAAAAGAAAATACTATATAAATACACAATATATAGCTTTTCTGGATTTAAAGTAAGTTCTTGCAATGAAAAACAAAGCCTCAAACTTTAAAAAGAAAAGCAAAGGAGGTACAGACTTTTTCAGACAAAACTCTAGTGACAATTCTTTTGATTTTTAAAAGGACACAAAGTGTTTCTGCAGATAAACACACTCCTAGAATGGCATTTCTTGCGATGCAGACAATTACATAGTTTTCAGGGTTCCACAAAGAAAGCTAGTATGAAGACTACTCAAGGGGAGAATATGGATTGGCAATGTGCAGAAAAAGTACTGGCCTGATCAACTGCATCTCTGGGGATTTATTTCAGAAAAGAAATGCAGCTCAGATTTGGACAGTCCTAGAAAAACTGTTTGCTAGCACATATTCTTAACTTTTAAAAAAAATGCAATACCACATATAGTTATAGCACCCTCCCTTCCTTACTTCAGTCTCACAATGCTCTCACAACAGTGTGCAAGCATAACCCCCTCACCTTACACCCACGACTTCAGAACCAATAATTTTCTAATTTCAGTAAAACTAGGCATTTGGATAGGTTAATCTCGCAGACTCAATTTCTTTCTTCATTTTATTAATTTATTGATTTCATCAAAAGCCTGTTGCAATAAGTTTCAAAGTCTAACCAAGCACTCTCATTTTTCCCTCCCCTTACAGGTTTCCCATAATTTCTATTTAACTGAATGCCCTGATATTTTTAAGAGGAAAGAAAATAGATGGCCCTTATCCATCTCTTCTATACCATTTATAATTTTAGCTACTGATATACACAGAAAGGGGATGAAGAATGGAACCTAAGACGATAATCTCAGGGGGGTTTAGTCTTTCATCATGTGTTTCCAGCATAGATCACATTAGTCTCCCTTTACTGAACTCTCTCTAGTTTAAGATGAACTAATCAGAACGGTGAAATATTCCAATAAAACCTGCATCACCAATCAATATAAATGAACAGTACTTTTTCTATGCCATATTCCCTATCCCCTTTCCCTCCCCCCTACAGTTCTTAGAAGCAGCCTAAGAAGAGCAAGTGCTTTAAATATATTAATCTGAACACAGAGTATTCAAGTCATGATGAATATTTAAGAGAAAAAAAGAAACCCCGTCTTTATATTTTCAGCTTCTACTGTACCTCCTAGCCAATAGTAAACTATTTCTAGTAACAGCTGCTAAGATCTTTGAAGAGTATTTTTAGGATGTAACCAAGCTCAGGGTATTTTTAATCTATGATTATACATTGTCTAAGTCAGATGAGCATCAGTTAGAAGGCTGAGCCAGACTCTGTTCTTGCAGACTGCTGCAAAACAAATCTTTATGAACGGCCACTTAAGAAAGGGTATAACAGAGAAAACTGAGCAGTCCTATCATTTCTTGGGCAGGGAACATACTCAGGAGAGTTTCGTCTCTTTAGACTCTGTGATAATAACAGTAACTCAATAGCAACTGCAGCTTGACAGACTGGAGCTTTCCTCAGTTCCATACGCTGTGACACTATGATTTTAGCTGTATTGGGAAAAATCATTAGTTTCACAACATTACTTCAGATTTTCTCCAGTGCAGCATGAGATGAGAATGTGGCTGGGCTGATGAAAATTGTAGAATTCTGCAGCCCTGAGGAGGGGGCAGTGGGTCTTCTTTCACTTGTTTATTTCCTCACTGTTCCCAAATACTAAGCAGCTGAGGTGACAGAATAATGTAGCCTGCACCCTTTGCGCGTATTGCCAGATTCTGATAAAGATTAAAGACAATTTTCCAATTATCTTTTCTTATCTTTGGGATTCTGAGAGAGCCGCTCATGGAAATGAAGAGGTAGGAGGTAACTATCTTTGTCGGAAAGGCAAGCCGGCTTTGCACTGAGTAGTAAGGGTATCTTTTCCACCTCCACATTAATTACTTCTCGCTTTGCGCAGTATTATGTAACGCAGTGCTGTGAAACTGTCTTGCAGGTTAAGTTTCCCTACCCAAAACAAGGAGGGACCTGCTCCCTTACTGCCACTGAAATCGCACACTGGCAGGAAAATAGAACAAATCAGGTGGAGAATTCCAGACCGCAATGCCGAGAGGAATGACAGAACAAGTTACTGCTAAATGGATGAAAGACAGAGAAAAGGGATACCATCCATGCCAGAGCGTTCAACCAAACTGAGAGCGCCAAAAAAATACTGCGTGCTTCTCTCCCGTAACACAGAACTGGGGGCACAGGAGAAAGGATCCCAGCAGGCCACCAGCTCACACTGACAACAGAAAAAGGAATGTAAGTGATTTTAACAATCCCTCTCACACTGTTCTCTGCCACAAGCAGTAGAAACAGGATGCACATAGATCCAAATATAACCTGTAATTGTTTTAAATTATTTACTAAAACTCTGAAAAATTTTCTCTTCTGTTTGAGTATCAGCTGCTATTATTACACCAGAAAATAGTAACAGGAAAAAGGAACTACAACAATGAAAAAAAATACCACTACAGCAACAGAGAGGTGAGTACCTTGATACCCTCCTCACCCTATTTCTTCAGTATGACATTATCTGGTGTATCAGATCTATTTCAGCAAAGGAAAGGCCAACTCAATGGGTAAAGGATAAGGAAGTCCAGCAAAGTGTTCCATTTTCAGTTCAGTGCAATTTCCTTACTCTCTCCCCTGGAAGCATGTGCAATTTCACAACTGAGGGGAAGGGTGAGGGTACCGGCCGAGCCCAACCAGGCAGACTACTCACCCCTGACACTTCAGTGTTAACTGGGAAGAAACACAGATGCTGTAAAAAATTACTCCCACCCTGGGACACTGACCCTCTTTGCAACGGGAAATGAAATGTGATTAAAGGATTTGGGAGAGTCAGAGAGGGAGCACGACTCCGAAAAAAAATCTGGGATGTGGATTCCCTTCTCCAAGACTGAACTGAACTTGTGAAATGCTGTGAGATCTGTAGAGCATAAAATTTCTCCTTATACCTACACTACACTGTGAAATAAAATCAGCCTCTTGCTAGAAGAACCGACTTGCCTGTTTCTTTTACAGGAGAAGCCTGTCATTCTAAAGTCATCTCCTGGAAGGATGGAAGTGCTCCAAGGAGGTCACACAGTGCAATTACCATACTATGATGTCTGGAGTCAAAAAAGACTCGAGCTTACCTGCTCCAGGGCTAGGCCACCTGCAGAAGAGCTGCAGACACAGCTCCAAAATCTTCAGAAACTGCATTGCAGGCAGCAAGTTCCTTTGGACACAAGAATGTCTGACAGTGGCCATAAATCAATTCACCTTTCTCTCATTCAAACCCATTTTATAGCTAGGAATGCAAAACTATCTCACAGGAGTTCTGGGATGGCTAATACCAATCAAATCACTATCTACAAACAAACTGCCAGCAAAGACCTTCATTTCTTCGCAAGGGGTAAGCTGTTTGCACACTAGAACAGCATGAAAACAAGGTGATTAAACTGAGTCAAAATACAACCATAGGACTGAAAATATTTAGTGTCACAAGTCCAAATCTAGTGAACTAAAAGAACTTACAGATGTCCAGAGGTCCAAAAGCCTTGCAGATTGACACAGAGGACTCTAAGATTCAATACAAACATGAATATTTCAAATAATTATTTTTAGGTAAGGAAAATTCAGTGTATGTAGTTTAGCAATAGCACTTTATACACTGCCACAAAGGAAAAGATCAGTGTATTTGGGAAGGAACTGGCTACAAGGTAAGAACAAGAGGTTATATAAAAAAAGGGAGGTGTGAGCTGAATGCCAACAAAAAAGCTGAGAACTATTTGGCTGCAGTTTTGCGTGCAGAAAATGTTAATGGTGGGTTCCTGCAGGAAAGCTGAGAAGGAAGCACAGGGGTCAGAGTGCTGCCTGGAGAGCTGCTCGTACCAGAGGTAAACAGTGAGCCTCCCCCCTTCTGCTTCCCCAGGCGTGGGCACAGCTACTTCTCTGGTCACCAGACTCCACCAGAGCCAAGGATGGCTGCCCGGTCCTGGCATCAGGATGCTTTCCGAACAATGGAAAGCGACCGAGGCACGTCCTGAGCCTGCACAGCCATTGTAGCCTTGCCCCGCGAGCCGTCCACCTCAGCCCGCTCCAGGGGCCGCCCGTTTCCTCCACCACCACAGCCCCTGAGGGAAAGGGGTTTCTCATGAAGCCTGCGCTTTTGGCGGCGGGCCCTGTAAGCGGCGGTCAGAGCCCACGGCGGGGGAAATCCACGCCAGGGCTCTGAGGAGCGGGTCACAAATCCCAGTGTAACTTCTCCCCTAGGCCCGTCCGAAGTTCTGCCTGAGGACGAGGGAGGCCGGTTGGCTAAGTCATATTTAAGAACTTGACAGCCCCAATACTTACACTCAGAAGTGACTAAATTTGTGGTCACTAAGTGATCAAATTTGTGTGCTACCTGAGGATGGCAAATGGCCTCCATGCACCAGTTCCAGCTTTCAAGATTTGTGGAAAACATAGTTAAGACTGATGTTTTAAATCTCGTGATTCTTACTGCTTTGCTAAAGATCCGTAGGTACATTAGAGCTAAAATCACATGAAGCATAGCTTTATTTCAACTTTTTGCTCCAAATAAAGTAAAGAAATTGATTTAAAATGGCATTTTTACATGGATTGTCTAGGTACCAAGCTGTAATGGCCAGCGTTAAAAATGTGCCAGACGGGTATTAAAGTCTATCTCACAACCTGCCTAACGCAGCACAGCACCAGCACATACCGCTGATTAAAAGCACTCCCTGAAAAATGGCACGTCTCCCTTCATCTGCAAGACAGAATCCACTACTCTGCCATGCAAAGTGAATTTTATTAACTTGATTCAGGGTCTGTCACTCATTTTTCAACATCTTAGGTGTACCTATAATATATGTCATGATTAATCCATTTGATGAAGAGTGATTGATTGTGCTTCTCTGACAAACTCTCGGCGATTTGCTCACCAGTCCAGCTGCTTTACAACAACTTATTGGAGTCCAAATTACTAAAAAAGCTTTACATACTTTGTGTTATTAATAAATAAGTAAATAAATAAAGGCTACAAAGTGTTTCTCTATTTCTGCTGTCTATTTAGATTAGTAAGTCCTGGGGCACTGATCTTTCACAGTGTGTAAATGGCACTTGGCATGATGGCCATCATTCACCCCGGCCTTGCTGGGCTTCCCACTGCAAATCTAATAATATAAAGCATTTTTTTAGAGCAAGACTCACCTTATCTATCAGTAGTTGCCCAAAAGATAAGCATCTACTCCACACTAAATCATCAACACTTTCTCTCCAATTAACATTAAAAAGTACCTATGAACATGAATTTATCACCCTTGTCATTATCTTCCAGGATAAATGACACTTTTTATTCCTCAGGAACCATTCAGACCAGACACAGTAAATGGCACCTTAGTCACGTGTCAACATATTAGTGTCAGTTTCCCCAAATTAAAAAAGTAGTCCACAAACTAATAGCTTGCCTTAGGGTCACATCAACACAGTAAGTGTTAAAGGAACCTCTACAGTTTTAAAAATGGAAAAAAAATGGCTTTCACAGATTTAAATGAGCTTAAATCACATTTCCCAAAAAGTTTGTCCTTCCTCAAAAACGAAAACTTGTGACACTAGCAACATGGTATTATTCCTCCCCACTTAGAACTTAATCTGGCTACTGCTGTAAAAGACAATAAAAAATGTTTCTATAAATACATTAGCAACAAAAGGAGGGCTAACAAGAATCTCCATCCTTTATTGGATGCAGAGGGAAATATAACAACAAAGGATGAGGAAAAGGCTGACGTAATTAATGCCTTCTTTACTTCAGTCTTTAACAGTCTTGGGGTATGCAGCCTCCTGAGCTGGAATACAGGGACGGGGACAGAATGAAGCCCCCATAGTCCAAGGGGAAATGGTTAGTGACCTGCTACACCCCTTAGACACCCGCAAGTCTATGGGGCTGGATGAGATCCACCCCAGGGTACTGAGGGAGCTGGCAGAAGTGCTCACCAAGCCCCTTTCCATCATTTATCAGCAGTCCTGGCTCCCCGGGGAGGTCCCGGTTGACTGGCAATCAGCAAATGTGATGCCCATCCGTAAGAAGGTCTGGAAGGAGGATACAGGGAACTACAGGCTTGTCAGTCTGACCTCGGTGCTGGGGAAGGTTATGGACCATCTTGAGTGCCATTACGCAGCACATGCAGGACAATGAGGTGATCAGGCCCAGTCAGCATGGGTTCATGAAAAACAGGTCCTGCTTGACAAACCTCATCTCCTTCTATGACAAGGTGACCTGCTTAGTGGATGAGGGAAAGGCTGTGGATGTTGTTTACCTGGACTTCAGTAAAGCCTTTGACACTGTTTCCCACAGCATTCTCCTGGAGAAACCGGCTGCTCATGGCTTGGACAGGCATACTCTTCACTGGGTGAAAACCTGGCCGGCTGGCCGTGCCCAAAGAGTGGTGGTGCATGGAGTAAAATCCAGTTGGTGGCCAGTCACAAGTGGTCTTCCCCAGGGTTCAATACTGGGGCCGGTTCTCTTTAATATCTTTATCGATTTGGACGAGGAGATCAGGTGCATCCTCAATAAGTTTGCAGATGACACCAAGTTGGGTGGGACCGTTGATCTGCTTGAGGGTAGGAAGGCTCTGCAGAGGGATCTGGACAGGCTGGACCGAGGGGCCGAGGCCAATTGTATCAGGTTCAACAAGGCCAAGTGCGGGGTCCTGCACGTGGGTCACAACAACCCCATGCAGCATGGAAAAAGACCTGGGGGTGTTGGTGGACAGCCGGCTGAATATG
>RSEF01000006.1:30744231-30758484 GCA_003993805.1 Himantopus leucocephalus
TAATGGTTGGACTTGATGATCTTAAAGGTCTTTTTCAACCTAAGCGATTCTGTGATTCTATTCTATGACTCTGTTGTAGTTTGACCTTACGATTTTTCTGTAATTAATTCTTAAATGCACAATGCAAACTTTTCATGGTAAGTATATTCCTGATAATCAAAATCCAGATCTTAAAAAAAGCCAGTAATTTTTAATCTCATGAGTAAAACTATTTCTCCATTCAGCAACTGACGTTTTCAGACTTTAATTCAGGGAACCACAACAGATCATAAAGTAGCCTATAATAAAAGATTAAAACAAGGAGTAAAACGAAAAGCTTTTTATGGTCAATCCTCACTAGTAGGCTACAGCAAGTGGAAAAAACCCTGACAGAAAAAAAAAACAACTGTAGGAATAAAGACACAAGTGGCAGCACACTTTTGGCCATGACCAATGGTTCCAAACACTGTTCCGGCAAAGGACCACCACAGCGCATACCCGGCCGTAGGCTCTTGAGGTGGCCTAACTCCTCCAAAGGAAACAATCTGTGCAGCATTTTCACACTGTGTGTATCTTCAGCCTCTTCATCTGCTGGGCAAGTGCTCTCTCACATATCACCATCAAAATCCCTATGACCGTACCAGTGCAGCCAAGGGCAGGCAGGTTTACTTCAGTCATAAAGTACAATTTCACTGTATGTTACCTAAACTGGGTGCAAACAAACACACAAAAAAAGATAGTACTGAGAAAATCACTGCCTTCATGGATCAGATTTGTGTCAAAGGAGGGACAACGGTTTGGAAATTTGTATTATTTTTATATTTTTAATATCTTGACCATGATCATATCCATCTTAGAACACTGAAATGATACTTACTGTTTTGAAGGAAAGGCACCTCTAAAGCAATGCAGCTGCAAGCAGATCATTCTGGATTACAAGGGGCTCCCAAAATGCAGCTCTCCCTAACATTTTACTGGTTTTGCAACAGCAGATACCAGAGCCCCTCCAGCAGATACCTCAGCACCCTACAAGGCAGCATGCCAGGTCATTTTTTATTTTAATTTATCACCACAAAGACAGGTCCTCTGTAGCGTGATTAAGTACATCTCGGGGAATACTCTTAAGCATGAGGCACAGCAAGAGGTTTTCCCAGGTAACACCCAGAAGGTCATTCCAGACTCAGTCTGCTCCCAAGGACAATGTCTACCGCTATTTTAGCCACAAGCCTGTCCTGAAAAATCACTGGATGCAAACCAAAATCTGCAATCCCTTACTAATAAAACACAGCCCTCCCCTCCCCGCAAGGACACCATGGAAATCAGTTAATTAACGGAGTAGAAAGAACATAATTACAGATTGTAGGATATCTTTATTCACTATGTATATGTCATCATATTTATCACTGTTTCCTGTCACCACGTACAAAGAACGTGTATTCAGTGCAGTTAGTTTAATTTACAAGCTCCAAAATAAACATTTCTCACCTCCATTGACATTTCTGGAAGTTATTTTTGCCTTAGAATAAGCCAACATGAGGATCTGTGAAGCACGTTACACAAAGCAGCTTGAGGCTTTTATCTGCCTAAACAACCAAATAATGGCGCTAGAAAAGTGTTACTTCTGCTCCCAAGCACGTTCAGAATCAAATTTCACAAAGAAAAAGAGCGACCCAGTTCAGCAATGTAAATACATGTCATCTCATTAGCTTCAAAGTCTAGCTGAAATAATGTTCAGATGCTACAGCTTGCACTTCAGACAACAAATTCCATAAATATTCCTTATGATTAACAGGACCAGATAAAGAGACAGTCAGATCATTGCAGGGGTGAACTGACAGAGGTCACTTCAAAGGCCACGTTCCTACAGCTGAGGCTTTGCTCGGGAATCCTGTGAGCTGTATTCTTCAGATGTTTGCATTGTTTCAGGCAGCAGGTCAGCGTGCGGCACTAAGGAAAGACTAATAACCCTACAGTGAAATCAACATCACCAGAGCATGCAAACTATTCCCAAAGCCATCCCAGAAATAACCTCTCTACATTTGCCTAAGAAAACCACTCCAGCTATTTTCAATTTATTCTTAATACGATCTGTCTCCTTCATAAACTGTGACAGTTATTTAAAAAAAGTAATTAAAGCTGGATTAATTTCATTCATAAAGCTTTTTCTTATAGCTGTACTAAGGAGTCAAAGATGAGCTGCTTTTGTAGAATTTGACGTGTTTCATGTTTCTTTTTTGGGAAAAAGCACCACCATCCCTTCGAAAACATGAACATACGAGAACTGCACACTAGAATAAGGATCCCTCAGCCCTCACACTGTAACACAGTTGGAAAGGCACTTTCCGTCACCAAAACCTTTCAATTTCTCTACAGCTGTTTATAACCAGAGCAAAGACACACGTCTTCTCTCCAATCCAGCCTGGGTGATTAATTAACTGATGCAACAGCAATGCTGCAGCTGCGTTTGCCAAGTTATCATCCTCAGGACCATAATTAACACAGAAGAAGTTCCAGTGGGAATCAGGCTTGAATGACATCAGTGGTAACAATTAAAGCTTCTGAAGCTTTTACAGCACTTCAGAGCAGATCCTTAGTTCTCTGAGCAACCTTTCAGTTCTGCCAAAGGCCTCTTGGAGGCAGCTAAGGCTCAGTATGTTTTTACTGGATTCAAGGATCATCCTGGCTGACAGAAACCTCTGACCTAAGGTTTGGCTTCTAAAATAACAGTGCCTTGTGTATACTGCCCCTTTGTCCCCATTTCTTTCATGTAAGCTGTCCTGGTTTGAGGTAAAACAGGACCAATTTTGTCCAATTGGTCCAAGAGGACCAATGAAAGCACAAAAGGGAAGTCCACAACTAAAACAGGAGATGGGGGGAGATTTCTCCCTTCAGCCTGCCCTGTGGATTTGTTGGTAAATTCTGTAGTTCAAGGAGACAAAAGATCATAGTGCTGGCTAAATATACTTAGCTATACCCTAGTACTGTTTTGGCTTTCATTCCCCAACATCCACACTCTCTAAATCTTTTCAGCTTTTAGCCATGGATATTCATGCCTCATGGCATAAAACACCAGACTGAAGCAATATGTTATAATATGTTAACATAGTGGATTTTTAATGTTTTTGGTTTACCTAGTGGAGATATTCCCATTTTCCCCCTTGATTAATGCATCAATCCAGTGTGCAACATTTCCCAGTTCCTCCCAGAGACAGCAGTCTACCCACAGACAGCAGTTCCTAATGAGGCAACACAGTTCTCTCTCCTCTAAAACAAATGCAAAGAGAGGACATCCTTGATCTTCTATTGCCTATGTGTTTCTGGTGCAATGATCTACTTGCAGCTGACATTTGAAACTTGAAGCTAAAAAGAAATCCACAGATGGGATTTGAAGGTCATCCAAACACAGCTTTAAACCTGCTCTATTTTGCTCCCTAACGCAGCCTCAACACAAGCCTTTGGTTGTAAGTTATCCTGTACTTTTTTTGCTCCAAGTTGATCATCTGGTATATCAATTTATGAATGGGTGGGTAAGAGCAAAAAGACATCTACAGAGATTTTCCTAATGATATTTTCTTTTAAAGCACTAAAGCTGGAAAACTTGATTTGTCTTTTAACTTACCCTGTTCAAAGAAAAAACCCTTCTCTCTTTTTCCCTATGATCACATCACATCTCACTAGAATAGATTTGCATCACAAAATGTTGTGGTAAATGTCTGTTACATCCGTTCAGGACAGTGTGTTAGAGATACTGTAACGCTCCCTGTGCTACCAAATGGACTTAAAAGAACTTGTATTTGTAATTCAAAACTGTTGATTTTCGTACCTATCTACTTTTGAGCAAAAAAGCTAACTATGTGTTTGCATAAAAGGCTGACTACAACCCCATGCAAAGGATTACCCCACATCTGCATGACACTTAAATCCTACTTAAGCTTATTCCAAATATCATTAACGTTCTTCATGCACAAATGAGACAGCACCACTCTGGATTAGGTAATGGGAGACATGCTTAGCATGCTGGACTAGATGACAGGGAAGGAACAACATAGCATTACTAGGTTACGCTATCATCTGTGCTTTCTAACCCCCTTGGATAGAACAGCCTCGTCTTATATATCTTCCTCTATATCTTGACCTGCACCTGCCGCCATAGATCATGCTAACCATTGGCACCTCGCATGTTGAATCACAGAGGAGGAGAGAAGCTGCAGCACTGAGGAAAGCCTGAGTTCTCCTGTACTTAGCAGTGGAGCATCACAGAACTAGGGCCAGCTCTGAATGACACCAGCGGTAACATTTACAGACATGAAACTCCCTAATTGTGGCGCTCTCAATCTTGTTACACGCACTAACAACAATGACTTGCTATAAAGACCAAATTATTTTAAATTATGTACTTTCTTAGCAAACCACAAACTCAGGTTTACTTAGGAAGTGGAGAGAACCAAGTAATAAATGCTTCTGAAATAAAATCCCCCAAAATCTAGTGATGCAGGCCACTTCACACCGCAAACTTCAGTCTGAGTTTGGACTATGTAAATGTGGACAGGCAAGCCCTTGAGCCATCTCATTTGTCCCACGTCCTCAACAGGCAGTTCTGTTCACTGGATTGGCATGACACTTTGCACCCAAAGGAGAACAACCTAGAGTTGACAACTGATGGTTATGATGGTGAGAAGTCATGCTCAAAATGTGTTCCATAACTCTTGTCTCAAATGATTTTCGTTCCACAACTCACTGATTTTAAGGCATCTACCATCACCCAGTCTGACTTCTGGCAATAAAATTTATGATGGTGCACGTAAGTCTCAGGAAATGCGTGCTTACCAGATACTTTACAATGAACTTCACTAACGCTATCACAAGTGTAAGCACATCTTCTCACTGGGTGATTCTGTATGTGGGCTTCATGATACTTCATCTCCCATAATTTGCACTCCTCAACCATTTTTCTGATACCAAATCTGAAAATCCCGTACATACAGGTGAGGTGATTTTGCAGATCAGCTTCTACAATCTGCCTGAATATTTATCAGAGCTGTTGGAAGGGAAGTTGTTCTGCCGCTCCAGACCCCAGCGGTTAGGCTCAGCCCTCAGCTCATCTGCACAAGAATAGAAGCACTTGTGTCAAGTCTAGAACTGCTCTTCTGGACATCAGGAAAGGCAGAAAACCACTACGGGCAATCATTTTAATTATTAAAGAGCTTGATGACCAAATGAGGGAGCATCGATTTATGAAAGTTCCTCTATTGTATTGTGCATTAAAATCATTAATCTTCAAAGCTTTGTAAAATGGACCAACACAGCTGTTTGTGAGCAGCTGTCTTCAGCAGAGAAGCCAAAGTCCAAGAGGAAAGGAAGTCACCAGACTACATGTTGACAAAATAAAGGTAACACCTGAAGCTATATACATTTATAATCCTGCTGGTTTTCATTCTATCCAGCTGTGTCACACATGGAGAAAAACTCAGTGATAGGCCGGGCAGCATACTGGGTAGAAATTTGCAAGAATGCAACCAAAAAGGATTGGGGAATTCTGAAACCAATCTCAGGGGCTTACCTAAAATCACATCAAAAGCCAGGCGAGGTTTAGGTTGGCTATTAGGAAAAATTTTTTCACTGAAAGGGTTATCCAACATTGGAATAGGCTGCCCAGGGAGGTGGTGGATTCGCCGTCCCTGGAGGTGTTTAAAAAAAGGCTCGATGTGGTACTTGGCGATATGGTCTAGAAGTGGTTTTGTCAGGTTAGGTTAATGGTTGGACTTGATGATCTTAAAGGTCCCTTCCAACCTTAACAATTCTATGATTCTATGAAAAGCATACCCACGGCAGCAGTAGCCGTACCCAAACTCATGTGAAGCCCGGGAACTAACTTAAGTCACAGTAATATGGATTTCAGCTCAGCCTATTCACCAAAACATACAGGTCCTTTCCTAAAACTCAAGCCACCGTGACTTCCCTTGTACTGTTACCCAAACTATCTCAGTTAAAGACATTATGTCATGTCATATGGCAAACTACAATCACACCCCTGATCTGTAGACAGGAGCAACAGAAGGCTCCGATTCCTGCATACCTGGACTTCAGCAACAGCAACACAGTTCATACTGCTGTACGGGGCACCATTTCCAGGCTCCTAACCAGGCTCAGCCTTGATACCTGCCTTAAAGAAACCACAACAATCTCCTCCTGCTCCTAACAAAACACTCACGAGGCCAACTAATAAGTAGAGGGAAAGTGTCATTAAATTAATATTCTGTCTCACATGGAGATACACCTGAAGGACAGAACTGATATCAAAGAATTCAGGTTCATAGCATAACAGAGAGAAGAATACAAGCTGCTTCGAAGTTAGCAGACTGGCGACACAGGCCCATTGGTGCCTAAAAAGGCAGGTACAAAAAACAGTTACGGGCTGCTCGTGTGACCCACAAGGAAGCTGGACATCACAATCATGGAAGGAGAAAACCTCACCAATAATAATGCTTGCGGAATATACACTTTTGCCCAGAAGGGTGTTGACAGCCTCATTTTCAAGGAAATAGAAACACCCTTATATACGGGAACTTGTCCACTGAATCCAGTACCATCTCCTGTACCCAGGACACAAATAAAGTCAACAAACAAACGACCAGTAAATCATTCATCCACCTAATAACGCTGTATTCACTCTCTTCTGCTTTTGGAGACATCCCTTCTGGAAAAGCTGGGGCAGAGACCTACGGTAATGCAGGGCTTGGGGAGATATCTAGGGAATAAGATGCACCCTAAATGCAGCCTAAAAGTATAGGCTCTGTAAGCACTAGCTCTGGGCCATTAGCAGGTCCCAAGTGCCTTACAGAGCATTACCAAGACAGAAGTACTTATTATTTGTTTTAACTTGGATAGAAACAAAGTACTGGAAATGACTTGACTGGTTTCTATTTAGTTGTCCAGCAATTTACCCCAAGCATCCCAAGCATCTTCACACTAGCGCTGAGAAAACAAGTTGAAATTTCTCAGTAACCTGCATAGTGAACAGCCACCTGAAAGACCCAGTGCAATCCTGATGTAACTTTGCTAATTCCACTGTGCTTACTTTAGAGTTGAATCTGGCCCCTACATCCTACATTGCTCCACTTAACACAGCTAACGTGTGTGACTAAAGCTCTGCTCAGCTCCAGATGGCCAAACGTCAAATAAATTGAAAAACAGCCATTGCCAAATCTCTACTTACAAAAAAAAAAAAAAAAAANNNNAAAAAAAAAAAAAAAAAAAAGATACAGACGAAATCAAAGAGGGAATATGAATTCAGCATCAGAAAACATAATGCAACACGCTGTCTTGCCTTTTGGAGCTCAGTTTTACAAGGTATTTACCTTGTAAAAGGTAATGAAAAGACGCAAAGGTAATGAAAACATGCAATAAATCTCTGCCCCTAGCTACTGAACCACCTCTCAGCTCTCTTCATCCTGTTGACAGTGTCTATGTCCGCCAAGACAGAAAGCCACCGTGCTCTAGATTAGGGGTAAGACCTCCATGCCCATACTGGCAGACAAGCTATTTCAAAGAGGTATTAAAACTAAATAACAACTATATGCAGATACTGCTCTTTCTTTAGAGAAGATAAGGCATGACTCGAAAGCAAACTACACACTAGGCAAAAAAAAAATGGGTACTTGCCTGTGGTTCAGCTAACCCAGAAACCAAGATCAGCAGCAGCCGATCATAAATAACTGAATAAAAACATCTATATACATGCACATACAATTTGTAGAGTTCCTCATGTTTCCAGCCACTTTCCAACGTGGCTGCCAGGATGGCAAGAGAATTCAGCTGAGCTACTCAGCTCAGTGCAGGGTTTAGCCTGGAGGGAGGAAGGGAGAGAGGGAGGAAGGGACAGCAATATTTTGATTAATACACAGAACTGGAACTCATTAAGAGTAGGATCAATTTCCAGTTTTATACGACTTCTCTTCCCTGCACTAACCTACATCTGACATCAGTCATAACACTCTAGAAACAGCTAAAAGTAATTTTCACACCTTCCTTCCAGGATAGCGTGTTATATAGCATGTCCTAGATCAGATAAAGCAGATTGTGGATGAAATACAGATTTTACCTAGACTCTTGAAACTGCCAGGATAAAAAATTACCCAAAGATCACAATGCCTACTTTCAAATGGGGGAAAATACTTATTCAGCTTCATGTAGCTTAAGAATCACTGTATATACAATTAACATTCTTTTACACATGCCAAAGTATAACTATCTTCATTACAAACTAAATTTCTAAACGTCAGTATATTGTTGAGGGTCTCTGTACTGCTTTCATATACAAACAAACATACAAAAAAACTTATTTTAAAGAAAGTCTCCAAAATAGGGGTTCAGATCAAACACAGCTGAATAAACCCACATGTCCCATAGCACAGAACCCTAAAGTTACAAAATAATAATGGGGAAAGGGACTTAAAAAAGCTGTGTGCCTCTTCCTGCCTCAAGACAGGATGAACTGTCTCTTCAACTATTCCTCTGTTCAATGTCTTCCTCTGCTTCACATCATTACCAAAAATCTGATCCATTCATCTCTCTGATTAGCACAAATCTGGAATTACTCTGCTGGCCTCCACAGTTATTCTAGTTTTACACAACACAAGAGAGTATAGCTTGTCTACAAAGAGCTTCGCTACCAAAAAAGACTTTTTGTCAATATATTCTTTGCCCCTAAAATAAGCACTACAGTTTCTAAACATTCATTCAGGCAAGAAATAGATCAGAAATAAAAGGCATGCTGATTATTTTTTGAAGCACTTAGGAAAGATCAAATTGCTATGTCTGTCTCACCCTCTGATACTGCAGAATACTATGCTCAAATGTAACCAACTACTGCCTGACATTTTCAAGACATAAAACAGGAAAATAACCATTTTAGAAAGGCTTTTAGCTTTCAGTTCCTAGTGGAAAATGAATTTGATACTAAACATTTGCGCTCCCAAGACAAACTATTAAGAGTAGCATACTTACAGAACCCATAAATATTACCAGTAAATAATGTTGGTCAGAATGAAAAGCTGAATTAAAGATTTCATTCTGGGTTATTATGCATTACAGAAATTAAGGACGGTGGGGCAGAAAATGAAACTTCATAGTAGTCAAGAACTATTTCAGTCCATGATGAGTATTGTTTCTGGAATACAGTCCGGGGAAAACCATCAATGAATGCTCTACTAAGAACTGCACGCTTGAAAGAAATTCTGAGCAGGCACACTAACATGCATTTTGAATGGACCAACACTCTCGCGTATGGGTGTCCTGTCCAAACATCATTTATTTATTCTAGAACTTGGAAAAATCTGACACGAACTGTTATGTGGTCCACTTTTGATATAACATTTATTGCTAGAAATCAGAAAATGAGAACACACTAAGTAAATTCTGCTTTCCTGTCAGCATGAAGGAGGTTATATTCTGGCTAAAACTGTTAAGTTTGGAATTGTTAATAGCGTTACTAATGTTTAGGCAGCAGCAGTGATTCCTGTGGACTTTATTTTCTCTTCCAGTTACTCCTTCTGTCTTCCCAATTTCATTTACATAAAGTCTATTTTGCAGATAGAAAAACTACTTGTTACATTCATGAAAACCCTTTTGATCAGTTCTGGCTGCATCTGTGGGGCTCTTTAGACATGTCAGAAATCAAAAGGACATCACAGCTGATCTCATAATTAACCCACTCCCAGTGAGTTAACACAGGACTTCTCTTGGAGTTATGCTTTCTAGTTTCTTTACATTCCCCAGCTGATGGGGTTTCCTAATTGCCTGAGGAAATCTCTTAATATTTCTGTTCGAAACTTCAAATTGCAGTCAAAGAAAGCATTAATAGAAAAGAATTAACTATGTATTCAAGGAAAACAGCATACTTTAGAGTAGCAACACGGTCTGTGTAACTCAGCAGGATGGACACGCACCAGGGCTGGAGACGTTCAGTCGCACTGAAGATCAGCTCTTTGCTATGCAAACACGGAAACGTGGCACCAAACTTAATTTTCTATTTTTCCCCTGAAAATTCATATGCTTGCACACGTGCTCCCCGCTCCCTTTCCTGGCCCTACGCTTGTGTGATATTGCTAGAGAAGCATAACTTCATAAAGTTGGGAGCGAAACCTAATTGCTTAAAAATAGGTTTTGGCAGAGCACCAGCTCCTAGATCAGTCTGTGAAGCGTTCAGAGATTTTAGGCAGCTAAGAGTTTTACCTCAGGCAATTTCAAACCAGTACTTTCCTCTGCTCCCTTCAGAAAATCACAAAAATATTTGCAGCAGCTGTAAGGACAGTTACTCCAGAAGGCACTCCCCTCGACTGCCAGGCTTCTTAGGGTGCCCAAGAGCCAAAGAAATAAAACCAAAAAGCTTCCTGACATCAGAACATTGACAACTGCGTTCACCAGGGAGGTATCTGTAACTCTCCAAATGTTCTCTACTCCCATCTCTTTTAATCTTTTTTAGGTTCAGGGCCCGTTCTGGTCTGTGTCAGTTCTGCCTCTGTACCAGCTTGAAGGAGGACTTCCACGCACACCTTCTTGCCTCACTCTGCTCTAAATACGTCTCTTTAGCTCACCATTCGCAGGTGCCCTTCTATTCTGCTTCCACTCTCTCCAGCTCTTACTCACTGCCTCCTTCACCCACTGCTCTTGTGACTTCTCAGTCTCCAGAGGAATGAGTAGGAAGCGAATTTAGCAAGGGCAGAACAAGGCTCCATCTCGACCTTGCTTCCTTAGAAAACTGAGTCATTATCTGTATTAGCAACATACAGATCTTTCTGGACCCGTACAGCTGAGGGGAGGGTTCAGCTATGGAAACTGAGTATATTTTATATGATAAAAACCATTCCAAGTAACTCCAATAATCTTTCAGGAATAGGAATTGTGTGGAACAGAGCATGAATTAACAACCCCCCTCTTTCAAATGGCTGCAGTGAGCACAGGTGATTATAGTTTCTTTAGTTGTTTTCTATACGTAGGGTCCAAATCTGTTTGTGTGTACACATACACATTCATACCAAGGGATCTTCGCTGCGGTTACCGCTTCCCTGCGATTCCAGCCATAGCACTCATTAGCTTCAGCTGGCTGCCTCCTGACCTACCCTCTCTCAGCCGTTCCCTGGGGCAGCAGCGCCAACAACCTTTACTAAAAATACCTCCTCAGCATCATAAATAGCAAGATGGTAGGATTCTTAATCCCCCTTCAGGCACACAGTCTTTTTGCTTTTGATAAATACGGTGTGGCAACAATGGACAGAGGATAAAGTGCATCTTCTGGTACTGGTCTGCTTGGCCTGTGTGCCTTGCAGAAAGGCAAAATGAGAATTCCTGGTATCCACAAAAGCTGTCACCAGAGGACATGAGGGGGAAATCGCTATTGCAAAAAGTCACAAAATCTCCCAAACCTAAATTTTGAACACATTAAACTCAATAGGATTTACTGCCCAAAACACAAGACGAGCGTTATTACAGAAAACTTTAGAGCTGCAGATTATCTGCATCAAGGAGGGAGCCAGACAGCGGGAAGACTCACAGCAAAAGAAGGGAAAGGTTGAATCTTGCCCTGCTGAACTCCTGCACCACCACAAACTGCACGGAACAAGGCGAACGCACAGTGCCATGCCAGCCTGGCCAAAGGAAGAACAAGGTGTAGCCTTCTCATGGCACTTCACTCTCAGAACACCACACCAAACGTCACATGAACCTCTCAACATCCCTGCCACCCAAATTTGAAAAACCCCTGCATTACCTAGGGACTGAGCTCATGTTATATCCAGATATACAAAATACATTAAAGCTCCTAAAATCAACTGCCATGTGAGTCTAAGTTTTCAGCTGTTTTCTTTATTGAATGTATTATGGATAGAAATTCAAAAGCACCAAAGAAACTTTACAAGTCTGTGAGCTTTTTTGACCCATACAATTCTGGAATTTTCAAAATCTCAGTTTATGATGAAAAAAAAAGTTAGATGGCTTTTTTTTTTACATTCTTTTTTAAGTTTTATAATATTAAACCTAGAAAAATTTGCCACCGTCCAGCTGCAGCTCTAAAGAACAGCACAAGTGGTGTTTCCTACAGGAACACATGTAGGAAAGTATTTGCTTTGTTGCAGGCATGGAAAGAAATACGGTATCACTGTGATAACTGTAATACAGTCATAGACATTAGCCATTTAATTTTTTAAAAATTTTAAATGACATTTTCAGAAAGATAGAAAGCAAGATAATGGCATCAGAATCTTATTGTAAATTAATCATATTATGTACAAACATAATCAGTTAACCAGAGCCTCTTTCTCTGAAACACTAGACTCCAAATGTGCCTTGCACATCTAAGTACACAAAACATTTCTGTCATTCATCTCAAACATCAAAACATCTGGCAACAGAAAATAGAAAAAAATATTTATAGATATTTTTGGACAGAGATTACTTCAGGTCAAGTCAGAAAGCATCCCTAGGCTGCAATCATCAAATTCTTTTGTCAGTTATTTTGGATTTAGCCAGTGTTACTAAGAGAGAAATATAACATAGGCTTTTTATAGCAGCTGCCAATTCAACAGTGATCAAAGTTTTATTATTCTTCCTTAGATCAAAGTCTGGACTGGATCATTTTGGGATTATCTCCAGCTCATGAAGTAGAATAAACAGTTTTGGATAACCACACTATTATATAAAAATATTGTCTTCTCGCAATAACTTTTGTTCTTGTTTACATATGCCACAGGTTTTTAAGTGGATTGTCTGATTATCATTTAATTGTTTTATTGGCTTACTAGGACAAAAGAGAAAATCATACAACAGCAGCAGCAGGCCACAGAAACATTCAAATCCCGTCTTGTGAATCTACATTCATATGCAGAGAATATTCATGAGAACAGGTGAAACCAAGATTAAAAAATAAAACTGGGCATAATTCCAGTACAAGGTAATAGGTTTTACAGCTCTGCTCATTATAAACCACTCAAGATATCTGCAGATTTCCTTTTGTAGAACAGAGACATCACACACACCTCAGCACAGCCTGTTCATGCATGCACACACACTTCCAACTGGAATAAAGAAAGTCCTCAGCAGACAAAATTACTATACTTCAGTTATGCCAACTTCCACTAATAGCCAACTTCCGCTAATACTACTTCATGGGTAATACTCCGCACAATTCCTTTTGCAACTAAACCTAATTTTAAAGGTGCTTAGATTTGTGCTTCACTCAGGTGTGCTTTCATTCAAGGAAAAAAGGGGGTTTCCTCCTTTTGGTTTTCATTCTGAAAAAAACATTGATTTCCACATTGTCTATTGACCACCAGCTCAACTATATTCCTGTTCCGTTCAACAAGGTATTTACCAGTATCTTCAGTGAAACAGCAAGTCCTAAACCCATCTGTTCTTTTACACCCTAATTCTATGAAATTCATTCACCTTACACAGTCTTTATTGAAGCCAACTCTTCCACAAATGCAGCTCAACAGCAGTGGCAATAGGAGACCAGAGAAAGGCAGTACTTTGGCATAAACTGTTTTGCATTTTCTGTATGTGTAGGGTCACAGAGAGCTAGAGCTGGAACATCTTTTTCAGAGCTGTCATTATACTCTCTTAACTACGTTCCTTTATCATTAACTAGGTTTCAGCTCTTATCTAACCTGGTTGTCTCCCAGCCTTTCTAATGCCAAAAATAAACTGAAAGCTTTCATCACTAGTTAAAAGGAAACGGTAATTTGAACAGCAGTTTTGCTGACTTCTCTGTTGATCAAAGATGCCTCATATGAGCCTGATGCGATAGAAACAAAATCAGCTTTATAAGAACAGTAATTAAAGCAGAATCCTTTCACTGAGTGAAATCCCACAGTCCTTACTCATGCAAGACTTACACTGGAGGAAACAGAAGTTAAAAGCACATTAAAAACTACTAAGTTAAGGTTCCAGGTATAGCATAGGGAATAATAAATACTAAGAAAATGTTACAGAAATTGTTTCAGCTTTGCACTTTGGATTAAAAAGTGTCCATTTCTATGACAATACATGATCTGTTCGTGCAGTTCCAGAAATAGAATAAATCATCTTTATTAGTAAAGGAAGCAGTAAACCAAAACTTCTTGTCACGATGTCCTTGAGAAGTCCACTATGGTAAGGCCACTCCCTTCTCTAACTTATCTCCAGAAGGATCACTACTAAGCACCATGCCAATAAGTTACCAAGAAAATGTCTATCGTGGCCCAGAGGAGGGCCACAAAGATGATCAGAGGGCTGGAGCAC
>RSEF01000006.1:30766846-30780277 GCA_003993805.1 Himantopus leucocephalus
CTCCCAGCCTGTCCTCCCAGCAGAGGGGCTCCAGCCCTCGGATGATCCTTTTTTTTTTTGTGGCAAAAACCTGGTTAACCGGTCCGGCCTTGGCAGGCAGCCCACGGACGAGGCCCCGATTCCGCCTCTCCTCAGTCCCCTGCTGCCACCTCCCGGCAGCCCCGCCCCCCCGCGGCAGGCCCTGCCCCCGCGAGCGCGGGGGCGGGGCCAGCCGCGGGAGAGGCGGGGCCGGAATTACGCGACCGGTGGGGCGGGGCGCGCGCGCCGCCACTTCCTGCTCGGCGTGTCCCGCCGCGGCCGGCAGTGAGTACGGGAGCGGAGCCGGCACCGGCCGCCCCCCCCCCCCCCCCCCCNGACCCCCGCCGCCCCGCCCGGCCCCCCCAGGCCCCTCCCCGCGCCGCCCCCGACCCCCTCCGTGACGGCCCGGTCTGTCCCGGCCCTTCCGCCCCGGCCTCCCCGTGAAGGCCGCGGCCGCCGGCCCGCGGCGGGCCCTGCCTGGGTGCCCGTCCCGGTGCCGCTGAGGTGTCACCTGGCCGTGGTGTGGAGCGGTACCCCGTGCACCGGTTCCTCCTCCTCTTCCCGTTTGCCGCTTCAGACACTCGGGATTTGTATTTCCTTTTCACTGGCACAGTCGTGTTCGGGTCGCCAGACCAAGTTTAGTCTTGATCTAAGGAAAAGCAAAATCTATTAATCTGAGGGGGGAGGAAAAACCCCAAACAACAACTTCCAAAAGGCTTGAAGTAAAATTCGAATGTTTTGTTATTTTCCAGGGTTTGGGTGTGGAAGATACATTCCTGTGATCTGCTGAAGGTACAGCTTGTGACTAGAAAAACATTTACTTCTTCTCCAACACTTTTATTCTCTGCTTTACACTTATTTGTACTACATTTAAAGAATGTACAGAAAAGAAACATTTTCTCAAACACACTGCAAATCAACATAAGAGCGAGTTTTACATCTCAGCATTGAGCAATGCAGTTTATCCTTGGAAGAAATGAGTGACAAAGTTTAGCTAAAAGTAACTAATGTCATCATTAGATTGCCTTTATGGTGCTGTTGGCCTTTTTCTTGGCTGCTTAAAGCTGAGAGGATAGGCACAGTACGTACTTCTCAGGGTTTGCTTCGTGAAGCCTGAGGGGGTGGCTCCCCTAGAATCTACCTCACAACATTTTTAAGTGTTTCACTGTGAGGATATTTCTACTCCAGATTGAGCACATCGGTGTGGGGAGCGACTCCAGGTGTCTGACGGCTGCACATCTCACCTTGGGTGGCAAATGAAAATTGTTTCTTTCTCGTCTGCTTTGAGTGCAGCTTGGTTATCCCCCTAAGCAAAATAAGATCTGCATTATGTTTGGTACAGAAACACAATGCAGGTGAAGAAAAAAAACTGTCTCCTGACATTGAACTCTGCTAATAACCATATATTGTTGGTTTGGTTTTTTTTTAAAAAAAACCATACAGATTTGACATTTGCGTACCATTTGCAATAAGAACAAAGATTTTCATTTTGGTGCTGCACTTCATAACAATTAATAATTTTGATTGCTTATCTTTCCCAAAAAAGAGGAATGCAACTTCTGATGAAGGGTACAAAAGCAGTTACAGCAGCTGAAATGAAAGATTTCATTTAACTTCATTTGAACATTTAAATTCTTTATCAATTTCATGTTGGTTGTACCTGTGCAGTATCTTAACAGTCTAAAGTACCAGGCAGTTTGTGTATCACAAATGTGAGTAAATAGAAAACTGAGAAAAGGTCTGGTCTGCACACAGCTATGAAGTCTGTTGATATGTCCTGCCACTCTGATGCCTGAACCTCTATTCTGATAGATACTTGTGGTTTTAGGAAGTTTTTGGTAATTTCCTCGAAAGACCTTTCTTTTTATTGTTGCTCCTGTCTGTAACAGAGAGACTGATGGTAGGGTTATGTCTTCCCTTTATCTCCTAAGACAGCAAAGAATACATTTGTTGCTGTATTTTCAATGCGGCCTTTGTCATAAAGTGTTAGATTTGACATTACTGCAAAGATCGGGCGGAGAGCAAGAAAAAAAAGGAAATACTTGGATTTCACTGTTGATTTGTGGTGGGAATAGTACACTCGTCTGAAAAGTCATATTTACAAAGGATGAAAAAATAGTCTTTTTTTGCAATTCATTTGTTGTTTGAGAGGTTTTTCTTTTAAAAAACCTCAGTATTTGAAGTTAAGCAGAATGCGTATTTCAAATGGCAAGAGGAAGAGAGGAAAAGGTTACTGTGTGAGCTCTGAAAGGTTTTAAGGTTGAAAAAGTAAGAGCAGCAGAAGTAATGGAGTTAAGCAGAGGAAAGGAGGAGTTGGTAGGGAGAAACAAGGCATGTGAAGCAGGAACGGCCTGGGCATCTTACTGCCACGTACACAAAGCCCCTTCTGCACTTATCTTGTGTCCCAAGCGGCTTCAGAATTTTGGCTGAGAAAGTAGCTGCCTGCATGCAGCTTGAAAGTTGCTGTGGGTGTTCTGATTAACTTGTTTGTGCTCTTCCTCCCTGCAAGTTGCCGTCAGCACCTCCCTTCTGACTGTGCTGCTGCCAACTTCTGTTACTTTATCAAGTGTGGGATGTTGGATTTTTTAATGGACTGGGCAAAACATGCTGGCAAGCCGGCTTTGTAAATGATCTGGGAAAATGATCTGCCATTTCTAACTATAGCCATCTGGAGTTTTGTTCGGAAGTGGTTAAAAGACATTCAGATAGCTGTGATTTTTAAATTTCATTTTAACATCATTAGCCCTTTACCTGAACTGTTCTTACTTAGGGCCTACCAGAGAGGCAGTCAGGTACTTGTGAGGAAAGTTGTGCTCCGGGTTCAGGTGGGAATGGGATTCCTCTTGATGACGGGACAGGCCTAGGGTTTGAAGTTTGGGGTTTTTTTAAAAGTAAAGCAGGCCAGTTCCAAAGTATGATGCATCAGTGTGTTATGCTCTTTGCAGCCTGTATTACCTACCAAATCAGCTAGTCTGTGCAGGACTATTATTTTTGGTGTGGTTTTCACATTTAGATATGAGGAATGTCTTCGTCATAGTCTAGCTGGTAGCAAAAAGGATGATTGCCCATAGTCAAAACCATTCACTGGGGAAAGGAAACCTGAATTGCTGAAGATTGGTGGTCAGATATGTTTTTCTCTATTTGAGTATCAGTATTAATACAGTAAGAGACTGCTTCAACCTGAAGAACTGACAATCTGAAAAACAGCAAAACTTTGTCTGCTGAGCTCTTCTTCCCTTTCCTAGAGGCAGTGTTTTTGTCTGCTTTGATGCCAAACACCTGAAACAGGTGTTTCTCACTCTGTGGTTAAGAGGTGGGGCGTAGCTGTTGCCTAAGTTTGAGGATGGTGAACTATGGAACTAGATATCTTCAGACTGCGTTGTGATGCTGGTATTTGATGTTTCTTTTTTCCCAGTGGCCTGCCACACATGCTGAGCAAGAGGAAGAGCCCTTCGTCATTCCAGTTGTGCGTGGACCCGAGAGGAGGAGGAGCCGTTGTTTGACCTGAGCTTCTGGGGAGGATACATCAAAGTAAGCGTGGTTCCATGCTGCCTCATCTTACTCTTGTATTCATTATGAAGTGTCTGTGAGTCAGCTCCTTGGGCACTCTTTGACACTGGAGATCCAGCAGTCTTGTTTAGCTGCATGTTTTCAGCAATGGTCATGTACTTACTTTGTGTAACTTTATGGGTGACAGAATGGGAAGGAAAAAGTGACTGAATTTTCAAGTATCAGTAAAATTACGCCATGCTTCAGGGGAATTCTTTCATTTCCAACATTATTGAAGGTCTCTCTTTCACACGTCCCATAACCTCAGTTTAATATTGTAAATGTGCTTGATTGGAGCCAGCTCTGGTTTTATTCTCACCCTGTAGGTGGGAACGGGCTAAGACCTGTTTGAAAGGGTGGCCCCACGTCAAGTTCAGAGAAATGTTTCAGCATGGGTGCTTCAGTTGATCTGTCAGGTCCTTTTCTGTCTTATTTTTTTACTACCTACAACCGTTCAGGTGACCACCGTTTTACTTTTTTCTCCTGTATGTGGCATCCAAACCTAAATACTGGTGTAAAATAGATTTATTGTGTCTATTACCACCAAGTTCTGACCTCATTCTTTCACATTTTGTTTGGCATAATAGATACTGTATTTACCTAAGCACCCAGATGAGAGAGGCAGAGTCTAGCAGATACAGATATATCCACGTTATCCTGAGCTTATTGCTGCATGCATTGTGCTGCTACCTAGAGTTCTGTGTTGGCACGTGTAAAAGTTTCCAGGAGGTTATAGTCACTGTGTGGATAGGAGAGCTTTTGAAACAGATTCTATAACCTCCACTTGTTAAGTTTTAGGACCATATTTGTATATTAGAAACCAACTTGAGTGCATTAGGAGATAGTGGAGCATGTGGGTGGGTGAGTAAGGTTCTGATGGTCTTTGGACGTCATCTCAGCTGGCCATGACCAAAGTGATGTCTTTAGCTGTGAGTAGGTGAGATTGAATGATGTATGCTGATATACTGGAAGCCTAAGAACAAAAGGCTACAGCATATGAATTGTCAATGAGCATTGTATTCTCCTGCTTATGCATTCATATTTTATGTAGTTTTGCTTTGTTTATTTTTGTGGGAAAAACATTTTCCTCTTTAGTTGGACTTCTGGTATAACAGGAATACAAATGAGGTCAAATGTATCATGATCAGGAAAGGACTCTTGCAGGGTGTGCACAGAAAGCTGTCATAATAAGAGCCTTTGGCTTCTTTGAATATCATCATCACACAAATTACTTAGGTATAAGGCTTCCAAATCTAAATTTTTGTACTTGTGTATCAGTATGCGAATTCAAACAATACCATTCCCCTTCCTTCCACAACTGAAAAACTGAACTCCCTCTGACAGTTTTCATGTCTAAAAAAGCTTGTTGTCTTCCCTAGGAGTAACTGTAACACAGAAATAGACTTTTCAGAGAAAGTATTCCCTTTCCCCTTCTCCCTGTAAATGAAAACATATCCCATGAATTAGGCACAGTAACTGCAGAACCTCTCTGGATTTGCTGTCTGGCTAAGGAGCAGATCGTGAGCTCTGGAGACACTCGCCGTTGGGCTGGGATCATGGGATAGTTGAGGTTGGAAGGAACCTCTGGCAATCATCTCATCCCACCCCCTTGCCTCAGCGCAGGGTGACCTGGAGCAGTTTGCTCAGGGCCAGGTCCATCTGGGTTTTGAACATCTTCAAGGATGAGGTTCCACAGTCTTTCTGGGCAACAGAGTAAAAAAGGGTTTTCTCTTATGTTTAAGTGGCATTTCCTGTGTTGTGTTTTATTTTTCGTGTCTGCTGCCTCTTGTCATGTTACTGGACACCACTTGGAAGAGCCTGGCTCTGTCTTATTTCCTCCCTCCCCCCATCAGGTATTTATGCACAGGGATAAGATCCCCCTGAGCCTCCTCTTCTCGAGGATGAACAGTCCCAGCTGTCTCAGCCTGGCCTCATAAGACGGATGCTCCAATCCCTTAACCGTTTTAGTGGCCCTTTGCTGCACTGACTCCAGTATGTCCATCTTTTCTAGCACTGGAGAGCCCAGAGCTGTACACAGAACTCCAGATAAGGTCTCATGAGTGCTGACTAGAGCAGAAGGATAACCTCCCTCACCCTGCTCTTCTAGAGCCCAGGATGCTTTTTGTCCCAGAACTGTATTGGCTTATGGTCAACTTGTCCCATCCCTGGGTCATCTTTTGCAAAACTGCTATCCAGGCAGTGGGCCCCCAGCATGTCTCATTCCCAGGTACAGGACTTGGCATTTACCTTTGTTGACTTCCATGAGGATCCTCTCTGCCCACTTCTCCAGCCCCCTGAAGTACCTCTGAATGGCAGCATAACCATCTGGTGTATCAACCACTCCCAGTTTTCCATCATCTGCAAACTTGCTGAGGGTGCACTTTGTCCCATCAGCCAGCTCTTATGGCGTATTTGTTTAAAAAGCCGTATTGCTGAGTACATGAGAAGGGAAATTGGGGCTTTAGTCCTAGATGCACCAAAAAGGCTCTTAAAGGTTGTAGATAATGATTGTTTAACTGATAGCAGCACAGAGATGTCATAGCTAACGTTGAGCTGGGCAGACACTGCAGGCGTATCTTCTTTGAATTCTAAAGTGCCACTTCAGGTGACTCTGCAGTCCAGGTGTAGATAGGCTCCAGGCTACTTCTGTCAAATACTGCTGAATGTTCCTTCCCTGCTCTTTCAGGTATGTGTGTAACATGTTACTTAGTAAAAGAAGTTGCAAGGTTCCCAGAATTAATACTAGTTGGCATAGCGATCAAAACTTGGATTGAGGCACTCATTTGCCTCCTGAACCATGCAGGTACCCTGATTTTGGACCCAGGGTGGAGAGGAGCTGTGGAGGCTGAGAGCACATTAAGTGCAACTTTCAGAAGCCAAAGTAGTTGAGGTTAAAGTAGTAGTTAAGATTAAACCAGATGCACCCTTAAGTAGCTTTTGCTATTATGGATATGAGCATCGATGATTGTAGCTGTTAAGTCCACTCAGTTTTATCTTCTGTACGCAGACCTCTATGACTAACCTTAGCAATTTCAGAAAGATCAAAGGTATCATCTCAAAGATGGTTTCTGGCATACATTCGTGACTGTTCTCATATAACCTTTTGGGTTTTTTGTAGATACAGACTATTCGCTTTCCAGAATGTTTGTTGGATATGAAGATGATGAGGATACCGAAGTGTATGAAGATGAACTTTACCATGAGGAGTCATCTAGTGAGCAGAGTGTTGATAGCGAGGTGGAATTTCATCTCTATAGCCAGATCCACTATTCCCAGAATCTTGGAGAAATGAGCAGACTGGAAATGGATGAAGAAGATGATGTTGCGGGAGTCACAGGTCATAGTTCAGTTCTAACTGAGAAACGGTGTGAAGGCAAGAAAATCACTGAATTCATTGATTGTGGTGCTCAGCTTTCACATGATCCTGAGATCATCGTCTTGTCTGATACACCAGATGAAGACAGTGTTTACAAAAGCAAAGCAAAGAAGTCGAAAAGCTCTTCAGCTCAAGATAAAATACATACCCATCCAGGATCTTCCACCCCAAATCATGCTGAAGCTGCTGGATGTAATACCCTGCATCCTGCTGGATCAGGCACTGACATTTCAGGGCAAGGGAAAAGCACTAGTGGCAAGCTTGACCCAGTTAGTTCTGCTGGAGCTCATGCCATCCAAGATGTGTTGGTGATAGATGATAGCTCGGAGGAGGAGAGCTTGATATCTGAAAATGATAATGTTGAGAGCTGGATGCTTTTGGGAGCCGGTGCAGATGACAGAGATGAAGATATAATGTTGAACCTTGAAGGCTGTGCAACTCCTGTCAGCGAAGGTTAGTACTTATTTTAATTGCTTGTTTATTATTCTGTATGTGGGAGGATTTGTCTGCAAGGATACTGATGCCGACGTTTGTAAAGAAAGATAAACAGAAAGCAAATTGGAGTGTGTGATGATGGGTGCAAAACTATGATGGAGGAAATAGCCATTTATTTATACCATTTCAATACCATTACTTCAGTAGTGTCATATATGGAAAGACAGCATTTTTGCTGGTAGAAATTCAGAAGTAATATCAGAGTAATTCATGTTGTGAGCTTTACAACTTTCTGTGTATTTTGTATTCCTAAGAGTGTATAAGAAGTTGCAGGGTGAAGGGTGGTGAAATGAAGAGGAAATACAATGGTTTCTATTGTAAACAAAGTAGGCAGAAAAAAACAGTTTGAGGACTAAAGGCATAAAGAAAATCAGAGGTAGGAACTGTGTAACAATAAAAAGTTTGCTGAAAAGTGCTGCAGGTTAGGAAACTAATCAATGCTCATAACACAGGGAGTAGTGTCGTCGCTCTTTTCACATGATGACATTTCTGCCCCCCTGCCCGTGTCTGCCTTGCCTCATTGCCTCTCAGCGGTGCAGACACCAACGCTTGTTAAGGTTTTGCTGTATGCCAGACCAGAGAAGTTACAGCTCAGGAAAGGGACGAACTGTGATAGGAGAAGGCAAGGAACGGAGGGGAGACCTTCTGAGCTGGTTCTCCTTCCAGAAGCAGGTTCTGTAACCGTTCCTTCAGCAGTCTGGCAGTTTGGGCTGTTGAGCTAAAATTTACTGTAACTTCTTGCGTGGATTCTGCACTGAATAATTCAGAGAGATTCTCAACCGCTAAGACTAACATGTAACATTTTGGTATTTTGCAAAATATTCTTCCATAGTACAATGCAGAAAGTTAGTAAATGTGATGGTTAGGGCGACAGATTTTAGATACGTGTTTGTAATAGTCATACTATGTAATACATACCGTACCACCAGGAACTAAAAACTCTGTCAGACAATCAGCCATGCTTGTTTCTTGCCCACTGGTTTCCCGAAGCACAAAGATCGTTTCCAGAAACAGCGTCCCCTGCCAGTCTGAGAGAAGGCTGCTTCAGTGGCAAGGCTAGCCAGATCAGCTGCATCACTGGGGACCTTTGCAAGGCTTTTTTTTTTTTTTTCTTCTTCTTCATTTAAAAAAAAAAAAAAAAAAGTATACCATACTTTTACTTGGTGCACATGTAAATGAGACGGGTTTGGGTGCAGGGAAATAAAACGTCCCGCAGCACTGATCTGCAGGCTGATACTAGTGAAGTTTTTCCTCAGGGTGGCCGAGTAAACAGTGCTGCTGTTCACATGCTCCTACTAAGCTGTTTGAGAGGGGAAGGCTGAGAAATTGTCTTTGCCTTCTTTTCTGGTAAAACACCCATTTCTTGCCCGTAGATGTTCAATAACTTTTTGCTTGGAGTTGTTCTTGTGTATGTGTTTGCATAGCTGTCTGTCCGTAGTCCACTGCTAAACAGCCCGTAGAGTGCACTCGGTCTCAGGTGCTGTGCTTGCCCAAGCCTCGGAGGTTTAAGAAACGCTTTCCCTATTCCAGCGCAATGCCAGAAGAGTGGCAGAGCATTCAGTTGCCATGCCAGAACCCCAGACAGCCACATTATATTTGGAATTTATGTAATTTTTTCTCCCTAAAAATCTTTTAAAATGCAGTTTCTAGGAATTAACTTGAAGTTGCTAAATTTCATTAATATCTTTCTTTTTGTATTTTCATATCCTGTTCTTTTTCTTTGAAACTAGAGCTAGTTAGCTTGTCTTTTTCTTAAATTACTCTGCCTCTTGGGGAGCAAATGTTTGGTGCTATGTGGTGACTGCTGTAACAGCGATGCAGTGTGTCCATAGCACAGTTAATACATTTTCTGGGTAGTGTCTATTTTTCTTGTAACTGCTGGGCAGGCAAATGACCTGGAATTAGGTTTCTTTTGTTCACTTTACTCTGTGTATCTCCTTGGATTTATGTACAAGATTGCTGATGGTAGCAGTAAAGATTACGCAAAAAAACCCAGGAGATAGAAAAATGTTTAAACAGTGCTTGAGATTTTAAGTATATTTCAAAATTACATATACACGTTTTGGGAAACATTCTGTAATTAGTTTATCAGAGTGATTATGCTTACTAGGTGCAACATGAAAATTAATGTCTTCGTTCTTTGTGCTATTCTAGTGAAGGTGTGTCAGTGCTAACTGAGAGGGGCTTTTAAAAATCAATACGGGAGGTCAATGTCAGGATACAGTTTTGCTAACTTATGGTACGGTTTTGTGACAAATGTAGAAATGTTTCTTATTCATATAGATATATTCATAGGTGTTGATAATAAGCAAGCCGCATTCAAAGCAGGTAATGGGAGCAGAATTTTCCCGTGCTGTATAAACTTGCCGTACTCTTCAGAACTAAAAAGGTTTCATTTAATGTGGGCGATGTAAACATTTTTTGCGATGCTCGAATGGGACGTCACGGACAGTCACACAAGAGGCTCATAAATATAACTGTTCTTCTCCTACTCTGATTTTTATTCTCAAAGCTATGTCAGAACCTCCTCAAAGCCTGTTCTTGCGCCTTGCCTCACATCAGTAGTGGTTTTGCTAACAGCGGCCTCATGCCTGGAGCTGTGGGACGTACGGAACATGCATCAGGCATGCGCAGCCTGTGGGAGCAGGTGCTAGTTGTACACGCACATCTCCCTTCATTGTAGCTGTTGCCCTTCTATGTATGTACGACTTTGCAGAAAGCCTTAAACTTTGTGCATTTTTTTCCAGCTGTGAACAGGTTAATGATGGTCCGTTTGACTCTGCTGTGTGCAACGGGCAGAGCAGGGTGCCGTGCCCTGGTGCTGGCCCCAAAGCAGGCACACACCTGAGGCAGAGAGGGTACTGCAGGGCTGGGCTCTGCCAGATCCCTGGTTCTCAACTGCATCCCAAATTCCAGTGAATGTTATTCAGGTAGTTCCGGCATGCAAAAGTTTGGTTCAGCTGCTTTGTTTCTAACATGTATGGTGATGGGGATGCAAAGACACAGGCTTAAAATAAAATGGTGGTGTATGTGTCTATAATGAAAAGCCAAAACAGCATCAAAGTAGTTTTAGGGAACAAAAGCCATAAATCTTCCTAATGTAAAGTAACCGTAATTTGTTTATTAAGTTTATGCAGCATATAGAACTCCAGTTCTATGAAGGACTCCTTTGCTGAAACGTAAACATAAAAATTTTAAATCCAAAAGAATGCATTTAAAAAATACATGTGTTGGCAAATTATTCTCTCAAAGGTATTCTCTGTTAATTCATTTAAATTAATTTGAGACGCGCACAGTTCTGTTTTCAGGGTTTCTAAAGAATGAGATCAAGTACTTAGGTGGCTACACAGTACGTAAATTACTATTTTAGAGCTTGTAGTATCAGTAAGAATGGATGTAGAGTGTAGTGACTGGTGAAGCCTTCTCTTTTCCCTTCTCCCGCGAAACTGCCTATGACTGTGTAAATGGGATAGACCTCCTGTGACAGTGTCATGGCGTGTCTAGTGCGCAGTTTGCTTCACATTAAAAAGGAAACTGAAACGTGAACAATCCTCTGACTGTGAGAGTAGCTGGTTGTGTCAGTCATTTGATGAGTCTGTTTTTATGTCTTGAGTCCCTGAAATGGGGATGCCGAGATTCCACTGCAGTCAGAAATAACTCCTAAAGGAGGTACGCCTAATTCCTTTCCTTATTCTGTTAACTCCTCTACATCTTACTTCCCTGCTCTGCTCTTGTCTAACAGCCTTATTATTTTTAATATTGTCTATAAACAAATCACGCTTTTTTGATGCCTCCGGCACAGAGTCTTCTCCCCATGTGGCCTTCCAGCTTCAGTCACCGCTGTCTGCTGTGATGGAAAGAGATGTCCCTTTGCTTTGGGAAATGAGCTCTGGTTCCTGATGGTAAATCGAGATTCACCTGTACCCTTTTGTCTTCAGCTGACATCCTGAAAGTTATGGCTGGTCCACAAACAGTGCTGTTCAGCACACAGCTGAAAACTTTCCCCCCTTTCTGCCCTCTTTCCAAATGGCTTTAGATGCCTTTTGCTTTTTATTTTTGCTTGTCTAATATCATGTTAAGCAAAACCGTGTTTGTTCCCATATTTCTGTAAAATCCAACTTTTCATTGTGCGTCTGCTGGTCTCTCAGCAACTACAGCTGATTGGCAACCTTTCATTATTTGGAATATGAAGATGGGCCCTGGCTTTCTTGTCTCACACAGAGGAGTATCAGGCAGAGCACTTACTGTGTCTGTACTGACTCTGTCCCTCCTTACTCTGACTTTGTTTTTCTGTGGTGAGATTGTGCATAGTTTGGGAGCGAAGAAGGTTCTTGGATTACAGGTGGTCGGCCAAGCTGAAGACAGCGACCACAAACCTGTATGTGTTACTTGCCCCCACCTGGTCATCTGTGGGTTTCCTCACGTGGCATTTGGAAAAGCGTGTGCTGCTGCTGCTGCTGCTTGTTAATTTGCAAAAAGGGTCCTACCCGCTTCATGTGGCATTTAAAAAATTGGTAATTCAGCAAATCTAGGTGTTTGATGTGATTTACCTGATTTTTTAAATGGCTAGAGTCCAGAAGAAAGTGTGCAAAGAGAATTGTTACAAACTCTACTAACTGTACTGAATTTATTTTTAGCGTCGGAGAGTTTCCAGTTCTTTGAAGGAGGTTTCTCTCCTCCCATCCCTTTCCTCCACTTTGCAGTGAGAGTCTATATGATAAGAATGTTAATCTCCTGTAGTTGGAAGTCTTTCATCCATTTCTTCATTAAAAGCTTCCTTTTAACATATTTCCTCTCCCATGTATAGCTGCAATCCTAATCTCTGCATTTTTTTTCCCTCACGGCTTTTGAAAGACAGTTTTCAAAGCTGCAGCATTGATGTTCGGCCACTAAGGGGTACAGAAAACAATTTATCTTCTCCCTCTTTCATCCTTTGCCCACCCAGTACCTTCCTCGGAGACAACGGACTAATGTGATCGTGCTCTGGCCTTGGCAGGTTGGTGGAGTGCAGTGTGTGCAGTTGTTTTTTAATCCAAAGTTTCTGTAAAACAGCACATAACGTGCTCTGCTGGGTTCCCAGAGAGGGAATGGTTGTTTTTTTCTCTGCTCTGATTTTCTTATTATCACGGTAGCGATGCTTTTACAAGAGGATTGACAGAGATACTATCTGTGGCACAAGAAGTTGCTCTTAAAAGTACCAGCCACTGGCTCTCAGTCTGCCCTCATAAAGGGCGTTCATGTTCAGATGCCCTTTGTGGTTGTAGCTCCGCAGCCTGCGAGCCTCCTCAGCAGCCCTGGCCGCGTTTTCGTGACATCTGCAGACAGTGACCAGGCACGCGATAGTTTGAGTGATTCCCCTGTGTGCTGCTTGGGGGTCCCGGGGGTCCTTCCCTCCACAGCGGCAGCCCCCGGAGCAGCCTCTGGTTGGGCACAGTGCCTGTTTAGCTGGGGCTCGCTCCAGCCCTGGGGCACGGGGAGGCTCTGCACCATGGGTGACACGGTCCTTTTATTTAAGCATCTTGCTCCACAACTGTGTGGAAGCCATACTTGGTGTAGCTTTGGCTCCAGTGGTAACCTCGGACACACAAAGAGCAGAAAGCACAAAACTCAGCCGAGGCTTATGGAGTATTACAAGGTATTTTTAAATCTCTTTATCACATGACCTTCTAGCTGTCTGAATAGTAATTTTTGTGTTTCCTAACAAATTGACTTGTGGAATTTGGTAAAGTAGGAGTATTTTTAATCTTCTGTGTTGAAAGTAGTTATGAAAGGAAGCCAGCGTCCAAGGTGCAAATCATTTCACTTGAGGCGTGGGGGTTTATGTCCACTTTTGCTCTTACTGTCCTGTAAAACTGCCCTGTACAAAAAGAAAAAGTGAACATAAAGTGCAAGTTAGTGTTTCCCAAGCAGTTTTTTCAGCTTTCCATTTTGGCATCCATTTCCATCTTGTTTTCCAGGTTTAGAGTTCTTGCTATGCACTGAGTTTTATCCTT
>RSEF01000006.1:30794452-30906697 GCA_003993805.1 Himantopus leucocephalus
GGGGTTGGAACTAAATGATCTTTAAGGTCCCTTCCAACCTAAATCATTCTGTGGTTCTGCTGCTTAATGTGCTCTTCTAAAATCACTCACTGACAGTGCTATTGGACAGCAATGCAGCACATTTATGACCTGACACTGAAGTCTGTGGTACAACTTGAAATGCACTCACCAAACAGCAACAGAGCATAGCAACCGTACACCTGCATATCTGTATGTAAATAGTATATAAACATAAAAATTATAGCAATGTTGTCTGCAAAACAACCTTAGCATTAACACGCAGAAAAGAGTACTCAGCTTCCTCCTGGCACGTTAATAAAAGAAGCAACCAACCAACTGCAAGGCACAGAAGAATGCGATCAGTATCTAGTGGACACCCCTCCCCACAGTAGCCTAGCCTCCAATCTAATAAAGCCAAATACTCCCAAGCCACACTAAAAAGAAAACCCCTACGCCATCAGTTGATTAGATGCTGGCAAGAGTTAAGCAAAACAACAATCTAGTTTGTCAAGAATAACAGGTTAGAAGACCACATCAGAATGGTGAAATTAAAACATTAGAGCGGACTCTTATCAATTTCAGAATGGGCAACTATGAACTAAGAAACAGAAAGCGCAATCTGTGATGTTCAGTGAGGAGCCAGCATGCAAACTAAATGACAGGAGAGACTGAATCACACTCCTCCACTCTGCTCTACCATACACTATACATCTTCATACTAGCAAGAAGCCTACACAATTTTTCCATCAATAAAAAAAACAATTACCAAAATCTTCACATGTAAGAGAGGTGGCAAAGATTGCATCACAGTGTGTCCGCAGAGCAGAAATGGATGCTAGTAACAGACATATCATACGTTCCCACCGCTGTTCAAAAGTGCAGCCTGGCCAGCGTATCTCCTCTGTCAGACCAACCCTCTGGCAAGGCTTTCATGCCGCTCACCTTCCCCATCACGCCAACAGAGGAGGGTGTAAGAAAGCACGGAAGCAGCACCAGAACGGACAGCACACACATGCCTTCTCATCAGGTGATCTATGCACAAAAAATGAATCGACACATCTGTTTGTCTGAATTTGTGGTCATGCTCGCATGCAGCAGTGACTTTTAGTCACATTTGGTTCTATGTGCCATGGATTACCCCAGTGTCTCCCACACTTCAGTTCAATTGTACTGATCGTGTCATTCTGTTTTCTTGCCCATTGCAAATGTTTCCAAATGCTGCAGCAGGAATGAAATACATCTCAAGTTCTTCTCCTCCTCCCCAACTCCTATGGCATTATCCTTAGTTGGTGATCTGACATCCACTTGAAAAACAGTTCCTTTCCCTGTCTTCTTTTCTGAAATGAGTAAAGTTTTCCACTTGCAAACTCACGTTTTTCTTCTTGCCCAAAAGACCCAAGGTTTTCCTCAGCCAATGTAGCATGACAGCATTTTGTATTTTTGAGCAATCTCCTATGCACTTCCTTCAGTGAATTTCTAACTAGCACTATCAAGGGTTCTCCTGTATGATATTTAATAGGTGGCTTTAAAAAGAAGGTTCAGGAACATGCAGAAATTAGCTATTTAATGAAAAACTTCCTTTCTTTATACTGCTAGGAAGTAGGAAGGGAAAGACATCTTAACTTGGGTTTCTACAGAACACAGAGTTTATTCCATTTACTGTGTGAAGTCTCTAAGGCAGAGAAGCGCAACAGACATGTTAGTCAGAGACTGATAACATGGATCAGATACAGCACTCATTCATTAAAAAGTGCTTTTTAGCTGAGTTTGTGGAGGAATTGAGGCTGGTAGAGTTTTATTTTCCTGTCTGTCCATCAAGTCCCCTCCAAGAACTTTCAGATTTGGATATGGAGAATTTCAATTCTTGCCTAAAAGGTATAATTCAGAAAGAATTCTATATCCCTACAAGTTTTGTAGAAATCAGCACAAATATTAGAGAATTAAAATGAAGGAGAAAAGCTGCAGTGGGAACTCAATAGTTACCATTTCTGGAGGACATCTTCATTAGCCACAAGTACCAGTCAGGCAATCTGCATCAGGCAAGCCGAACCAGGCTCTGCAGTTGCTGTCTCAGATCCTGCCGGTACCTAGGGAATGTGGAAGGGAGCTGAAGAGGGTGGAAAAGGGAGGTACAGAGAAGTGAGACACCGCTATTACTATTTTACAGATGAAGACCTCAGATACTTGGATAAGAGATGTTGAGTCAGATAAGATGGACAAGCCAATCCAAGAGTTCACTGCTGTTTCTGCAAGGGGTGGTCACGTACCTGCCTACGCACTCCATCTTCTCTTACTCCAGCCCGTCTGCTCCTGCTCCTCTCACTGCAGCAGCATCACCACTGGTCTGACCCTCAAGGAAGTACTTCAGCTCATTAATTAGCAAAGAATTGCTCCCTTTCTTGCACTGGGTTAGCTTTCTGCCAGATAAGGATACAGAAGAATAGAGAAAGAAACCACAGGCTCAGATAAACACTGGAGCTGACAGAAAGTGCAGAACTCCACAGCCAGGAAGGGGTGAGGAGGAACCATTAGAGGGAAAAGAGATGATCCTTTTGAGCAGCAGCAAGCTCTTGAGCTGTTTGATTGACTGAGCCATTTCCTGACTACTTTAGAAGTCCATTAAGGAGCAGTGATTGACATTGTTTTATTTCAGGCATCTACCTGAGGCTTCTGAATTAGTCAACTGGGAAGCAGGATCCTACCTCCTGCATTTTCCTATTGACTGTAGAGACAGCCTAGGCTTCTAACTCAAATTAGACTGGAGGAAAAACATTCATTAAGGCCAAAGTTATTTGGGCTTTAAGAGGTGGAAACAGGCACCTCGGGATTTTTTAGAGATGCCCGAACAGATTTATATATTTTACCAAATAATAGGCGTTTTCAAATCCCCTACTGGTATTTTCAGATGCCTAAATGCCCTTGGAAAGCTAAGTATATTGCCCAAGGTCACAGAGAAAATCTACATCAGAGAAAAGAATAGAACCTGCATCTTCAAAGAAAAGTATGCTAACTATTGGACTGTATTCTCTGTGCAGCATGTCTCGCTGTCACTTAGCCACTGTGTGAAATATATAAAAGAAGATTCAGTTTTCTATCCATTAAGTAAACAGAAAACTCTTAAAAGAATTATAATGCCCATGAGTTTGAAATGTGAAAACATTAATCATTGTTACTGAACTCCGACAGCCAATACATTGTCCCACTCATGACCTGCACAGCAACATGGGTGAGAATCTCTCCCTTTGCTTTTCAGTAGCTTTTGGACCAAGACTCAGACACCTAACGCCAGACACTGTCCCATCTTTGAAATATGCTGTTTATGTGTAATACCTCACTGCAAGTTTTGTGCTTTCGCTTTCCAACAAGTTGCTGGTACCAGTCCCTACAGTCCCTGCCCTTCTCCTTACCCTCACCCCATCCTCTCAAAAAGAAGAAATAAACTATTGATATTTTTAGCATCGATTCACAGGAAAATGAGGTTTATAATCTCATTGTTTATTCCTCATCATTTTTGAACCAGTTTGTCACATAGGAAAGTAAGATAGTAGTTTTAAAAATAATTAAGATCCCATCAGTTGTATGTAATTAATTTTTTTTTGCATTAAAATTGGGAGAATGACTTAGCATGGATGACAAAACAGGTAGAAGTCAGCATGACATCTTTGTCTGATGCAGATAACCCATCAGTCAGAACGTACCCATCTTTACACAACACAGTATGTTTCCTCTTGAAATCAGATCATTGTGACAAAAGTTAGGAGGTTTTTTTGAACAAAAGACAAATTCTCACAGACGCAGGCTTCAAAGAACGACTTCTATAGGCAAGGCAAAGAGCAAGAATGGCCAGGACTGGCCTGAATAATCTGTTTAATTGTATTTCACTGAACCGAAATTGGGATGCTGAAGAATGACAGAAACTACAGTTTTTTTCTACACGTTTTTAGCACACGTCCCACCATAACTCCACTGGCTCCTTTCTTCGGGAAATCAGATCTATAGCAGTCACACCAGAAAGGAACAAAATCTACAGCATTGCTAAGTCTTATGATTTAATCAGAATTTTGATAAGCTCACAATTAATAGTCTTCTGTGACATGAATGACATGAAAGCAAGACAGCTCTCTTACTTTCAATATAAGACTCTCAATAGAATCTGCAATTAGTCAGTAACGGGCAGCATATTCACATAAATACATGGTCTTTCACTGATTACAGTGAGCTTCAAGGGCAGGTCCCACTAATCTCTTTTAAGAAAAGTTCCCATTAATATCTTTCAAAGGAGAATTCAGCTCCAAATTACTCAAGGCAAACATTAACAGAAATGCTTTACTGAAGGTTTTTTTTCCCCCGAATATCCCACATATACATATATAAAGAGATTTAACCATCAAACAAAAAAAAGAAAAAGAAAAAAATCAAAAAGTTAGAAAGCTCCCCTGAGTGAGACAAATCCCAAAGTCATCTTCCTTATTTTTTTCATTGCGTAGAACCAGTTTTCTTAATCCTCTGCATGTTATTCAACCCTCCACATTGTCTGTGGTATATGCACTTTTATGGCAAAAAATATAATATTGAACCTATGTTATCCTAAGTCAGTACTGACTACTGGACTCAAGAACCCCAAAATTTTTACACAGATTATGTAAGACATGCTATCACATACATGCTATAGGTTTTATATAACCAAGATCCTGGTGGTCCAGGCACCTAAGGAAAAGCCCTCAAATATGCCTGTTAATATCTAGTCTATATTGCTCTTGCGCCAAAATCACTGACGTACTTGTGGGAACTTGGGGCACGAGGGCCAAAATGACAAATTCATTTCTGAGAGTCAGCTGTGGAAAGATCAGCTAAATGTTGGCCAGCATTTACTGCTGAAGAACTTCAGTATCACCCCTATGTGTGTATCCTTACCAGGAAGATCCCAACAAAGAGCTCAGAGTCAGAAACTTAATCAGGTTTTGCGTCAGTTTCTCACAGGCTCACATACAAAGTATGTACCATGAGTAAGAGCTGTGAATCTTGACTCCTAAATATTTTTTTTTTCTAATTCTGTATTTATGCATGCCTTCAGGAGATATAGAGACAACCCCATAAACTGCCTTCGTGGTTAATTATAAATTAGAGTTTTTAGATCTGCATCAAGTATGCGCATTGTCTCACTGTGTGCCCTACTTTACCCTTTACCCTAAAGAATTTGCTGCGGCCAAACTGATTTAAATTATGCAATCAGAGTCAGTTAAATGTGCAAGCATTTTTACATAGAGTAACTTTTACATCACGCTACCAATGTAAAACATGACAGAAATTTCATTGGTTAAAGTTCACATCAGCAAAGATGTTTATGAATAATATGGCAAGAGTAGCAAAGAATATTCTGAATAAACCAGGGTCAAAACCTCTTAGCACTTCTATATATGGCGAAAGTTTTAGGAATCAGCAGAAAAATTCACCTGTAGTTGCAATTATGATGAGCCGAACTCTGAGAAGCGTATACATTCTGCCGTGAACAGCCATGCTTATGTGGGGTAGAAAGTTTTGGGCAAAAGAAAATACCTAAATCAATGTGAAAGTACATCAGTGAGTAATTTGACATCTAATCATAAGAGATATTTAGGTTTCTTCCCATAATCCTGGAATTTACACATTGCTGAGGCTGTCTTAATATCTCAAATGCTATTTTCTTTGTATGTATTCTCTGTTCCGAACACTGTATTGCAGGGCCCTCTGGCTGAGAAGTATAGAAGTGGACAGGCCTCCCTTCAGAACACATCAAGATCATTCCTTAATTAGCTGGTGGACGCAATTTGATTTGAGAGACACAAAGTACTGGCTCTTTTTCAGGAACTGAATGCCTTGTTCCTTGTCACATTAACTCAAGATAGCAACCCCTAGTCCCGAACCCGGCACTGATCCATTTTACAGCTATGGCACATACCTGCGTGTAGACACAACCTCTGAGACAAAATCTCCTTGAAATTGTGATGGCTGTTTCACAAGGACTTAGGGCACACTTGGGAAACAACATGGGCCAACCAGCCAGAGGCACAGTCTTACAGTCATGGTAACAGTAACTTGAATCTCGAAAGATTTCTGAAGAGATTTGGAAAAAAAGAAAAACACTTTTCTTCTCCTGTTAGTCTTGTCTGGTACATTCAGGTACTGTTATTCCGGATATTTTCTTTCTCTTGCCTATTGACATCTACCAATAAATTTATCTGTTGTACATGTGAGATATTTAAAGCTCAGGTCTAGCTGAGTTTTCTCACGCATTTTTTTTCTTCTTTCAATATGTTTTAAAAAAATAAAAATACCAGAAGGTTTAATTTAGTCAAGCAATTTTTTTTTTTTTGAGTCCACTTTTGAATATGTTTGAGTTTAGGGCTGGTGCTAATTTTCCACAACATTCAGTTGTTTACTCCACAGCAAGTCACACTGATAGACAGAGCTGGCAGCAGATGACTGAATTCTCCGGTTGAGCGTGTTGCTGGAGTGAAAGACGTGGCCAGGCTGCCCTCTGCGGGCTATGATCTAGCACTGGGATGAATTGTTTTGCAACAGTTCGTGGAAACTGGTTAATGCTCATACAAGATTTCTACGTCTGAACACAGAATTTTGACGTATGCTGTACACGCAATGCCAAATATAACAATTGGCTTTCTGCTGCCTGGTTGTTACTGCTGGAGAGGGAGAAGGAAACACAGACTGCATGTGTCTGGTTACAGCAGTCAAGCACCCCAGGAACAAATAACAGCTCGATATGACACCACCTGGGAATTCCCAGGAGGCCCAGAGACTGGGGATAACAGCTTCTGAACATAAAATCAGAGAAACCAAATGGATGGAAATACTTCACTCGGTACATGAGCTGCCGAGCAGGAATCGAGAACGGCGCATTACAGCACCACTCCAAGATCTAATCCGGAACAGGTTCCATTATATTAGGCATATTACAAACACAGGTCTGCTTACTTCAGCATTTCACAACATGAGGACTGAATGTCAAACTAGTACAAAGCAGCCTCAGGCAAAAGAACAGGGATGAGCAACGGAAACATTTCTGGATGACCCTGGGTCTACTACAGACTTCATTTGCTTTGCTTGTTGTCAGTGGTGCCTCCAGCTCAGCTCCTTAAAGGCTTCCTCCAAGTGCAGACGCTCATTCCTACAGGGCTGGTAACTCAGAAAGAATTACAAAGGATCAAATTGTACATACTTTTTCTGGAAATGCAGTTTTGCTCAGAGGATAGCTTCTGAACATGAAATTCTGACTGGAAGTGTTCAGATGGCTCCCTCTGCCCTCACTGACAGGTAAAATAATGCAATGGCCATGTACATGGTCACTTTCACCTCTTTGGGAACTACAAAAGAATTCAGTTAGTTGTCAAGAAGGGCAAGTCTTTGAATGCAAGACCCTTCCTAAAGTCACTGAGGTTCAGTTGTTGCAAAGATGCAAATATCATGTGGGATGTGATCGCCACAGGGGTAAGTCAATGTCTTCCTAAACTCAGACCAGTCCTGTAGCTTCAAATAACATCATTTGAGAACCGATTGGGACAAGTGAATTGCGAAGATGATGGGCTGCCGTGTAGCAGCCAAAGCTTTTACAAGCCAAGTAACATGCAGCAGTTAAGCCCACAGGTAACATCACGAGTTGGAATGCTAATTCATGCTACACAGGATACATAGGGTTATTCTTTTCCCCAAAAAATAGCTATGAGGGAGTCTGTCTGAGCCTTGCTGCTTTGGGTCCTACAGATGAAACCAGGTCACCTGTGCCCTCTGCTGGTGCAAGCAGGTTCCTATCAAGAAACCATGAACGGAACTCACAGGAGTTACAGGCCACCTTCCTGGTGTAACAAAATACTGAAGAACATCACTGGACTTTTGTCGTGTAACTCTGCGAACACTGGAGAGCGTTGTGACACTAGCAGTTGGGCCCTTCTAGATAATGGTGCTGTCAATAACTTCAAATGAATCATGAAGCCGCTACTGAATACCTCACATCGTAAATATTTTAGACACTTGCTTCAAAATTAAGACATTTTACAATGCCAAAACTTAATATTAGACTCCATGAAAGATTTCAATCATGCCTCAGGACAAAGATATATGAATTGAAACTCGTAAGAAAACCTACTTTTAATTGTTGACTAAGGCAAAAGAGAGATCTGAAAGTTTCTATGCTTGCATAGTAGTCGTGTGTCTGGAATATTTTGCATAACACATATTGACTATCAAGATCAGCTTTTGCTTATGATTAAACAGATAATCTGATGACATTGTAGGGATTAACAGATTATAGCCCTAAATCCAAAGATGTAAGTAACAATGAAATCTTATTATGCATTAGAAAACAAACAATGCAGTCAGAGCTGATCTGAAAATGACTCAGATACCTCTTAGTAGGGTCAAGGCTAAGCACCTAAATGCTCCCCAGAAATACACGCAGATTCTGATTGCTAGACTCCCCTTTCTGCAAGTTCACAGATGAATGATTGAGGGAACCCATTTACAGCAGCTGGAGCACTCAGTTGGGTTTTTTTTTCCAATATTTTGGGACAAAATCCAGTTTTATGTCTATTTATACCACATTCAGACTCTTGCAGTCATTATAGTTGCAGTATAGCATAAACCCAGAAGTTTATCCTGAATGTTTTTTGCTTCAGCTTCCACAAAAACAAGTAAACTTGTGGTCTGGCTAACCTGCAGACTTCAGTGAAATTGGCTAAGCTCTGACTGATCATATTCGAGAGTATTTTACCTGCTATCAATAATGTATATTCATAATTACATATAATTAATATAGGTATATAAAATACATAAATATATTAACATATTTATATGGACTTAATAAATATGTGATGATTTAGAATAATTATATATAATTGTATATATTATTGCAGATACTCTTCATATGTTTATTTATAGAGGAAAGCTTGGATTGTAACTCTTCGAGTGGAACAGAAACGTTTGAGGAAAATATGATGTGTTTGGAAAATAAATGTCTCATTTCACTGACAACAAGTACTTCTGACCTCCTTGTGGCCTTCTTTACAACCTATTATATAAACTAAAGCAAGGTACTACAGACAGCGTAACTGAAGTACGAACGTAAGAACATCCAGCCCACTATTGTGTCTTCCACAGTAGCAACCAGTAATGGCCTAAAAAGACAGGTAAGCAATTGGACAATAGGTTAATGACCAGGAAGTTTGTACCCAACAGAAGACAAATGAACGTCTCTACAGAAGGAGTAGAGGTGCAGATGTGGAGCAGGATGCACCGACCAGGAAATGCCTGAAAATGGGTTTTAAAGAAATTACTGCATGAGCTGATTACATGGTGCTACACTTGCGAATCAAGCAAGGAGGGGGGTGTTGCATTCAGCTGAGAGCACATACAACCAGAAAATTAATGATGGAAAATGACAGCCAACAGAAGCATGTATGATGCTACATATAAGACACTGATTAAACTTGGGAGAAACACAGTTTGGACTTCAGTCCCACTGTATGTTCTCCAGCATCCAGTGCACAGAATGCCGGTTTTCTATAACAAAGCCCAGAATCAGAAAGGTATGAAGATGATTTGAAACATCTCTTTAGTCCTTCTCAAAAGCAGAGATCGTGCTGAGCCACTAACACTTCATTCTTTATTTCATCCAAGTAGTCACTGAAAATACAGATGTCAATCTTGTTATTATAAACACAATAAATTCCTGCGCAGAATATAAACAGATATTACGCATAGCTCTACTAGCATGTTTTCATTCTGGGGTACAAAAATGTACCTTCCAAATCCTCAACCTCTCTGAAGCAAAAGTCCAGACTGCAGAAAGTTCTTCTGTAATGTAGACAAATACATCCATTAGAGACCGGCCTGGTGCCATCAATCTAAATAGCAGAGACATTTTCGGATAGAAAGGCTAGCACATTATCTCACTGTCTCACTCCATTTAAATTGATTTAATCTAGACAGTTTCATTAATTTGTAAAAAGGAGAAGAGTTCCCAAAAGCTCTATCAATTAAAATAGCCTTGCTTTCAAGCTGTGTCTTAAGTCACATTCAAGCAAAACACTAACTCGCTGCATGTGCCACCCCAAAAAAATAACTACCTTGACAAAAAAAACCCTACCCCAAACCAGCAGAACTCTGCTCTCAAGAGTATTAAAATAGGTAGTAAATACTTGTGTTTATTTCAGTGAGAACATCATCTAGCATGAGCAGGTGAAGATGTACTGTTGCATATGACATGACATTGGTAGCCTGTCCAAAACTGAGTGATCTCCCATTGAGTCATCTCCAATGAGAACAAGTATCCAAACAGAATGTAACTTCAGCTGAGTCCTTTTGCACTGACACTGGTGAAATAATTTTTCCATTAGTTTCCAGTGATTCGCATTACTCCTGGTCTGCTAGTATTTATTTAATATTCCCAGCAGTGATAAATACCTCCATATACTTGAGAAATTTGAGATTACTTTAAAACAGCATAAAACCCCCCATATCTACAATTTGCAAAACGTATAAGCACCACAGACTGGATTCTGTAGCATGGCTACAAACTCAAGCTCAATATGTTGGTAAGTAAATAAAGGGTTATTTGCAGAGACTCAATTTGTTTAATAAGCTTAGAGATGATTATATAATTGTGATATTTTCTTTGTTGCCTTTACTGCAAGGCATTTCATATTGAGAAGTCCTAATAAGTCACTTTTACAACCAAAACTTGAATTCCAACAACAATGAAATGTTCTGTTTAAAAAAAAAAAGTTTTTATATACATCAGGCACTCTTAGAATAATAAGAGGCCCTCAAGCATTAGAAAAGCTTTACCTCACCATCTGTGAAGAGGTGACTTATGATTTCATAAATTGTGAAGTACGCTTAGGAATACTCTCCCTGTTATAAAACTGTCTTCTTTTATATCCTCATGATATCTTACTGTTTCTTTATTCATTCTGCTGCTCAAAGATGGGAAGGCACAGGCACACCCAAAAGACATTTTTGCAAAAACAAATGGATTGCAAAGAGCATTTTAAATTACCATGTTCTCTTAGACACCTTAATCAAGGACATGTGCCTTAAGTCCACATTTTCTTCAGAAATTATGCAGGCTCCAAAATGGTATCTACGATGAAAGAATGGGAAGGTCCCCATTAACATGGTAAACACCCTCACATTGACGGGACAAAAGCTGTCCCACTACTCAGCCCACTTGCTGACAACGTGTTTGTATTCAAACCTACAACTTGTCATTTGGTTTTCTTTTTTTAATGAAAGCAATACAAACCTTCAATACAAACCATATAAGCAGGCTGAATGTAGTCCCTGAATTGTACTTACAGTATAAAAATACTAATATAAATAAAAATAAGTATTGACATATTAAAATATACATAAATATTAATAATAATCTGGATGTATTGCAAAACTATAGCAGATACCACTTGAATTCATCTGAAGAAGGGTTTGCCTCCTAGAGCACACTTAAAAAGTCTAATAGAATTTTTCGTTAAATCATAGAAGATACGCACCTTCCAAATGCAGCATTCATCCAGTTAATAATTACCTAAACACAGAAATGATACAGATCTTTCATCATATGACTACTCACATAGAAAATTTACATTTCCTAAGAACATCTATAGAATGTAATTTGATGAACCCACAATAAGAACATTTTTTTAAAAGAAGACATAATTACCTTTTAAATTTATGTTATTTAATATGTCTGGATTTTGAGAAGGAAATAGCTAGGTCTGATCCATAGCAACTTCAGCAAAGGTGTCCACATACAACTCATGTTTACTTCCATACAATACTTGGGCTGTAGCTCTCCATACCTGCAAAGCATGGAGGTGGTAACAACAATCAGTACAGCAGAATCACGAGTAAGACTTCATCACAGAATCAACAGGCCTAGTCAGACTTTCCAGATGACACAATTTAACACAGCAGTTAAACTGTAGTTTTGCCCTGTCTTTTGATTCATCTCTCTCTGCTTGCTCCAAGCATATGAGGAGGTTGGTGTTCATTCATCTCCAAAAATGAACAAGAAAGTTTTTCTCCATTTGGTACTACAGGTTCTCTTCCCTTTCCCATACTGGTTTGTCACCTTCCCAACATGTCACTCTGCTCCCCCCGTGCCAAGTCAATCCTGTTCCCCTACTTCCATTTGCCCAGCACCCAAACACTATCCCATGAATCGTAGCTGTTCCCAAAACACCACACGGCCCACCAGCTACATCTGTAACCTCTGCTCACCCCACCTTACCTCTGCGTTTCCTGCGGCATGGGAAAATGGCAAGGACGATCTTTTCCTCTGAAGTATTTGGCTTGGAGGTGAAGTAAAGCCCCCTTTGTCTCCTTCACAGCTCTGGGGGGAAGAAACACCCAGCAGAAAACAGGTAACAAGCGCAGTGCCACAACCCCCCCCTCACGCTGTGGTACACAGTGAGACCCACAAGGACTGCAGCCAGCCAGGACCATGCCACCAGCAACGAGGTGTCACTGACCTTCTGAGCTCATCACCCTTACGCTGTTTATGGACCAGCCATTTCAATGTTTCCCTGAGGAGCTCACAGTCCCTGCAGACGGTGACAGATCCCAGCTGCCCCAGCAGAGAGCAAGCCGGGCCTTCGGCCACCCATGCCAGGGCTGCGCCCACTCTGCGCCATGCTGGCAGGGGCGGGTGGAGGTGGTGGTCTCCTCATGAAGCAGAGCGGCCCGGGTGGACCCAGAGACCTTTGTGTGAGCCTGATGGCAGGCCTTTGGGCACGGAGACAGGGGTGGTGGGCGCCCCCTTCCCCTCACCCCAACCCCCCCTTGCCCGGGAGTTGCCCGCAGAGGCGGGGGGCTGGCCCAGGGCACCCCGAGCTCGCCGCCCGCTGCCAGCCCCGGCTGTACCCCGCACCGCCCGCACCCTGGGGGCCGGCACAGGCGGCCCGGTTCCGTGGACGATGCCATGGGCACGGCCAGCGGCGTTCCCCCCGGGGCGGCAGGACGGCGCTCTCGACCGCTCAGGCCCACGGGCCCCGGGCGGAGCGGGACGGGCCGCGACGTGCCGCCCGGCCGGGCCTCCCCGCGGCGCGGCTGGCTGCGTGCGGGGGGTGGCGGCCCCTGCAGGCCGCGGCGGGGCGGACACCCGGAGCCTCGGCAGCCGGCGCCGCAGCCCGGCGGTGTCAGTGCCACGGTGTCCGCCGGGGAGCGAGAGGCAGAGCCGGCGGCCGCCCGCCCGCCCGATCCCCGCGGCCAGGCCCCCGCATGCAGCCCTCACCCTGGAGCGGCGGCGGCGGATCGAGGAGCTCTCGCGGTCCTCCCGGCAGCGGCTGCTCCAGTCGCGGGACAGGATGTTCTCCAAGTTCACCTCCATCCTGCAGCACGCCGTGGAGGCGGTAAGGCCGCCGGCGGGCCCGGCCACGCCGCGCCGGGGATGCGAGCCGGGCCTAGCCGCCGAGCGGGCCCCGCGGGGAGGAGCGGCGGGGAGGGGGGGACTCGGCCCCGCTGCCTTAGCCCGGTGCCCCATTCCCCGCCGCCTCTCCCCTCCCCCCCACCCCGGGGCAGGGCTGGCGGAGAGCGGCCCCGCCGAGCCGCCATATCCGCCGGCAGCCGCGGCCCCGCCGGTCCCGGCTCGCCCCTGCCGCGGGGCAGGCAGGCGGAGGCCGAGCTGCCCGGGCGGGCCCCGGCCGGCGGCGGGCCCGGCGCGGTGCCCGGGAAGGGAGCGGATCGCCCCAGCGCGGGCCCGGGGCTGCCGGGAGGGGAGGAGAGGGAGCGGCCGCTGCCCGGGGCTCGGCGGCGGGTCCGGGCGGCCCCCGCGGCCGGCGGGAGCAGCCTGCGGGCTGTCACCGGCGGGAACCGGCCTTCCCGGTGGGCCCCGGTACCCCCGCGCCGGGCGTGAGGGCGGCCCTTACCCGGCCCGGCAGCTTTTTGCCAAACAAATAAGAAACGGAGGTGAATTCGGGGAAGCTCCTCGGGGTTTTCTGCTTGTCGTGGCTATCAGCCGACAGCAGTCGCCGTCTCCGGTTCTTTTGTGTGATGTTTTCTCTTCCAAACCGACGCTTTCATCCCTGGTTTCTTTTTTTTTACTCGGGTGGGGTGGGAAGGGAGGCCGAGGGCTGTGTGTGCTCAGCTGGCTTTCATCATGGAGACTCGCCCATCTGTGCCCACCGCCGCCCTGGGGAGAGGAGAGCAGCAGGGCCTTTTCCTGAGGCTGCCATTTCTCTCGGCCGCCTTCATCTCGTGGCCTCGTTTACTCATTTACGGTTTATTTTTGTTTGCTTTTCGGTGAGGTGGGGTCCTCGCAGTAATGTCTCCGGCTTTCAGCGCCCTTCTCAGTCAGGCAGGACACCGACAGGCCGGGGTTTGGAGAGGTGCATCTTCGGTTAGGTGCTAAAAAATGGCAGTGAAATACTGCTGGAAGCGAAGGCGGAAAGTGTTGAAGGAAAATGGTTCAAATGGTCGAAAAAAGAGCCTACACGGCAAATCCTGCCTCATGTGAGGAGCACCCTTTGTGCACTAATGTACGCCTCGATGCTGCAAATACTTAAGCATACGCTTGACTGTAGTTCTGCAGTCTTTAGCGGGACTATTCAGGTTTTAAAGTTAAGCTTGTATTGATTAATTGCAGGTTCCTAGTTTGCTCTTTTAGTGGTAGGGTGGCAATTGGAAAGGAATGTTTCAAATAATGATGAAACGGCTGATTTGAAAACTCTCTGTGACCACATATGAATGCCTTCAATAGACAGCGCTTTCACTGGAGGGGAAACAGAAATGAGTGGCTGCCTGACTAAAGAAATCTTGTTATGGTGAGCTGTGCCACGTTTTGAATAAGAGTGGATGACTGAGTGGTACAGGAGTGGAGGAGAAGTTGTTCTTTCAGGCCTACTGATTCAAGATCTCTAATCAAAGTTATTCCTAGAAGAATGTTTACATTATTGATGGCATTCAAAAAATAAAAAGAACTGCATTTATTTGAGATCCATAAAAACCTAGGAAAAATGAATGAGTTGAATGGAAAAGGGGAAAAGTAGCGATAGTAGGGGGCAGACGATCTTTTTTAATTAAAAAATAAACAAAACCCACAACCAGATTGATAAGATCATTTTGCAAGTGGCTGCTATCAAACAACAGACTATGTCCTTGCTCAACTCTGATGTCCCTTTTAGAATTGCCTCATCCTGCTAACACCACTGTGATGGACCTTCTGATAGTAAATACTGTGCTGAATTGCATTTACAGGGTTGTGACAAATACCAAGCACCACATGCTAGGAATGAAATATGGGATCACAAAAGCAAGAGGATGTTAAGAATGTTTCTTTCTTTAGCTAGGAAGTTTGACCTAGCAATTCAAACACAGAACTGAGAAACAGAAACTTTTAACCAGTTTGGGGGCTGTATGACTTCAGATCATTGTTTCATTCTCTCTTTAAAGTATGTGGGCTACTTAGCTCTGCTACTCTGAAAATGAAAACTGGTGTAAAACCTAAATATTAGTTAAGTCCACCTTGATGCTGCCTGCTGTTCTCAGAACGTAGAGAATTTGGAGTTTCATTTTTACTTGTTATTGCTGTGAAGGAAGTATAGCTGATGCAGCCTCAAGTGGACTTGGTTTGAGCTCTGAATATCCGCGACAGAACTGGTAACTAAGACATAAACTCTCAAAGATTTTGCGTCTCTACCTCCCAGAGGAACTCAGTTGCAGCTGAACAGTTTTCAGCTGAGCTAGACACGTAAATACACTTGAAGAAGTGCCTGGGATTAGCTTTCGTAGGTAGGACTGCTTTTAAATCAGAATTGTTTGAGTAACCCTTCTCTGCTGTCGTGTCCCTTGCTCATCACTTATATAATACTCCTGTCCTGCCTCCGGCCCCGTGGGCCTGCAGACTTTAGAGAGAGAGCATTTAAATAGTAGAGAGTCCTACGTTATTAGATAATCATTGTTATCTTACCCTCAATATGCCATCTCTCTGAACTATGACGAGGAGTTCCAAAGGTTGACAGTCTAATACACATAGGAGTATTTGCCTTTTGCTTGTTGTGAGTGTACCATTGTTTAATTGACTGCCTTCATGACAGGGCTGTGATGAGGCAAACATAAGTGACCAGTTGCTTTTTATTAAGACTTTTTCTTACATTTAATAACTCAAAACTTGCAGTCTTTTCTGCCTTAATTGTCCAAGTGTGTGAAATCATATTCCTGATTTTCATTACAACTGAATCCTAATTTTTGCCACCTCTTATCGTATGTCAATCCTGCCAGGATTTTAGATGTTTTTGCCCTTTCTGGATTTCTCTGCAGCATCCAGATGAGCAAGCACCACTGTGGTATCGTCCCGACAGAGCATCCTTAAATTGCATTGGGTGGGTTGGTGAGAATGGTGGAGAGGACTGCAGTTACCTTACTTGAGAGCAGAAGAGAAATGTTGTTGATTTATAGGGTTAATATTAGTGAATCTGTAACACTTTATATATGGCTTGTCCCCAAGATGTTTTCTCTTTACTATGCATTTCTGATACACTTCTATCCAAAACATATGCTGGGAGTGCTACATTCTCAGCAGCATACAAAATGTAGTGTACAATAACAAAGCAGCAAGTTAGACTTATTTTTTCTCTTATCTTGTGCTCTTCACTCATGTTTCCCTAGACAAAATAGCTTGTCTGTAAAGCAGTCACTTGGTGTTCAAAGAACTTTTGTTTGTGTTTCATTTGGGCTTTCAGGAGATATTTCCTCTTAATAGTGAACTCAAAAGGATGTTTTTGAGCTGTGTACCTTGAGCAGAAGAAATATGATTTTGGTTGTTTTGAATTTTGCAGTTTGCTGTCAAACAAGATTATTTGAATCACATTTTTGGTATCTGGGAGTGAACTTAGATGTTGGTGTCTGCTGCACATTTTTGGGACCCCTCTCTACCAACCTATATCCACTGTATCCACTCATTCCACTGTATCTCTTGCACTGATGCCTTAACATGCTTTTAAGTAGCTTATTTTCTGTTCATGTTTTGAGGCAAAACTGAGCTTTGAAAGAAATTGAGTCACTTGCTGCAGGTGCTGCTCCAAAATCATTAACTGTATAACTGCTCAGAACAAGATTTATTCTTCTTGAACCCACTTTATTTGATGTGATGTCCTCACATTACTGATTGTTTTAACATTGTGCTGCTATCAACAAATTCTGCTGATGAAATTTCACGCATGGCTTGGAAGTACGTGTAGTCTTAATTTTATATGTGACAGTAGTGACCATTATAAACTCTGTGCATTCACCAGCCGAAGAAATAAAGTAAACCTTTCAGCGTTAGTCCTTTTTCAGATTTTTCCTTGGAGCAAACCTTCACACTAGTAAAGTAGTAAGATCGAAGAAAAACATCGAGTGACTGCTGTAGTTCTCCTTTTGTCAGTCAGGGGAGTATGCGTGCACTTCCTCTTCATTTCTCTTTGACCCAGTTTCCGTTTTCTTCTTTAGTCTGGCACCTTACCAGCCAGTACCTGTTATTCTTTTATGTAGTGTTTTCTTTACTTTGTGAACTTGTCCAAAAGATATTGAGGGATATCACCAGCTTCCGTTGTTTCCATTGTTTTCAGTATTGAATTGCACTTCTAAAAAGCATACATGAAAAATACGACAATGATTTTTACATGCTTAAAGAAATTGCTATTAAATACTGAATATTTATAGGTTTCTTTGCTCTTGACTATTTTTTTTTTTCCTGCCTAAACACAAATTCTATATACTTTTGAAAACTACGTGGAACTGTATTTTGAACAGATTTTATAACGAGCAGACTATAGTTCTGGTCAAAGATCTATAGTTCTCCTGAGTACAGCACTTTTCCTGGAAGGAGTGGGGTTCGATCATTAGTAACGTGTTGTCACCAGAATGATAAGGCAGCATGTGTTAAGTTTAGCTCGTAAATGAGAACACTCATTCACTCACTCCCAGGAAGCTCGACTGCTGGAGCTGGGGACAAACCAGATGGAAGAGCTAATCAATGTCTGCTCAAATGGGCTGGTTTTCAGTAGCATTCACTGAGTTTTGGCTATTTGATATACCAACACCCACACTACAGTCTAAGATGCTGGGTTGTTTTTCTTTTTTCTTTTTTTTTTTTTCACAAAGGAGAACTTCACTTTGAGATTAGGAATCAATAGCTGAAAATTAGTAAGAACATATGTAATTACATCAAAATGAATTAATATAACTGCTAGAAATAACTGCACTTTTAAGGTAATTCCTTCAAATTAGACAAATAGCAGGTATTAATGGCTTTCACAATGGGTTTTATTTTGCTTCAGAATCTTTATACAAGTATGTGTACTTTTACAAAAGGGTGATTACGCAGGTTGGCAACAGTAACATGTATTTCATCTCAGCTGGTAGCTAATAATTCATCCTAAAATAGAAACTACAACTTCATCCTAGAATTACCTGTCCTAGTAGGGTTAAAGCATGTCAGCCAAGTGTTTGGGAGGTTACATTTTTCTAGTGCTTTCCAGTGCTGGGCTTTGTTTGTGTACAAGCTGGTGTCTTGGTCTTTACCTTGATTTTGTGTCTGAATAACTAAGTTAAGAGGGTTGGAGGTTTGGGGTTTTTTTCATTTTTTGATGGTAAAGCACTTCTCTCAGAATAATACACAGCGTTGCTGGAGTTACATCTCTGTTAAATTCCCTGGAATAGCTGTGCTGTAAAATGCAGGTTTATACCAGGTCCATCTGTAGTGGGAAGAGGAATTTGGGGGTGGAAGTATTTGGGGATGGAGATACTTTAACTGAACAAGTAAGGAAATACATTTTTTTTATATTATTAGGAGTTGCTGAGTGTGGTAGCCCAGTGAAGGTGAAGCTGCCACAGCTCTGTATCACTAGGTCCAGCTGGTCACAAGGTTGATGGTATATTCCCAATAGGCATGCATGTACACACAAGCGTAGGTGCATGCACGTGCTAATGGGATCTCTGTTTGGTATCTCTGTCTTGCAGTCCTTGGCCAGAGAAGGCTCTGTGAAATCATTGAGTATTTTAATTAAAAAGGGCAGGGCCTGTCCCTGAATTACCTCTTCACCTCTGAGAAGAGTCCCTGGAGGCGTTTGTTGGGAGGGAGAATGTCTCTATCCACAGTTCTCTCCCGCAGTGGATAAATTATTGACATTGCTGAGAAGTGAAATCCTTTTCCCGGCACTGCTCGGGGGCAGTAATTCATCTCGAGGCAGATGAGGCTGGAAGAAGTGGAGAGGAAAATCACATCAGTCAAGGATAAATCTTTAATGTTATCTGTCATGCGTTACTTTGGAAATAGAGTGGTCTGAAAGGCCTGGTATTCCTCAAAAGTGGTCTCTGTGCCATTCATCAGCCAGAGTTGAAGTTTTGGTATAGTTTTATTACAGAAAGATGCAAAATGATCATTACATTGCTTGAAATACACATCTACAGCAGCAAATGTGACATAGGAAGCATGATACAAAATATCATGTGCTCAGTCTTCAGTTTGTTTGGTTATTCTTCTGAATTTCCATAACGTAGTAAACTTCATAGTAAAATAAACTAGTTTTGTCCAGTGTGTGGTGTCCTGATACTTATCCTGTGGTAGGTGGTGTGCTAAAGCACTACTCCCAGTGCCCAGTCGTGGAAATATGGAGTCCACAGGCTGTCAGGGAATGGGTAAGCAATGTCAGTTTGAGTTCCTAGTTGCCATTTGTGAGGGCACATTTCCACACAGGATGCAGGCGTAGATAGTTTCCAAGCACCACTACTTTTTTTGAAGTCTTGCATTTCAAAGTCCTGTGTGCAAAGGGTCGTTAACAATTAGCATTCCACTTTCTTATCACAGCAGGGCATGCTGTTCATATACTGGGCTGTACATCTTTACCAAGATAAATTTAAGTGTCATTAAATTCAAGGAAAACAAAAGACTGATGTGCAAAACTTCCAAAGAGACCAACACTACTGAGTGAAGAGTATACAGATGTTTGATCCCTGTGCTTCTGCTTGTCCGAGAGCTAAAGCAACTCAGCACTTTTTAAGCCCTGTGAGGAGACACTAGAGGAATTCAGAGTTTAATCTCAAATGTATCTGTAGCTTCTGAGGGGAAAACTTTTTCACTGTGAGGGTGACTGAGCCCTGGCACAGCTTCCCGGAGAGGTTGTGGAATCTTCATCCTTTGAGATATTCAGAAGCCATCTGGACATGCTCCTGGGCAACCAGCTCTAGGTGGCCATTCTTGAGCAGGGGAGTTGGACCAGATGTCCTCCAGAGGCCCCTTCCAAACTCAGCCACTCTGTGATTCTGTGAAGGACTGGACTCCATACCTTGTTGGCGTGGTTCAACTCCTTATCCTTCCCAAAATAGGCACACCAATTTAAACATGAGATTTTTTCTGTTTGCCCACAGGTCTCATTGCTACCATCATGTCAAGTGATAATCCTTTACATCAGGATTGCATATAAAAGAATGACTTGAGGACTTGATTGCCAATAAAAAAGCCTCAAGCAAGTAGGATTAGGCCTCAGTAACCACAGACCCTCATTATCTGTTGAGGGGTGGGGGTTCCCTTTAGAATTCCTGATTTTACCAGCTCTGAACATTTTACGTTGTGGTTACCAATTCAGTGTTTGCCTCAACTCTCACTTTGGAGGTAAAACGATCGTGGTCCTTCTTTTTTCACATGGTGCCTGTGGTGTAATGGGCTGCAGGGCAGCCAGTTCTCAAGCTCAGTGAAAAAGGAGCAGTACTGATGTTGATGGGGTGGGAGGCTGTTTCATTCCTGCAGCTTGTTATTCCTGGATGCCAGTCATGCCCAACCAACCATCCCAAATTCCTCCAGAAAAGAAGAAACTTCTTTTTCTTTCAGAAATGAAATAAGAAATATATTTGTTTAAAAAAAAAAAAGAACAACCTGTCAAGCTCTGGGGATGGGCCTGATGTGTAANAAAAAAAAAAAAAAAAGAAACTAAGGTATTTTAAAAGTTGTCGTTAACAGGAAAAAAAGGCATGGCAAAAGCTGTGTGAAGCAGCTAATCGGTATTTTTAAGGGAGCAGAGGGAGAGAGGAGAACAGAGCATACACAAAGGGAAAACAGCATCAAGTGCAGATGTAAAATAACATGATTTTTTCTTGAAGGACAAAACTCTGAGATGTAAACAGTTCAAACCCACGTTTCTAGTGTTGCTTTGCTGTTTGAACAATTGCTTTTGTTGCTTCAAATAGATTGTCTGGTCATAGAGACATCCCAGAGATTATTACTGATGTTCACAAGCTAGGCAAGATGACATGGGGCTTATGTCGTGAATAATGTATGTAGTCCTTGTTAAAGGTAAAAGAGCGCAGACTAGGAATTGCAGCACTAGTCTGTAGCAGTTTACTTCCAAGTATAAGATAAGACTCAATTTAATCTCTGAGGAAATATGTTTATTTCATTCCTAACTGGTTTTTGTTTCCTTTTCCCCCCCCATAGCTCGCACCTTCCCTTCCATTACAAGAAGATTTCGTTTACCACTGGAAAGCAATCACTCATTACTACATAGAGACATCAGGTAAAAGAAGAAAACATTCTGATTTTGTCTGTTTATTGGGAAAACTACAATGCCCAATTTCAGTGTTGTTAAAAATTAAATATTAAGAAATACTAAAATGAGTCATGTCTTTTATCAAAATACCAACAATAATAATTAGTAATTAAAAATATTGTGTACCTCCATTCATCTCTTAAAAAGTAGGCATGAACAGCAATGGAGGGAAGGTCTTCTTTCCTGAGTCCCATGTAGAGAATTGTACCTTTTCACGTCCAACCCAGTTTCTGTCTTCATATATTCTGTTTAATCTAGACAGACAGCTACAGAAATGTAGTCCCTGCTGTTAACCTTTTTATTGTTTTACATCAGGGATTTTCCTTTTATTTCCAAGATTTTAACAAAAGTAATTTTGTGGTCATACATTTTACCAGACATACCTGAATTCTGTGTGCTCAGTATCAGGTATTTTTCCTTTAGTGTCTTGTTTCCGTGAAAGATATTTTGATAACATAGCTCTGAAAAGTGAATCTGTGAGCAGATTTAGAACATGTTCTGTTAAAACTTACTCTGCTCTTCTAAAAAATGGGTGTTCTGATGAAACATGACTGTAGTAACTTTTTTCTTAAACTTTTCCTTGTTTTCCTACAACACTTGTGCAACATTTAACTTTTTAATTTTTGGTCCTAGATATTAAACTATTAAGTTTTAAAAGTGAATGTTACCATGCTTTCCTCAAACTTATTAGTTCTGCATTTCTGCTATTATGTCTGGGACTGGTGATCTTGTTTATATCAATATTTAGTCTTGCAAGCTGAAACTCGACCCTTGGTTCTAAATACCCATCTTCTGGAACGCTATGTGATGTTTCCTAAGGTAGAAATGACAGGGTGGTAGGGGAAAACTGATACCTGTGATTATGTGGTGCAGAATAAAAGCTGACCTCTCTCCCAGACTTTCAAATGTCTTGTGAAGAGCAAGTTCCCACTCAGTGGATATACCTCTGTCTTCTGTACTGGGAGCAGAATTATGCCTAGGAAACTCAAGCAAAACACTCTAGGCTAACTGGAGGTTGTGGTAGAGACCAAAATCACTCTGACATGGCAGTTTTCCTTTGTGATGTTGTTGCCATTCACATGCAAGTGACAGTTATTTTTAGATGATTGCGTAAGAAGTAGTAATCATTTCCCTAGTGGGATAGTTGTTGAAGCAGAATTTAGCCGCAAAAAATAAAAAGGAAAATCTGCATGTGTGGATGTGCTCTACAACATGTTAATGCCAGCTCCCACTGCCAGTGGCATAAATCCACAGCAGTTTCATGACTTTAGTATAATGAAATCAGCGTCTTACGCTTTCCTTCATAAAGTTTGACAGAGTGCTGTCTTAATGCAGAAAGTATAAAAGACAAATCTAAAAACTTTGAAGAATAAACAACATAGAGTTTGGGTTATTATTAGAAAAACCATTTAGTTATCTAGTTTGTAAAGGAACTGATCAGCTGCAAATTAAGCTGATGTTAGAGGCTGTTTATAGATGTCAGAATAGTGTGTGAAGAGCCAGAGGAAGAGTCAGAGGAAGTTATCAAGACAAGTTATCAAACGGAAGATTGAGGGTTGAACCTTTCTCTCCTTAAGGTTGGTTTCTGTCTGTAAAAGTTTTCCCTTTTGACTATGTAATTAATGCATGTTTTGAAATTTGGCATTTCACCTTTTCCCCATTGCAAAGTTAGATATCTGCCTTATGCATATTCTGGTTTACATTTCCAGGTGCAGTTCTGAAAATTCAATTTAAGACATGTTAAAAAACTTACATACTATATATAATATTCTTTAAATGAGAAGTCATGTTTTTAAATATAAAATTTGGAACTGAACTTAAGAAAAGTGAGGAAATATTTTAATCATTCCCAATTGCACATCTCTTTGATTTAGATGACAAAGCTCCTGTGACTGATACGAACATTCCTTCCCACCTGGAACAGATGTTGGATATTCTAGTTCAAGAAGAAAATGAGAGGGAATCAGGCGAAACAGGACCCTGTATGGAATATTTGCTACACCACAAGATTTTGGAGACACTCTACACACTAGGAAAAGCTGATGTATGTACTTCTCGGCAGAGCAAGTGTGTGAGCTCCTAATTGCAATAGGGACTGAAGTTCTACAGTAGGTGGTAGTGTGGGACACTGAACTCTAGCAAAAAGCTGTTTGCTTATGTTACCAATGTATTACAAATAACAGTCTTTTACAAGTGTGATCAAAGTGAGACAACCAGTGAGATGCTGACTAACACGGAACCCTGAGATTTGTTAGTCACCACTCTGATAATATTGACTGTGAAGCTAGAAGTAGGAGAAACATTTTTGTTCAGTCTAGAATTTTTCTGGCTTCTACGATACAGTATTATCCCTCTCTGTTCTTCGTTAAGTGTTGGGAGATTCTTGGGTGAAAGGTGCTTTATTAAATACAAATTTTAACTTTTCTGAATGTGATGAGTTATTGCTCAGAATGTCAGAAAGCATTAATTTAAGCTGATTGCCAGACAGCTTTCACATGGATGTGGTATGAATGCAGCCCTCGGCAATGTTGTCTGGTTCTTCTCACGTCTGCCTTGTGGCACATATGAAATTAGCTGCATGGTCTTGGTGCATTCTTGTTGCTGTTTTTCTTGGCAGACTTATGAGCTGAAACGTATGAGGTTGGATGGATCATGGGGTGAAATAACTTGGCAGCCCTTGTGCTAGAACTTTTTGTATCATGATGCAGGTGCAGTTAGGAAAGCATGGTGTATCCTGTTCCAAGGATAAATGTAGCTCTCCATGGTTTCATTCTCAGTCAGTCTTTTACACGTTGTCGTGAGTTTTTAATCTACTGGATTTTACATATTTAGACAATGCAGGGTACTAGCTGTGTGAGCCTGGGCTGTTCCGTGCTCTGGAAGGACCAGAGCGCTACAATTCCTGTTACTATACCAGCTGTCCTACGATCAGAGTAAGATACCGGTTGTATGGAAAATACTCGCTCAGAAATACAGCTTGTTCAGTGATCTATAAACTTTGTCAAGAAACCAAGATGAAACGGTGACATATGTGAAGCGGGTAATTAGTAGTAGAGTGTTTCTAAGAGTTGAGAGAAGTCATTTTGCACTCATGCAAATACGCCTGTACAAGCAATTCCTGTACAGCCTGTCTTTATCCTTTGCCACTTGTGAGTTGATACATCTGAAGTAAACACGCAGTTCAGTGCTTGCAAGATGTTGCAAAGATCTGTTGCAAAAAGAATAATACCCTTTCATGGCAATCACTTAGGCAACTTATGTTACTGTAGATGTACCCTGATGGTACACATTTTGCCATCTTTTCAACGGATTGCTTGACAACTCAGTGATAATTAGGGATTAATAATCTAGGGATAATTACCTTGGAAGGAGAACTAGGTTAGGCAGTTGTCATTCCTGGCTGTTGCCACCCATGCTCCATTCACCTGCACGGTGAACCAGGTGAGGGAAATAATGTGGGTTAAAATTAACCTATGGAATGACAGCATTTATTAACATGGTAGAACACATTAGAGTCAGGGGGGATTTAGCTAGAAACAAAGGTACATAAAAGACCTCAAGCCATCAGATCTCATGGAGATAAGAAAGTACTTGCATGTGACATAGTGCGTGAGGGACAGCAAAACATGGGTCTGGATGTTCCACAGATATCTGTGACTTATATTCTGCTGAATGTCAGGGAAGACAACAGCCTTCTCTTGTCCTGGAACACCTGTGTGTTTATAAACACTTTATCTGTCTAAGGTTAATTACTCATGAATTTAAAAAACCTTTTGTAGACATTAAGATGTTGATGTAAGATGTGACACAGTACCATAAAAGACAGCTGACCTGTAGCCAATTAATTCAGAGTTAATTTCCCCTTATCACTGTATTGATAGGGGATGTTTCCTGGGAAGATTGTTTCTTTTCCTGGAAGTTTTCACTAGAGCAATTAACTTTAGTATGAATAATTTCTAAAAGAAAACAGTAATCAGATGCAACATTTTTTGTTGATCTCTGTTAATATTGATAAAAGTAATGTGTTAACAGATGATGATTTTTTAAAAAATACTTTTGGATAAATTATTGCTGTTTAATTAGCCATTTTGAGTGACAAATTTGCATCTATGTTTCTCTCCACATTTGTTATATTTTTGTTATTGTTCATCTGTTTTTCTTTCAGTGTCCTCCAGGAATGAAACAGCAAGTTTTGGCTTTTTATACAAAACTTCTTGGAAGAATACGGCAACCACTTCTTCCCCACATAAATGTGCATAGGCCAGTGCAGGTACTGCTCAAATTTTAAGTAAAATATATTTTTGTATGACAAGTTTCTGTTATTCTGCTGTAGCTAATGGTATCTTTAATTCTTGCATTGTCGAGTGAGTTAAAGAAACTGCTCAAGTGCAGTATCAGTTTTAATGTATTAATGATTAGAGCCTTGTACTGCTACTGCAATGCAAGTCATAAGTAATAAAGAAATCTTGTTCATAGCAATCTAATCTAGAGCAAATGTTCAAGTCAATAATCATATATCATTGTAGTATGTATATAGAAAAAGAATTCAGTCCATCATTCCTAGAAAAAGCTCTAACTTTCTCCCTGTCTTAATTGTTCACTTTTCTTGATGTGATAGAAATTAATCAGGCTGTGTGGTGAAGTTCTGGCAACGCCAACAGAAAATGAAGAAATTCAGTTTCTCTGCATAGTATGTGCAAAGCTGAAACAGGATCCATACCTGGTCAACTTCTTCCTTGAGGTAAGTAAATCAAATCAAATTTCCCTGGTATGTATGTATGGTGTCACAGACAAAATCTAATAGAGAACTGGAGGTATCACATTGTGCTTCACAGCTTAGTTTCCATTCACTCTGTGATTTTTTTTCCTGTGATATTAAAAGGTTTGGGTTTGGTTTTTTTTTTCTTCCAGAGACTTGATACATCTGATTATTTTTACTAGAATCTCATTTATTCACAAATATACCTGCCTGAGGTCCTTATCCTTTGTAGCGAAAGTGCCTTTAGAGCAGGGATACGAATTGTAACGTAAAGCACTGTGTGTGGGAGACCTTGGATTTCTTATGTTGTTTTGTCTTCAGCCCAGTAAAGACTAAGGGACAGATTGCATGGGGCATTGAAACCTTGCAAGTTGCTAAGTGTTCTGCAGGATTGGGCCCTAACTTGGTAGTGGCACATATGGTCTAGCTGCAGTGCCAGCTCACAGTCTACGATATGACATTATTTTCTATCTGTAAGAAAGCCAAATATCTTTACTCCCTCTTCGAACTTAACATGTGGCATTGATGAAATCAGAGTGGGAAGAGAAAGAATTTCTAGACTGACTTTCTGTTCCCATTTAGAGGGAGCATATAAAAGTCCATTTAGAAATGCCTCCTGCTCCCACTTTGATGTTTCCTACGGTGACACTATCTATTAAGCATGTGATACATAGGTGAAAAGATCTAGATTTTGTGTCCTTAAGGAATATTTTACAAGCTTTCCGCAAACAAGATCTGTAACAGCAGATGCTGTTAAACTGCGAAGATACATTATTTTCCATTGAGTAGATGAATATGACTTATAAGTCAGTAGTAAAGAATCCATCTTGAGTTTATTTTTACCTTAATTAAATACCACTCTGATTGCCATTGTATCCATTGTAGTTATACAAGCAGTAGAAATGATGTAAGGATTGAAAAGTTAGTGTTTAAACATTAGAAGCACTCAGAAGCAAACTACTAGATATATTACATGCAGAATATGGTAGAAGACAAAACCAGGATTACTTTTAATGTCATTTATGTAAGTTGTATGGTTTGAAAAGAACCCTCTGAATGACTCTTATACTCAAATAATGCCCTTGAAATCAAACCTGAGAACCCCAACCATAAGAACCACAAGTGTTTTGTCAGACATTGACGTTCTTCCCCAAAATAGTAATATTACAATACTAAAAATCAGACCAGGATGATTCCAAATCTCAAAGAGATCTGTAGTTTCACAAAATGCTGGCCATAGAGTTCAGGCAAGCTGAAGAACATTTTTTGTAGCTCCTCTTTCCTTCACAACATTATTCTAAATGTTGTAGCCTAAGGCATATATTTTTACAACTTCTGATAGTTGTTTCCAGATAAGGTATTTGGGGTGCAGAATTGTCCTTTATTGGAATAGAATAGTCTGATTGTTCACATCTATGCCTCTTAAAGGTGCTGTTGACAGCTGTTTCTGACCTTCAAATGTATGAAAGGGTAAATTTACAGAATTCTATGTGGCATTTATCTCTCAAATCTCCAGCACATATAAACTGAAATGCAGATAACATCTCTCCAAAGCAGTCTGTATCTGTTAGTTTTGCTTCCTCCTTTGACTTTTCCTGATCAGTTTCTACAGTAATTTATGAACATAAAAAAGTGAGTACGTACAAACCCAGGACTTCCTTTATATGATTCCATATCAGATAGTTTGTTGATAGAATGCTGTTTATATTTTAGTAAAATCTTTCACCTGTATTGCTTAACCAGTGAGGTTATATGGCATAACTGTATCTCTTGGGCAAGTTACATTTGTTGTGGAAATCAGAACTGGAAGAACTGGATTCTACTTTTTTAAACCTTTAAAATCCATATACTAATTTTACTTTCGCTTTAATTCATTCTTTTCTTTAAAATGAGTTTTCCTTTTTCATACATATATAGGAATGTTTGACTTACCACCTCTCTCTCAGTCATTATTTTACACTAAGCTTGTTATTTCATGTTTTTCCTTATTTGTTTATTCCTTAGTTGCCTCATCTCATCCCATCTTATGCAAGATACTCCTTGCAACTGATTGTTCCGTGCAAAGGGACACTTGATTCTCTGTGTTTTAGTTTCTGCTCTTGAGACCTTAAACAAGTTCTAATATAGTGTCCGTTAAAAAGTTGTACCTTCATTTTATAAAATGATCAATAATTTCACTATTCATTTCTGCTTTCATTACTACAAATTATCAGCTTTATATTTCTCACCATTAATTAAGTAGAGGTTCTCATTAGCTGTGATATCACTTGATTTTTTCACAGAATTCTTTTTAAATCTATCTGAACTTAGACGTGGCATCATCTACCACAGATTTTGAAACTCTGATAGTTACATATCACAAAAATATAAAATATAAAAATGTATATTGTCTGTTCTCTGTTGATGCTGAATTCACTTAGAGAAGTACTTTGTCTAGGAAGCATTGAATATGTGTTTTATGTAACCTTTTCTATTAGGTCATTCAGGATCCTGTTTTGCACCTTTACAGGAGGCAGGTGAGCAGCTAAGCTGCAGAATTGCATGATTAGACAATAGGAAGCTTAAATACACGCAAAAACTCTGCCTTCATGTTGTTCACTGTACAGACTGTTTTGTGTCACCTGCCAATGGAAGAGTAATGAGCTATGGACAAATGTCTAGGGGCTTTTATCCACTTATGTATGTTAGGTCTTCTCATCGAAGCCTTAGCTAAACAAACTATGGCCTTTCAAATGACAGAAGAGTCCAGACATGAGGCTGACAGAAGATAAAATAAGTATTTTACAGAATTTTACCTAATTTTTGAAAAAAGTAGCTTTTCTCTTTGGCAACCCTGCCTGCTACTTGAGTAGTGCCAGCAACAGTGTATAATCCAGGACTGAAATGCAGTTCCAGCCTTTAGTTCTGCTTTATGTGCAATGCTCATCGTTGTGTTTCAGATATTCCTGTGTATTGATAAAACACATGGGAGGGCACTGGAGGACTTTAGAAGATTAGGGATAGACAGACATGGTTCAGATAGACACATTTTGGTTTCTTTGCAGCCTTATGCATTTCACACTGTAAAAAAAAAAAAAAAGTGTTGAAGGAGTAATTTTTCTCCTGTAGTAAAAAATCATACTTATTTTATAGCGTGCAGTGTGCTGCATTTACCACTGGGTTGCCTCTCCAGGGAATTGGTTATATGAGTGTATCACAACATTCAGTAAAAATTCTCCACAATGAATGCACATCAATCAAGCAAGTGTTCACAGCGGTTCTCTCGTTTGCTGCCTGAGACTGTCATGTAGTTAGTCCCTGCTGGTTTGTATGTACTAAACGCCATTAACCCCAAATGGTTACTCTTTTCAATTATTAATGCTTGACATATATTTGTAATAATTTTGGTGTTATCATAGACAAGGGGAACTATTTGGATTTATAATCTCACTACTGTACTCACTTGAAAAAATGTCTTGTGTTGAAGTCTAATTTATGGTTCTAATAAAGTATTATTCACCTATGCTTATGCCAGAAGAACACTGAATCTTGCCTTGCTGTGAGTTTCTTTTTGGTATCACAGAGCACAAATTTAAATGCCTCTTTGTGTGCTGGAGATAGATTTATGGGAAGACAGTTGGGTTGCTTTCTTTCAGGCTAAGTAGAGATGCTTTGTAGCTTCCGAGAAGGTTCTCTGTGATCTGCTATAGTATCCAGTCCCCAGTGCTAACTTCTAGTATCTTCCGTCCATTCAATATACTCAACTTTTTCTTCATGAGAAGCAGAACTTGAGAGTACTTTGCTGTAATAAAAGATGCGTTTTTGCTTTTCCTGTTGTAGATAAAATCTCAAGAAGTTCAGAATTAATCTAATTGTATTACTCCAACTGGAAATAGTGTTTCAGACATTAGATGAATTTGAGGCCTTGACCTAGAAAGGGATGTTTTAGAGTATGTGCTGAGGTCTAAAGGTGCACTCATAAGGTAAATGAAAAACTTCTATGAAATAGCAGGCAAATCAAGTGAATATGTGCCTTCAGTGGTGGAAGGAAAAAGATGCCATCTCTTTGTAAATGGCATATTCAGCCTTGAAGCAAAATGATACAAGCCTTAGAGAAATTTAAGCAGATGAAAAAGTGGGCTAAGTTTAAAAACGCCCACACTTCCGCATCCCATTACATTCTACATGGTTACTGTATCCTTGTAGAGAACTACTTCAAATGCTGATATGAAAAATTTGCTTTTAGTAAATTTCTGCTTCAGGATGAACAGTAATTTCAACCATGTAATTCCAACAAAATGCTTTGCAGAGTAAGTTAAAAGCCATGGCTTCCAAAGGATCAGCAAGCGTAATCACAGAAGACATGCTAAAAGGCCGAGACTCTTTGACGACAGACACAGGACAGCCCGTTCAGCCTGAAGAAGTACCTAGTGCTGCTGGAGCGGAGCACATGGAGAAGGAAGAAGACCTCCCGCAACAGGCGGATGATCTCTCTTTCAGTCTGGATGAACTAAATGTCACATCATCACCCGAGTCCTCCACTGTTTGTCCAAATCAAGACTATAATTTAGTGAATTCTCTGCTAAACCTCACTAAAAGTCCCGTGAGTTGGGTTTTTTTGGTTCTTTTTAGTATGATAAAATGGTGAAATAATTTGGGTGCTGTGTGAAGTGGGAAGAGGGAGTGAATGTACATGTATGTACACACTGTATTTTAACTATAAAAATTAAAATGAGGTTTGTTTTGCAGGTGTTTTTTGTAAATTGGCAATTTTCTTTGCCAATTCAGATTAAAGTAAAAATATTCTTTTTGAAAATTAAGTTTGTTGATGGTAAGCGTTTTTTGAGCAATTTATGTAGGATGCTGCATGTTTCACAGACAAACTACATAGGGTAATCATTAGATTAAATATACCACAAGAGAATATTTTAAAAACTTCTCTCAGTTATACTGACTGAACCAAACACGCTTTTTTTGTAAAGGGACTGGGCTATCTCTAGGGGTCTGACTTCTTTTAAAAACAACTGCTGTATGTCTTTCCCAGCTCCATCCTCGATTTCAAACACAGATTCTTTCAGAAAACTTAGAGGAGGGTTGGGTCAGCCTGTAACGGCTACAGCAGTGTTGAGAGCAGAAAACCAAATCTACCGATGTACTCGTTACAGTTAAGTGATAGTTTACATTGTGTAATATCTTGGTCTTAACCTGACCTAGAGCACTAGTTCTGTCAACCTGAAGGTTGCGTTCTTAGTATTTGACACGAATTCAGGTGAGATTCTTTATTTTGTACCATCCAAATTCACTAGAATGAAGCGTTAATGACTGAAAAGGCAACAAAAATAAATGCATTCGCTCACTGTGGGGAAACGGAGAGGTTTTATATGGGAGGTGTTTGCTTCTTGATGTCAAGTGAGCTTCATTCACCCTCTGATTAATTCTTCCATGCCCTTCTGCCAGGACGGCCGGATAGCAGTGAAGGCCTGTGAAGGCCTCATGCTTTTGGTGAGTTTGCCAGAACCAGCAGCTGCCAAGTGCCTGACTCAAAGCACTTGTTTATGTGAATTGTTGACAGACAGGCTGGCCACCCTCTACAAAGCCCTGCCTCAGTCACTGGATCCCTTAGACATTGAAACAGTGGAGGCAATTAACTGGGGGTAAGAATTTTATTTTTGTATTTAATACCCAAGGTGATTTTACACCCCTCCCTGAAACTAATTTTCTACAGGTAGATAAGATGTATAAAATATTCATACCCCCATGCTAAAGTCTCGAGAGCAGAGCTGAGATCCCAGCTTGCAGCATAGTGGTACGACTCCGGGAGCCCAACGTACACGTGATTTCTGACATGGGGCCAGGTTGGGCTGCCAGTCCCTTGCAGAGATTCCTCAGGGACCAGGTTTTTCCACTGAGTTCTGTTAGCAATTTAGTATGGTGTAGCTGCAGTATCAGGTACAAATTATTTTGTTGTTCAGATGTTAAGGGTTTAGGAAACTTAAACTTTTCCCTGTACTCAGTGAACACTGTAAGCTGTTGCAGGGGGCAGGAAGGGTATATTTGGTAACAGGCTGTTGTTGCAAAATTTGTGCAGTAAAAAAGAAGAAGGAAAGAGTTACTGCATAACTTATCAGCATGAAGCAAAAGATACATGCCTGTTATCCTACCTGCTTGCATGTTAGATTCTCAAAACACTTCTCTTCCCCACTCTGCTTTCATTATTATGCATTGCTCGTGATCTGTTAGTACTGAGACAAAAAGTAGGTATATGCAAAATAACTAACAAAATTTCTAGGGGTTGGAGTTAGAAGGGAAAAAAACAACTTCGAATACCAGGATAAATAATTATTGGACTGCTTTACCAAAGAAAATGGTGCATTTGTTGTTCTGTAGACCCTATAAATTGAGGTACATGTTTTCTTCTGAAAGATACAATCTAGTTCAGGTATAAACTGTGTGGTTTTGGTGGACTTGATTGAGGTTGTTACAGAGTAGAGAAGAACAATTGCCTTCATTTTATGGTTCTCTGACTACAGGAGTTATTGATTCAGTTTCTGTGGTCTGTGTTTCCTGGGAGAACAGACTAGGTGATCAGTTTTCCCTTCTGACTCAAGAAATACTTAAACAGAGTTCTGCTGCTGTACATACTACGTATCCTTTAGCATGCCACAGAAAACCTGTGTAATGATAGCGCTGCCGGATTAGTAGAGACTGGCAGAAAAGCTAGTTTCATGTTCACTTCACTGCAAGTAGGTCATTAATTATTCTCTTAAGTTCAATAAGAATGAAGTCCAAGATTCTTCAATTACTTGTAGACTAAATAAGTATTTTTCCCTGTGTTCTCTAGTTTGGATTCCTATAGCCACAAAGAAGATGCATCTGCTTTTCCAGGGAAAAGAGCGTTGATTTCGTTTCTTTCATGGTTTGACTACTGTGATCAACTCATCAAAGAAGCACAAAAGGTTTGAAATGTTTACAGATGATACAAATATATTCAGCAAATAAGTAGTTCCAGTTGTTTCTTAGCTTTTGAGTTTGAGACATACCATTTTGTACTTTTGTTTCAGACTGCTGCTGTTGCTATGGCAAAAGCTGTGAGGGAACGATTTTTCATTGATGTTATGGAACCCCAGCTGATGCAAACGTGAGTAGCATCCTACAAGACGCAGCAGAACAGAATCTGAATCAAGCTGATTTTTTTTCAGATTAAATCCACTTTATATCTGACATGACATTTTTTGTTCAGTTCAGAGATCGGAATCCTCACATCAACTGCACTATTGCATCGCATTGTTCGTCAAGTGACTTCAGATGTCCTGCTGCAGGAAACAGTTTATTTTATACTTGGAGAGCACAGAGAGCCAGAAACTTTGGCGGACATCAACAGACATCCGTTGCGACACAGATTAATCGAACACTGTGATCATATTTCTGACGAGGTGAGAAGTGGTAATGATATAATAATGTCTGCTGGCCAGTTCTGTCTTGTGTAGAGTCTGTAAAAACACCATTGTGAGGTCTTTTCATATTTGTGTTGGCTAACTTTTTTTGCCAAGGGAAAGAGTTCTGACTGCCAGCCCTACGAATTCCCTTTAGAAAATGAAAGGCAAACTGTTTTCTCCAGCTAGCACATTGTTCCCATTAATAAAGATTCTTTGCTAAATTTGCCTGCCCCCTATGCATATCTAGTTAGGCTTGCTCGTCTGTAAGATAGGACAAAATCAGTTTCTGTCATTGCATTTTAATTCGTGCTTTGTTATATGTTGCATTGCTGTTATTTTCCATGTCGTGTCAATCCTGTCATGTTATTGTATAAGGTATAGTTAAAAACTTATTTTTTATATAAAGTGTGGTGAGAGAATATCCACAATGCCAATTAAAAGATGATACAAGAACTTTAACCACTTTACACACAGTAAACATTGTTAAAATAATTTACTTTAGTAAAATCCCTCCTCAGGAGCTGCTGCTTTCATTTTTTAGATGAAACAACCTCCACCCTCTACTTTTTCAAATAAAAACCAAGCTTGCCTGAAATACAGGTCTATGCCTTCGTGTATCCATTTTTTTCAGTACACTTAGCTGCTCACCCTGTCAGAATGAGTTATCTGTATAAATTAGTTGATCTCTGCAAAGCTAAGCACTCTAAAGCTGTCTTTAAAAACTCTGTGTTGCTTGAAGTCAGTCTCCTTTTAAAAGCCTACATAATATCTCCATGTAAAAATCTTAGCCTGTAGTTCCAGTCACAATATCCCAGTATTATTTTGTTTTATTCTGGGTATTTATTACTAACTTAAAGTTTCCTGTTCTGTGTCTCACTTGCACAATGATAACCATCTTCCAGCATGGATCTGATTGTAATATGGAAAGCTAAGTTGTAAGTTCTCTGGATGTTCTCTGCATTGTTGTTTTGGCAGATTTTAGAATAGGTTTTGTTTTACAGGAAAAAAGTACATCCACATGTTGATTTTCAAATATGCGTGAACTCTTCATCCATGTTTATACTACATTCATCAGAACAATTTCCTAATTTTTCTTATGATTTTTGCTTCCTTCCATAATGTAAATAAGTAACTGCAATGTTCTAAGATGTACAAACCAGATATAAGGCAAAAAGTACAAGGCAGTGGTGCATCAGTTTATTGAATTTTTACTTTTTGTGTTGCAGATCAGCATAATGACTTTACGAATGTTTGAGCACCTTTTGCAAAAACCCAATGAACACATTCTTTATAATTTGGTTCTGAGAAATTTAGAAGAAAGAAACTATATGGAATACAAGCCTCTCTGTCAAGAGGATAAAGATGTGGTAGAGAATGGACAGATTGCAGGAGCAGTGTAAGTTTGTTTTTTAAGGGAAGTTTTCACAACAGCTGACTTGGATCCATATTTTTAAAACAAAACAGGGATTTTTTTTCAGTAATTGAAAGAAAAGTGAGCATAGATAGCACTTTGAGTGCTCTATGTATTAATCCATATCCATAAAGTGATGCAGAAATTATTATATCAGCAGCTTAGGGAAATTTTTAGAAGAAAAACAGAACAGCTAAGTTCTAACAGAACAGTTTAGAAGAAACAGAAAAGCTAAAATTATCAAAAGCCTCTTTCCAGAACAATAGGCACTCAAAGGTCTTCATATATCAATTTATTTATGCATCTACCTAGCTTAAGTCTATGCATATTTGTATTGTTTTCAGTGAGATTATTCTTGAAGTCAGTAACTCTGGTGTCTTGCTTACATTTATGGTCTTGAATTATTTTTTGATGGAAGAACTGTTCTGGGACACTTTACATAAAATCCTTTTAAATACCCTACCTAACTTTTGTAACTCCTTTTTTTTACTTATGGAGGGGTAAGGACTAGTCACACCAGCTATTTCAGGCATCTTAATTTAGATATTTCTGAGTCATCTAAACGACATCTAATGATTTCCTGCAGTATAACTCACTCTCATGTAAAAAATGTGGCTAAAGAGTTTAAGTGATTTAATGCAGTGATTTTGTACGAGTCAGAAATGTCTGTTCTGTTGTTCAGGTCAAGAATGTATGATTTTTCTTCAAAACAAAGTTTGTTGAGTATTTGTGAAGGTTGGGGTTTCTGCATATTAATTAGGTAAAAAGATGTGCATATGCTGGTGGTCTGGAACACATCCTGGTTGTTCAGAGAAGAAAAATAGAAAGCATGCCTTTTGACCCAAAGATTATGCCTTTCATAACATTCTGTGAATGATTATGTTTTGTCTAAATGTAATCTCACAGAGACCTAGAAGAAGATCCGTTATTTACTGATCTGTCTCCAGATAACACATTGTCAACTCAAGAGTGGCTCAGTGCTTCTCCCCCTGTCAGTCCAGAACATCCAAAAAATGATGGGAAGACTGAAGTTCATAAAATTGTAAATAGGTAAGCTGAAACAAACACTTAAAGAAATCTCTGAATGTGTGGGTGTCTGCACACACTGTGCAAATTAAATGTACTCTGTAATGGATGTTATTCTGTGCCAGCTGGTAAAATGACTCCACAGAAGGAAATTATGTGGCATTTTATCAGAAAGCTCCTCCTGAAAGATTAGAGCTTACAATAAGTAGAAATAATTTAACATAAATGAGAAAAATAGAAGAACTTTACAGCTAATAGTCTAGTTGAATACTCAGAATTCATGATGAAAGCCTCATTGATTATAAAACTTCCTTTTTTCAAAAGTATTTGCTATACTTAAACTCCAGGACTTGACCTTTCTGGAGAAGTCTGGGAAGTCTTGCCATAAACATTTTAGGGGAAAAAAAAACCCATGAAGTTCTTAAAGTTCCTTAAACAGATATATAAAAGGAAATAATTGCCATGCTAGAGACAACCTTCTGTTCCCTGAAAATCAGGGGGCATCTCTGTCACCTGTGACATACCTTTGTGCATGTTAGATGTACTGCAAATTGGATATCACAAAGAGGACAGGCTCTGCTCTAAGCAACTTAGTGATGGTAATTCTCTTAGCAACTAATATTAGGACAAATGCTGTTTGCTCTTTTAATACACAGTAGCAAAGCAGCACTGGTATTTCAGTGCTGACCTATCTACTTACCCAGAAATAATCAGAGGTGTTAGCCAAAGAAGCAAACAGCTTGAGGACAGTCAACATAGAATGGCACAGTCGCTTCTTGCTCTCTGTCCCCCACTACTGCTATATATAGTTTATGGTGGACATGGTTTGGAGCAAAGACACAAAGAACTCTCTCCTAAATTCACCTCATGTAGTCTCCATCAGCAAATAGAAATGTTTTCAGGATTTGCAGTGTTTTGCAAATTTGTATTTTTTCAGATAAGATGAAGTCCATATGAAAAGTCAGCTACTACATATTTCTCCATGTGAATCTTACAGGAGCCTCCAGCAGTTCTTGGGGCGTGGAGAAAGCTGAAATTTGGAAACAGGGTCCAAAGACTAAGTTTTATTTTACTGTCCAGAAACTTTAGGTTTATATATTGATTTTTTTAAAGACAGTCCCTCTCTAATAAGATTCAGAATTTCCTGATGCTTTTTAGGTCAGATATTGGTGAAGTAATAAGGACACACAGTATTTGCACTACATATCTGGCAAAGGCAATGGTATTTGTAATCGGGACATGTATATGCAAAAATTCCTGTATGTTCTTAGATGTTCATTTTTTACTGCAACAAACTATGGTAGATAAACCTGCCTATGCAGTAGGTTAAGAAGAATTTTAACTGCAATTCTCTTTCTTTTTTGGCTCATTTATTCCCCAGTAAATTTTCCATATGCTCTAGTAAGATGGAGTCTGACCTTTAGCAAATACATAACCTGGTTATTAATATTCCTTTTCATCTCCGTTCTGTCTGCTAATTCTCAGAAAATGCTTCCACTGAGGTTTTTACCTCTAGTGCTAGATACAAAAGCTCTGAAGTACACATCTTGTTATTACAAACAGTAGTTAGAATAGATGTGCTTAAATAGATTTTGTATTCTCTGTTCTTCACGTAAAGTTCTGGTAGAATCTGTGGATTAATGGGCCAGACAATTCAGTGTTGTGTACACTGTTACAGACGATGAGCAAGTATTGATCTAGTGCTTTGTGGACTATAGATATTCATAATGTACTTTTTTTCTCTTTAGTTTTCTTTGTCTTGTACCTGATGAAGCCAAGTCATCATACCACGTGGAGGGTACGGGTTATGATACTTACCTCAGAGATGCCCACAGACAAGTAAGTCAGTGAAGTCTTCCTTAGTCCTTGAGAATTTGAAATGCTTATGAGAATATACCAATGGTTCTATAAATAGTCCTACTAAATGCATTTTTGGGTAACGGCAGATGGGAAAATTCAATTTTTATTTTCTAATGAAAACTTACCTTTGGAGATCTTTTGACGGTGAATCCACCTTATATTACTCTAGTGGGAATAATGGATGACATTAAATGCATTAATATTCATATAACAAATACACTGAGAGAAAATCTGAACTGCAGATAGATTCTTAATTTGCTTTTGCATTTATCTGCATTCTCTTGGAGAATTGCCTGGCAAGCTGTTTGAAAGGACTAAAGGGAAATTAAAATGCTGCATAGGAGTTATGCAATCTGGGGCTTTAAAAATAAAGGCTCGTCACAGCGAATGTGCAGCCTAAGGCATTCAGATTTGAAGTTGGGAGTTTTGGTAGGTAGGGAAAGCTTTATGATTTACTGTTTTGAAATAAATGCAGGTTTTGTTTTTACAAACGTAGTCTAAAGTTTCCTTCGTTGGAGGACAATCACTGTTCTTTTGCAGCTTTCTTATTGAAGCCCTGTGAATCTTCTAGAATAGAAAAATTTATGCAAAGGAGTAGAGTAACTGAGTGCGCTATATTTAGTAGCTACTTCAAAAATTCCATAACCTGTGAATGATGATATTAGCAGGTTAAGATAGGAAGCTTGGATTTCTATATTTATTGTATTGTTTTATCTGTAGTCTCTCCTGAAAAGAAACAGAATAGAAAATAGAGAATAAGGAAACAAAGGCTGATGTAAAATTCCCCTATGTTCTATTCTTAGATGGTAGAAAACACATATCATCTTTGTATTTCTTTCATGCCTTGGGAAAAAGAGTATTCTGGGAGTTATTAGAGAACAGAATTGGTTTCTGTCACATCCTGACAATGATATGGCTACTCTTAAAATATTTCCCCCCTAAGAATAGCCCTGCCTATTGCTGTTATTACATCCAAATAGCTGTTCTGCTTCCATATTTCTATGCTTGGAAGCCTGCACAAGTAGGTAAGCTACATGCAGTGAAGAATTTGAGTCTGTTTTATTTCTCTTTTGCTACTGTTTATTCCTGTGTTCCTTATTTTCACTGCTATAACCTGTGCTCCTTTCAAAGTATGAAAGTGAGACATCAGGCAGCCCACAGCAAATCAGAGGCAGAGGTAGAGGTTGAGAAAGACTGTTATGGGTCATAGGAAACAAAGAGAGGGAAGAGGAAGCCCTGAAGTACTTTTCATTTTTATCTGCTGCATATACACATGCCTTTCCCGCCCTGGGAATTAGGGAGGAATAAAGATCGCATAGCAAGATAAACTATACATAATACAGTGAAAGTGTGGTAACGTACTGGCAACAAGAATGTATATGAATGCAATTCCTCCTTTAGAAGAACCCTGATCAGGATGTGTATTGTTGGCTTTGCTTTGTGTGTTGGCCCCAGCTGCTATTTGGGAGCTCTGTTCTCCCCTCATTGTTTCTGCAACTACCCTAATAGCATGAATGTCAAGAAGAAAATGAGGTGCCTGTATAGAAACTGATCATGTTTACTTTAGAATGACTGTTCTTTTTGAGCTTAGATTTGTCATTTAGGTACAGATTATGGTTTTAAGGTGTGTGGACTATTAAAAGGAAATTAAATGGTTTCCATGGAGGTTTAAGTCTGTTTTCCTCACTACTTTTTTTCTAGTTCCGGGATTATTGTGTCATCTGCTTACGGTGGGAGTGGCCTGGATCTCCCAGATCTTTGGAAAAGTGCAATTTAGAAGCATCATTTTTTGAAGGACACTTCTTGAAAGTCCTGTTTGAAAGAATGGGCAGGATTCTTGATCAGGTAAGAAAAAGCAGGTTACGAATTCCATTTCTGATACTTTCATCGCTACTAAAAGGCTAATCTCCATAAGGACCCATGGATTCCCTTCACTCAGTTGTCTATTATAGCATCATACTATTGTGTAATGTCCCATGTTCTTGGTGCAGGTCTCTGTAGATTGCAGAACGTTATAGTGATCAGTATTATCAATTTAACAAAAGTAGAGAACAAAAACTCTCTTATCTTTGTTAGCCACCTTTTTGTGTACCAAATGTTTTCTTGACCAGAAATACTTAAATTGATGAGTAAGAAAAGAATATCCTTAAGATAAAAGATGAGGGTAAGATTCTTAGGAATCCTTCAGTACTAGCGTCACTGGTTCTGTTTTCATTTTCCAGCATTTACACTTAGAAAGCATGTACATTTTTCAATAAATACTGTACAGCTCCTTTCTGCCACATTTCAGTGAACTTCAATCTGAAGTCTTGCTAAGGGAGCCATTTACATCACTGTATAAGATGAAGAGACTTGGTGTATCACTGCTAACATTTTCCCCATTTTTTCAGTTAGAAAAAACTTATCAATGCATGGAAAGTTTCTAGAAGGTATCCTTTTCCATCTGCAATGTAATTTTTTTTCCTGTTTCATTATCTTCAAATAATAAAAACATAGCTGCCAAGGGCAAACAAATGAGATATGATCTGACTGGCTCCTTGTTCTTAAAAGGAGGTGTGATATGTCAGACCCAGATTAGTGCAATGGAATTTAAAGAAAGTGAATGTTCCTGATGTCTTTTTATTTCTGTATTTAGCCAGCCTGCATGACCTAGTCTTTCTGGGGAGAAGCCAAGTGAAGGCTCAGGGAGGTGAAAAGGAGGTTGCTCTGTGTGAAAACTTAATGTTTCTTTGCTTCCTCTAAACTCTGGACTTCAGTTAGTCAAGTCAACATTGCTGCTTTATATCAGGAAGAGAAAACTTTTCTTGCCAGTGAAAACAAGCCCTGAAAGTCTAGATTACCCCCCGTTACACCAGCTGGAGTTGCTACAGGTGCAGTAGTACCAGTTTCAGAAGTTTATACAATTCTTTTCTGTTTTGCATGTGGAGCTATCTACAGAATAAACAATTAGCTGAAGTAGTGACAGATTTCCTGGTCATAAACAGGACAAGAGCCTTTTGAACATATAAATGCATAGGAAACCTGTCAAGAAGCCAGTAGTAGCCTCTAGGTCATCTCTGTGAGTGTTCAGGAGAGAAGGGTGTTTGAAAGTACCAATTTTTATAACTCAGAAATCAAAAAAGAAAGCCGAATACTTCCATTGCTATATTGTGTATTCTCAGGGTTTTGCTTCCAGTAAACACATTCTATGTACTTCACAGCTAAAATGGTTATAGATTGGAGTCGTGAAGAAAACTGGGCATCATCAGCTCTTAGGAAAAACAAGCCTCATGGGTATGAAAACCTTGTCTGAGCAATGACATATAAATTACAAAAAGTGAAGAACCCAAGTTACATCCCCCGAGAAACACCTGAGTGTCAGATACATACAATCACAATAAAAGTAGCAGCTGGCATGGAAGTGCAGTGCCCTTCTTGATATACTGCCTGTCAGCATGACACACATAGCGTTAGTCAAGCAAAGCGTTACGATCTGTGATGTCAGAAGTAGCTCTTGACTCCAGAAGAGTTAAAATGAATGGCCTGAATCAGGCAGAAGGAGTAAATACTTACTATATTGTAACAAAACCCTGTCCTAAAAAACAAAACTGGAATTCCTTGGGGTTATTCACAGTGAAACACATAAATCACATAGAAAAAAAAACAACCAACCAACCAAACAAAAAGCCCAACAAAACTTGGGTCCTGTCAGTGAAAACTTTGACATAATGGGTTCTAATGTCCAGACAAAGTGAAAGATGTGGAAAAGCCTTTAGTAGGGACACAGTACTACTTGCAGATTGTATACAATGTCTCTTTTGCTTTGTCACAATACTATAGGTAGTTCTTGTGTTTTTATCAGTTTTTATCAGTAGATATCAGAAAATTTTGCAGAGGTGGTAGGTCTCGTTAGCCTAGTTTCTGACAAAAGATAGCTGAGGCACACAAGTGAAGTCACTTGTTTGAAGGCTGTTCAAATCCAGTACCTCATCTGCTAGACAGTACCTCCTGCCTCCTGTTAATATTATACATTTGTGTGGAACTGACTGTTTCCTAAAAATTTCCTAAGAATTTTGTAAGAATTTAGTTATAGAGAAATTTTTTAGGATGTTATCTAATATAAGGCTTGTACTGAGTCTGCTGACATATGGACAGAAATAAAAGCTCTGTGTGAAGAAGCAGCTTTCCTTAATGCTCTCAATTAGTTCAAATTGCAACAGCAATCTGTCTGAACAATGCAGCACGTGCTACTACTTTGTTTCCTTCTCTTCTTGTGAACACTGACTTAGCTCTAAAGACCTTCTCCTACAGTTCAGCTAGGTAGGCAGTGGAATGGTTTTTATGGAAGGAATTTGCATCTCTGTCTGCAGAGTGACTTTTCCACAGTAACTCAAAATGTAGTGGTCTGTTTTACCTATAACATCCCTGGTCCAGGCCCTGAAAGCTTCATTTCTTAGAAGATTAGGATGAATCTATTGCTGGAATATCAAGTACAGAAATAACTGCCATTGATTGGGAGAAATATGTGCTTTCACTTCAAAAGATCTATAAGACAGCTCCCTTTGCTACTGCAGTAGTGTGTGGTAATGAATTCAGGAATAAGGTACCTCGATGTTAGTTAGGTGTCCACGTCTAGTCAGCCAAAATTTTGTCAGAGCAGCCCCGGTAGTCTCCAGAGCTGTTAGACTGAAAAGCAAGTAGGTGTCTCTTCTAGTGCAAAGTGAATCACCATCTCAGCTTCCTTGACTGTATTGACTGAAAGCTTGGCTCAGTTGCCTGAACTGAGGTATCTGTTGCCATTTTTGTGATGCCCGGGGTATTCTGACAAGCTTGCGGTTACAACACAGATCTTGCAGGATCCACCCTCTGTGGAACTGTCCAGATACTCTTGAGCATCTGAGATGGCACGAGATGTTTGCGTGTGGCTGTCGTATTAAGTGTCAGATCTCTGTTGAGTAGGCTAATGCAAGCTTAGACATGTAGACACGTCTAAATATATCTGTCTTAATCTGAAGCTGAATTCTTCCAAATCTTACAATCTGGAAAAGGGAAGAATCTGTTCTCTGATTCTTCAGTGGGATGCTAACTTGAGAGCATAAAGATGATAATTTGAGCCCATGAAATCATCCTCTTCTAGATGTGATTATGCCACTGAGGATGTTATTGCGGCTGTGTACTCACAGGGATGGAGTGAGGGCCCTGTAATCCACTTCAGGTAAAATCAACAAGGTTAAGTTAAACCATCTGCGTGTTGGTAACATCTTTAGACTGGCATAGGTGTGTACCAAGGGAAGGTCTGTCCATCTCTTATCAATGTAGTCTGTTCCACCACTGAATAGATGGAAGGAAATTCCACTAGTTTGCAAATTTTGGGCTGAATTAAATGTCAGCTTGTTTTCACTGTGATGGAAAAAAAAAGTACTTGGAACGTAAAGAAGCTATGGTGAAAATACTTGCTTTTGAAATGAGTTTCTCACTGGAATGGTAAAATCCTTCAAGCTATGCACTATTATTTTCCTAGAAAGTTAGGCACTATTTTGTTTTCTTATGACTGATTAGCGTCTTCCAGCATCTGACAGTGTTGCCTCTGCCATTTGGTTGATTTGGGGAAAAGAGGTAGAGAAGAAGCTCAGAATTCCATGCTGCTTTCCCAGCCTAGGACTGTCTCATGCTGCCACAAGATGACAAGCCTTCTGCAATGGTTCTTTCCAAGAAAAAAGAACGCAGAAGAGAAATACCATATTAGGTGTAAATACAGATTTGTGCGTTTCAGTTTCCTGAGCTCATATACTTCGCGGTTTTCCAGGAGAAGCAAGCAGACGTTTAGTCTAGGCTGATTCTATGCTGTTTCTTTAGCTACTGAGCTGAAGAAATGTTTTACAGGAAGAGGACTTAGCCTAAAATAAACAAGCGTGCAAAAGCTTCAAGTGGTTGTAACCGTTACACAGATAATAACGTCTAATACCTAACTGTCATATTCACATCATTCCTGTCGTGGAAATGAGAGGGTTTGTGCCTGTCTTTTTATCTAACTTTTTATCTTTATATATTCATAACCCTGTGTGTAAGGTTCTAGTAGTTAAATAAACACTGGCTGGATGAAAAGAAGCCAGCATGAAAATAACTAAGCACCGTGTTTTCCTTTTTTTGCAGCCCTATGATGTAAATTTGCAAGTTACGTCAGTGTTGTCCAAACTGTCCTTGTTTCCCCATCCTCATATACATGAATACCTTTTGGATCCTTATGTAAACTTAGCTTCTGGCTGCAGGTCTCTCTTCTCTGTTATTGTCAGGGTGAGTAAACACACCGTTAATATTTACATATGGCTATACAGCAGTGATATATTTAGTAACTTTGTACTTAGTGGTAGTAGTTGCTGGCTAGTTTAAGTTGGCAAATGGCTTCTCACTGAAAATAGATACTTAGGCTCTTGATTTGAAAATCAGAATTATGCCATTTCTACCAAAAACATAGGAAAAGGTATTTCCCAGCATTTATTTTCATTCTGCATGTCTTGAAAATAATTTGTTTGCTTTGTTTCATTGTGTAGATGCAAAATATCCCCTCTGGCAACGACGTTGCTTTAAACTGGACTAGGTCACATTGTTGTCGCTTGCAGGCAGCGTCAGGTAGTGCTATAAGAACAGCCAAGAACAGGTTTGCACCTGGATGGGAAAGAGATGGCTTTGATTCACGCAGAAGCAAAGGACACTGCTGAATACCCTGCGCCTGGATGGATGGCTCTGCTCATCCTCTTTTTTTTCTGATGAAGGCTTTTCTTGACAATGAAGTCCTGGATTTATCGGAAGTCCCCTTCCTTTCCCTCTCTGATTCCAGTTCTTCCTGCCAGACCTGCATCCTAGAAGTGCTGGCTGGGTGCCTGTCACTCTGCAGTCTTCTCAGTCAGAGAACCCTCGCCTACCCCACGCACCAGCTGTTATTAAGCTGGTCAGGAGCCTATTAATGATGCTTGCCCAATACTAACAGAGGGCTTAGCTCCCTTTTTCCCTGCAGCCCTCCCCATTTCAAAATATAATCTTCACTCTGTCCCCTTGTGCTTTCCCTAAAGCCAGGAATTTACGGGTCAATTGCCTGCATCAACATTTACTAAGACAAATTAATCATTGGCATAATTAAAATAAGTAATAACATTTGCAGCAACAGCTAGTAAGGCTCAAGAGTTCCTTTCCTTTTGTATCTCTTTATTTTCTGTGCTCGCTCACCCTTTTTTGGGGCAGAGCAGCTACTCCGCATGTTGTTTTGTGAGCCTGTGAGGGTGCTGAAGTGGGTCTGCATCCTGGGGACTGAAGGCTGTTGTTTAACCTTGCTGCCAGGCACTCTGCAAAGGTGTTAACTTTGTGTGTTGACGGCATTGTCCTTTACAGGTCGTTGGGGACCTCATGGTTAGAATCCAGCGCATCCCAGATTTCACTCCCAAACTTCTGCTCGTCAGAAAACGCCTGCTGGGCTTGGAGCCAGAAGGGCCCATGTGAGTAAACACATTGCATATTCGCCAAGACCCACAGCTGGTTTTTGTGTGTGCCAGTCCTGATTCTCTGCTGATTTTTTTTTTTCTCTTCCTCAGCATTGACCACATGACGTTACTAGAGGGCGTGATTGTGCTGGAAGAATTCTGCAAAGAGCTGGCAGCAATTGCGTTTGTGAAGTATCATGCCTCATCTACACCGTAAGCAGCCTTGATGAGCAGCCAGGCCCTAAAACCACCTAGCCTCTTTCAGTCGAAAGGACTATTGACAACACCCAGATAAGAAGAGGTGGTGCCTCCTGGCAAAGTGTCAGTTGACATTTGGCAGAACTGGAAGACGAGTTACTTTCACCAAATGTTGACATTGCAATAGAGAGGGATTCACATGGACCTAGAATATGATTGAAGGCGTTTTGGGAGAAGCCAATACATAGCATTTCTAGCCACTGAGTGAAGAGCTGCAAAAGCTGCATGAAGAACCACAGACATCAGACCTTGGTTGTTCTGTTATAATGACAGTGTTTATAGGGAGTTGGGTCGTTTGTATGTTCTGGGGCTCACATGCACCAATTCGCTTTTTGTGACCATATTACTTTTAAAAAGCAAATTAATTTTATAACATTAATGTGTCTTAATTCTTTTTCTTTTCAGTTGGATATATGAAAGGAAATCACAACTATAGTTGCAATGTGTATTACTAAAAATGAAGAGGTTCAAAAAATCCACCAATCCATATACAGTGGGATATATTAATGAGGGATCATTTTTGTTTTGGTGAATCTTAAAGACAACTCTTGAGTTTGATTCCCCAATGGATTACTCCAGGACATATATCAGTATAAAATCAATACTAATGGAATTAATCCTCATTCAGCATCACATCCATAACAAATATATCTGAAGTGTACATGTTTCTAGCATGTTTGTCTTTGTCATTGCAAGTGATTGCTCTTAAGGTCATCTATGTAACTAGATTTGCTTTAGGTTTTTGCTTGCGAGCTCTTGTTGCTTGACTCATGTCATCTTTACAGGGAAGTTAATTATAGGTCATTAGTAGTTGTTGCTGAAACAGTATTTTTAATTTCTTTTAAATTGGTATTTAGCCTGAATTGGTTTAAGAATCTTTTGTGCCTTCGAGATGGGAAGCGTAAACATTCTGTCATTTTTAGAAATGTTTTTATTGCTTATCTAACCATTGCAGTAGTGCCCAGCAAAAGATTGACTGATGCCAATTCAGTTAAAGCATTGATACCTATATAGGACCAAAATTTGCCCGTGCTTTTCACAGTGCTGGGGTGCAGAAATGTCTCCCAGTGAGTCTTTTTCACTATGAATGCTATCAGCCCGGGCAGGCATTTGCACTGCAAGCAGAGGGCCATTCAGACTTCAGCATGCTTTGCTTCTATTTCTCTAGCCTGACAGCAGCCTGCGCTTCAGACAGGTCTTGCTGCTCACTGCCACCTTCGCGCTGGCAGGCTCAGGTGGCTGTGCTTTAACCTTCAAGTCGCACCAAGTGACTTGGACAAGAGACCTGCCCTGCTCTCCCCGCAGGTGTGTAGTACCTCTCTCCCCTCCTAGGAACGTAATCGCATAGGCAGGCAAGGTGGAGCTTAGCTCCTTGTGCTTACGTTGTATTTCTTCCGTCGTCTTTCCTACTACTATTTGCACAGGTAATGCCCGTTTCAGATGTGATTGCTCATACAAAAATATGGACTAATTTACTCAGTCACTAGAATTTTTCTGGATTTACATGACTATACCTAGAATCAGATTCTGCTCTGAATCCATGCCTTCGAGGTCTTTTTTTTTGTTAATATTTATGGAACCTGGATGTTGAGAGGCCTTTTAAGTTACGAGGTTAATTACAACAGTGTCACATTTAATGGGCTAAATTTATTCTTGTCACAACAGTGAAGAGGGTCCTCCTGTAAAAGCTTCCAGTACAGGTTCAGCTGGAGAGAGCCATTCTGGGACTGGGGAAACATTTTGGCAGATAAAACTTGTATTCAGCGGCTCCCTTTACTGGGAGGCTTTTGTACAAAGCGTTGCATTTATCTGGCAATCAAAAGCATGTTTTACTTCCTCATCTCCTTGGGATTTTTCCTGAAGTTAGCCCCAAAGTGTTTTCAGGTCAAAGTAGCATAGTAAGATAAAGTATAAAAAAGTGACACTTTTTTTCATTTTTGTTCTGTAAAATCGTACCTTGAAAGTAGCAAATAATTTTTGGGGATAGGTATTGCAGTCAGTTCATATTAGAAGCTTTGTTAATGTAACATACCTGATGCGTAGTTTAGAACATGTAAATGTCTGTGCAAAGTGATGTTTAATACATACATTTGTTATAAATAAGGTCCCAATTCAGCAAAGCAGTTAAACAAAAGCTTGATTTCAAGGATTTTATTCCTAAATCACAGTCTCTTACATGAACAAAGTTAAGCTGTTGAGCACAAATGCTGATGCTTTACTGAATTTGGGTCTTTGTTGGGTTTGCTTGAGCTTAATTACTCTTTCCTCAAATTTTCTATTTTCATTATTTATTTCTTTTTTAAGTGTATGTACCAGAATACTTGTAATGTCCCAATTTCAGTGGAAACTGGAAGTGACAATACTACTATAAATGAAAGAGAGAGAAATGTTAAACAAAACTTGCAAGAGCATTCCAATTAATATAACAATTTATAAAGCCATTCAAGAGATGCTCGATCTCAACTGAAAACGTTAACATCACCTATTTTGTTGTTATTTTCACCGATACCTGAGCTCATTACACTGTAAGGTGTTGTATCAGCCAGCTCCTGGAAGGACTGCTGCGACCTCTGTGGCATTTTAATGCAAAGCAGTCTACCGAGCTGCAAACAGAATTCCTTCATGCTTGTCCATGAGAAAAATAAGTAGATATAACTGTAAGCACTCTTAAATTCAGGGCATAATTGTTTGGTCTCCAGTAACATTGGTGATGTTCTTGCAAACCAAATGTTATTTAGCTGATAAATTTATAAGACGTGGATCCATCCTGATAGAATTTAAGCAATCCTTAAAGTTGCTTTAGCCTAAACTGCTTTTGTGAGTGCTGCCTACAAACCCTTAATTACCGTACATGGTGACAATGACCTTTATTTTTGTAAAAGTGAATTAATCTTCCTAAAGAGATGGAACTCATTTAATTATTTTTTGTGGTGATATTTTTCATGCACTTTTTTTTTAAAAAAAAAAAAAGATTAGAAGTTAGTTCAGGTCCATGTTTTCACCTTTCCGATCTATGCATGTCATTGAGATGCCCATTTTGTTTCCCTGTGTGTGTGTGTTTGTATGTGGTTATTTATTACCCAGAGATGGACACCTGAGAAAAGATATGGCCTGAAGCTCACAGCATATGCAGATCCTCCAGATGTCGGTGGGAAACGCAAGTGCTTATCACCTTAGAAAATATGGCCACTAGTATTAGATTGAAATACTTGAGAGCTAATGCTAGAATAATTTTGTATTTCAAAAAGCAGATACAAACCACATTTTAATCCTGATGCACATGTCTGTAAATAGACACATTTTTACTTTTTTTCCATTTATAGTATGTATTTGATTTAGCCTCCAATATAGAAAATTTTGTAATAAGCCATGTGCTAGCTCTAGTAGAACAAGTTTGCCCTTATTTTCTCATATGACTGTAATATTCCTGGTATTCAGATCCTGTCTGTGTAATGTTCTTACTCTGTATTTGTCTGTGCAATATAAAAGCTGTGGCTTGATACACAGCTTGAGTCTGGTTGTACATCACCTATGTATATATATACCTATATATATATATATAAGGACCAGAATCCCGAGCTTGCTTACACTATGATTAGTGTAAAGATTGTCGCACTTGATTTTACAGGGCACAAGTAATCATGGAATGGCTTTGCAAATGCATGGTAATTCTACCATAACCTGCTGTGTAATTTCACAGATGACATTTTATTAGTGCTATTTGTCTTGCTAAAAGAAATGCTAAACCGAAGTGCTAGGTAAAATCGAAGGCCTATGTAGTAGACTTGGGGCTACATGGAAAATCCATATCTGATATTGCGTATCATACAGGGTTTTCAAACCACGATCCTCAGTGCTTTCTGTGCCCTGTAAAATAGTGTAACTATATAAAATATATACTCCTTGTTTTGCCTCCTGCCTTGTTTACATTAAACAGAGGATATTGAGTAAAATTTTTCTATTAAACTTTGTGTAGGTTACTTACTGACAGTGTTGCCAAGGTTTCAAAGGTGTGGGATTTCCAATGAGGAATTGTTGAAACGGCCACCTTACGAGACATACAATATTAAGTTTTATGAAGGAGGTTGTGATAAAATCCAACTTTTTGTGCTAAAAAATGCATGGAGGTTTACAAAGGGATATTCTCAAAATAAATTCACTTCAACGAAGCGACTGCTTCTATTATTACAGAATCCATAGCAGGTTTGGTATGGATGACCTTGAGATAGAAAATGCTGTAACATTTTGCATCGTGCCTTTGATCCTGAAGTCCTTTCATTCATTTTGAGTCTGTCATTGCAGCATCTTCTGGGATAAACCTGTTTCCTGTACTGTGCTGTGCAGGGCTCGGAATGAATCAGCATAGTCTTGCCCATGGAAATTGGAAGCTAAGGGAATTGGCCAGGTTGGAGTCATCCTGAACACAGATTAACGTCTGCTCTTCCCGAGAGCCCTAATATCTTTCAGGACTGCAGCTGGTCAAGATCTTGCTTTTCTATTGCATTTCACTGCAGAGTGCGTCAGTCACAACATTAGTTTATTGAATTGGGTACAAATGTCACATACGTGAGCAAGCATCGTTTCTTACTGCAGGGCCTCTGAGGAAGGCTTTTATACATATGGGTTTATATATGTTTTTATCTATTTTAAAATCGTATTTGTTGGGTATTTTTTCTTAGTATCTCATCTAGTTTTCATGTCCTTCAAGTTTTCATCAGCCTTTTAAAAACCTTGTCGCTCTGTAGGATCCCCTCTGAGGGCTACACTTGGATGTTAAGCTGTTTCTCCTCCTCAGTATTTAACAGCTGCAAGTGCTCTTGCATCTTTAACAAGAGGAGCGCTACAGCAAGATGATACACTTGACAGCTTTTTTTATAGCTCTCAGCATCTTTCCCCCATCCTCTTGGGCCTCAGAGATTGTCATCTCCCACCCCAGATCATTTATTTGCCGTGGCTGCATGAGGCATTTAGAGATTTAGGGACACTTTGCTTCCTCAAGCAGTGAGGAAGTTGTATCAAAATTGCCATTTTATATTCTTGTATCTTTCTCTTACTTGGATATCCTTGAAATGACTGGATTATTGAAGCATGATAATCATACGACACTTGCATTCTGATGCAAGATTTTGGGGCTCTACATCCTATTGGGAAAAAAGCAAACCAGTATTACCAGTGTGTGGCCTCTACTTCATATTCATTAACTCGTTTTACAGATTCTCAGTCAAAGTTCTCAATGCAGATATAAGTAGCTCAGGATCTACTGAATTTGTTAACCTTTAAATATGAACAGAACTGGTGCTGTCAAAGCCTCAAGGATTTTGCTAGTTTGGTATGTGATCCAATTGGATTAAAGTGGATTAATGCTCAGAGAAGTGAATCTGTCACAACTTGTATGAGCCCTTTCAGCCTAAACCCGTGTGTTCCTGGCGCATCCTTTATCGGCCGAGGTTCCCTTTGAAGGATGAGGAAGAGAATTGAAGAGCAATTTAGGAATCAAGTGAAGCATATGGTGGAATAAAGTTTTCAGGTGTCATAAGCTTCTTGGGAATGCCAAAAAAAGAAAGTAAGTGTGAAGAGTCAATATTTGCAAGTTTGGACTGGTTGCTGGCATTGCCTTTGGAGACAGATCTGTGAGGATAAAAAGATGCATCTGGGAACCCGGTGTCTCACCAGGCTATTTAAATTGCCCTTGGAAGGGTGGTAGATATATTCTGAGCTATGTTTCATTAAATTCCTGCTGGTTATTACAATAAATGCTGCTGGTGGTATAAAATCCGCTAGAATAGCGCTGTGGAACTGAAAACTTTGTCAGTGTCTTGTAGCTTTGATGAAGTAGGTACATCTTGCTGGCTCTGCCTTTCTGCTCTACAGCATCATAATTCAGTAGGGGTTTGTATGGTGTCCCGTCCCTCTGGTAAAACATTTTATATACTGAAAAATATGGAAGCACATGAAAGGAGGGACCCATTATGGTGCTAGGCTGCAGGAACATGAAAAGCGTGTTTTTCTTATCTATCTCCTTCATTTTCAAAAAAGGTGAACCTCGTTATATTCTAAAGCGAACAGTTCTCTGAAATAACAGCTGTTGAAAAGAGGGAGGGTGTCCTCCCCAGAGAGCCCTAGGCAGTGAGTATAAACCTGCTTTAGAAATTTGCACCGGGGACGGCAGAAATGAGACTTATGCATTATATGTTTCAAGATGTATAGTATCCCATTTCCAGTTTGGAGAGATGAAGCAGCTGAAAATGTTAAGTCATTGTGCCAAGTAATAACATATACCAAGACTATAGGAAGTTCTTCGGAAAACAGCAAAAGATATTAAACTGATTTAAGAGAGGAGGGCAACAGAGGTAACTAAGTTTAGCCTAGTTAAATTATGGCTTAAGGTTAGAGGAACATTACTTCCCAATAAGGAGATTTGAAAGCCTTTAGCACCAAGACTGAAGGAATTACGGAGCCTAATTTATCAGAATGCAATTAAGAATGAAGTCGTGTCATTGAGGAAAACTGATATTCATTGTCGATTAAAACTTCCTGACCATGAATGCTGGTCGACCAGGAGAAGTGGAAGGAGCCTGCAGCCTCGCACTTTTAAAACCAGACTGGGCAAAACATAGCGTGTTACAAGAGGGAACCAGCCTGCGTCGGTGAGGAGATGAAGTAAACACAAATTTACATCCTCAGACTCCCAGCTAATTAACGGCTCCTGAATAACTTGTTCTGCCGGAAAGTAGTGAGATGGACTGATCCACTTGAGCGTCTCCTGTAAATCAGGAAAGCTGCTGCAATCCGAGAAAAGCAATTTTCAGCCTTCCAAAATGCGACTCACATCATAATAACCTCTTTGCAGAAGCGGCACCCATTACAGCAGCGGGCGGTACAGCTTGATTAGCGGGGCCAGGATCCCCCCACGCTGAGCTGCCTTGGAGAGAAGAAACAAATTACCTGTGCTCTGAATTGTCATTATCCGTCACTTGAGAAACCCACTTCTACTTCCCTCATCTCCGCAGCCACAGGAAGCACCTGTCAAGTTTGTATTTCTTAATTTGGGTCATGCATTTTTATTTCCTAAGGTTTTCGGAGACTCCTATTTTTACTGTTAGCAGGATGTCCATCAATATTTCCAGACAATTTTCCTTTCAGCTTCCTGTAAAGTAAAGAAATCTGTGTATTCTTTATCCTGCCTTTTTGAGACTCTTGTTCTCCTGCCCTGTTAATTCCACCCTTTCAAATCCCGGAAAATGTTTTTCATCTTGTCCTTCACCTTGGGCATTCTGCAGTCAGCAGTTTGTGCAGCTCCGCAGGCAGGGAGTGTTACGGACAATACAGACAAAAGTGGAGCTGCTTCTGTCCACCCAGGTCCGGCTGCAGGATCTGCAAGGGAAATCCCGTCTACGTAGCAGACGTGGTGGGGTGGATCAAGAAGGAAAACCCGAACGCGTTGAAATCAATGGGAATTTTGCCATCAGTAGAAATGATGCAAAGGTGTCACTCCCTGCTTTGCAAACTCATTTTGGCATTTCTGATAACATTTTACATTTTTCGGAAGGAAAACAGGAATGAAAATTATCAGAGAAGAAAAAATTGGGTTCATGAGTTTCCTATGATGCCTGAAGAAAACTGCATAGCTTGGTCATGTTTGGAAGACAGACACTTAAGGAGACACCTTCTCTTGATTTAAAGAGCGTGTCTGCACAAGTAGTGACCTGGCAGCAGTTCTGAGCTCGCCAACAGCCACGTTTGATACCAGCTCAGCGCAGGGACAGAGGACTGGTGTCTGCTCGGGCAGGTGCGGGACAACCGGTGTCCTGGACCAAGGGAAGTGCGATAGTTCGTAACCCTCAGAGAAATTACAGCTTACCACAGCAGTAAAGCATAAGCCAAGGACAGGAGAATCATATTTCATAGATATGGGAAATATATAATTCATATAGTTCATATTTCTGATTGGTCAAAATTTTATTGTTTTGATGGTGCTTCTTTGTTCAAATAATCAAACACAAATTCCTTAAGAACCGAAGCCTGAAGAATTTGGGATCAAAATTCAGTCACCCAAATCTCTTGCCCTTACCTACACAGGCAAAAACTTGTCAGGAAGATGTAAGACACACATTTAAGCCAGCGATAACTGAAGTATTACCCTCTCGTAGCCGCACGCCAGAACACAGCTTTGCTGTTGGAAAATAAGACCTTACATTAGCAGCTTAGAATTCTGCTGTTCCCTGACTTTCTGCTGAAATATAGGAAAAGTAATAATACTACTGGGTAAATAGTGCATCAAAATTGCGCGAGCCGTTTCATGCTATATATATTAAATGTCTGCTTCTCTGGAGCCATGGTCTCAGCTTGGATCATTAAATAAGAAGTTGCTTTAATATCAACCAACAAATCACAATAAACCTTGATGTTTCCAAGATGGCAAATATGCAGGAAATTAGATTTATCAGACCTTATTTTTACATTCTAAAAGATCAAGAGTGAGCACAAAACCTTTTTTTCCCCTTTTATAATTAATTCCAAATGTCAATTTGATCTACTAATATGAATCTAATTGCCAAATTTCTAAAATAGGGTTGCCTTTTTGTTTCTAAATATCAACCAAACAGAATAATGAAAAAATAAATGCCTTGATATGATTAAATGTGATCTGTTCAACCAGCGGGACAGTACCACAGCTTCAAGACCGCTCTCTCCAGTTTATGTCTCTCAAGTGAGATGCTGACAAGGAGTGTTCTGGCTGTGTTTTTTCCTAAGAGGGGAAAGCTGCAACACGAGTTTCTACCTTTTACCTCTGGGGTAGAAAGTGGAAGTATGTTATGATGGATAGTTTGGGGTTATGGTATTATATAAGTATCCTGTAGCCATTATTTGTTTATTTCATTTTATTTCAGAAAGAAGCAATGGTGTGGGAACTGTAAATAATGTGATACCAATAATTGCAGCCAGCATATGCAGCACTTGGTACCATTTCAAGGAACATACTACTTTTTACCTGTGATCACTGTGTCTTCTCCTGCTAATTGTTTAGCTATTTTTAAGCAGTTTGCTTACTATCCACACACTGAGGCGATGCTGAGTAATCTGAGCAATTTTCTTGGGTTTGTGGTTTTGAGTGACAAATACGTTTTTTTCTCCATGTGACAGCTGGATGACTTAGTCTATTAATAGAGGAAGCTGTCACAGAGGAGTTACATATATAGACTTCATTTAGCTTTTTAAAGTACAAGCTATATAGCTGCAATTCATCTTTTCAGCTCTTCAGATATTAAACTGTGTAGCGGAAGGGGTTGGCTTCTTAGTCTTGACTCAGTTTTCTACAGAAACTTTTTACTCTCAGCAACTATGTGAAAAATTATCAGAAGCCCCTAGGAAATTGCTGCCACATTGGCCACGTGGTTTGTGACTTCAGTGGAAAAGTGTGGACTTCAAGAGCTGACCAGCTTCAAGCTGACCCAGATGCCAGACAAAGATCTTCTCCTGGTTGAAACTGAAATTCGATAAAGAAAACTTGCACCGTCATGAGCCAAGGTCAGTAGAATTGTGTAACTCAAGTATTTTAGCAGCTGAAGATTCCACCTGATTAATCTATTTATAGCTTTACATTAATTCAGTACCACTTATTCCAGAGGCTCCGTGAAATTTTATCAACACAGCCAAGGAGGCACCAATCCCGCATGCAGTATTTAATGAGTTGTTTTTCATTAAGGCAGGTGACCAGCGAACTCCTGATGTCGGGCTGATCCCCGTGCCTGCAACTCCCTACCTTGGGCGATGAAGCTGGGTGTTAGCAGTGCCTGAGTTGGATGGCAAGCAAATGAGAAACTTAAGAATAGCATAATAATAATGCAGGGCGTGTAGCCCCCTTCTATCGTATTGCCAGTGCTAGTACGAGGCCGCAGGTTTTGTGCTGAGTTTGCGAGGCCTCGGGGCTGAGGCTCATCAGGTTTGCTTTGTCTGAACTTTTATTGACCCGCCCGCAGCTTTGTTTTAATTCGATTTAGCTGGAACAGCTATTTTTCTTCTGAGTAGGTGGCTACGGCAAATTTCTTTTACTTTACTTATCACTGCAATGGTGCTGCTGTAGTTCTACGCTCCAACGACATAATGCAGTGTAGAGAAATATGGGGCCGGTACGATGGCTGAGGCCTTGAGAGCATTAGAGCAACGGAATACCGGGATGGGGCGAAAAGAGATGGGGCACAGGCTTCGCATGGGAGACCCCACAGTGATGAACTCACCCGCAGTCCATTAAAGAAACACAGACCTGGAGCTGGACAAAACTGGTTTTAGGGTTAACAAAGACAACAAAGAAATAGCATCTAGCATATTTAAACGGTGCTTTACGTAGCAAATTCAGATGGGATGCGGAGCTGCAGAGCAATGAAGAAAGAGGGAAGGTGTAAAACACGTTAACAAACATATTAAAATGAACCCAAGTGGATCTTAGAGTGAGAAGACAAAACCATCAACATGAACATCATCGTGCTCCTGGTGAAAGACTCCAGATGCTGATGACCTGCTGCAGCAGTTCCCCCTGCCCAAACGAGAATGACAGCTCCGACCACAGAGCCCCAAGGAGAAGGGGGCCATAACATCAGGAAACAGGTGAAGAACACAGGAAGAGCAATTTTAACTCGTTTGTTATTAGCATTCAAATTTTTTGTGCCTAGACAAAGCTGCTTCTTTCTGTAATAATTAGATCTGGGCTGACAGTAGCTCTTGGAGCAGACTGCAAGGATTTCAACTATACTTATAATAAATTCTTGGCTTCGTATATAAGGTATGTTTCCTCTTTGCCTATAAACAAATTTTGGGGCATAACAGTAACAAATACATTTTAGAACTACAAACCCAAGCAAACAACAGGATCAAACACACCAGGAAAAAGTTCATTCTCCTGCTGCCAGGGAGAAGACTGACAAAGCAGGGAGAGATACTTCTATCTTCTGATGAAAAATGTCATCTATTTTATTGTTGTTCTTGATCCTTATGCACTCCATGCCGTGGAAAACCGCTTGCAGGATTTTCCTGCATAAGAACAGTGACATTTGATGTAAAATCTGTCTGGAACTGAGACTGGAGATAGGCGTGAGACTGCTGGTGAATACCATTCTTCAACATTTAAATGGTGCTGAAGCCCCAGTTTGGAGACTTCAGCTGAGTGCAGCCACACCATCCCTATTAAAGAAACAAGAGAACACCTGAGTCCTGCCTCCAACCAAGCACTTTATAACAAAAGCTCTTTTTCTTTGGTTTGAATCTAGACATCTCTACTCAAGTCAAATTCTACTCTGCTACTGCCTCCAGGTTTAACCAGAATAAAAAATGACCACTATGACAGTCGGTATGACCAGACTGCAAAAACAGAAACAGAATTTCATTCGGATGCTCATCATTATTTAATCCAGCAACCAGCAGACATTAAAATTTCATTTTACCAGAACATATTTTTCTTTGGATTGGGTCCCAAATAATTTCATTCCCCCAGTTATTACATTGTTTCAGTGACAACATAACCACACCATAATTATTCTTAAGGGGGTCAGTGTGCATGTGGGAAACAAAGCGCTCATCAGTGGGTACCATTCTTAGTATCCATTTGTCTCTTGGTTCCCTGAATCACTGTTACGAAGCATTTCCAGGGAGCCAATACTTGTGTTTTAAACCATTATGTTTGCTACCATTTATAAGCATGTCTGAGCCAGAAATCATTCGGCGGCTGTTGCTGCTGCATCCTTCAGGGACAAAATGTTCTAAAGAGCTAATGTTGCTCTTTCATTAAGAAACCTATTCAGAACCACAGAGAGTGATTTTGACAGGGCAATTGGTAGTTGCTCTAGGGTAGGAGCTTGACAGAGTCCTATTTTAAGCTAAATGAATGTATATTGTTTATTTAAAGAAGCAGAGTCAGTTACAGATTTTGGTATGCATACACAAGTATATACCTGTGTGTCTTGTGTGCTCTGCCTCTCCGGATTGCACAAAATAATTCTGCCTTGATACCTGAAAAAAAAAATACGTTGTTTGTGGCCAGCCCTGGTATAAAGATAAAAATAGAAGGGAAGAAAAAAAAAACAAAGGAAGAAAAGGGAAAGGGGAAAGGGGAAAGGGAAGGGGAAGGGAAAGGGGAAGGGGAAGGGAAAGGGGAAGGGAGGGAAAGGAAACAGGAAAACTACAAAACCAAGATCAGTCATTTCACTCTGAGTATCTCACGTTTTTCAAGCATGAACACACTTTGCTTTTTCATATGTTTTTAGCGTGGGTGGAGAGAAAAGAGAAGAGCGTTTAGTGAATAAGGGAAGGTAAAGTGAAGGGCATTAAGGTTCAAAATGACAGTATAGATTAATTGCTTGCAAAGATGAACAAGGGTATAGTTTCATATTACTGTTCTTCTGGTGGCAAAGCTGGTTTAAAAAATTTCCTATCCTTAGCTGTTGGGCATCTTGTTTTGTTCTTGTTGAAAGATATATATAAACAAGAACGTTTCACTGATCATTGCAACACAGCCCAAAAAGTTCAACCAGCACAGCCAAAGGTAATAAACTGCTGCATGGAGGTGGAAGGATGAACCAGGGTGGTAATGGGCAGCCATCTCCGGCAAGGAAGGATGGTCATGTGGCTGAACCATGGTCTGGGGAGCTGGAAGACACTGGTTTCTGTCCCTGAATCATCTGCACGACCCCTGTTACTGTAGCATGAGGGAAACATTACTCAAAGTATCTCTTCAGAAGGGTGTAGTTTCGTCTCATTAATGCATGTTTAATGGAAGATGGTATAAAAACACAGCATTGTTATCAGTCCCTCTCATCTTTATAAGTGCCACTGCACAGGTAATTGCAGACTGTCAAAATTAGATCTCCTGGTAGTGCTAGAGAACACGTATGCTTGTGTCTTAGCAAAATGTTCTTTGCAAGGGCTTTGGAGATCAAAGACAGTCTGGGCTTGATTGGAAACCAATTATCTACTGCTGTGTGGACCTTTGAAAACTAACAGGATTTTTATTTCCTTTATCCTTTGATCCCCAAAATGAGCAATATAAAGATAAGGAAAAGCAGAACAAAAGAACAGATGTACCAAGCAAAGAGTGAAAAAGGAAAACAAGAATGTGCCTATAGGTTAGTTGGGTAGATTTAAAAAAAAACCCAAAACAAATAGGTTGCTGGGTTACAAAACCTCAACAAGCTACAAACCTAAGCTATGTACCTTCCAGCTCAGTATCTTTGTAACTCAGAAAATCACCTAAACACAGAGCTGCAATATGGTTTAACCCTGGATGTCCACAGGAAGGATATTTTTTTTCTCCATGTGCAACTGGAATTACAGAATTACTTGTGCAGTTGATGCTACTTAAAGTACCGTTTCTGCAGCAGCACATTGCTGTACCTTTGATCTATTTATTGCCTAATTTCTTTAGCCTTTCTTCTACTCTTTTCCTGGTTCAGCTTCATATTCCCAGAAGAATCCAGTGCCGACAAGTGGCTTTACGGCTCCAGCTCTAACTTGTCGTTTCCAGTGCTGTCAGCAGACTGTGGGCCAAGGGAAGCAGCTGCAGATCCATTCACTTCTGTAGCATTTCACCCACTTCTATGGCCCTGTTACTTTACTTTTAGTTTCCCTGTCTGGGGTCAGTCCTTGTACTGAGACAATTAACACTGAGCATCTGAAATCTGATAAGGATTTAAAGCAAAGGGTGAGTGGTTGCCACCTGCTGAGAGGAGGAGAAAGGAGGGGGAGGATGAATGAGCTGGACCTTTCCCTTTTTTCATCCGGCACACATTAGTGGATCAATGACTGAAATGGATGAGGGTGCTGCTGAAGTGTCACGGCAGTGTAATGATGTAGCTGCTATTAATGGCCAGAGCTCCAGCCCGGAAATTATAGTGGAAGAAATGAAAAAAANAAAAAAAAAAAAAAAAAAATTCTGAGGGCTCTGAATTGGTGATTTGAGGATTGTAATTTAGCGCTTGCTTTCATATTTCATAAAATGGCTACTGTGCACATTTTCAGAAGTTTGCCTGTTAGTTAAGGAAGGAATAAAGTCAATAAAGTGTGTTTGATCATGATTCTCCTTCCATTCCCCATCTGAGGTATGACGCAGAATCAGTGATGGTGGCTCTCCTATAAATCAAGATCTATTTCATGCTTTTTAGCAGATCTGTTTGCAGTGGGGAAACGTACCTTTAGCCCTCTGGCTGTCTGGATTTAGAGCAGATGTACAGAATATTATAGTTTATATAGCCTGTGAACTCAGCATATTTCAAGATCAAATTCCTCTTATGCTAAAATCACTGGCAAAGCCATGGTTATCTTCAGGCAGCCTGGATCTAGACACAGTAAAAAACCCACAACAAGTGACCACAGGAAACCAAAAATCCCACAGGAAAAGCACCTCATCTTGCAAATTTGTTGAAAAGGACAAATCTGCTGTTCTCAGCTAAATCTATGACCTCAGGGAGGTTGTACCTTTCCACCAGCAGTTTGACCGATATCGGGATCCAACATGTTTTTTCCATATTGACTTTCTTTGGGCTGCCTTTCTCCTGCAGTAATTCGACAGGTCAGAGGGGAGAGCGTGAAGGGCGGGAGCTCAGCATCCTCCTCGCTGAAAATGATGCAAAGGAGTGTCATCTGCTTCTGAGCCACTACAAAGTGAACATACAGAAGTCTGTAAGAAAGATGTCTGTAAGAACACTGCTTCCACTCACACCTTTCAGCGCTAACCTAGTTTCTGCCGCTTGCTCTGAGGCTTTTCCCTTTGTCCCTGCTGCGAGCGGCTGCTGCAGCTGCTACCGAGGCTGCGCTTGCCCTTTCTGCAAGCAGGCAAGGGGAAAGCATCCAGCATGGATTGTGGGAAACAACCGACCAGACCACTCGGCGGTTAATAACCCGTCCTGAAAAGCAGTTCCCACCTAAAATTGACAGCGGTCAGGCCTGCCGAGGCAAGGGGAACTCTGCCCTTTACATGCTTGCATGACACTGCTGGGGCGCCCGGCAGTCTCCACTCCCAGCCCGTTCTGCCTGCCCAATTAGTTCTCCACAGCTCTCTTAGTGGATGCTTCAAGGCATGCCAAAAAGGTTTTTTCTCTAATTTCAGACTCCTAACTTTTTTTTTCTGTGCTTCCTAAATAGTGGAGGCTGTCTGATAAAGCAGCCTGGGGTGAGCAAGGAGAGGAGACCATGAGGTAAACAACAACGGATGATTGGGCATAAATATTTCAGAAAAAAGTGTCAGCATAAAAGGCTTAGCTGCAGCTATTCCTCCTGAGGGGTCAGGTTGCAAAAACCTCTTCCTCACTCCCCCAGCGTCTGCCTCCCTGGGTCTCAGATGTGGACACATTCAAGTGCGTAATAAATTTCAGGGATGGGGGAAGCAGGAGAGCAAGTATCTGCTTTGCTCCAGTAAAACAGTCGTTCTTATTCTGCCTTGTCGCTGGCTAATTAAAGCTTACACAGCCAGCTCAGCACCAGTCTAAGGCTGCAAACCCTGTCCATTGCCAGGCAGTTTTGCAGCCATTAAACCCAGCCCGATGTATATCTGACTGTTTTATCATAATTGAACCCGTTTGTGTAAGCCACGTTCTGCATGGCTGCGTGGACACTCGCCAGTGGTGGTTTATAATGGTAACTGGTACATCAGCAGTTTGACCCTTTTCTATCAGACTATTTCATAGAAGACGCTTCACTGCAACTGGTATTTATCTCAAAATGCGCATTATAGGAAAAAATCTGTAATTCTCTACCCTAATGATCCAAAACACAGATTCAGCGTACCCTGGGGATTTCTGCTGCGCCGGTTCAAGAGGTTGCTCTCCCCCCACCGCCCCCAGCTTATCTGTCCCCAGAGCAGAGGCAGCAGAAGGGGATGATGCATCTGCTCCTCACCTACCCTGGTTCCCAGGGCAGCTTCTGCCCTAAACACACCTGGCATATCCTGCAGAACTGCAGCACAGCCACGCTGCACTGCAGGATGGACAGTCCGAGCTTTCAGCTTTGCTAAAAAGATGGGAACATCTATGCTCTGCTTAATTTTAACGGGAGCTGGAATCCGAGTCCTCTTAAGCAGCCTGTTAGTGCAAAATATTGTGTTTTGTAAAGATTGATAAAGAACCTGTGAAATTACTGAAGACTGTGGGCTGTACCATGCAGCTATGCACTCCCTGAAAGTCACATTGGGGCCAAATATCATGTCCACAGAAGTATCTTTAAACCACTCCAGTTGTGCGAGTTAGGGTGCACACCAGCTTGAGAACTCTTTCTACGGATGGATTCAAGCAGTGGGACTACACTATAAATAAGAAGGTTGTTCACAGTCCAACTTAACTTCATCTAACGTTTATGTTTTCTAAATGTGCAACGATCAGGTTGCCTGGTGAAAAGGAAATGGAGCAAAATCTCAAGTTCTGGGTTCGTCTGAGGGTTCAGAGGTTCCTCTTGCGCCCTTGAGAGCTCAGACAGCCTCGGTGCATCGCAGCCCCGCAGCCACGAGACAAAAAATCCTCATTGTGTTCCTGGAAGGAAAAATGCTGGCAGAGACTTGACGTTCAGGGACTTTGTTGGCTGACCGTGGGGCATTTTAGAAAAGCTTGGTCGTAAATTTAATGTAAGGCTTCAGGCTTACAGGAAAATTCAGGCTTATCAGGAAAATTCCAGCTGTCCAGCAGATGGTATGACCAAAATTTGAGTCCATACACAACCGACTTAACAAGCTACTGCCCTTCCCTTAAAGAGCTTGGTTTCATTGATTGACCAGCGTCTCCAAGCTGGGTCTGATATTGAACACTACTAAGCCCAGTCGCGGGTTATATGGTTTCTTTAACCACTGTATGGGGGAAAACGCTGATTAGATTGCCTTGTTCACTGATAATTTTTCCTTCCGCTTCTGATTATGCGGAATGATACTGCTAAAGACATTAGAAAGTCAATCAAACATTGCAAAAGATACAACAAAAGCCTGTTCTAAAAATCTTTCTTTCCTTATTTCTATGTTTTTTCTCTGTCTGTCTGTCTCTCTCTGTAAATTCACCTGACTATATGTACATTCCAGATATATAATCAACATAATTTTAAACTCCTTTGTGGGAGTTAGTTGATTTCTTTACTTGATGTACCTTGAGAAAAGATAGCCAGAATATGGATTTTCCTTCTCAGGCCCACTGCTTGGAGCTAAATTATTCATCTTTGTTTTTACATGCATTTTATTAATTTTTAATTAATAGCACAGATAATACCGGACAATTATTGCTTCTTCTTTTGGCCTTTTTCACTTAGCATGGGAACTGGAAAAATAAAGCTTAGCATATTCAAAAAGATTCAACAAAATGTTCCTTCTGACATTGTGTAACTCTCAAGGTTGGTTTCATTTCACACAGAAAATAAAATCCCATATGTATTATCTGAAACTGTAAGGGAAAAAGCACAGAACCCACACAGTGGTCGCAGCTTCTTATCCTCTAAAGGTCAGCTGTGGGGATGTGACACAGTGTTAAATTACCAGTGCAAAAGAAGCTGAAACGCAGAAGAAAGTATTGAAATAAGAAAGAAAGAGGCGACTTGAAGAACTCCAGGTCACTATATAGTAGTTCTCAGAACATTCAATTGCTCTGTAAATATTGCTTAATTAAATGTACTTAGATTGGCAGCAATATTTAACTCCAGTTGCATTAGAACTGAATCATTACCTGCAATATTAATTCCAGATACCACAGCAGAGGCAAAATAGGGGTAGGTCTGAATTTACATCCTGATCAAGAATTTATGGTGCAGGTCCAAAAGCGTTGAGTCAAAGGACAATATTAATTTATTACAAGGTCATACAGACCTCTGCCTTCTTGATTCATGTTCTCTGCTCCCAGCTTTACAGAAGACCTGTGTAGAGGCCAACTGCTTAGTCTGAATGTCATGAAGAAGAATGAAGCAAATATGGTCACCCCTTCAAATTTTAGCTTCCTAGAGAAATCTGGTACTACATCAAAGAGATATTTATCTCGGACGCTGCAGGAAGGGAAAGGCATTTTGGTGCATGGAGCAGTGGCTGAATGGGAAATCTGACATGGCTACAAAAAATGGACTTATGATCTGTGGCAAATGAAGGTCTGTCAATCAGAGGAAATGTCATACTCTGCTAAACTAAATGGGCTTGTTTATCACCGTAATTATGTAGCCTTACAATGATAAGGTATTACATATACATGTCTTACTCTGTGCCAGGAACTGTTCCACAGAAACCCAGTAAATTTAATTAAAAGAGAGGGAAGGAAAAAAATTTCTCTGTTTCATGATCTAGCCACCCCTGCAATGATTACTCTGGGGAAATTGCTACTGAAGCCAAGCAGATGGTTCCTACCTTGTTGTACGCCCAGCTTATTTTCTTTTAAGCGATGAAGTGGTTTACAATGCCATTTTTCTCTGGAGCTGCCTTGCATTTGGCAGACTTCTGACTGTGTGTGAATTCCTTTTTATTGTATACGTGAATGAACTGCTTGGTTTCTTTTTTACCCCAAATAACAAATCCCACTTTGGACTCATATAAATAAGGACATGAATCAGACGAGTATCTAGTCCAAACACGCTTTCACCAAGATGACTCCCATTGACTTTGTTACAAGAGAGTCAATAATCAGATTTAATGTCACTGAGCCACATCGGCTCTGGTGTTTTTCCAGAAACATCCTTATTAAAGACTTGTCTATGGACCGATGTTGTGTATTTCTGCTCTCAGCAATCCCTTACTCCCTTTCTGCACCAATATGTAAGTTTGCAGCAAACTTGAACAGATGTTAGTCCGATGAGGAAGCTGCCAGCTTTCTCTGTGCCTGCTGATAACCTACGTTGGTCCTGAGGGCAGGATGAAATATGACTGTGATACTCTCCAAGGCAAACTTTGTCCTTGTGTCAGAAGCCAGCTCTAGCCCTACACACTGTTCAAGGGGTTTACCCAGGACAGAGGTGTGGTATTGGATTGTTCTCAGCAGAAAGGTACATTTCTGCTATTTCTCCTTTATTCTCAAAAAAATTCCAGGCTAGCAGGGCTCTTAGAAGAAATATCATACAGGTTTTGGAAAACCGATGAACACTGATGATATTTCTCAAGAAACTTTTCTTTAAGTCAAATTTTTGTAAAACTAGATGTGCTCAGATTAAAGGCTAAACCTAAATTGGCCGGTGCCTGGTCAGGGAATGGTATATACTTTATCTGATTTGAGACTACGTAGCTCCAAGGAGTTCTTTAAAGAGAGATAAATCATTAATCCCCACAATCAGTTCAGAGCAGCCAGCAAAGAAGATAAAGTTCCTGTGTCTTTGTGCCACATATACCTCCAGGCATCTTCTAACAGATTTCTCTGCAGTTTGAATTCAGCTCCCTACTTCAGAGTCAGAGACACGGAGGGAAGCTGTGTTTGAAAGCAAAGAAAATAGCTGAAATCTCTCATGAGATATAATTTAAAATGGATGTTGTTGGGGGGGAGAAAAAGTTCTTTGCAAGAATTATGGCATATTTTTTCTCTGATATCCATTAAGAGCATACACAATACCTGGATGACTTAACCTGTGACCATTATTTATTGTAACCTACTTTTTCCCCAGAGTGAATGTTTGAATTTGAATCTTCCATTTATCGCTAAGTGCACTTCTGGGAAGGGTAAATAGAACAGCAAAGGCCTGGATCCGCGGGCAAGAAGCACACGGCAATCAAAACCAGAAAGTAGAAAAGTGGTTTTAAGTGTCTTTGCTCCCTGAGCCTGGACTGGATGTCTAAGGCTGACCCCAGTGGAAATGAGAAGACCCCGCCGCCTGCTCACTCCTCTGATAGTTTGCTTCAATCTCTCACTTTTTACTGTGCAATACAGCTCCCCCCTGCAGGCTTTGGGGAGAAAAATGGTCACCCACAAATGGCTGCAGTGCAGTGATTTGCCACAGTATCTTCGATGCAGAATTACTGTGATGATCAAAGCAAGTTTCATCAGCTCAGTGGTTTACGAGTGTTTGTGGCCCTCCTGCCTGCCTGTAACTGGCCAGGATGTCTCCTTCACTTTGGACAGCAATGATGCAGGGAAAACCAAGAATAGGTCTGTGGCCAGCCTTCCCCCAGGCATGTTTTCATCCTCCTCCTTCAGTGGGAGGACAGATGGAAATATGAATTAGGAGTGGGAGACCTTGCCAACTCTATCCATTGAGGGAAGGGCTTCTGAAGGAAGGTCATCCTTTCTATCTGTTCCCTGCCCCATGAAACCTCTGAAAGGAGCTCAGAAGATTTTCAGAAAAATTTAGGAGCGTGTGCCTATGAACTGAAGCTCAGCCTACCAGCATCATACAAGGCTGTTGCTGCGGCTGCTGACCCCAAGCACAAAGCACAGCTGATTTTGGAGACGTGATGGTGACTCTCTGACACACAAGCATCTTCCTGCGAGCATCTCCTCTGGCTTCACTATCATTTTAAGCTGGTTACACAACGCAAAGCTTTCTGGGGAAAAGCAAGCGTACTGTGTTGCTGAATCTCACAAACGCCACAGTTTTCAGTGTTAAAACAGCTGGACTTTGAAGCTAAATCTGGACGAATGCTTCTGAAGGGGAAAGCAGATCCTCTTTTAGGTGTCTGAACCATTAAGCTGTACTTAAAAGAATGAGGAAAAAGTCTCACAAGTTGTTTAATACAAGCTGCTATTCTAGGTTTCATTCCTCCCCCCAGCTGGTATTTCCTGCTCTCCAAAACACAGGGCAAAGCTAAGGCATCATTTAATGGGGTTAAGAGGAATCCTTAACCTCTGCTATGGCATGAGCAGCGTGGGTGGCTGGGGGAGCTGCACTGCTGTACCTGCACCAGGCTGTGCAGACAGCCCTGGTGAAGGAAGAGCAGAGAGGCTGCTATTCCATAAATTTGCCTCTGCCATGTCCAAGAGAAATCTAATTTAAGCTTTATTTTTTAAGATTTAAGTGGGGAAAAGCCTTGCCCTTGTTTTCCGTACGAGAGATAGGTTTCCAGCAGCTGGATCTGCCGGCCATGGAGCAGTTACAATAACTGTTCCGCTATTGCTGAAAAAGAACTTACTAATTTGACTATCAAATCACAGATTTCTTTTAGAGTCCCTCTCTCCCGCTGCCAGTATTGAATGGGCAGGTTCCCACATTAACTTTCTGAGTTGCCGTCATTTGCAGTGTTCATCTATTCCAACCCTTTCCCCCTTAAGCTCTTTTGGACTGACACAACTATAAGCTCCTTGCAGTTCATTCATTGGGGCTCTCAGTTTGGCAGAGTATCAGACTGACGCCAGGACAGCCACGGCCATGGGATTTTTTTAAGGACGTTTAGTTCCTGCCATCTGTCTGTTGGCTCAACTCTAAGAAATTTAGATTGTGTTGCCTTCCCAAAGTTGTTTTTTTCCCCCTTGGACTGCTGTCAGGATATGCAATCTGTCTCTGTGAGTGTTCCAGTGAGACAGCACTTGAGATGCGATATCTCTGACTCTTACACGTGTTACTTTATTTCTTAATAACAGGTGATGATAACGATGCATTACCACACACGTCACCTGAAAGGCAGTGAGTACAAAGAGGTTCTAAACCTTTAATGGCGACTTACTGTATTTTAGGAACAGTGTAACGACATTTGCTATGCTATTTTCTCATTTTGGCCTTTTAGACCAGGTTGTTTGGTCAAGCTGAGGTCTGGGAACGAGTGATTAGTTTTTGTGCTGCCACTTAACTAGACTGGGGCTTTCCAGTGCAGCCATTTCACTCAGCTGTGCAGGCAATGAGGAAAAAGTGGGGGTAGCTGCACTGCTTCTGGGTTCCTCTTGCTTGTGTGTAATGTAGTTACACTCCACTTTATTTTTCACATTTAATTTCCCCTGAGATGTTCTGGAAGGAGGTGGTATTTCACTGACGCTCCAGTACCCCTCCCCGTGAGCCTGGTTTTGCCCCATGTTGTTAGACAGCCAGCCAGTCTACAATAACACTTAGAGACGAACCTCAGAGCCAGTGCCCCACGTACCTGATCCATTTTGATGCTGGGCATATGTACAACTTCATTAAAGGCTGAAACTCAGAACTGGTTTATGAACCTTTCCCGTGAGAACAGGAAACCTCTACTAAAAGATTGGATCAGAGGATGCGAGTTTCCTTAAGTGACCTGTTCTTATGAAATTTCTGCTTTTGCGAAACTTGGGACACCTCTGAACTGAGCTATGTTTTGTGGTCGAGTTTTCAGATACGACTTTTAAGAATGGGACATTCCCAGCAATGAATCAGAAGGTATGACAGATTCTGTCTGTTTTGGTAAATAGATTATAAGCCCACCAACATTTAAGATATGATTTTAGACACTGCTTGAGAGGCCACCTAGGCTTACATTAGACCTTTTACCTTACAAAATTTATTTACTTTAAAGACCCTAAAAATATTACATTGATAGTGTGTTTTGGATAGAATTCATACAAAAGAGACATTTAGTTTATAGAATGAAACCATAAAAATCTAAAAACGTGGGAGTGCAGCTGGTTAATATCTGTGTCCTTGTCTAATTGACAGTTTTAAAAAAATACTGTCTTAGCTAGAAAATACAGTCACTACTTTAACAAAACAGATCTTCCCAGTCTTACTTGATTGCAGAGCCCACATTCTGTATATATAGCCGAAGTCCAACTAAATTAACTTTTTTTTTAGCTGACTGCAGTACTTCTGCAGAGAATGATGATAAATCTGCAACAGATAAAAACTAGATGTCTTCAGTTTCAATAAAAATTAGATATTTTTAAAAGTGGGAATAACAACAAAAAGGCACAAATTAGACAATGTAGGATTTAGATAAATTTAAGGTTACGACAGCTCTCTTGCCCTCAGCCAGTATGATGAATAATTTAGAACCAAATTTAGGGGCACTCCAGGACTAAAGTATTGCATTATCTAATTTCTGTTGTTACTCTAAAGTGTAAGCAGCAAGCTTATTAAATATGAATGGAGTAATCAGACAAATTCTATGACTGTGTGCGTGAGCTTCTCATTAATGTTTCACAAAGAAGCATCAAGAAAGACTAAACAGACTGCACTGGATTTAAAAGTAATAAATATACTCCAGAAACCAAGTAACTTAATGATGTTCCAAGGGCTTAAACCAAAAGGATAATCAAGCAGAGTATCCTTATTGAAGCAGTAACTCAAGTAGATCATCTTTTGCACATACCCCATCCCCTTTTGATTATCATTTTCCAAAATATCATCGCCACGGTACATCCATTTAGTGCCCCTTTTCAATGCTACAGTTATACACTGTCAGTCTCAGCCACCACAGCCTACCATGATTTTACTACAGCACAGGATGATTGCTGTAAACTGGCTTCTTAGTAGGACACAGAACCTACCTTCAAGCCAAGTTAGCAATTAGGGCATGATTTTGAGCATCCTTTACCTCTCACTGACTTCAACAGATAGCACTCCTGGGACCAAGCTCTTCAGCTGCATAAGTGAATATTGCTTCAAAGTGAACTTCTGAGCTAAAAGAAAAAAATATTTTGGCCTTTTTTCAGCTTTCCAGGAAGGAGTTTTCAACACTTAACAGAGGAAAACATTCTCTATTTCAGTTTATTTTATTTTTTACATTTGAGATTGGACACACTGATGTTCCTTTCAGAAGTGGAATGTGAATCAGGATACCATGAATAGCAATTCTTTTCCTCATCAGTTTAAGCAGAAGTTCAAATTTAAGGAAATCAGTTTAAAGTGGAAAAATCCAGACTGACTTTCTAGCTGATATCAGATTTATATTTCTAGCAAAGTCTTTTTTCTAAGCAAAAATATTTCTGAATAAATTTCCTATTATCATTTCCCCATAGGGATTACTACAAAAAGCAAACTTTCTCATTGTCCATCTTTCTAGACAATAACCTTACAAATCCTGCAAGATAAAACAGCCACTGGAAGAACGATACAAAAACATGAAAACCTGGAAGAAATGTCAGAAAACTGACAAATACTCAACTCCATTTTACTTTCTTATTTTGAAGAAAAGTATAGGACTTCAGATATGACAGGCAAAAATATAGGATCATCTTAGGGTTGCTCATTGTCCATGATCAAGGTATGGGATGGGATGGGATAACCCAGAAGCAGTGGAATATTGATCTAGGTATGTGTGCTGGTCAAAATATTTATCACTTTGTTCACACAGACATGGTAAATATGGAACGTTGTTTTAATGATCGCAACCCAGAATAAAAAAGCAGAATACTCATCATCTCTTTGATCTCCTTATTTTTAACAAGGTATCTGTAAAATTGAAGTGTTTCTTCTCTCTGAGATTTTAAGTCCAACTTCATGAAAATAAAAAGCAGACATTATCAATTTAATCTTACAGTAGGCAATTAGCATCTTTACAGACTCCAAAGCCTAAACAATTAAAAGTTGAATAATTTATAGCCAATGGAACAATTTCTGTCAACAGTATTATAATGTGCATTAGAAATATACTTCACTGCCTGGAGCTACTTGATTATTGATTCTGGAGTTCTCATTAGTGATGCAATTGGCAGTCCCTGCCCATGGGCAATGGCTACTTTTGTTTGTCTGCACTTCTGAATTAATTGGAACCAACCAATGGTTAGTTGTGCTTATTTAGGTTGAGATCCTTCCAATAAAAGAGCATGGAGGAGGTGTGCTATGGTTGTTCTCATGCCAGCAGGTTATCTTCCAGGCAAAACCTGCCAGAATGGCCCCTGAGTCCTCTGCCCAGGGAACACAGCAAACATCTCCTCGGCTCCAATTTGATTCTTGGGACAATGGATAGCAAATCCACCGCTTTGACCTTCTTATGATAGGTATTTGCTTGGGCTGCTGACATTTACAAGCCTCTCAAAGCAAAGAAGGTGTTGAGCTAGTCAGATATTCAGGAGGAGTTGCAAGGGGTGAATGATCAGGTAGAAGATGAACGTGGGGAGTGTGTCTTTCTTTGAAAGAGTTAGAGCCAAAGGAATGACTCTTTCTAGGGAACAAAAGAAAGAAGGTGGCTTGAGAAAACTGTGAGGTTAGAGTTAGGTTGAGAAAGGCCAGTTTCTGCCTGTGTGTGGGAGGATTGTTGTGGGAATGTCTCCAGTTAGAGGAGAGACGTGTTGATTGAGGTCATGTCTGGGGGGAAGTAATCTATTTACGTTCCCACTCTTCTTGGCGGGAAGAACCTGAGATGCTTAGCCACTGCCCTTTGCAGGGTTTCTGGACAGCCCTTCTTCGGTCTGAGGAGAGATATTTCTTTATTCTTATAAGCATATGGTAGACAAGAGCTTTTAAGAAATTGTTACATTTTGGGCTGTAACTCCAAGACCCTAACGTGGAGTGAACCTTCATCTCTGTGCTTCTTCTGACCGCCTTTTGCTGAAATGCTTTTCAGCTGGCTGTTTACTTTCTAGCTGTGGGTCACCCAGTTGCAGGCCATTCTTGGGAAGAGTATGAAGACTTGTCAGACTGGAAGGAAAGACTAAAAAACAAATAATGACGCATGCTATCCTACTTCTGCAGAGAATTATTCTTTCCCCCAATAATATAACTTGTGTGTTTGTCCAATAGACCCCCTAAAAGCATCCATGCAATGGAAGATGGAGGGTGCAGGGAGAAAAAGAACCGTTATCAGACATCAGGCAGCTTCCCTTGCAATACATGAAGTGTCAGGCAGTCAGGAAAGTGTGGTGAGGGCCTGAGACACCTGCCACCATCTATCCCCATCTCTGTTAATGATGCTACATGATCTTACTGGTGAAAAAAAGAGGCTCTACAGCTGTACCCAGGAGGTCAAGCTTGGCACCTCATGAAGAGGTCAAGAAAGTAAATCAGGTGCTAAGGATTTTGGGAAGGAATGGAAAGCACAACCGAAGGTCTTGTCATGCCATGCTATAAAACCATAGCATGGCCATATTTTAATTACTTAGTAAAATACCAGTTACCCTGTATCAAGAATGATCTTGTAAAATCTAAAAATAGATGGAGAAGATAGTTACAATCATAATGAAGGTTATAGCCAACAAATAGCCTCTGTCCAAAGAGTGACTAAATAGAAAGCTTCAGAAAGGCTTAATGGGTTTCTTCACATTGAGAAGAGACAGACGGAGGGAGAGCAAGATATGATTTAAGGCCTTTCAAATCATGAGAGAGATGGAGGAAATAAATGAGTGAATTTTTCATTGTACTGCAATCAGGAGGTACCTAGTGCTAGTCAAGGTAGCTTGAAATAAAGGACAAAATAAATAGGACTCCTTCATACAACCTCCAGCTAACTTAAGAAAGTCATTGCCACAGAGTAAAAACTGAACGTAGGTATGGCTTCAAAGCAATTAGGCAGATAAGACAACAGCGGGAAGATCCACTGATAACGGTTAAACATAACAGTCCACATTCAAGCTTTGGCTAAAAATACCCCCAACTGCTGACAACGAGAAGCTGGGAGTGTATGTAAAGGAAGAAGAAAACTTCTTGCAGTCTTCATTCTTATGCTTTCCCTAAGAATTTGCTGCAGGCTTCCAGTAGTGGGCTGGGGACCTGAGCAGCCTCAGTTGTTTGTGCAGAGATGGTTCTGCCAACACTATAGTTACAGCACATTGAATCTGGAAGTGCAGGAGTGTTTTGGAAGAGAAGCTCTTCCCTCTCCACAGATGGGGGCTTCATCGGCTTTAGCTTTCTTGTGCCAAGAAAATTACACAATATTTATTTAGCTTTGATGTGAGTTTAATGCTAGATGTTGAGGGTGGCTTTTTTCTGGAGGTACAATCTCTTCCTTCACTCAAATGAACAGGTGAGGAAAGGAGGTCATTTGAGGAGCTCACGTATTCTCTTTTCTGCACATGCATCATAAACCGTTAATCAGAGTATATATGTGTGCTCACAAGATGAGATAAGTCAACAAAGGGCTGATTATTAACACGTTATCTGAATGCTGAAATTGTACAAAGCCAGTTGAGAAAACAGGTATAAATTTGAACTACTAGTGAGGCTACAGATATTTTTTTTTCCTGTCTCCCAGTATCTCCAAATCAAGATTGAATGTTTTTCAAGAAAACACACTCCAGTTCAACTCATATTGCTGAATTTATTTTCTAGCCGTGGCATTTAGCAGCCTCTCAGGTTTGATAATGTCTAGGTCCTTTTAACCTTATGTTCGGAATTTACAGAGGGGCAGGCTGGACTTGAGTTGTCCATATAAACAATCCCTCATATGATGCCTTCTTCCATATGCACATCTGGTAAATTCTTCGTTGTTCCTAATTAGGATGCAGCTTCTTGGAAAATTAGTTCTTTGACAGCAACTGTAACAAGAAACTGCAAATTTAAACAAGAACTGAGAATCTCACTGAGACTTTTATTAGCAAGAAAATCAAAGAACTGCAAAATCTTGTTTTTCTTCCGCTCAGCATGACCGAATCTTCTGATTCCAGACCATGCTTAGTCCTCTGTCATTACAGACACACCTGGGCATGTATCAGAGATTGAAAGTAACTTCCCAGTACATAATAGATCTGTCCTCAGTTACTAATGCACTATGTTTAGAAAGGGTCCATAAGGAGCAATTGAAATCATACCTGTAACACATTTCTCCATAGTTCTGCACCAAGTCCTACGAGGAGCAGGTGAGGGAACTGGAGTTGTTTAGCCTGGAGAAAAGGGGGCTCAGGGGAGACCTTATCACTCTCTACAACTACCTGAAAGGAGGTTATAGCGAGGTTGGGGTTAGTCTCTTTTCCCAAGTAATAGGCAATAGGACAAGAGGAAGTGGCCTCAAGTTGTGCCAGGGAAGGTTTAGATAGGATATTAGGCAAAAGTTCTTCACTGGAAGGGTTGTCAAGCATTGGAACAGGCTGTCCAGGGCAGTGGTTGAGTCGCCATCCCTGGAGGTATTTAAAAGACGTGTAGATGTGGAGCTTAGGGACATGGTTTAGTGGTAGACTTGATGATCTTAAAGGTCTTTTCCAAACTAAATGTTTCTATGATACTATGATTTGTGACCTACCAGTGATCAGGAAAAATTGCTGTTCTCTTGTTTAGCTAACTGCCAGAACTTTTTCACGTAAAGAAGGAACAAATAAAAACATTTGGATCCTACTATATTCTGGCCAGTGCAACTCAAATTCAGACTGTAAATCCGCATTAAATCAGCTAACCAAAATCTCTTCCTGTCTAAACTATTCTCAACTAAAAATAATCCCTCTAATATCAGAGAAACCACAATAAAGGTGGAAAGAAAATATTCCCAAAAATAAACAAAAGCATAGACATAAAATCCAAACTGGTTAAACCTTAACTACCTTAATCATGTTCTGAACAAAATACAAAAATCTGTTCATTAAATACTTGCAGTTTATGAACCTTTTCTCATGGGCAGAAAAATTGCCAGACCTAGGATTAGTGTATGCCATGGGTAGTTTTATCTTTCCCTTGCATGCAATAATTGACTTTTTTTTTTCAAAATTGCCACACTTCAACAAGATACTGAGGAACCTACTTTTGTTCAGAAGAACCACTCACACACAATGAATTATGTGCTTCATGCCCATCTGAATGGGACGAAATGAACTAACAAGTTGAAGAGATCTGTAAATATGCCTTATTATCTAAACAGATGCAACAGTTAGAGAAAAAAATTTGGTCTATTTCACGCTTTGATAGTTCCTATTACGGACAAAATTCCACTAGCTGACAAGGGAGCAGTTTTACATGACTAGGACCTAAACTTTCAAATAGCTGTAACTCTGTTTTTACAGGAAGAACATGAGCCGTGATTGACCTCCTTGCAGTTATTTGCTCTGATTTGGATACAGACAATAAAACTGGAATCATAAAGCGAACACAAATACAGAAATGGCCTGTTCCTACTGAACCTACTTTAAAAGCTGTAATGCAGCATCATTTTCTTCTTCATTGTGGTCTGTGAGCATTACCTCAGAAAAAGCCAGTTGGAAAGCACACAAAGAAGTGAGCATCTTTCTGGAGAAGGTAGAAGGAAATGTTGCACCTCTGTTCTCCACAAGAAAGTAACGGATTTCTCCACTCATGCAATAGCACTCGTGCTGTTTGCATGTACAACAGCTACTACCTTCTCTATATCTCTTCTATATCTCTATATACATACCATATCTCTTCTCTACAAAGCATAATTGCACCAGATCCTCGAGGCATTACCTTGTGCAATTCCAGGGACCTGAGTGGAGGATTTGGCCTGCCTCTACTAGACCTGTCATGTCCCATACATAAAACAACATCATCCTTTCAGCCACTTACTGAGCCCCTTTGTTAAGGTTGCAAATAAAGTCAGTAACTCTAATCATGCTTTTGGTTGTTGTGGATCCTGGCTTGGCTAGGAATCATTGGAGATAAACATCTCATTTCAAATAGGCTACTGAACAGATGGTAATGACTTTTAATCACAAGAAACATGAGGCAAATCTGAAACAATGCCCTTGAGACGAACAGTTTGGTACTACATTCCCACCATTTTGAATGCTGAATAACCTTGCCCCATGAAGAGAGCCATGTGTGATTTATGTACACTTATACTTCCAGCTCACTAAAATACTGACGGTCATTAATAGTTTTTCACAATTCTTATTCTGGGCCCTTATCCAATGCCCAGTGAAGTCAAAGCAAACCTCTTCTTTCTAAGCCTTCAAAGACTCCATCTGCTGCAATAACAGAGTGTTGTGTTTTAATTGCTGATGCAGAAGTTTGGGAGATGTACAAGAACTTCCTGCTCAATGCTAAAAATGCGAATAGGGGGTACTTTCTTTAGACACCTGAAAGCCTGTCCTCAAAAAGAAAAAGGAGAAAGAATAAAAGCTTTCTGCAATTTGTGGAAACACTACTGGGGGTCAGACACTGACCTTCAGCTCATGCCCTATGCCTGTGTCATAGGTTAATTACAACATTTTAGACAATTCTCTACTCAGGTCAGTCCTGAGAAGGCAGGACAGGGATTTTTTTCACAGGCCCCATCTGCCACTGCATTACTGGAAAACTGAGGTGCTCTTTGCATTAAGGACATCTTTATGCAAAGAGAGGAGCTCTCACTTCTGCATAATCTCCCTCTGATCCTTTGTGGTGTTTTCAGAGCAGTCTGCTGACACAACGATACTGCTGGCGATGATGGTGCGACAAGTTTGCATTTCAGTCCTTGGGCTGCAATCTCCTTGCTTGGAAGCTCACTAGCACCATTTCTTAATAGTGGTATTTAAATAGTTTTGCATACATAAGCCTGCAGCTGGAAGCTCTGGGCCTCGTGCGGATGCCGTGGAGGGCGTGAGCGGGCACGGAGTGAGACGCTGGCTCTGGTACAGGCTGGAAAAACACACAGGGACCTTGACCCTGCCCTGTGCAGAGACAGCCATCGACTTCAGCAGGCAGATTCGCTGCTCAAGCTCTGGGAAGCACTGGGAACATGCAGATAGCCCTCAGCTTGCCATGTATTTATTTCCCTGTAATAGTGTCTCTTCATGGTTTCATCGGCAGACTCTTACGAATGAATAAATGAAATGTGTGGATGAAACGTGCAGGCTCTCGGTGCCTTGCTCGAGCATAGCTTTCTTAAATGCCTTGGGAGTGTTGTCAGAGAAATGAGTCTGTACAAATCCGGCCTGAAGAGGAAACCCCACACGCTGTACTTCTGCTGGGGAGGCGAGAGCTCCGAGAGAAGCCTGCCCTCCCCTCTCGTACGACACATATGAAGGCAGGCAGATTAATGGACTCGGCGACTAGTCAGCACGGTGTAATTCTTGCAAGTTGGGCAACAAAGGTAGAACGACTGTCGTTGTGAGGGGCGAGGGGACGCGCAGCGGTTAGCGCACGTCCCCAGCAACGCTTGCAGTAAGCCCCTGCGCCCGGTGGAGCCACATAAAGCCACCTCGTTTGGACGGAAGGACACCCCCCCGCCCCGGCCAGCCGGTCCCTCCGTGCCGCCGACTGCCGGGCCGGGCTGGGGGGTGCCCGGCTCGCCGCCCGCCGGGCCTCCCCTCACGGCCGCCCCGCCGCGGCCCGCTGGCCGGCGGACTACATTTCCCAGCGGCCCCCGGGCGGGGCGGAAGGCGGGCGGTGGCGGCGGGCCGTCGGCCCTGCTCGGCGGGGCCTGCCGGGAGCATGGCAGCCAGGGAGGCGGGCGGCGTCGTGCTCGGCAAGTCCGCCGATAAGCTCTTCTCTCTGAGCGGGCTGTTCGCGGTGTACAAGCCCAAGGGGCCCACCTCGGCCGGCGTGCTCAACCTCCTGAAGGAGAGGCTGCTGGCAGGTAGGCGGCCGGGCTGCGGGCCGGGGGAGGGGAGGCGAGGCACAGACTCCCCGAGTTGGGCTTGGAGGCCCGAGGTGGGGTTTTGGTGGTAAAGCGAGGGAATTGTGACAGGAACGTGGGTGTAGGCGCTGCCCGCGGTCCCAGGGCAGGAGCAGGCCAGCCTGACGCCAACACGCATTCAGCCCTCGAGGGTTTGGGCCAGGGGCGCCCTACCCGGCATGGCTGTGGGATGGGGGGCATGCGGTAGTGTGTGCGGTCATTAGGATGCTGGAACCACCGCCCCTGTCAAGCCACTGCATCCTCTTTCTCAGCATTCTGAAAACTAAAGGAGAACTGGGATTTTGATTTTTTTTTTTTTTCTTTTTGGTGGTAGTTCAGAGTCATGGCGTGGCCTGGGTTGGGGAATGGAACCATTCCTGGATACGTTCCGGCTCACTGCATGGAGCTGCAGGGTCCCTGCAAGACTCAGTGTGGTGGTCAAGCTGCACGGTGAGCTGCAAGGCCATATTCACCACTTGCTTACTTGGGGCAGGCATCTGTTATCGCCTGAAGTTCGACATGATGTGAGCCTTTGCTTTGAATGGGGATGAGATTTGCCCCAGCAGAAAGCTCCAGTCCTGCAGTGCACAATGCAGGGGATCCCAGCTCGCCAGGAGAGCTGTCGAGCATGGTCCCAAGAACAGCATGCACCCATCTGCCACAATGGGTGTCAGCACCATCTCTGCAGCACAGCGATGGCAGGATGTTTTGCTTCAGTCCCGCTGCCTATTGCCATTAAATAAAAAATCACCAATTGAGTGAAACCCATAGCATTTCGAGGAGTTTGAAAGTCCTGGGCACAGTCTGCAGAAACTGCTTTTTCTGAATATAGGGAAGCCTGGGTGTCAGATATTGGGGGGGGGGCGGGGGAGGGGAAGTGTGTTTGCAAAGGTGTGAGGGACTGTGGCCTACGTTCTCTTTATAATGGATATGGGGACTTGATCATCTAATTTGGGCTTTTGGGCACTTGCCGATGAAGTGAGAACATAGACTTTCAGACTGGTGGTTGCTTATTTAGGCTGATTTACTCTGTAGTGAACTGTAGTGTAGGCACTGACTTCAATTCAGCTTTGTATGGAAGAGATTTAGTTGGATCATGTCTGATTCCCTGATGTGAAAGGCATAATGAAGAGATAATAGAAATAGGTAAGGGATAAATATTTGTCATATTTAATACTAATAAATAAGGGGCATTGGACTCTGCAAAATTCCTGGAGTCATCAGCTGCATAGGAAGTATGGTGGGTTGAGATGCTCTGATAGCTTGAAAACAGCAGTGAGCTAGTTCAGTTCATTGCAGAGCTTCCATAGGGCTGCATAAGTGCAAATAAATGTGGCCCATTACATGTCAGTAAATGCAAGAATTACTTAGATTATGTAGCATAAAATTTGTGTATAATAGATGATTTTGGGGATTCTGCTGCTAGTTCTTGCATGCCTTGTTAATGAAACTTCACAGGTGAACTGTTTGCCAGGTTTTCTAGTAGTACTTTCTGAATATCTGTTTATAACTACATAAGACTTGATTAGAATCTAAGTGAAAATAGCTCAAAAATTTTTTGAGGCTGGGACTAGGTCTAGATGAATCACTGGTCTTATTCAGTACAGCAATTTCTGCGCTACTAATTCATAGTTTAAATAATTGATTTTTATCTCCTTTAGCAATCTGGAAATATGTGCTATTTCTCCTGTGTTCTAAGGCTGTCCTATAATGCCTCCTTTCAATTTCTATTTGCAGAAGCTGGTGTGCAAACAAATGGGAACAAAAGAAACCAGGTTTTGAAAATTGGACATGGTGGAACTTTGGACAGTGCAGCGGCAGGAGTTCTGGGTAATGAAAAATATAAGTACAGTCATCAAAAATGATTTCAGTAAACGCTTTCATGCCTACAAGAAAGCAGAGGTGGAGGAGCAATTTCAGATACACATGACAGGCTTTGTGGTTTTCCCAGAAGGACAAGTTACTGTGGAAGCGTGGTCCAGGTTAAATTTTCACTGCATGCACTTTTACATGCATATAATGTGCTTTTTAACAGAAGGCTATATTTGCCCCTCCCCCCGCCCCCCCAAACTCCTGAAATAACTTGTCGGTTACTATGCGAAAATACAGACTCTTGTGTAATGAATTCTGAATTACCTCAGAAATTGATGGCTTTTTTTACTTAAGCTGGGGATTTATAGTCATCATAATTTTCTAAAGTGTTATTCTTAAACTAATGGTTTTGTGGGATTTTGCGGGAGCCTTTTGCAGTGTAATACTAGCCAAACGAAAGATGTATCAGAGCAATTCAGCTGCTGCTTTTTTTGAGGCTCAGCACAGAAACAGTTTTTGCTTCCTGTCCTGTCTTGCTTAATAAAGAAGAGTCATCAAAGAGATTTTGTGTTTTAATTTTGATAGCAATTGATTTGTCTAATTCCTTTGTTTTATTAAGCAACAGGACGTGTCAATTGCTGGTGTTGAAAACTCAGCTGTGAGTGTGACTGTTGGGCTGGGTTATTCCCATATCATACACTGTCACCGATAGTTTTGTTGATAAGTAACGTGTAAACTACAGCTTGCTTAAATCATAGCCTTGTAGCTCTATTTGGCTAGAAGAAATAACAGCAATACTTTTTTGGTATTGAAAATCAACAGGTGCAACTATGAGTATACACTGGAAGTAAATCCACTGAGTTTTGATGTAATGACTTCTCAGGGAGAGCTGTGCTTCAAGGGGATGTTGTTGACTGAGGCTTTTGCCAGTAGAGGCCTGTAGGCTGGTAATTGTCTTTCTCTGTCACCTGTGAACATTGCAAAATGTAACATTATCGGGCTAGAAGTAAACTCGTTTTGTTCCAATTTCCTGTACTGTGTGGCCGCTCACTGGAGAGAATACCTTGTGTATTGCTGAAGCGGACATTTTCCTTTTGCACGGATGTTCCCTTTGAGCATGCTACTGCTCATTGTGGGAAGTCAACAGCATTGATCCATAGGAAAAGAAAAATCACGCGTGCTTCTTAATTGCTTCTCCTACTGTTCTCTGATATCCAGCAGTCTCCAAAGCCTGTTCCTGTGGCATGACAAAAAGTACTTGGGCTTGATGTGCTTGGTAAAGGCAGAGAAGTGCCTCACCTTAATATGCTACAGATCGATTAAAAAAAGGCACAGGATCTTTCATTCCACTGCCATACAAAACACACAGAGAAGAATCAATGGTAGCAAGTTTGGAAAGAACAAAACTGGAGAGGAGTGGGAAAGGGAATGTGCCCAGATTTCTTGTGGGTTCAGGTAGGATAATGAGGAGAGAGGGGAGTACACAACAGAAATAACTTATTGAGAAAATGCGTGCTGATTTTTGGTGTACAGCGGTGGGGCAGGAAGCTTTCCTTCCTCATGGACATAATAGAAGTATTTATCTTCTGAAACCTCTAACCTTTCTTTCTTGATCTATACTGCTGTTTCCCAAATGTTACGTACTGCATAGCTATAAGTTTGTTCATGGGAACTAGCTGATACAGAGTCTTGCTTAGTGTGCCAGGTGTACTGCAAATAACGGAGCAGTGCTTTTCATCAGAAAATATACTTTTGTGTTTCTTTTCCTACTGACACCAAATGTGATGAGGAAGGACCTGGGAGACAGAGGTCAGGGATCTATGTATGGCATGTGAGTGAAAGGGGCCTTAGAGACCAGGTGGCGTGATGTGTGATGGCCCCACACTGGTAGGAGCCTGGAGCGACTGCTGTCTGAGAGGGAAAATGTTTTGTCCCCATCTGTGGCTTCTGTAGCATTTGGAAGGTGGTGGGAGCTGGGACTCAACTTCTGCTTCTCACTGTTAGGTCTCATGTTTTAGATACAAGAAGCAAGGAATTGTAGGTCAAGTCTTAGTGAGTATCTTCTTTTAATATCTGTCTAGAACTGTGGTTCCAGTCTAGTGTTTCGTGCTGTACAATGGGAATTGTAAATATTTTGCTTGTTTCTGTATGGCAGTTATGAACTATGCTTCCATAGTAGAAGAAAAGATGAAAAAGTATCAAAATTAAAATAAAGTTTCTGAGGAGAGCTGTGATTGCATCTTTTGAGAATGAGCACATCTCTGTAATGTGCGTTGTACCTTATGTAAGGAAGATTGGAGGTCCTCTGTCCTAGGAGAATCTAAGCCATTTATAAAAAGGCAGAGGTAAGTGAGTGATGGTAATTCTTTTGAAACTCAAGTAGATATTATTTAAGCTAAGTAGCAAATCCCATTCAAGAAGTAGTTTAGAGGCTGGCAAATTAAAAGTAAAATATTCAGTTAAACCTTGTTACACTCTATGTAGTCTGGCAAGGTTCGTTTATGTCATCTTTCAACAATACACGTGCTACACAAGCTGATGATTAATTGGGAAAATTTTTAGTGTCTTGTTCACAAAAGCATTCAATGTCTCTTTAAAATTATTTTGTTGAATCTCTTGACACTCCAGCAAATTTCGGCTCAGCAGTTATGTTGAAGTGTCAGTGATGTCATCACATTGCAAGAAAAGTGCTTGGTTATAAAGTTTTATCTGCGTGCTTATCTCCTTTTCTGAGCCGTGTGCCAGCTCTTTCCTATCTGGTGAATATGACAGGAACAGGCTGAACTGAAGGAACACAAAAGCGCAAGCACAAGGGCATGTGTGACTAAAAACCCTCAGGAACAAGAGGAGAAGTAATCGAGAATAAGAAGTAACCTAATGAGTCTCAGAATGTAAAGACTGAGAAGCGGTAGAGCACACGTGTTTGTTTAAAAAAAAAAAGTTCATTGTCTGCTTTGATGCTTTTGGTACTGGCTCCTGGTTAACACAAAGCTGATTTCCTGCAAGCTCCCCTAACTCCTGTAGTTTATTAAAATCAAGGACATAAGCTGTTTCATATTCCATGAGATGTACATGAAACTAATTTCCTCCTAAAATTTTCATTGTTTCCCGTCTTCCTTCTGTTGTCATTGTTTCTTTAGATTACTGTATGTGGAGAAAATCAATAGAAAATAATATTCAAGGCAAGCACCTTGTAAAAAGCTTTAAAATAAAATATAGCTTTTGCTGTCTGCTTCTTTTATGAAAAGCTGACTCTTGCTTCACAGAATACTGGTGTAAGATTGAAAAGGCAGTGGTCTGTACATACACAATAATAGAAGGGTTTGATTATAAAAGATTTTTGACAGAGGCAATTTGACCTTTTGATTATTTTGCTTTCTTGCTGTAAGCCTGATAAACGGTTTCATTATACTATCTTGGCTGTATTACTCTTGGTCACTATCAACCTTTAAAAGGGTTATTTAGTTACAGTGAAGGCTAGATTCATTATTAGTGAGCCATAGCCTTCATCAAACCAAAGATGGTGTTAATTGCACTATCCATTTCTTTGGTGATTAAAAGATAAATAAATCTAGAGGTTGAATTGAAGCATTTTAACAGTAGATGAAGCTTGTTTATCTTCTGCTTTAGACTTTTTTCCGTTCACTGGTCTTGTGTTGTTTGAACATCAGAGATACTTTCTCATAAGCATTGACTCTGTGTGCTAACAGAGCATGAAAGGCTGTATTTCTGACTAGCATAATATTTAGTAACGAATGGTGTTGAATAAGGGAACTGCAGAACTGTTTTTGAAGTGGCATTTCTCCTGTCTTTGCAGTGGTTGGTATCGGAAAAGGAACAAAAATGCTGAGAACTATGTTGGCAGGTTCCAAGGTAAGGAGTGCTAAATGACTTGTATTAGTGTTTTTTTATTTGTTTGTTTTGTTTTGTTTCTTCCAATGAAGGTACAAGTATCTCAACCATCCTGCAGATTTAGTTTAAATGTGTACTTCAGTTCCTTTTTGCATTTAGTCAGAAATTTGATATTAAGACTTTTACGTCCAGAATAGTTATTTTAAAACCTTTGTTTGTCTTGGTTTTTCTACAAAATGTTAATAAAGACCAAATTCCTATTTTACAGGAAGATTTATATAATAATTAGTGTTTTCAACAAAAAAGGAGAAAAACTATAATGAAGATGGCACTGTAAATGATGTTTTCAGGATGTAATTGTGTATGATGGTTGAGTTTTTGGTCATTTTCCTTATGTGTAGATAACATAATTGTTATTTAGCTTGCAGTAACAGATGGTCTTTGTTTCTTTTCTCTCTTCTTAAATACCATGGGGCCTTCAGAGGCACCTTTTGGAATGACGAGTGTTTTGTGTTCGTGATAGTAGCTATCATTCCAGATTGCAGCTCCTGTAGACAGGTGCTCTACAAATGCGTGGAGAGGCGCATATAAGAAGCCAAAGGTAACAAAAGGCCTGTGGCTGCATGAGATAATCCAGGCTGGAGCCTTGACAGATAGCAATCTTGTTCGTTGCTGCTTTTGATTAGTTGTCCTATGTCTTTGGTGCGTGAGCTCCAGATTGTTGGTGTTACCTACGCAAACAAATGCATGTACTCCCAAGAATAATCTACCAGTGTTGATTCCTTCTTTGCAAGTAAAATCCTGTGGTTTTAGCCATTATTTTAAAATGGCAAGTTCAGATGGGAATGACAGATGCAGAAATCAATTAAGCTTTCCATCTTATACTTGGGGAAAGTCAATAGTGGGCTCAGCAAATTGATAGCCTTTCTAATGCATTTTATTCTGCTGTTTTTCCCATTCTCTTCTTGTCTTAAGCTCTTTACAAGTGCCGAACTGACAACTTGAGGTAACATTTGATTGACAGTCTTCAGTCCAACTGAAAGGAAAATAATTTGACAGATGAGAATACAACCAGGTTAAAAAGACGTAGCTGTAGAGTCTGATCCAAAACTTACTGTAGTCAGTATTAGTCTGTACCGACTGTAATGGGTTTGCGTTTGGTTTATAGGACCAGATTTCAGAGGTGTCTGCATTTTGAAACATGCAGTAAGCGGCTGGAGCTGGATTTACAATGGAAGTATAAGGAGTTACCACCTGACACCTCCTTTCAAAGAACTTTTTAAGTTAAAAAAAAGGCATGGAGATACTTCAGCTAAATTAAGTCATCATAGCTAAATGTGTGAAAATTGTTGATTTAAAAACAGGTGAAGCAATTGAGTATCTCTTAAAGCTGGTGTTCACAATGGAAGCAGCTGTGATGGATGAAGTAGTTTCAGCCTTTTCAGCAGAACAGAGTATGCGCAAATTCCTTGGCAACTTCACTGTGAAGTCCTGTAGCCAGTAGGAGTGTTATCTAGCCAATTGTTGTCCCCGCATAGCTCAAGAAGCCTTACAACTGCTGCTGAGGGACAAGGGAGGGGAACAGAGAGGAAAAATGGGCAGCAGGGGCAGTCTGGTAAGCTACCTCAGCTAGATCCATCAGCTCTCACCTGGCCTTAGATTGGTGTAGGCTGTGGGCACTTGATCCAATGAGGCAAGCAAAGTTACATGCTTAGAGTAGGTCAGCTCTTCCACTGCAACTGTTCACGTGTTCTGATGTGGGGGAGAGTGTAAGGTAGTTAACATCTGTGCCAGGTGGCATGGCAGTTATGAGCCTTCATTTGGACCTTGTCTTGTCTCTGCTTTCCTATTTTCTATGGGGTGTTGGTGGACAGCCGGCTGAATATGAGCTAGCAGTGTGCCCTGGTGGCCAAGAAGGCCAACAGCATTCTGGCCTGTATCAGGAATAGTGTGGTGAGCAGGACCAGGGAAGTGATTGTTCCCCTGTACTGGGCACTGGTAAGGCCCCACCTCAAATCCTGTGTTCAGTTTTGGGTCCCTCACTACAAGAAAGACACAGCGCTGCTGGAGCGTGTCCAGAGAAGGGCAATGAAGCTGGTGAGGGGTCTGGAGAACAAGTCATATGAGGAGCAGCTGAGGGAACTGGGGTTGGTCAGCCTGGAGAAAAGGATGCTTGGGGGAGACTGTATTGCGCTCTACAACAACCTGAAAGGAGGTTGTAGAGAGGTGGGCGTTAACCCCTTCTCACTAGTAACAAGCAACAGAATAAGAGGAGATGTTGTTCTATCAAGTTACACCAGGGTTAGGTTTCGGATGGATATTAGGAAAAATTTCTTCACAGAAAGGGTTGTTAAGCATTGGAACAGGCTGCCCAGCAAAGTGCTTGAGTCGCCATCCCTGGAGGTGTTTAAAAGATGGGTGGTGCTTAGGGTTATGGTTTAGTGGTGGTTTGGGCAGTTAGGTTGATGGCTGGACTTGATGATCTTAAACTTCCCTTCCAACCTGGACTATTTTATGATTCTACTTAAATAAATTAGGCACACAATAATTTGAGAGGCTTAAGGAAGTTGAAGGATCTCCCACAGATACCTACCTGCCTATTTGTTTTTTTGACCACACTGTCAACAATAGTTTATAATGGAATCCATGACTGTGTAAATAGGTTTGAGTGTCTTTTTGCATCCCATGCCATGTGCTAGGAGTTTATACTTTTCTTTCATCTTTTTCTCACCATTGTGGATGCTAAAATGTTTGTTGAGTGTGATGTTTTCCATTTGTTCCTTTTATTACTATAAAGATTCAGATGAACTGTCTGAGCCTGTTTAGGATTTACTGTTTGGTTATAGGAATGTATCTTGTAAAGAAATAGTTCAGTCTATCATTGTTGGCAGCAGAGCTATGCTGAGTGGCCAAAACGTATGTTACTGCAGTAAACTCCATATGGTGGCTCTGCCAGAGATTGGACTATTTCTGATTTTTTCCGAAACGTTGTGTGAAACTTTCCTGACTCTGTGTGGCAGCTCTGAACATTATCACTCGATTTGCAACTCATACACATTATACAAGGAGTGTTACTCTTTCAGTGTAAATCTAGTTCTCCATTCGTTTGACCTCCTTATGAATTAACTCAAAACAAATAGAAATGTGCAGCCAAGGGCAATACCTACTTAGTGTTCCAGATTCCTCATTGAATTCTTAATATTTATCCAGAAATAAAAATATGTGCAAGCTGGCTTAGGTTTTGTTTGTTTGCTTTATTTTGTTTCAAATGTTCCAAGTGAGGGGAGGAAGCTGTATCCTCTTGGATCTAGTGAGCCTTTAATACATGTTCCATAGGAGAATCACTTTTCCTTCTTGTGTTCTGGGACTTGGCCTTGCTTGAAATTTTCGCATTGCATTATTTTGAGAGAAATTTTATTGTGTTTGCAAAATAAAGATAGTAGAATGAGAAAGTATTTCCTGCTTCAGTAGTAAAATGAATATGATGGGGCTGGACCAATTTTTATTATGGTAAATTGCTTCTGAAGGACTCAGTCTTATGGGTGACTAGTCTGTCTCAAACACAATGTAGAAGTGGGTTTTTGGGGGGTAAATGGGTTAGAAAATGCTAGCTAGCAGCACAGTTTCCAGTGATAATGCTGTTTTAAAACCTCTCATCTACCACAGTGTGCTGTTACATAGAAGCAATGAGGGAAATGATCAGGGACTCGTCAGAGAAGAGGGAAGTGCAATAAGCAATGAAATTCTTCATTATTCAAATACTTTCCATTGGGAGGAGATGTCTTCCAACACATACAGCCTTTATTTTTGGATAGGATAAAACAGGATAATTGACGTTTTCAGACTTCAGTTCTGTGCTTAATTTGCGTATTTTTCAGTGAGATAACATCTGGGTTCACCCTGAGAGAATTTTAGTTATACTAGTGTGAATGAAGCCAGAACTTGGCCATCCATCAAACTGTGCTTGAAATCGCTGCCTCTCAATGAGCAGAGAGCATGGGTGTATTCTTTTTATTTGAGGATGCAACTTCTTGTCATGGTCCACATATAATCTGAAACCCGAAGTGCTTGGTCAGGGACTAGTTGAAATAGAAAATTTAATCTCAAAAGCTGTGGCTTCTCCAGAATGAAACACTATAAAAAAATAAATAAATAAATGACTAGAGCGAGTAAAACCCAAGTTCCAAATGTTCACAAGGACTAGAGAGAGAAAAAGAGATTATGGGCAGAATGAAGATACATCAGTGACTTGATATGTGACAACATCGATTTATTATAATTGGAAAAAATTGAGTTTTTACAAATCCTGGATGGAAAATGAGTGCTAGTTCAGTGACCAGGTCTCAAAATTTGTCAGTCACTCTTGTATCCTATGAGAGAGGGCTTGCCTGAGCAGTAATTAGTTCAAATCACAGAAGAGAATTTCTGAGACGTGTAAGTTACTTCTTGCAGGGTGATTCCAGGATTAGAGTTTGTATATTGCAAAATTCTTTCTCTAGAGCGTTGACACCAGATGCTGCAGAACAAAGCGTCCGTAAAGAAGGTTGTTTCTTTACCTCAAGTGATTATTTTACTGTCCTAAAAATTAGGCTTTAATTTGTATCCCTTAACTTCTCAAACATATAGGTTGCTAGCTTTCTCCCTGAATTTTTTTTTTTTAATTAAGTTTCCATCTTTTGGCAATGAGTTCAGTGACTTAATAATGCATTAAAAAGCACATCTAGTAGTTCTATAAGGAGCAGAACTAATGAAGCCTTGTCTTGTGACTTTGTTTGTTTACAGCTCGTTAGACACCAGAGCCCCATGTGGACACTTTGGTATCCAGTAATACAGTGGGGCTCCCTCTGGAGCCTTTTTTATAGCGGAAGCTGTAATAGGTTTATTTCCTATGTCTGTCTATTTTCAGGAGGCTTGTAAGAACTCAGCATCTCTGAGACCTCTATTCTTCTGCCAACATTTGTGTGTTTGCACGTTAACATGCATACCATGATGGTGTAAGCGCTATTTCTTTGGAAATCCTGTTTTTCTTTTTAAAGAGCCTTGTTTTTTTNCTTTTTTTTTTTTTTTTTTTTAATGTATTTCAGAAGCAGTTAATGCTCCAGTTCATATATTTGAGTTACGAGTGCAAGAAAATTGAGTTGACTTTCGTTTTGAAGGATCCTCTTGGTGGTGTATGCTCTTAATCTTAAAAATTTCTTTACAGTGTCACCAGCTGAGCTCTTTGCTTCATCTTGCTTTCTTTTGGAGAAAAGAAAAACCAAAGTAAAGTAAAAAAAGTAAAACCAAAATTAGTTATTCATGCAGTGCATAACGTTGTGTTCTGTTTTCTTTTTCATATTCTGATAATTTTAGTGTTCTCTTGGAAGGGTAAGATTTGTGTGTAATGGTAATACTTTTTGTTAGACTAATTGGTTATATTCCAGAAAACTAGGTGTTTGGATATGCAAGCCCTTTCTCAGGTCTAAAATAGAAGCTATGGATTTTAAAAATAAGTGTATTCAGATTTGTTTAGAGTTTAGTGAAGTAGGTATCTTTTAGACCATTTCTGAAAGAAAATGTAGTTAATGCTTGTGAGTGTGTTACACCAACAATTCTGGATGGGCAAGCAGTTATAGGTAAGACCCCAAGACTTCCACACAGATGGGCTGCATTTCACTACCTGCTTTAATAAAATAGGAAAGAAATTGTTTTCTTACTCTATGTGAGTAGCAAGGTTTTGTTCACAACTGATCGGCCAGTCTTCCAGTCACAAGGCAAGGGGGGCTGTTATGGCTTGCTTGATGATTCTTCAGATCCCATCTTGCTTGTGTTCATCTGTGGTTTTAGTTGGGGGCTTTTTCTTCCAAACTGCAGTATTATCATATTCAACTGTCTATATTTGTCTTGGAGGAATCCAAGTAAAAGTGATTTGTTTGCTCTTTAGCTCTTCCCCTAGGAAGTTTTTCATCTGCAACACCTCCTCATTTTTCTCTCTGTGGTTCATGCCCTTTTACATTCTCACACCTCTTTGTTTATGGTATCCCATCCACAATAACCAAGGATCTGACTGAGTTTCTATTTCTATTGAGATGGGAGAAGTAACAAAAAAAAGAGTGCAGGATGTGACCTGCTCATTTAAGCAAAATGGATTGTAGCTACTCAAAATGTCATTACTTTGCCTCTGTTCAAGCCCAAAGAAATTATTGTTTCCTTAGAAGGGAGGTAGGAGAGGAAAGGAAGAGATGATAAGGTTATCTCCTAGGGGAAAGAGAGAGCCTGGTAGATTATACATTGTGGCATGTGAAGGGGTTAGTGTGAGGTAACGTTATAGTGTGCCATAAATCCAGTATCTCTGTTGAGCCCATGGTTTTTTTTCTGAACCCAGTGGAGTTATGAATTTTAGTTCCCAGGCTTGTTTTGAAAGGTGTTTTATAGGTTTCCCTTGAGGAACAGGACTAGCAGATCAGAGATGGAGTGATTGTTTTATGAGAGATGTTAACCCACGGGCAGATGGATGTGTTTCAGCCCTTGTAGATTGGCTAGGTGAATTTTTTCTGACATGCAGTGGTTGCTTAATTTCACCCATTTAGTTGCTATTTTGTGTGTTAGATGAAGTATATTACATTCCTGAAATACAGGTATAGGGCAGAGAAGTCTTGACATTTCTGTTAACATGGTATTTGTTACGGTATTGTGCAAACATTCAGGGAAGTATTCCTTGAATGTTTGCACAATACAGTGCAAAGATGTCATGTCTATTAATAAAACTTGTCCTACTTATGTCTGTAGTCTGTAACAGCTATATCCAAGTACAGCTATAATAGTCTGCCTTTTTTTTTTTTTAACCACTACTGACACCTGAGAAAGTTTTTGCAGAACCAGAACTTTCTATGGTAATTCAATGACCTCTTTCCAGAGCAGAGGAGATTGGTTCAGAGACCCATCGTTGTTTATGCAAACTTAGCATTGGTTTCTATCCTGTGTGTATTATTTTACATTAATGACAATGAATTTCTTGTTCCCTGTATGCTTCAAGATATTAACTAGAGACCAGTGTCAGTTTATGAAAGTACAGTTGCCTTCCTTATTTTGTCACAGGGTAAATGGTTATATAAAAGGAAGGCTGGGAAAATGCATGAATGATATTGGCTTTGATGTGTTTTGAGAATGTGTAGAAGGTGTTACCAAAACTTGAAGTGGTGTCTGTACAAAACAAGATGCACTGAGAGAATGTTAGGCCTGCACGGTGGAGGGTGCAGGAATCAGGAAGGGCTAAAGTTTTAGCTGGATAAATGTGCCCCTTACGTGTTACACACTGTCAGCATCTTTAATTACCTGTTACTGGAAAACATATGATACATTTGTTACCAAAAAGCAGGTTAAAAAAAATCATAAGAAGAGAAGAGGCTGATTTGAATATCTACTCTTTCCTGCCCTGTGCAGTATCCCCAAGACAAAGTTGTAGAAGAAGCAGCTGTTAAATAGTATAGATATATACTTTCCTGCAGTGGTACCATTAGTAAGCTGGCTTTACATGCTGTGTATTGCTTAAGTCTCTTCTATGCTCACCCCAGAGGCCTAATCTATTAATAGCTCAGCTTCACGCTCTATTAATATTCACACTTTTTAAAAACTGTTGAAAATCTTGAAGAGACTGCACCTATTGTGCTGCAGAAGCTCTTTCCTCCAAAAATGCAGAATATTTTAAGAGCATGCTCTAGTGTGATTTTTCTGTTCTTCCATTCACGAGGTCAGTGTCGCCTTCGTTCCTCTTGACCTTTCTATAATTGTGTATATGTCTGTGCTACATGGACAATTCTTGCTTGCATTCATTAAAAAAAAATCATGACTGCAACACAGCAAGACTTCTTCCTCTTTCTTAAAAAAATTACAGGAAAAAATATTTTAACAGATTTAACCTAGCCATTCTGCATTGTTTTCTGTAGTGGTCCTTTCTAGTAATTTGGAGAAGCTTTTAGCACTGCGTTTTAGAATTTCCTGCTTCTTAGCCTTAGCAGTGTCTTTGAATTCACCTAAAGGCTTTCATGCGTTCAGTTTTATCTCTGCATTTGTATGTACCTATGAAGTCTTACCCCTCTGGAAAGACTGTATTATATTTCTGGGCAGAGAATTATGAATTTCCTTAAAAACTCTGCTGCTCAGATAGAAGCTGAAGGTTGTCTTTGTTTTGTGCATATTTTTGTATAATCTGTGGTGTAGGTGCTAGAAGACAGAATGAGGAAACCGGTAAAGAACAGGTATTGAAGCTGAAGATGAAATTTAAGAGCCAACATGAGACATTTTGGTGAGTGTGGTACAGAGAACAAGTGTCAGAAAGGTTTGCATAAAAAGCCTGTGGATTACAAGCAGCCACTTTTGCGCGTTAGCCTGCATCCCCTCTTGGGTGTTGTGAGCGCGGATTGTGTTTATAAGTGACGCGTGGCCATGGTGCTGTCTTGGGTGACCTACTGTTCCTGTCACTGTTGGGATCCTTCCCCTTCCTGCCCTCTTTCCTGCCCTCCCTCTAACACCAAAATTTAAACTTGCTACAGTTTGTAGCTACCACCTTAAGGCTTCTCTGTACTGCAGACGAAGTATCTTCTGTGGCTTCCCCTATTACAGGTGGTTTTAGTCCTTCACGTTGAAAATCTAGTCACCCTATATGTTTGAACTTTTTAAATAAGCTGACATAAGAGGTCAGAAAATCCTGTTAGTCCAAGAGTAAAGATCAGATAGTTCTTCAGCAATGACAGTACAATTACAGTATCTAGCAGTAAATAAAATTTAGTGCAGGCTTAGCACAAAGTCAGCTTTTTCTTTAAGGAAAAAAAATGAGTGGTAGAGAAGTTGTAATGTTTGTGTTTATTAAGAGGACATGTTTGGTGTTTGATAACTTTGAATTTGCTCTATCGTAAAATATGGAGTTCCTCCCTCATCCTGCAGTCTTTATTTTGCCTCTGTGCAACCTGCTTTTAAGAGATTAGGGCTCTGTGTTTTTTAATATATTGGAATCTGCTTAGTGAGAGTGCTTTGTTTTGGAAAATAATTGAAACTATGGCAACCCTTGGGGTTTTTTCCAGCTTATTTGTCTACCTCATGTACTCCTCTTGGTGGATGCTTAGCATACTGGAAACCACTGGTAGCTGCTAATGTTATACAAACAGCAAATATAAGTTAGGTGCTCTGGATTTAATATTTACCTTAGTTGTGCTTTAGAAATCATTACGCACAAACTGAACGTCACTGTAAAACTGAGTTTAAGGCCTCTTAACTATCTCAGTGGCCTAAGTCTACGACAATGTAAGTGCTCGCACCAGGCGTGCAGACTGAGCGGGTGAGGCACAGGAGCGCTGATTCTGGTGGGTGCTTGCCTGCTGTTTGCTCACTCTGATTTCCTTCAGATTCTCTAGAACACTTGTGTTTTGGGTTTTTTCTGTTTGTTTGTTTTGTTTTATGTTCCCTCAAACTTGTCAGCCACACGAAGACATCAGTTTACATAAATTGACTTTCTGTTCCTATGTAAAACGGCTTCTCTTTACCAGCTTTTGGTCTCTTTCACAGGGGACTGTAGCCTTTATTTATTTATTTTCCTTTTACACTTCTGTGTTCAGTTGCTGCTGTGATTAGAAAATGGGTCATCCTTGGATGAACTCTTATGAACTGCCTCTTCCAGAAAGCTTGCTTGCCTGGGAAATTCTTGAAGTGGGGGCCATCTTAAAATCTTCCTGACAGCTACTAGTGACCTTATTTCATAATTACTTGCATTTCTGTCTAGCTCTTCCAAAGTGTTGCTTCTCCGTGTTTGAAAAAGCTTTTAAAACATGTTATAATTTAAGATTTCAGGTCTCTGGCTTGGCTTCTTTCCAAATAAAACTTTGATATATTAACAGTTAAAACTGAGAGGCTCCGTGCTGTGGTCTGTCTGGCATTTGCGCCGATAAGTGGGGCAGACATGCTTGGCAGTCAGCCCAGGGGCTTCAGCCTCCAGGAGCCCCCCCGGCTGGGTTGTGCAGCTAATAGCTATGCTGGCTGTACAGCCCCTCAGATGGGAGGGGATTCTTCTTCCTTCTCCTCCTCTTCCTCCTTTCACAGTTAAATATGTATACTGATAAAGTCTTGCCTTTTTCTCACTCTTTTTATGGATATGCTTTCCGTTTTTGTGTTAGTATAAGGATTTCTCTGAAATTGGATATGAAATGAAAAAGCCAAATGATAGCTATTCTCTTACTAAAACATTGTTGTAAACATCATATGGTTTATTGTTTGTGAGAATTTTGACTGTGCCCTGTGGTTGTGACTCTCAAAATTCCTCTTCTCAAGATCTGTCAGATTTATTAGCTGGTTTGTAATTTGTTGTTTCTTAGGGGTTCCTGTCATCCTGTTCTTTCTCCAGTCCTGGCTTTTATGGCATGTTTCTTTCTAGTCATGGGTATGGTAGTAAAGGTATGGCTGCTGGGGCACTTCCTTGTTTTTCTGGTCTTGTTCAGGTAACATCTGCTATGTCCTCCAGTTTGTGTGACAGAGTTTTTGCAATGTATTACACTCATTGACAGAGTACAGCGGTTTCTCAGTGTAAAGCATCTTAAGGCTCTCTCCTCGCTAGTGTGAATGAGAGTTGCTTAAACTTGAGGGCTTCTGGTTGCTTCGCTGCCTTTTGTTTCAGTTGCCATAATGTCAAGAAAATGGTTTTCTATATGGCTGAGAGATGTAGCCGATGCAGGATAGTTTGGGGATAGTATGTATGCCCTTGGGTTTTTGTACTGTTGTACAATTGTGAGGCTCTACTTTGGGACCATGCAGACCACCATTAGAAGCTGGAATAAATGCATGATGCTGCAGTGCTTGCAAGTTGTGACTGGGAATGCTTGATGTCATAGCTGTTAATGCGCTACACTTGCATGTTGTGGAATCCCATAAGGAAGGTGAGGTGCTGCTTTTAATCTTCAAATGGTTTGGGTCCTGGCCTCTTGAGATGAGGAGGGGACAAGGATGTAGGGGCTGTTGATTGGCAGAGAGTTCTGTGATGAGCTGCCAATATAGGGATGTTTCCTGTCACAGTCTGCACTTGCTAGGCTTTTCCATTGCCTGCAACACCTACTACTTTGCTTTTTTTGTTTCAGGTTGAGTGGGTTGAAGGCAATGTGGTTGTGAGCAGTTGCTGTCTGTGTTGCTGCAGTGATTTGTAATTTAAGAGTACAGGAAGAATGCCCCTAGATGTATTTTATAAAACTGGAAGAAATAAATGATTGCCAACACAGGTGAGAAAAGGTCAGCAAATACTTATTAAATGACTCAGAATCCATTGAGCGCTTCTGAGGGCAGTGTGAGTTAGTGTCTAAAGAGAGTTAATGCTGAATTTTGACACAAAATAAGAGGAACAATAGATTCAATCTGGACTCTCATGTTATCTTCTACAAGCTCCAGGTCCTGCACACTAACAAAGGGGAAGTAAACCCTAATAAGTGGCTAGTAAGAATTATGATATATAATTGTAGATAGCCAAGGGCACTCCAGAGACTGATCATAAACCAACTGTAATTCTTAATTTCCTGACCTGTTATAGCCTTCTTTGTGGATTATTGCACTGCTGGCTTGAGTCCTTTGTGACTCTTTAAAGGCTCCTGTAAGGAATGGGGATTTGTGACTAATTTTTAAAGATGCTCTTTTGACAAATCAGATGGCTTTTTGACCTTTTTGTAGAAATTAAAGGGGAAGTCAAGTGTCGAGGTTTGGATTGTATTGTTCACGCAGTTTGTGTTTACATATAAACCAGATAGTATTATCTGTCTGTTGCTGGGGGCGCCAAATATAACACGTTACTGTAATAGAGAGCCTGAAGCAAGATAGCCAAAACCAGAATTAAGAGGAAGAAAGTCATTCAAACTGAATTAGTATCAGTACTTTGACTTGGAAACATCTGAAGACGGCGTGTGAGGTCTCAAACTTTCAGATTTAGAGTTTTGCTGAACTGCTAAGATCATTCTAGATCATGCTAGAATTATGAAGATCTGCTCACGTGTTTTTATTAACCTCTAGAATAGTTGCTGAATAGTGTCTCTTCCTAGCTATGCTATTAAATGTTAAGAATTAGATGATTAAATGTCTTGGAAAGCAGGCAATTTTATGGTCCTAAAAGCAGATAATATACTTTAAAGTTTATTTAAATATTTGTTGCGGAGGAGCCTTCATCCATTCTTCCTTTCATTTCTTTTCCATGCATTCCGAAAGTATGTAAACTTCAAGAATTTGATTTTAAAATGCCTAATTTTGCGGAGTTGTCAGGGGATTCACACATCTGTGGTATTCAGGGAAAAAGGTAGCCTTAATGTGGTAAGCAAAGAATACAGTTATTTTTACATTAAAGTCTGCATTGCCTTTTGTCTGACTGTTCCTGCTGCTTCCATTTCATGGCAGTTGCTTGAAGAAATACATTCAAGTGGCAGGTTGTCACATGGAACAAAATCAAGGCATGTCTCAGTAGTCCCATTTTGTAGGTGTGATTTATATGCCTACACTATTATTGCTTGAGCTTGTTTGTACTTCGCAAGTACATGAAAAAGGATGCATTGCATCAAAGAGTAAAATGTCAGTACTTATACCTGTTTGGATGTGTTCCAGTAGAATTTGGTCAACTAACTTCTAGAAGATACATTCTTTTACAATTTGGTTCAAATTTATATTAGCTCAGTTGGGACTAAGTTCATTGAAACCTTGCTGGAAATCAAGCACGTGGAACTCCTTGATTTTTCTCTCAAAGGCTTTACTTTGAAGGCCCCTGGGCTTAACATAGAGCTGAGGGAAATATAACGGAATGGGATGGGGTAGGCAGTGGGTCAAACCACAGATTTTAATACCTGAAGGTATCCCCAAACTTGATGCAAACTCATGTTACAGGGTGAGTCTTTATGTGTTGGCAGCCTAGTGAAAAGGCATGGAGCAGGTGGTTCATGGGAAGCCTTCTGTCAGCTTCAGCAGATCCTGCTGTATGCCCACAGCCTGGCAGTATTTAGGAGGAAAACGTGGAAAAGAAGGATATCGGGTGAAATGCAATAAGGACAAGAGCCTGGGAACAGGTTAATTCCTTCTTGCAAGCCACAAACGCATACACTGAAGAATTCTTTGGAGAAGAACTGTGTAAGGGAAAACCCTGAAATAGAAGTATTTGAAGAACCCGTGATGAGCAGATATGTCACTCAGTGGCCATGCACTCCTTGTGCTGGTCACAAGGTCCTTAGCGGATTCCAGATATTCAAAAGTCCAACTTTAGGCTATTGCATGTCACTACATTTCATGGCAGAACTGTTGTAATGCTTTGCCTTGGAAGTGGGTGTTTTGCCTTCAAAAGTAAAGGTCTTTGTGTCTTTTTTTTTTCTTTTAAATTGTGAAGGAACAGAAAAAATGTGTGTGAAAGGTACTCTGTGTGCCTTGCTTCAACAGTGACATATGACACCCCACAGAGACTTTGATTTTACTGCCTTATTATTTTCTTTATGGTATTGATGTATTTATAGTAAAAATTAGATTCCATGTTGCTTCTTCCTGGGGTTTCTAAAACTGAAATCATAGGTGGATGTAATGCAGGATTTAATTTTTGTTTAGTTCCATATCTTTTCATCTTTAGTTTTGCTTACCAAAACATGCGGGATTGATTATTCAGATAGTATTCTTCCTGTCCTGATTTGAAGTACTTGATACTTGCGGTCTTTATTTAAAAAAGAATAAAAAAGAAATAACCTTGAAGACCTGACGCACTAATCTCTCTTTTTCCTTCCCAGAAGTACACTGCCATTGGACTACTGGGCAAAGCTACTGATACATTAGATGCTACAGGAAAAGTAACTGAAGAAAAACCTTATGGTAAGCGTAAATGTATCTATATACTTAATGTAATTTGAAGGCATAAATGGTCTCTATCATAGAAAAGCGGAAGAGATGTTTGGAACTTTGTGAATTAAATTTCAACATGAAATCAAACTAAGATTATTTCATCTTCAACTTCAGTGCTCATATAATTCAGACCAGCTTCATGCAATTATGTCCAGTGCAAGTGTTCATTTCTGTTGGAAAAAAACAAACCAGGCATTAGATTAGGAGGGAGAAAATAGAATTGGGCAGGACTGTGTCATTTTAAATCTTTGACAGGCTGACAAATGACGTGCTGTGTCCAGTAAAATTTTCCTCTTTCAGTGTATAGTCCCATGAGTGCCCTTTTAATAACACCCTTCAAGGCCAGTGGAGGAATAAAGTACTTAGATCTTCCCTCTAGAATGCCCCTTTAACTACAGACTGCTCAACATAAAATGAGGCTAGCATAAATTACTTTCTACATATGTTCACCTACCAAATCTTGCTCTTGCTTGCAGTATGTGTCCTAGCAACTTTAATAAGTGAACTTTTCTGACCCACAGAGCACAGCGCAAGAGTTTAAGGCTTCAGAATTAATCCTGACTGTGGCTTTGTTGGACTGGATATTCCACAATACCCAGGGAGCCTTAGAAACAACGTAGGACTAACCAGGGACACACCAAATATATTTGCAGTTAGTTCTTTCACAACCTGGGGAAAAAAGAAAACAACACAGTAGGTAACTGCTTGCTTAACAACTCTTACAGGTCCCACACTGTTTGTGATACCTGGTAATAGGTACATGAAGTAAATTATCTTTTTTTTTTTTTTTAATGGCATGATGGCAAAGGTAGCCTCGATTCCACCCCTCACCTCCAGTGTCCTTTCTTTTGCAGTTTTTTCTTTTTGCACGAGGCAGGCAAGCGTGAGTTTCTTGTCCACATTAACTTGATGGGGGGGGGTCATTCTAAATAGTATTGTTTACTAGGTAACGTTATGCAGAGATGTGGGATCATTTGCTTCTGCTTCAGGGTCAGGTTCTAAGTCTCTCTCGAAGCTTCTGAGGGACTGAGCATCCACATGGTGTTAGAGGTGCCAACACTTCAAGATGGTTGGAGAGAAAGCTTTCTTGGTTTTTATGTATACCTCTCAAAGTGGAATGTTGTGGTTCTGCTGCGCTGAGTAGTATTCATTGTAGGTACTTGCTCATATATAAACTGTTAAGTATCATTTCAAGTAGATGCCACTCCCATGGTCAATGACTTTTCTAAAAAATTATCTTTTTCTTGAAACGCTAGTTTTGCTTTTTTTATTTTGTCTTCTTTACTGCAGACAGAATTTAGGGTGTTGTTTTCATGCGTGTGTGTTTCACTGGCAGCGCTTGTTACAGTACCTCTGCACTACCACCTCTGTTATGGTGGTTTAGCTTTCTGTTAGACTGTGTGTTTGGGGAACTGATTTGGGTTAAAAATACCCCCTATTTTTAGAGTTGCTTATCTTTCCAAACTGAGATCAGCTGCACGATCCAGTTCATCATGTGGTCTCATGAAGAGAAGTATTGGCATTGCCAGGGCAGTGCAGTTTTGAGTGCTGGACAAAGCTTCCTTTTGCTGAAGCTGACAGCTGAAAGAAATGCTTATGAAATTGGTCTCCGTTGCTTTCCATGTTGGTGCAAATCATTCGGATTTGAATTCTTCAGAAAGAAGAAAGAGGGAACATGCATACTCCTCCTTTTTATTCATGCTGCCTTCGTATTTTGTGTTTCCTTCCTTCCTCCTCTTCTAATAAAGCAGGTTTTTCTCATCTTTTGCAGTGTCTTCTCCAAAGCAGCTTGGTTTTCTGCAGGATTCTCTGAGTGGCCCACCATCCCTAATCCCTAACCCTAACTGGTACTCCAAGAACAGGCAAAACAGATATTTAAGCTGAATTTCAGCTTTCCTTTGACACAAGGGTCCTGGGAGAAGCAGAGCATCTGCTGGGGAATATAAATCCTGCAGTGCCGGCAGCATCCAGGATTGGGCCTTAGTGCAGAGAAAGGGCACTAAAACAGCTTGCAAGATATATAAAACTCTTCTTGAATGACTCCACTGGACCACAAGAGGAAAAGTGCCTCCAGAAAGTTGCCTGCTATATTATCTATAAGAAAGTGTTATACTTTAGTCCTCAAAGTGTCCCTAGACAGCAGTTTAGAAAGCAAACTGTTGTGTATTATGGTTAGTCACAATGAAAGGATGTACTGATGAGAGCTCCTTGGGTTTAATACCTCCTGAACTTCACATAGTTTTTAGTTTGTTTCTTATCAGACGAGTTTGTGTTTCCACGTGAAATTAGGTTATGTTTTCATACGGCTCCCGGGCTATCAGATGCTGACTTTGGAAGCAAGTAGCGTTTAGCGTTCTCTGATGCTTTCTTGAGAACATTAATGTTTGTTGCCCTTCTTTTAATGTTTGTAACTATGCACAGGAATGTGCATTCTGAAACCCACTTCCTCCCAACTGCGTACACACTATATCCAGACATGGAGAACAAAATTCACAAGGATTTTCTGCAGGTCTCTGCTGATTATGCTGAAATACGTGTTCAATAGAGCTACCTGAATAATTTGAAAAATGTAGTCCTTTCACCATTCTGCTTGTCCGTTTGCAAATAATTTGTGCTGGGCCAGATTGAGTCAAGGTCATCTGCTGCGGTTCTGTTGGGCTGTCATGGATAATTCTTGTGTTCTGTTTTGGTGTAGTTTGTTAACAAGCAGGTTGTGGCACAATTGGCACCTTTGGTTTGGTAACTTTAACTTCCTTTATGATTATAGCAGGAAAATTCATCAACCATCAATACTGAAGGGAAACACTTCTCCTGGGCAGCAGCACTGCATTCCCCTCTACCTGTGCTGTGGATGTAATGACTGTGGGAGCTGAAAGGTGGTGAAGCAGCTGGTTCTCAGTGTGGGCTGTGTGCCCTGCAGAGCCACGAGTCCAAACTGATGCCAGGGACAAATGCAGAGTTTAGCCATAGTGAAACTGTTTGTTTGGGACGAGACTAATGGTGCATTCTTTATGACTGAGAGCTGGATGAAAGCTCCACCAGCTTGTGTGTTGTTCTAAGAGAGGTCAAGAATCCGATACAGTCCATTAACAAAGGCAGTGCATGCTGGAAAAAAAAACAAAGCACAGCACATTGGTTTAGGTTTTCAGAATGTAATACCTTGTGCCAGGATGTATCGCAGAAGGCAAATATGATTTATTCTGGATCTTAGCAAACTCAGCTGTAAATATTTACTTTGATAACACACCATACAATTTTGTTTGTTAATGGCTTATTACACCATTCCTGAGATTCCCTGTAGCATAAGTGATTTCCTCAGAGGCTAGATGTAACCTCTCGATCAGGGGAGTATGAGATCAGAGCAAGAACTGAACTCAGGTGTCTCATTAAATACCTGAGCCACAAAACCAGTTTACAGGGTAAAAAGTGAAAGAGAACCCCAAGTGACACTTAAGCTAAATTCTTAAATACTAAATTCTAGCCTGAAGCAACCTGGGGTTCACAAGAAGACTGCTGGGATCACTGGCGTAGAGCTGGGTCATGCTAACTTTCCGCCATGTAGTTTTGTTGTCATATGTTGCTAAACTAGAGTGATACAAACAGAAGATTGAAATAACCATGTAAGAAGCTCTTCAGAAGAAGATCCAGACTTACCCTACAATCAATGTTGTTGTTCCTACCCTGTATTCTGATGTACACTGTTCTCTCAGCATCCCTGACTGACGCTTGTGCCTTGCAACCTTGCTGTTCATTGACACTTCTTGAGACAGCTGCTCAGGCCTAGGGACAGCATCTGCTCTTGCTCAAAGTGTGCTTTGCAAAAGTGAGGTACTGCATTGCCATCTTCCAAAGCTGCTGTGGAAAGAAACTTCTTTTTTTTACTTAAAGCGTGAAGTACATCTGTTTTGTAAGGTTTGCAAGTAAAACTCTGTTCCAAAACATAATGAAGGCTCAGTAAATAAATTTGGCTGGTTTATGTTCCAGGATGCTGTTGACTTAGCAGGGTGACGCTAATTGAATATAACTTAGGAGAAACGGGACTAGTCAAGTCCTAGACAGTAGAAATGCACTGAAGTGCATTGTGATTACAGATCTTATGTTTGTGCTCTAAACAAATTAGAGATGATGTCATCTGTATTGAATAGTATTTCAAAGGACCAATGCAATCAGCTACTTAGGTTACAGCCTTCTAATAAAAGTGGGACAGATGTGTATGTGTACTTTTAAAAGAGAGTAGATTGCCTAAAGCAGCTATCTTTCTTTTACAGGATTTCTTCAGTAAAATTGCCTTACTTAATATATAACAATACCCTGGTGTGCGTTTGCAGGTTACTTGTTTGATATGGAAATTTGATGTCTTTTTCTTCACTATAAAAAAAAGTCACGATGCTTTTGTTCTCTAATAATCAGTTGTATTTTTCCCCACACTTAGGTACTCTTAAAGAGAAGTTGCCAAGGTTAGATGAGCATTTTATTCTTTCTGGTCCTTTAACAAAAAATAGAATAGGGCAAATTTTGTAGTTTTTGCACAGTTCCCAAGAAAAATGAATTTGCAGTCCCAAGAGAGACAAATTGCAAAAGAAAACTGTGTATATTGGGATTTCTGCCCTTCTGAAAGTGTCCAGACTGTCTTAATCACCTTGGACAGTTTGTTCCACTCTTTGTGACAATTCACACTCCTACCTACATTCTGTTTTTTATCTCTTTTCTTTGGTGTTTTTCACCCACTCCAGATTCAGATGAGAGGGACCTCTTCTTTGTATCTGTTTGCAGAACATGATCGATGCCATTAGTGCCATGTGAATAATCAATGCTAACATACTTACTGTTTTCTTTCTACAGACCAGATAACAAAAGGAGATCTTGAAAATGTGCTGCAGAAGTTCACAGGGAACATAATGCAGGTTCCTCCACTGTAAGTTCCACAGTATTCAGACGCTCTTGGCAGTTGTGTTCCGCTGTCTGGAGTTCCCAACAGAAGTCAGTTCTCTCACAAATAAAAAGATACACGTTGGCAAGAGGATAGAGGAAGGGCAGACTTAGGTGTTTAACATTTGCAACTGCAGGTCATGCCCATTTGAACATCAAGCACAAATGGTAACCTAGAGTCTGTTTTTATTATGGTAAATGTAAAGGAGCAAAGCAGTCTTGAACAGCTTTGCAGGGCTTGGTGGCTTCTGTCCTGTCTTCCAGTTAGAAAGCAAAGCTCTGAGTCTTTAATTTTGGTTGTGGGGTAAGGGGAGGCTTACTGACATCTGTGCGGAAGTGTCTTAAATGACTTTGAATTAGTTTTCTGAAAACTTAGAGTATGAATGAGTGATCAGTGACTGAGCTTCTGTAGCGTAGCAAATTTCTTCTAGTCAGGTGAGCTATAGTAGCTGGCAATGTGCAAGCACTTAGCTTGTGACAGATGGCTTTTATGGTGATTTAAACTAACATGCTTTCCTTTGCATTTGCAATAGGTCGGTTACTGTGGTTCCAATGTAAGCCCTGTAAGGTCAGTGATGCAGGAGGTGTTCTGCTTCACATGACCTGTTTCAAATTACCCTCTGCTAATTTGAGCAAGATCTTTTTTGATTTTTCTATGGTCATCTTTCTGTCAAGACCAAAGCTGGAGCTTTGGATAAAGTTTCATGTAATCACTGAAATTAATTTTTTTTTGTTCTATAGTGGTCCGCTAAACGCTCTAGAACAAGTCTACATAACTTGGCAGTTGCTGCTCAGGGAAGACCCTGGTGTGAGACGAGTAAAGGTGCAAGGCAGAATTACAGAAGTTGCCTGAGCAGCTCCCAGTGCTCAGTTCAGCAGAACACTGAAACGGAGTATGCCCTGCAGACTTCTGAGAGACAGTATGTTAGAGGCAGCTAAAAGTGTTGTATCCCTTATAGAAACCTCTTGTTTTCATAAACTACAAATTTAGCAATGAAACACTTTTAAATCTGTACGGCAAGAGATAAATACAAGACCATCTCTTGTTTTCCAGTTTACATAGCTACTGGCGAATGAGATGATTTTGTGTCTTAACAGATTTCAGAAGCACTTACTAGGGTGTTGTGGGTTTTTCTGTGAGCACTTGGAGAGGATTAGGAGGGTAAAATGTATGCTACTGTAGTATAGTATTAACAGGATCTGGTGGATGGGAAGCTTGTTCTGTTGCAACCGTATGACACACATTTTCATGCTTTATCTGATCAGCTATTCTGCTTTGAAGAAGGATGGAGAAAGGCTATCAACTCTGATGAAGAGAGGAGAAGCAGTCGAAGCAAAGCCTGCTCGTCCAGTAACAGTGTACAGCCTCTCTCTCCAACAGTTCCAGCCACCACTGTTCACATTGGGTAAAAGCCAAAGATTATTACATAGAGTGATGCTCCCAGCTTGTTAGTGCTTATTTACACTCAGAATGGAAATAAGATAGTGAAATGGGTTTCATTTCCCTCAGCTACTTATTTTGGTGTGAGCCCATGTGCAGAGACTTTCACTTTGCAGAAAAGCATCGTATTTTGGTTTTAAGCTAAGCTGATTATATGTAATCTTTCTGTGAGGGAAAATTTTGAGAGGCTGGTCAGGGGATTATTTGCATCTGTTCACGATTTTGCAACCTCCAGCTCACTCCTCCTTTCTCAGGTCTGCTTACTTCGCTTTGCCCATTCTTTTACCCCGATGCCCAGACCTGCTGGCGTCTCTCCCAGGGCACCACAAGGACCTGTATCTGTTACTGTCAGGCCTCTTTCTCAGTTGAGGAGGCAGGATCTTATCCTTCCTTCTGTCATACATGAAGAAACCCGGGTAGTACATTAAACAGCACATTAATAAATAAACCAAAAAGACTGTTGTAAATGTTTGATGCTGCTGTGAGGTCAAGATAATGCCTTGCATTGATCAGCTGCCTAGTTGACCCATAGTCCTCTGCTGGTGCAGATGTTATATGATGAGCAGGTATGAGTGACAGAACTCAGTGCTGTGTTACTTCAGCCCTTGCTTTATGGTTGGGTGATTAGCAGCTGATCCCTGGCAGAGTGGGAAGGGAAGGGCTGAGAGAGCAGAGAAAGGTAAAGGTGAATTTTAAAGTTTTATTGGAGCTGCCTGTGTGCAGTATCTTAAAAGCATTGATAGTCAGTTTAGACTATACTTGAAATAACTTGTTTTCATCATTTCCTCATTAGAAATATGAAACTGTCTGAAACCTTTAAAATGAACAGGACTGAAGCATTTGTTAACATACCACAGCAAGTACTTAATTTCTAGTGAGTTAGTTCGGTTGCCATTGTATTTGCTTCCCCTCCTGTCTAGCTTAGCAATCTCACCCGCACATATGTTACAGGATGAATAATTGATGTTGCATCCTATAAATATTTTATCACTGGGTTGTTTGCTTAGTGCATTTTTACATTTATGTGGGGGCATGGTTTCTATGTAAAGTGGATTTCACATTGCACTGGCAATTTACCATGTCACTATTAACATTCCAGATGTTGAATGTGGTGGTGGCTTTTATGTCAGGAGCCTGGTCAGTGACATTGGCAAAGGTAGGCATGAAAAAAGTGACGTTTTAAGGAATGAATGTGTCTGTTTATGGAAAAACTTTGTCATTTTATATCTCCAGTAACTAGACCTATGTGTTATTTTGCAGAATTGTAGTGCTATCACTTGTTTTTATATACTAAGGTATTTTCCTTGGGAGCATGGGAAGGCTAATTGCCAGAGGACCTTGGGGGCTGGGGGTAAATATGGAGCAAGGAATAGGACTGAGCAAGATAATACAAGGCAAGGTGGGGATTTTTTTTTTTTTTGCTCTTCCATATGTTAAAGCTAACTCAGATTAAGGATCAGAAGAAGAAAGATACTGTCTTTTTAAACGTTATTCATCACATTTTGAAAACAGATTGCACAGAACATTACCATGCACACAATAAACCCTATCTGCTGGAAAGACATCTGTGATGATTTTTCTAGTGTTTTCTTTCTCCTGTACCTGAACTGTGAATGGTTTTGCCTTCCTGCAGGGTTATTTGTCTTGTGCTCCATATCTATCAAACTTCATGATGGAGAACAGATAATCCATTTTAAATTTTTTTTTTTAAATGATACATTTTCAGATCAAGAAAGCAAGTGATGTGGGATAACCTTATGAATTTCAATGCTGTTATTTGTGCTTAGGCAAGTCAAAGATTCTCTTTCAGTTACTGCCTCCTGAGCATACTGGCTTATATTTAGTCATTTAATGACAAAACAAGACAAAGTCTTGGTGGTTGGTTCTTGGGTTGTTTCTTTTCAAAAATATAAAATGTAGTAAAAATCTTCCTGCATCACAGAGGATGGGAGAGAATATTTTGGTATACCTGTGTGCTTACAAGTCAGCTCTGGTTGCTGTTATGTTTTGTAGCCCCTCATTATGTAATTTGGTCCTACTGGTATTTATTTAACGTAGCAGAGCATTTGTTTATGTTTTTTATTTTTCCTTATCTTAGTTTATATTATCCTGATAGGCAGCACAGGATAAAAATGTCGAAAATCCTTCTTGAAAGCAAGAAGTGCTAAGGAGGCCTCGAAGTCTGTGGAAAAATAGTGCACAGTCTTCTAAGTCACTTGTGGATACAGAATGTTCTATTTACATGTTATGTCATTATTTCCTCTCTTTTCATTCGGATTTAAATCTGGAAAACCTTTTCACAACTTTCTGTCAGATTTTGAACTGTTTACTACACTGGAGATCTATTGAAATCAAGGGAATTCCTTGGCTCAAATTTAAGAAGATATAAATGAGTGATAAATCTTCATCAACTTCCTTTTCAAACAAAGCAGAATAATGTAGAAGGCTACCTCTAAAAATACATTTTAAGTGAGTAGCAAATAGTTAAACTTGACCATGCACTTTTTCTAAATCCTCTTTTCTCCTTCACTGTAGAACTGTCTACCTGTGCCACTATGCAGGAGCTGACCCGAACCAAACACGGGCCATTTACGCTAGAGGAGCATGCCCTTCATGAAGACAAATGGACAATTGATGAAATTGCACGATCCTTAGAGCATTGCACGTCTCTTCTCCCGGGAGAGCCATCTCATAAAAAATTGAAGACAGAGCATCCTGGTGAAACGGCTGTGAGCTGCGAAGATAAGTGATAAGTTGAGTCAAGGAAAAAGACTGAGTGATTGAGACATTTTAAGATTGGATTGGGATTGTCTTGCCTCCTGTGTAAATTTACAAGTCTGTACTGGGAGGATGACAAACTGCAGTGCAAGAAAAATGGTTCTTTTGTTTTCTGGGGTTCGAACATGCTCTGAAAATATCCAGTGCTTGCTGTTTCCTGATCTGTTTATTTTTCTTCTTGCACACTGTAAATGGGTCTGCCACTGATGTCAAATCTTCATAAACTTGTAAAGAATTTGTAGGGTGCAGCATAGCTGTTGTTGCTAATTCCTCAATAAAAAATTACAAACGTTAAGGTTTGATGAATGTGCTCCAAAAAAAAATATCTTTTTTTCTTTATAGCTGGTAATCAAACCCTGAAATACCATGGTGACAATACTGTCATAGCTTGAAGGATACAAGAATGTTGTGTGGCAATTTGCTTTCTTGAAATCCATTTTAGGATATGTCCATTTTACTGTAGTTTTTCCTATGCAGATTGTTCTTTCAGTCAAATGTTACCCAGAATGCATTAAATGTAGATGCTAATACTTTACATTAAGTCTGAAATATCTGTTTAAGTGAATAGTTTTAAGTATAAACAATCCCTGAAGATGACTGTTTGATAACAAATGTTCTGAAGAGTGCAGGCGTCATTACAGGTGCACATATCTTATTCTGGTACAATGTCCCAGTTGGTGACCGCCATAGTTTAAAGTATAGTTAACTGTTATGCCCTTCATGGAATTTACTTTTGCCATCTGTGTATTGCTTGAGCTGTCTCCTGTGGATTGGGTAGAAGGCTGATGTGCTTCTGGGCTTTGACTGAGTTGGTCCTGACTAGCAGTTGTATGGGCAACAGAGGGATCCACCATCGAGGATCCTCGCTGGAGCCATTTTAATTCACTGGGGCAGTGAGGGCCTGTTCCGCAGTTCGTGTAGTCAGCAGAATTTGATTGCACTGATTATTTCTCACCACTGCTTCCCTTGGGATTGTCAAAGTGGCTAAAAGACAGTGGTTTGAGAAATACTAAAAAGCACCCTAATTTGTTTCCATTTGTGTAATGGACGATCCTAAAAGGACTTCCCTATGTGTCCCCATACAAGTTAGTAGTGACTCTGTTTTCCTCTTGTCATGATGAGGAACATGAGGAGTAGTTCACGTGAGTGACATCTGAGAGAAAGCCCTGCTTTTGAAATTGTCACTGAAGTGTCACCAAAGAGGAACGGACTGGCTGCCGTTACAGTTTTATGCTGCTGCTGGCCAAGTGACCTGCTGTGGCTTTCTACAACACCTTTGGGTTTTGGTTCTGGAGTACAGGGACCTGACTCTATTATTTCAGTGACTGAATGCTGTAAAGCCAAGAGTTTGTGCTTATATTAGGGTGTAACGTTTACAGAGAGACATGAAAATTTGATTTAATACTCTGTGTTAATGGACTTGCTAATTTCCATGGTATGTTATCGTGGTAGCTAATTACCTCTATTGCTTAAAAGAAGTTGTGTTTTATTCCCAACTTGACTTGAATCTCCACATACGGCATTTTATGTCTTTGTCTGCACCTTACAAAAAGCAATTTCTCTGTGTGCTGGTGTTAAGTGAAATGAGCAAGTTCCAACCTCACTTTCAACCTAAGAAAAGAAATAAATATCCTGAAGTTTCTCATTGCAGGATACCTTTCCAGACATCTGTAGGGTTTTTTGTTTTCTATAATAAGAAACTGAAGTCTATGCAAGATTAATGAAGTTTTTGTTTAGAGAGAGGATAGAGTTAACGTTTTATTGTTCAGTAAGCAGACGGTTTTCTTCTATTGTATGTTCTTATAAAAAGCTTAAGGGAAATATTGAAAATATCACAAGCAAATTGAAATGTTAGAGTACTGTAGCAGCAGCATATTTAATGTACAATATGGATGAAGTAACCATTGTAAGAAATTTTGATTTCAGAGATGGGAGAAAAGAGTTGTGTTCAGTAAGAGAACAGTGGGAGATTTTAGTTGTTTCTTTTCAGGTTGGGTTTTTTGGTAATTTGGATAGGAACAGACAAGAAAGAGATTATTTCCTAAAGAAAACAAATAAAGCAGCAAATGTCATTTTCCAGTATACTTATCTTGAATTATCAAAGACTTTGATTGAAACACAGCTTCTCTTATTGTCTAAATCTATTTTTCCAAGAACCTAATTCATGTTATCCCAGTGGTCTTCTAGATTAAGTTCTCATTTTATTTATCTTTCTGCTATTTTTAAAAATAGCCCTGTAGATATAACTCTATTAGTCTGCTTCCTTCATCTACAGGGATTTGTTTCTTTAAAAATTAGTGCAGTTGAGAAATCTTTCTATTAATAGGGTACATTTGTATACAGTGTTATAAGTGTCTAGCACATTTTTTATCTCATCTGTTTGTTTAATGCTCACCATGGCTCTCTTGCTATTCCATGTAAGACCCCTTGATATTTTTAATTTCAAATGGAGAATTATATTTACATCAGCTTTTAGGTTAGCTTGCAACTGGTCTGTTGTAATTATTGCTAACAGCTTTGTGATCCTGAGAAGACAGGATCTGTTCCATAGTCTAGTCAGTCAAGAGAAATAGAATGGCATTCAAAAGAAAGCCTCCTATTGACATCAGCGAGCTTTGGTTTAGACCGCAAATCCTAATGCGTATGGAAAGCATAGGGAGAGGAGGAAGGCACTTCTACACGTTCAGGAATCTGCATCAGGTGTGTAGATAGTGTTTCTAAAAACTGTAGGTATCTTTCAGTTTATGAATGCAACTTCCCACAGTGCTTTTATTCCTCTGCAACAAGTAGACAGACTTTCACCAGCTCTAACTCGACTTCTTTTTTCCTGGGATTCCTCACATCTTCCCCAGTGCTAGGTTCTGTCCCCTTCAGAAATAAAGGCAGAACTTCTTTATCTCAAATTAATGATGAACTTCTCCCCACATAACTTGTATTGAACTACAGAAGCTATTTCACTTACAAGTTGGGTAGCAATCATGTCTGTCTGTAGTTGTAAATGGCCAGATAGCACACAAAACTATGGCAGACAGCAGATACCTGTTCTTAGACGACAGTGTAAAGAGTGCATAAAGTCACGAACGAATTATGGAATAACAGCTTGTTTTATGACCACTGATGAGTGTCAGCCCCATTCCAGCCCTAAACAGTTGAGCTGTCTTTTCAAACATTCAGACTTTTCTGGCTACTTCCCAGTGCCTTTTCTCAGCGCTCGGCCTCACCTGCATGCTCTTTCCTAGGGCCCCTGTGCTTTAATGGGTCTCTGCTCCTTGAGCCATTAGTCCCAGGGAATAGTAACCAGGAAACCACTGAAAAATCTAGGAATAGCTTTTTTAGATATGTTTTAATAAATGTTTAACCCAGTATCTTGAAACTATCCAGATCTGGAAGTAAGTGTTGTGTTCCCATGGGAACCTAAGGAAATACTCATTTTAACTTCTTTATTCTTATTAATGTGCGTGTCCCTGAGATACCAGACTTCAGAATTGTGCTATATCCACAGAAAAACATAGTTTTTTTCCAGAACAAAATATCCTGTAATCCTGGGTCTTGATTACTGACAGTCATGATATCTCAACGTTAATGGCTATTTAGAGTGAGAGGAAAAGCGTGTACACAAAATCTCTGAGACTAGTAGAAGAGTTTGTAGCGAGTGCCCAGCTGAGACAGTAGTTAATAGGAATTTTATGCTACTCTGGCCAGAAAATATGCATGTCTCTGTGATTTACCGTTTAAAATATATCTGTGACACAGACAAAAAGATTTGTCTCATTTTAATGAGCATTGTTCATGATGAAAGTCCTGGTAGAAAAGCGTGTCCTGCTTTTTGAGATGAATATTGTCTGTCTTGAATTTGGACTTGCGATCTTTAGTCCGTAGTAATATGCTACCGTAGTCTGCCTCCAGTGCTGGTGCTGCTTCAGTGAGATTGACAAGGACTTCATAATTTGTCTCCTCCTAATGTCTCTGCCTGGCTGGCTCTCTTTCTCCCTTTTTTAAATGGTAGTTTTTCTGTGCACTTCATAATAAATTTCTGCTGCCAGTGTGTTGAGCACTTCTTAAATGTTTTTTAAGCAAAATCAATAGGATCTTTTTTATGTATTAATCAAGTGTGAGCCATTAGCAAAATATTCTAGGAGTGCCTTCATCAATAACTAAGCATTTAGCATCTTACTGTGCAGTTCTGGTTTTGATTTATATGTTTATTAGAAGAAAATAAAGTAAAACTTTTAATAACTCCCCAAATTTTGGGATACCGTAGGATTTTATATTTAGTGTAATAGACGGTGAAGTTGCTATTCTGGGCATGAATGGCTCTGAGACTTTAATGGCTGGGGTCACTCTGCTTGGCAGAGTCAAGGAATCAGTTGGCAAGAGTATTAATTTTATGAAAAAGGCCTGAGAGAGACAAAGCGAGAGTGCACGTGTGTGTACGTGAGAGTGTGACTACAATATACAACCAGAGGGAAGTCATAGAATGAATGAATTCAGCCAGCCTGGGCTGAACCTGGGCAAAATTACTGTCCCTATTAAAAAGCAGTAATTGTTTCTAATAGCCATAGGTTTAATTTGCTTCTTTGTGAGACCTGATTAAGTAAATCACCAATACTTATCAAACAAGCAGGTTTATCATCTGGATGCTTATGTCTCCACTCTGGGAGATGAGATGGCACATCTTTTCTTACTGTCTCTGAGATCGACTGCTAAGATAGTATAGATGTTAAACAGGCAAAGCATGAAGTTGGTGATTGGGAGCGGATGGTTTCAGTGCTCAGGAGAAAAAATGGACTATATTGCAAGAAAAAAAAGCATATTGTTTTCCAATTCTGTTTTTGGGGAACTGTTGGAGACACTGCCGTGGTTCAGAGAAGGTATTAGCATGGCTGCCTGAGAAAAGCCTAATGTTTTTGTCATGGGTGTGAATGTATTGGACTGTAATCCTCTTCCCTCCTCACCTCTAGCTCAAAGAAGTGGGGTTAAATCAAAGCGGCAGCGTCTCCCTGGCTTTTCCACGTTGCGTTGCTGTGTGTGTTGTGGATGCTGAAACAATCCTATGCTCAAGCCCTGGGCTGTAAAAGAGCTTGTGTGGCTCGGCCCAGAAATTAACAGGAACTGAGAACGAGTAGGACGAGAAATGAGGCAACGGAATTTGTAGTATAAACACAAAGCAGCCTTCATGTATTCATCTTAGGTTACGGCTCTGTGCCTGGACTGTCCGCTTTGCATCCCATTAACTTATCTACTGTTTGAGACACTTTGTCCTAAAACTGTCTCATCCTTGCTTTTGCATTCCTTTGCAGGCACATGTGTGCCTTGGGATAGTGTGGAGCAAAAATGCTGTGTAGTTTCTGGGGGGACAGGAAAGCTGGTAACGAAGTGGAACGGAAAAGGATGAGGTGTGTCTGGTCCATTTCTTACCCTGACCCTTTCATAAGAGAGACGTAGTTCTGAATGCTTTAGTGCCATTTCTCTGGGACATAGGATTATTTTAGATATTTCAGAATTAAGTACTTCAAAGTCAAATCTGCAGCTGAGTGCATGCATTAAAAACAAAATGCATCGTTTCACAGATGTCATGCTACTTTTAGTGGCTTCAGAACATAATTTTACAGCTTAAAAGGAGGGGGTAGAAAAGGAATGGCAAGAGGTAAATGCATATTTCAATTGTTACGTTTTTGAAATGGATGAACTCATTTTAGGTAATCATGTAAGAAAATACATTAAGTATTCTAATGCAGAAAAGCTAAAGAGAAAGGACACAATTTTTACTACCTTTTCTGTTTCTTTCAGCAAATAAAACAATTAGCTTAAATACATCATTTCAAAGCTTAAGAAGCTTTTATGTGGAAACGCATGAGAGGTTGTTACTGTATGCTGATGTGAAAAAAGGCATTTATTTTCATTTCAGCAGTTGAAAAGATAGTCTTCTATGCTGCCCTTCAAAAGGCAGTGTTTTGTTTTGCTTATATTGAATTGCCGTAAATCCTTAGCATAACTTACTCTTTTGTGGGTGGAATGTTCATATCATTAAATCATTTCCTGCAGCTGGCTTTCCTACGGGTCAACAAAACTGTTTCAAGTTCTGCAGGTACATAGTACGCATTCCCAGTGTAAATGGAACATTGTGTACAAAGAATAAATATATTTAGAAAACAAGATTAATTCTCTGTAATCTTTGCTATGCAGATTGCTCTTTCAGTAAGATGTTATCCAGGCTGCATTAAACCTAGCTGCTGCTTTGCTGCATTGCTTTGTGTACAGTTTCTACTTACTTTATACTCTAATTTGACAAAGGGCACTGGCAGACTCTGTTGATTTCTTGTCCAGGTGATTAATTTCATCCAACTGCTGCTCGTACACAGAGAGATTACTGGCTTCAACTTCTGTATTTACTAGTTATGATTCCCTAGTACTGAGCTCAGCACCTCTGCCAGAGACTACCCACCCCCAGCAGCACTAGCAGAAAGAAGTGTGTGTCCACCTCATCCATCCCACTCATAGAATCATAGAATTGTTGAGGTTGGAAGGGACCTTTA
>RSEF01000006.1:30906797-30958756 GCA_003993805.1 Himantopus leucocephalus
CTTGTCCTCCAGACCCCTCACCAGCTTTGTTGCCCTTCTCTGACACGCTCCAGCACCTCAATGTCTTTCTTGTAGCGAGGGGACCAAAACGGAACACAGTATTCGAGGTGGGGCCTTATCAGTGCCGAGCACAGGGGGGTGATCACTTCCCGAGTCCTGCTCACCACGCTATTCCTGATACAGGCCAGGATGCTGTTGACCTTCTTGGCCACCTGGGCACACTGCCGGCTCGTATTCAGCCGGCTGTCCACCAACACCCCATCTCCTTTTCTGCTGGGCAGCTTTCGAGCCACTAGACTGGTATGGAAAGTGTCAATGGTGCAAATTTTGTGTAAGTAAACTAGTGTGGGTTAGGAGAAGACCGTATGTCTCAGTGTGTTGCTCAGCAAACCTCTAGCAAAGATAGAGTGGGCAACAGGGGATAGTAATGTTCTAGTACTGCTCCCTCTGAGCAGGAGTCGGTGGAAAATGTCAGCGAGGGGTCTGGGTACGTAGCTGACTTACAGCATGTGATTATTTCTCTTGAACTCGGTGGAGGACTCCTGCCCTGTTTTACTAAATTATGTAAATTATTACTCACTGAATTTAGGCCTTATGTATTTCATTTTCACCTATCATGTTTTTTGTCATTTTTTTCTTTTTATTTTAGTAATGCAAACCGATGGATTGAAAAATCGTATTTCTTTTTACAGGAGGAAAAAAAAGAGTAAAATAAATATTAATGGTGTGGCACAACACTTAGAGTTGTTCCATGTCTAATGAATATGTAACAGTTCTATTTTCTACTTAAAAACAAACACAAACATTGTAAGAAGAGAATTAGTGTTATTTTTTAAAAAAAGTGTTTATCTAGGAAATGCATTTCTCTAGAGAGCGCTATTAAAGACTGTGCAGAATGGATAAACCTATTTGTTGAGTGTGGTGGTGATCTGTTTCTAGAGTTAGGAACGTGTAACTTTTATTCAGTAGTATACCATTTCCCCGCACCAGTTTTATCTGTTCTCCTCTGCTGTGTTGTAGGTGTTTATTACTGGAAAGAGCGTAGTCCTACAATCCGAGTTGGTGTTCAGCCATTCCTTTCTATCGGTGGAAATACAGAGTACTCATTCCCACTCTGCCCCCCTGCGTTGATGAATCCAAGCTGGTCCTTCAGAATTGTATAGAAACAACCCAGAAATAAGCCATCGTGCTACAGAGAAGGCAGTATGTGATTAGGATCTGAGGAGATGAAATTTATCTAGAGGCAGAGCATGTTTTATGGCTGCAAAGAAAGACAAAGAAAAGTCCAGTAGGATAGCCTTTCCCACGCATCTGCAGTCTGATCCTCAACACACCATCTGACAGCTTTTCCAAGGAAGAGCGTCCTTTAGAAGAGCGTCCAGCCGTTGGATCACAGGAGTAAATCTCCCACTGTTTTTCTGTGCGTCAAAATAGTTGAGTAAACTTTCCACCTCTCCTTTGCTAAAGGCGCTCACTGATTCTGTTTCACTCTTGCATTGCAAGGCTCTTTTTCAAGCCCTTCAATCAGCTGTTGAAATTTCTGCAGTTTTCGGTGACTGATGTACACACCAGTTGTGGTTGGGAGAGCTCCTCCGACACTCCCTTTTGGTGTTCTTAGCTTGTTTAGTTTGGAAAAAAAAAAAAAGAAGGAATGCCTGGCAGCAGCTCTTTTGTCATAGGCACAGACTTTCTGCTTTGTGCCTGTCCTTTTGTAAGCTCAACCTGGCAGTGGGAGAGGGCACTTTACAGCCAAATCTCTCCTGGTGTGTCTTTGCAATTGCCCTGCGCAAGTAAAGCACAAACTTTCTCTCGTCACTTCTGGAGCATGTGCATGCTGTTTTTTTTCTTTAGAGTTGGAAAGCCTTACCCGAGCCCTTCTGCTCCTTGGTACCCAAGAATCATTTATCTCTCACTGCAACAATCCAATGGTTTCATAACTGGCCCAAGGCTATGAAGCAAAGTCCCAGTCTAGGGATGTTACTGACTACGGGCCAGAAGAGGGCAAAAAATTGGCCAGGAGCAAGTAACTGTTGAGTGGCAGAAACAACTGGGAATTCTTGGTAAATCAAGAAAAATGGGTAGTGTCTGAAAACAGTGGTGAAATACGAGGCTGGAAAAAAGTGTGCTTGGGCTTTCTGAGGTGTTTTTATATCTCTTAGCTCTGTTCTTTCTTAACAATGTTACAGCACTCTCAGGAAAGTGGTTTTGTTGGTATCAAGTAAAATCCAGTTGCAGGTTTTGGGAAGCTCAATTGATGCAGCATTTGTTTATTTTCTGGCAAACTTCTGTGTATTTATAAATCCTTAAATAAAATGCAATAGGTGGTTGAAATTCAAACTTACACATTACCTTTTTCAGTGCACTTTCTGAGGACCTCGGCTCCAAGAAGAGTGAGTACCCTGTGGGTCCCCCGTGCCTCCTTTATATGGGGGGCAGAGTAATTGCTCGGGGCGGCGTGGGCGTTTTACTGAAGGGGGTGGATGTGAAGAAAAAGAAATTTGCAGACTCTGTGTTGGTATGTTTAATCCTTCAGTGAGGAAAATGTTTTTTCAGTGTTCGTTTTGAAGTAAGGTCAGCCCAGTGACTTTTTAATTATATATAAGCCAAGCAACATGCTTCATCTTCCTTTCTGGAGATTTATTTGACGCAGAGAGACCAGTGAGGAGCTGTTGTCAAGGGAAGAAAACACTTTGTGTTCCACAAATCTGATAAAATACCGGATGTGTGTCCACCATGAAAGAAATTTTAGGCTACGTTCAGGTTTACATTTACCTGAATTCATTGACGTAAAGGAATAAGAAACTTTGTGATGTGTCAGCTTGTTTCATTTCCCAGAATGTTTCCTCATTATGGGGGGGTTGCTTCGCTGCAGTGATTATAATTTAACTCCATTGCTGTGTGCATCACACTGTATGTAGGAGAGAGGCTCGTTCTTGCCTCTAAAATGTACGATCTGTACTGACGACAGCGTGAGCACCTGACCTGAGGAGCTGAATGGTAAGCTTCAACTAAGCACAGCTGCTTTTTATTTATTTTGGTGAGTATGAAAAGCCTTAAAAAAAAAAGTGAGTATCAAAGAATGATTTGAAAGGGGAAAAAAATATTTGTATTTTGAAATTTTTGCTTTAGGAAATAAACCGGTGAGTAATCTCCCAGGGTTAGCAGGGAACTTCTCCGAAGCATGGGTTAGTGCCTATTTAGAGAGGAGGATTCTTAGCCACGCTGTTGAATGTTCTGGTCATTTGGTTCAATGAATTCCTGCTCCGTGGGCCTGACTGCCAGCTAAGGGGTTGTTCCTAGCTGGGGTCCTGTGAAGTCACTAATACTTAATTGGAATTTGGTGTTTCCGTCACGCTGAGTTGGTCAGTGTGTTGGCCGGTCTGTCGAGGTTACAGCCTGATGTATCAAAGCTCGAAAGCTGCCACGCAGCTGGCTGAATGCAGGTGTTCAAAATTAACTCGGTGGGAAAGATGCATCTTGTCAAAGAGCGCAAGATGTACTAGGCATAAAGGTACGCAGGAAAAAAAATGTGTGAAGAGAAGGGAAAATTTAGTTTTTGCGTGAAAAATGTGTTTTATTGTGCTTTATCTGGCTTTGGTTGATCAAGCTTGCGTTGGTCTGTGCAGTGTATTGCAGGCTGAAGGCAGAATGAAAAGAAACTGCAGATTCACAGAGGTCAAAACTATGGTGGTTAATTGGAGAACTGTCAGTGTTGCAAGCGTGCATCATGTAAAGGCACTTTTGAGTGTTAATACTGATCTGCACATCTTCTTTCACATCTGAAAGCTCTTCATCTGCCCTGGTACATATCACAAAGGGCGAGCCCTGGAAATGAAGATATTATTATTACGCTTTAATTTTAGAAGCAAATGGTAGAGTCAGGACTGTTGACTCGTGGTCACAAGGGTGTCAAGCAGGGCTTTAAGGCAATTATTGAGGCATTTAGTTCACTCAGAATAGGATCTGGTGTGTGAATGTGAGACAGCATTAATGTGAAACATCAGCGCTCCTTCCCAGACTATGCACATGTCACAGCAGACGATAATTTCTACCTCTCCGTATGTTTCCCAGCTTAAATAGAAAGCCAGGCATAATATGAGGAGAAGAAATAAACATCCATGTTTATGGATGTGAACTCTTAACAGCAACTAAGCTCAAGAGATCGCTTAGTCGGGCTGAGATTAGCAGTTTTCGGCATCATGGCTCCTGTCACCAAACTGAAATGCAACTTGCAGGATAATTTAGGAGTCATATACATTTGGTTATTGGAAATACAAGCTGGTATCTTAGGGCAGGAAATGCACTTTTCTCTATAAAACTATTTTTTGAATATTTTTGGGAGTGGTTTGGAGTTCAGTGTTACGTGTCCTAAAGCCTGCAGCTTGCATGTGACGAAGCCAAATTTGATCAGAACACCACCCTTTCCAGAGCACGCATACTGCAGTGCTCCCCTCCCCCATTAGCTAATTGTAAAATATCTGCTTGCCTCTTCTTGCAGTTAGATCATTTTTAACCAGTTGAGCTCAAAATTGTCTGTGTAGTGCTCAGACATTTTCCATTGACTCCACTGACATTACTACAGATTTATATTGGTGTGATGTAGAGCAGAAATCTGCCCCGGAGAACGTGGAACCCCAAAGGCATTCACTAAACCCATTTTTTTTTTTAATAATAATAATAAAAAAAGATGTCGAAGATGAATGTCCTTTGTCATTGTCTCCCATTTGCTTGTATCTAGTTATAAAGGAGGAATGCAAGAAAGCTATCCCATTAGTAGTTAGTTCAAAAGTAGTTGAAAAGGAAAGCCCGGTGCCCCCAGGAATATCCTCCTCGCAGCAGTCTGATCTCTGCAGGTTACTGTTCGGAGTAATTTTAAATCAGCCTATCCTTAGGCTTTGCTGGCTGGAAGTACCTGTTATCTGCAATCCCGTTTAACTTGCAACTTTAAAACGTAATTGAGGATATTATTTCAAAGCACAGTGCTTTCTGAAGCTCCGTTTCTGAGAAGGATTTTGCACTTTTAACAAGTCGTCGTCTGATGCAGCGAGCACTGACCTCTGTCCTGGTTTCGGTAAAGATAAAGCTAAAATGGGATTTCTGGCATTCTTTAAAACGTTTCAGCTAAATATCCTTTAATGTTTCTGTAGTCAAAAATGCAGATAAAGTTTAAATTCTGTCTTTTATTATTTTCTTTAAAGAAGGGACTTGCTAATGAGCAAATCATTCCATAAGCGATTCATTTTTCTCTGCCCTAATAAGGGCGTTCAGACATAAAGGCTGTTCTTTATAATGTCGCGTATTTGCATTGCACCTATCACTTGGGGACATAAAAATAATTTGCAGATGTTAATTAACGATTCCACCCTAGTTCAAGTGGTAAGACAACAGATTTTCCCTGGGAAAAAAAATCGAGTTAGGAGGTGTCTGGCAGATGGGGCGCGCAGGGTCCCAGCGCTAACGCCGGCTGCTGGCTCTGCTGGCCCCACCTTCCCCGTCTGTGTCTGCCCGCCCTTTACCTGCCTCTGCCGTACAGTGATTTATGGCAAAAACACCTTCTTGATGTGCATAATAAAGCCCCAGTTTCATATGGGCTTTCTAGCTACACTGTAACATAAATGGATTTTTTTTTTTGCTTGTGGACTCACCATGGTGGATCTGCTGGTGGATCTATGAGAAGGAGCAACTCTTGGGCCAGCAGAGCTTTGGGCTGAGCTTTTTGGGCTGTTTGCTGGGTGAACTGGAAGGCAGGCTGGGTGGCGGGGCATGCCGGCACGGAGCATTAGCTCCCTCGCTGCGGCGGTGAGACTTGCCGTGCTGGGGTCGGAGGTGACTGCTGCAGTGAGGAGCTGGGGTGAGGTGCCCTCAGCGCTGCAGAAACCGCTGAAGAGTCTCCAGCTGGCCGCAAACTCGGTGCCTGCAGTCCTGGCTCTGGGATGTGTTCCGGCACGGCGCTCAATTGTTACTGTGCCTTATAAGCACTGAGAAACAGCCCGCTTACGCTGCTCTGATTGTCGGTAGTCTAAGGAAAAGCTTATAATCGGCTTGTGATGAGCAGGTAGGGAATTGTGCTGAGCAGTGGGGAAGAATAGTGCAGGACTGCGTTATTTAAAAGAAAGGTCTCTTGTACCTGCTCGTAGTGGCTCTGCAGTGACACCACTGCAGCATGGGCTACGTTAGCAGACGCCAAAGGCAGGAGAAGCTCAAAGCTTTGAGTTCCTGGGGTGTGGGGCTCCTAGGACGGAAAGACACTGAGCAGTTCCCAGCTCTGAAGAGGAATGGGGAAGAGCTCCGTGACCCAGCCCTCGCTACCCTGTCAGCCTGGCTGCTCGGCCACGTCCCTGCGGTCACCTGCATTGTACAATGTGGAAGATGACACTTATGACCCATAGGAGCTGTGGTGCCCTGGAGTATCAGGCTCGGTAAGAAAAGGATGAAGAACTCTGGAGATGATCACTGCAGGTGATGAAGGGTAAACTTCAGAGCTGTCCCATCAGCAGCTACAGCTTTCACCCAGCAGAGCACCAAGCAGAAACTTCATGGCTGGAAACTTGTTCTTTGACCTCTAACACCCTCATGGATGGTTTCTGAAGGGGTCTGACCTGGACTCCCTGAGGATCTTCTCCTGCCTTCTCCCTACTCCAGGCAGAGATTTAAGGCCAGTAACAAGTTTACGCATTATCCTGGGGGAAAAGCCAAAGTTCCTCCTACGTTCACTGCCAGGTTGCAGGACGGTGTCTTCTGTTCAGAAGATTAAATTTAGACCCTACAGATGACACCTGCAAGCGGAGTTCAAAGCTCAGCCTAGCTTAGATCTCTCCCAGTTCAGGTCCCAACCTGCAGCTCCTCAGCCTGCTGCCGGGTGCCCGGGGCTGGAGGCTGTCGCAGGGCCACACGTGGGGTTTGGCCAGCGCAGGAGGAAAGAGAGAGAAATCTGATAGCATATGGATCACAGAATGTAAAACTTGGATTGTTTGTCTGCTCATGAGTGTGATTCTGATTTTGCAGCCATGGGAGTCATGGCGCGTAAAGTTTGGGTGATGAGACGAGATGTGCTGGAAGAGGTAAATTGTTTGGATTTCATTTTATGTAATACTGGAATGCCGCCAGGCTGAGGGGGTTTGTGCCTCTTCATTGACGCTCAGAAAGTGGCAATGCTGACCCGTCAATTGTACCTGACAGTACCGTTACGGAAAAATCTCTTCTTCTCTGTCAGTAACTCCTATAGACGGCCTAGTTTCCTCCCGGCAGCTGCGCAGCGTGGCACCAGCAGCGCCATTCAAGTCTAAATTTATGAATGTCTGTTAAAGCGCGAGTGGCACTCTCCTGCGCTGCTTGTTCTCAAACATGCTAAAGCAGTTAGAAAATAAAGGCGCGGATGGAAAGAAGGCACGGTAATGTAATAATAATAGTGGAAAGCACATTTTCCCTTGTAGTTGTCTAAGAAAGAAATGTGTTAAAAGATTCTGAAAGAGTGCTGAAAGCTTGCTGCTGTGCTACACGGCTCGGAAATTTTAGAGGGGGAATGTTTGTCTGTGAAGACATTGCCTGCTTCTCCGTCAGAAGAGCCGGTGTGAGCTCAGCTACAGCAGCAAAACGTAATCAGCTCTGTGCTCCTTCCGTATTCGGAATTACAGGTGAAACCATCGATAACCCGGCCTGCGATGGCGGTGAAGGGCTTCAAGTGGTCAAGGACAAAAAACTTTCTGAATACTTTTGAAAATCCCAAACATTAACTACCACAGTCCTTCTATTAACTGTTCCCGTGCAGTAATTATAGCTAACCTGTTTCGGCAATAACTATTTTCGACCCTTTCTACCATTAATTCTGCACCCCCCGATCACAACTCCTCGTGGCCTGTGCTGTGGTTGTGTCGTGTTCCTACCTCAGCACTTGCTCCTTACAGCACTTTCTGTGGTTTGTAGCTCTCTGCTTCTCCCTTTCACTCTGCTCTACTCTTTCTATACGCAATCTTTTTTTTTTTCTTTCTTTTCTTCTGTCTTTGCTTGGCACTGTGTTTTGCCTCTGCTGTTTGTTGTTGTTGTTGCTGCAGCAAGGGCCCCAAAATCTGGATTTCCCCTTTCCTCTATCTCTTTGGATTGCCTGTCTTCCTTTTCACCTTAATGAGCACCACACTCCATAGGTTTTCCTGCACGGTGCAGGGTAACTGACTGGGATTCTCCAGCATTTTCTTAAATTAGACTGCCCTTAGCTGTATTACTGTTATTATTTAATGCTTTTTCTTTCTCCTTATTGTTGGCTCTGGGAAGAAAACCAGGGCTTCACTTGTGCTAGGCATTGCACAGAGAGCGATAAAGCCCCTATGTCAAAGAAGCTGGAACTGGACTGATGAAGAATGGAAGGAAAAGTGGGGCCCGGAGTGGTGGGGTGGAACTGGTCGGCGGTGCTGAGGAAATTTCCTGACACCTGATCTGGCACCTTTTAACACTGTACACTGATACAGAGCACGATACACAGCCCTCCAGTCCCTGAGGAGTGAAGGTAAAAGTATTAATATGCGTTGAGGAGAAAAATATATTCTTAGAGGTGTCTTCCAATATGCAGCCATGTACCTGGGAAAATGGGAGAATGACAACGAAGCAATATTTGCTCTTCAAAGTGACTTCCCCCCCCCAGTTCTTTATTACTGCCTACTCACTATCCATTCTTCACTCTGTCTCACCATTACAGATGACCACTATACCAGTGAGTGCCCAACGTGGAACAGGATCCCGAATTACTAGATACCAGATAAACTGAGACCAAAAATGCAGTCCCTGCCCCAGAGAGCTCCCAGGGCCGTGCCACCGCTGGGCAATCGCCAGGGGTATGAGAGCAGGATGAGCCTTCAGGGTGAACAGGAGAGGGAAAAGCTCACAGCAGTAAGGTCACAGAAAGGGACTGCAGGGCTTAGATGGGCATGGGAGGACTGTTTCTTCAAGGTATGACTTATGAAATAATTCGCAAGGTCTGGATGTGGCCTGGCTGTCTATAAGAACAAACGGAAGGAGAGCAACCAACTCACAATCACAAACGCCCACCAGGAAGGCGGTGGTGGGCACTGGGAAGAGGAGAGGAACTCGTGGGAAGGGGTTGTGAGTGGGAAATGCTGAACACTCTTCAGTTAGAAGAGATTGCTACATATCTGTGATGCACTGTTGGGCTGTGACTTTGCTTGAATGAGGGAGACAGATTTGCCTCTCTTGTTTAAACCTGAGTCATCAACAGAAATGGTTGAAGAATCTGTGGTTTTTGCAGACAAAAGATTGCCCAGAGATAAAGCATCAAGGGACACAGGGGACCAATAATACATCTCTTGGTGATCCTCTTCACTGTACCTCCTTCCAGACTTGGAGAGGGAGATGAGCATCCTCCAAAAAACGTAGTGAAGAAGCGACTAAAGATTAAAGGAATACTATTTCCACATTTCTCCTTGTTTTCTTCATTTCTTTATGTTAATTTGTTTTCAGTTCTTCCTTGCCAGCTCACCACTTCTTCCAGGGGTTCCTGTTGCCCTCTAAGTTTTGTTGCTTCCAGCTCTTCCCTTTCCTTGTGTCTCTTACCTGCCTTCTCTCCAGCATCTGCATCTTTCCAGTCTGACTCTTCCTTTGAATCACTTTCCAAGAGTTTTATCTGTGCCTTTTCCCTACTTGCAGACTGGGGGAAGTGGGGGAAGCTTTCTTTAAGTGAAAGAAATGTCTGTGGGCATCTGCATTAACTCTCTGAAAAGCAGAGGAAGTTGAATTGTCATTTGTGAGGTTCCTTAGCTCAACTGATGCAAAGCAGTTTGCCATGGAAGGGTGTTAGAGAGAGCTGTAGTCTTAAATTCTGAGTTAGAGATGTCAGCAGCGGTTACCAGGGAAACTTCTAAAATTACACTGGCAATGTCTCCGCTCAAATACTATATCAGATCTTTGGGAAATGGCACCAAGTGAACAGGCATAGATTGGGAAAGTGGCACTGTGTAAGACTCAGGGACGCTTTACGTACAAGTTAAATAAAAATTCCTAAAGCCTCGGGACAATACGGAGTCTCTAGCTCTGCAATCCGAAACAAGGAAAATAGCATGAGCAAAGTAAAAAGCATTGGCTCTGTTAAAATTTCATACAGACAATAGCTTTAACAGGATTCTATTCGTTAACCTCCGCTTTGGGTTTTGTTTTTCAATACTAAGAAAAGCAAGGTTGTTTCTAACAGGTAATTCACAAAAATTGTAACTTGTTACTGGAAACTAATGGGAGAAGATACCCTCCACTCTGCCATGCCTGAACCTCCCAAACAAGGTAAGAGTGTAGACATGTATTCATGCATATTTAAATACATGCTAATCAGAAAGAACATTTGGGATTAAAGCAAATGTCAGAAAGCTGTAAAAGGGAGAGTTCCAGTTGCACTTGAACAGGCTCTTTACCTAAATGCTGTAATACCTTCTCTGGCTGAGGTCTGAGCCACAAGCTACTGCGGATTGGGATAATATTTTAATGGCTACGTATTTTCCCTGTCCTGGTTGTCTTTTTTGGCTATTTGTTGTTTTCAGAGGATGGTCAAAGGTCATTTATCAGGCTTGATGGTCTTGGGTCTGACCTGACACAGCCAGGCTTATATAGGGACCAACATCTGTCCTTCCCGGAGCTGTCAGCCCACTGCTCCCTGGAAGGACCGGCCTGTGTCCCCGTGCTTGTGTTCCTACCGGCCTCGTGGGAACTTGTCCATGGCGGGACTTGAGGTACAAATACTCCCACATATTACATGTCTAAGTTGCCCATATTTTACTATTGTTTTCATTCATACAAGTCCCTGCTTTAAAATATGAGCTATACTAAGGAGAAAGGTGTATATTTCACATTCTTAACTAGAACAGATTTTTGTGTATATAAGGCAACAAATATATTGTCTGGCCAGGTAAGTCATGTGTATTTATTATCTGATAACAAATGTTGTTGGGTCGGCCTCTTGATTCAATAACATTTGTGGAAAGTACAGTTACATTTTAATACAAGTTAAAAATATGTCTTCTTGCACGGTGCTGGCTGCAGCATGTTGATGCATTAATGGGCTAACTTTTACCACTTTCGTGTGAGTGCTCTAAGAACATAGTCAAAACATATGAGGAATGTACACAGGAATATGCTACGTATACATCTAGTGACAGATAATTGGCCAATCTCAGAATTTGGGAATATGCTGCTGTGAGAAGCCGACTGCTATGCTGAATTCGAACCATAAAGAGTGCAAGTAATTAATCGCCGTATGATTAATCAAAAGCTCATCGTGCTCTGGATGTTGTGCGTGAAACAGAAAGTGCCTCAAGTAGCAAATTCCTTTGGGGATGTAAAGCAGTTATTCCGGCTGCTGCAATATGAAGAGCAGTGGTGCTGCTGAGGAGAAGGGGCGGACGGCTGCTCCGGCTTACCGTGCTGCTGTAGGAGTAGGAGTTGATGGCATTTTGCTTACGTGGATGCCGTGGTACAGGAGAGTGACTTCTCTTTTAAAACTTAGTGATCTTTGAAGATAACATCCATTCAAAATTATCAATAAAAGATCAAGCTCTATTTTAATTTCACCTGCACAAAATTTTGTTTCTTTAGGTTTTAGTACGACAGGATAGGCTGGCAGAGAGTGCTTGTGCAAGTCTAGTCCTGCGGAACTGGCAGGAGAAAGGCTCCAAAGGTGGATGGTGAGGTACGGTGAAAGCAGCTTGTAGCCCTAGGAGCAACTTCAGGAGTGTGTGGTGACCTCCTGATACCGTTTCTTTGTGCTTCCCATTGTTTCACCAGGCATAATTTTTTTTTTATTCTTGATGTGAGAAGCTGGTGTCCTGAAAACTTCAGCATTTTGAGTCATGTATGTGCTGAAGGGGTTTTACAGTCTTTTTTTTCTTTTTTTTTTTTTTTCATAGCAGAGAGCTACTAATGATACAGCAGCTCCCTTCCTGAGGAGCAGAGCTGACACACAGATCAGCAATTCTGAGACGCTGTGGGAACATTTAATGAGGTGTACAGCAGGTAGTCATTCGGCTGAACCCACCGCAGCCTGCCGCGCTGGCAGCCCGCGGGGCAGGGGCAGGTCACGGAGCCCGTGGTGGCTACCCAGTTGTTTGCAGCGGGTTGCTGGTTGGGAGTAGGCAGAGCTGCCCAGCAGTGCCTGACCTGACTCCACGCTTTCTTCACCCACCGTTGCTCATGGTGTCTCCTTGCTTAGGTGTGGGGCAAAGGCAATGAAAGTGAAACAGTCCTTTTTCTCCGAGAAGCAAAATTGTACCTTAGAGAGAAAAGTGGAGAACGTTTTTCCCCAGCTCCCCAGAAAACCCTGCAGGAGATGTAGGGGTGTTCAGCATCACGTGCATTTTTTTCTCACTATTAAACCATGTTTTAGGCATAAGTATTTGCAGTACTCTGGCGTAGACAACAAACACACAAAGGTATTTTATGAAAACTTGGAGCTCTTAATTTAAATCCTCCTTTTGTTCCTTAATCTTCACAAAGATGTGGAGAAAGGCTGAGAAAATGTGGGTGAGTCTATTATAAGATATTCCTGTTTCTTTAGGGTAATGTTTAATGATCAGTCAGTGACTGAGTTTACATACATTAAATATTTATTTTTCTTCTGTAGAGCTGAACGGGGAAATGTGCTCACATTCCTGCCAGATCACTAATTGGGTAACTGCAGATGCTTAGGGTATTTCTGAAGCAGCAGTTTTATCTGTGGTACTTGTCTCATTAAAGATTTTACTGTTTGTATTCCAGAAGTCATGAATCCTCCAGCTGGGGCTGGGGCTTTGATAAATTGTCATTTTGTATGCTCCGAACGTAACTTTAGTACCTCTGAGTAATAAAAATTGTCAGTTTGCATAGGTTTTTTTTTTTACACTTTTTACAGCACAAATTTCTATTCAGTTTGGGTGTTTGCAAAATTAAGATTTTGTTGAAATCAGTGGGTTTCTACCAGTTGAATATGGCTGCAGAAACAAGACTATAAATCTGTAGGTTGTGTGTGATTTCTTACTGTTTATTTCTTTAATTTCTGTGTTCAGATTTCTGGCGGGAGGATCTTCTCAGACATCTTGTTGCTGCACTCAAACTAGGACCATCCTCCTGCCAGGTGCAGAGTAGCCTTGGCTTTTCTTCAGGGGAACAAAGCTCAGGTGGTGACTGGCAGCCACGGGAACAAATTCTCGTGTTACTGAGCAGTCTGATGCCGGCACCGATCTCCACTCCCATCTCATCCGTCCCTGGGATATTTCTGGGGGACACCTCGTCTGTGCTGGGTTGAATTCTGCCCCAGACACAGTCCCCTCCACCACTGATGGCAACAGGATCGGCTTTTAAGGTAGTGCCCAGCATCCGTTAGGGAAGGTAGATGGAAGCTACAGTAGCTGATCCTACTAAAGTTGTATTTAAGGTCATCCCATGTCCTGTCTGGGCTTTTTTTTCCCCTATAGGACAAGGATTCCTTTCCAAGCTGTTTATTTACTCCTGCCCTAGCCCCAGCCATGATGCTGGCAGCTTCATTTGTTTTGCTGTCCTCTGCTTTCCACACTCTCTTCTTTATTTTTTTCATGGGGATAGCCCTCCTCAGGAGCTCTCTTCTTTGTCAGAGGTGAGCTGTGACATCACTTTAGCCCAGCAGAAAGGACCTGAGTTTGCATAAGGTGTGCAGAGGAGGATCCTCCTGCCCAGGAGGATCCGCGCTCAGTGAATAAATCACACATTTCTCCTTCTCAGGAAAGCTATTTTATCTACTGTTTATTTTAACTTCTGCCCCAGCTTCATTTTAGGAGCCTAAGAAATACCTTAGCTCTTTCATTTCTTCAGCTTTCAGGTGGAAAATAATATTCAAATAGTATACAGGTGCTAAATCTCCCACTTGTTTGCCAAAAGCCCTGAGATACTGAAATACTGAACTCTTCAGAGAAGAATATTTATTTATACTGTGCGTTATTCTGGTAATGTCAACCTTAAGTGTTCACCATTTGCTGCTCTGAATGTTATTGCATAGCCTAAATACCACTTTAAAAATAAAGCTAGTGTTGAGTCTTTAAAAGAATTTTCCCTAATGGAATTTTAAATATAGATAAATGAACATATGACATGCTAAGTCTTTTTTCTTATGTTGAGGTTTGGTTAATCTTAATTGTTCCCTTAGTTATGACTGGTTCTTTTTCTTGGCACATTAATGATATTTATATATGGAGCACCCTAAGGAGGCTTCATAGCCAAAATATTTGAAGTCACAAAGGGTCAAAGCTGCCATTCTAAAAGCTTAGTTTAGAGTTACATTAATGACATCCATAGGCAGTCATTTCTAAGGTCACATCGTGGCAGGTTTACTTATCTCTTTGTAGCCCATGAGCAGTCTATTTAATGACTGCTGCTTTTGTATGGAAGAAAAAATAGAATTTGAGACGCATTCCTTGGCCCTTTCATCTTTAAAAATATTTAATATTTATGCTATCAAAGTGAAAACTTCCTTAAGGTAACGACAACTGAAATAATTCAAAATATTCCTGCAAGAGGTAAGCTGTCAGACTGGCAGTCGGCTCTCCCATACCGCTTTCTCCTTAACCTGCCCATCCCCCTGCTTCTTTCTTGATTTATCTGCCTTGAAGCTTTTAACTCATATGAATCTCTCTCCTGCCTGTAAGGTTTTATATAATTTTTTTTATGAAACAAAGGTTATTTGTAGGGTGGTTTTTTTGCTGCAGCTAAAGACTTACTATTTATCTGAGGCAATGAAGCACTCCATATTTATAGTGGTAGCCTTAAAAGCAAGATTTTTTGTTTATAACTACATCCTTTTAGATATACAGAAGAGATGTCCATCCACTTTTGTATTTATTTATGAAATATAACAGCACAGGAGGCTCAAACATCGAACTAAACCTAATCATTTGTTATTGCTTTGATTAGTTTGTTAGAACATTTCGATTGTGGTAAGATACATATAGAGGAAATCCAGCCTCGGTGTGTTCTGTTTCAGCATAATCTACTGAATCAATAGTTTCTATAAATAATTTTAAAGCTAAAGTACGCATTCATGGATCTTCTGTCATTAGCCAGTGGGTTTCGACGCCTAAATTATGAAATGGGGCTGACTGACAGTGATTTTTTGAGTGGAGCGACTGATCTCAGTGAAGGTACAGGAAAGTTGTGAGCTGTTTCTGCGGAGGGTTCTTTTTTTTTTCGGTCTTCAAATATTAAATAAATTGTCTGAGGTTGAGTAGTCAATTTATTTTGATAGAATCAGGTGAGTTTATGCTGATTTATGTATCTAAATGTAATGTTAACTTTGTGTCCACGGAACTGACAAATTTATCATTACTTTACACACACAGATGAATAGATGCAGATATACACGTGAAAATGAACCACTAATAGATTTATGTAATGTCACATACTAAAAAATTATCAAGAAAACCCTGGGAGCCCCTCAACAAAACGGGATAAGGGCAGAGATCAAAACTGCTGTCTGCTCTGCCATGGTGTCCTGATGCCAACAAGGCCAGATTTAGTGTCGCTAACACAATAACATGCTGCAATTCAGCAAGGTTAACCTTTATAAATATTTGAACGAGCAAGAGAAACGCTTGCTTCAATGGACCTGGTTTTAACTTTTGAATACATTTTTTTTAGAATTTAAATCCTCTATTTGATAAAGCACATGGGTATGACGCCCACTTTCAGCACTCTCTGCAGACACTGTTTGAGAAGGCAGTGGAGTTAACCCAAAATGCAGGTTGTCGCGTGTTTACAAAATCTGGGCAGTAAGTGATGTTTCAGCTCCTGCAGCAGCATTGCTGTGGTAGCGCGTTCTTTTAAGGGTACCAAAAAAAAAANCAGGGGAGAGAGGTAGCATCCATTTAAGATTTTAGACCAATGGATACAGAAATAGATGAGATCAGCTTGGCAGTTGTCTTCCCTTTATCAGCTTGCCTATCCCTAGTCTCTAAAATTTCATGTTGTAGAAAAAGCAAAAACTGAAGAGCCCCGCTGTGGTTTATAGCTGAGAAATGTGCCTTCAGACAAGCGTTCACAGGAAGCTCTGACAGTTTTGTCTGCCGTAAGTAGGTTGTTCCTATGCAGAAGGCTGGAAACCTAAGAGCAGAACAGGACCCTATGTCTTCACTAAGGTAGTTGTACTTATTTGCTAATACCTGCAAACTAAGCCGTAATGATTCTGCTCTGCAAAGTGAAAATGAAAGGTATGCTATAAAAACGTCTGGATTCTGCCGCTTCTAGGAAACCCAACATTCAGCCTAGTCCCGCCACGGAAACACCTGTACCTAAAGCAGGTACATTTCCCAAATACAATAGCTTGCTTTCTTTTTCTCCCCTGGATATATTCACCGTTTAAGATGCATGCCATTTTTGGAAAAAAGTGCTTTATTCTGCATGGCTTTTGGAAAAGGTATTATTTACAGTAGATTAAATCCTCTTTTTCTTCCTTTTTTATTTTAATGCCTGGTCAAGGCACATTAATGCTCCTGTACCATTGCTTAATGGTTTTGTCTGTTTCTAAAGAGGTCGGAAAGAAGTATCTTCCCTTCTGCTCAATTTATAGAACTTAATTTGGTATCCCCTGTGTATTATCTCAAATGATGGCATACACTTTTCATTCTGTTTTTGGCATGTGCTCTTCCTGAGAGCAATGTTCTGTACTGCACGTTGCTCTGTAATCTTCTTAAGTCATCATTTCATTTGCACTGTAAATAGAAATCCATTTGTGTAATTAATGATTTTGTTATTGCAGGAACTTTTTTTCCTTTAATTTAATTTCTCTTATGCATAGATGTCAAACACGCCATCTTTAGCCTAGAACTAGCCCACATAATGTGTTTAGGGCTCTGCTTCTTATTGAAGACAAAGTTGAGGATTTCAGGTAAGAAGCTACGTTTTCGGCCTCATACTTGCGAGAATGACTCCTCTGAAGGTGGAAATCAAGCAGCTGAGCGGCAGTGTTTGCCCAAGCCAATGTCGCTGAGGGAGTGTGAACTTCAAGGTCCCTTTGCACCTATTTAGGAGTTAATCCCCAAATCTAATGTGTGGACCAGCGATCTGTTAACTCTCTTACAAGTGTAAGGACGCGTAAGATGCAAAGCTCACAGATGAAGGGAAGGAGTGCAGAAGGAATCAAACTGTCTCACGGAAGAAAAAGAAAAGACATGGAAGAGACTACAGAAAAGCAAAAGGTAATAATAGCAGTGATCCCAACAGGGAGCAAATTTTTTACAAAATTGAATTCTGCTGAATGCGAGAGCACAACAGTGGCAAACTCCCATCCTCAGTACATGCTGATGATTAAGAGAGTATCTCTGAAGAGTGGTTTATATTTGACTTTCACTCTTCGTGTCAATCTTTTCCTGATGAGAGAGCACTTTCTGCTGCTGGCAAATGAGCCTGCAGCATCTTCAGTTCTTATCGTGGCACATGGACTTTCACCAAGCGTGGAATCTGGCTCTTTGGTAGGATAACCCAGCCAGGCTATTTAATAAGACGAAACATGCACAGTCTATCCCCAAGCTTTTTCTTCCTAATCATTAGCTAAAGCAATCTAGAATAGCTCTAAATTGAGGTAGGAAGAGATAAAAGTAATTCCAACTTTACTCTAAAACTGTTCATTGGCAGTTCCAGCAAGATGGGAAAACTCTCCTTATTCTCTTTTAAAAAGGAAAGTGGTCTCAGGAAGTACAATTTTTAATTCTCTGCCTGCTGTAAGGAAAACGTATCTGTGGTTTTCTCTTGGATCAGTCGCATAACTGATTGAAATGCATGCTTTTTCAGTACATTGATATTTAATTTCATTAGAGTTCCCATATCTGAATTTGATATTTTGTATTAAAAAGGAATTACCTCAAACCCTTCATTATAATGAAAAACCAGAAACCGAGAGATGTCAGACACTGAGGTAACCATACTCTTTTATGACCCTGTCTTGCCCTTTACAAAAGCCAGCTTAAGTTGGTTAGAACTGCCTGTGATTGCTCATCTTTTCTAGTCATTACTTCCTGCATACACATAGCAGAAGAAAAGTCTTGTGCCAAAGAAGATTAATGAAAATCTACATTACACTTCATTCAAAGCATCTGCCTGCTTTGGAAGTCATGCACTGGCACACATACTAATTAGAGCAGAACAAAATGTGCCTTTTTTTTTTTTCTTTTGGGGAGGAAATTGAAAACCAAGAAGCTATTTTCTCCCTAATTTTTTTAAATGGTCACGCCAGCTGTGCACATTAAATTTCTCATATGCAATGTGCGTTTTGTAACTGAGACTGCTGCAGGGGTTAAATTAATAATTCCGCTTTCTCAGAAAAAGCACAATATAACAATCATCCTTGAAAAGGGAGAAATCTACTTTTCCACAAATGAAAAAGTCAAAGTGATCACTAAAACTATAGCTGCACTCTGAAAGAACCCACTGATGCTATTGCCCACAGTGCTGTATACTAGCTGCTGACTAAGGGGGGAGACAGATGGTATATTATGACTAATTTTTACAGTGGGAATAAAACACAGGTAATAATATGCCTATTAACAGAGAGGACTGTTGAGGAATTTCCTGAAATTGTGGAATGAAATGCGCAGTAATACGTGCTCGTTCTGAACTGATGTCCCTGCCTCACGGCTGGGAGGGGGAGGATGGGGAGGAAGGCAACTGAATGGATGAGAAAGTGAAGTTGTTTAACCAGGGTGGCTGTTGCACGGGGACAAACCCTCCTTGTCCCTTTGCAAGCCTGCTGGTTGCATGTTCTTCTCGGGGTGAAGCCAGCACATCAACCCCATGCGTGTTCCTGGGCATGATCTTGCCCTTGGCAGTGGGAAATTCCTTTGCTACGGGGACCGGGACCCAGGAGGTGCAGGTGACTTGTCGCAAGGGAGCATCGCAGTCACCAAGGGGAAGTCAGCAGAGTTTCTCTGAATTTAGAAGATCACCCAGTTGTCTTGTCAGGTATGAATGGCTACGAGTCATCAAGGAAATGATTGCACGTGGTAGAGAAGACAGGGTTGATTCTAGGCAGTCAGTTTAACATCTGGAAGAAGATTTCTGGGGGAAAAAAAAAAAATATTACCACCAAATGTATGTATAAAAAAACCCCCAAGTAGCATAATTGGACTCCCAGGTACCCAATTCCAGGAGATGGATGTGCTTGAAAGAAAGAAAACTTTGCAGAGCTCTTCATCTAGCTTGCTACATGGCAGAATAACATCCTTCAGTCTGTCAATTTTTTTTGCCATCAAAAGGCTATGAAATTCAAAGAAATGTGTTCTTTATACATTATTCAGTGTAGCTTTCCAGTCGCATACTTTGTAAATAGTATTTTTAGGGGTTTTGAAATGATGAGAAGACGGGGGCTGGCCAGTTTTCATCAGACTACCTTACAATTTTCAGCAGAACACAAAGTAATTCTCCAGTAAATCCCCAAAAAGGGATAGTGGATGAGGAACAGAAGCACCCATTTTTCCAAAGCGTGTGGCTACAGAAAAAGACTCTTCTGTCAGTGAAATGTAGCTTGAGTGAAAAAATCAGAGTACATTAGCTATGTGGCTCCAATTTTGTATGTAAATTGCCTTCCCACACCCTCTCAGTATTAGTACTTTGGTGACAAGCAAAGAATATAATTCTGTTTTGAGCTTTTCATCCGATGATAAGTCTCTGTGCTCACTGCTCCCTAACTTGTCACCACTGTGGTGAGATCAATTGCATCTTAAGTGCTCCAAGTCATAAGATATTTAGCGTATATTCATTAAAATTCCTTATTTCCCTCCATTAATATTTTTAAAGTAACTCCCTAAGGTTTTGGCTTCCCCTTGGGGTTAAAGCTAATTTTCAAGGACTTGTTTCAATACATTGTTAGAAATATTTGCTTAACTTTTTTTTTTTTTTGGGGGGGGGGAATTATTGCATTTCTTCAATTTTATTGAATTTGGGGAGCTCAAGGAGACATCCAGATAGTGTTACGCTTCAGCAAATTGGCCTGGAAGATTTTAGGTTGAAAAGCTGGAATTGATTCCACCTCAAAAATTCATGACATAAATATCTGTCTTTGGCTTATAAAACCTGGCCCCAGAAAATAAAAACCTGAGAGCTTGGATTGTCCATCTTAGTGAAGTCAAGTCAGAGCAATATTAATATTGATAGCCACGAAGAAATTGTGAAGGAGAGAAGTAGAGAATGACAGAAAGTATTTGAGGTAGAACGGATTGTAACGCTGGCTGGAGAGCAGATAAATAGCCACTTGCCCCAAGTGCATTTAGGTTGGAAATTAGATATTTTTTAATGATTAAAAGACTTTGGCTTTGCAAATAGTTTTATAATGGCAGTAGGAATAGCAAACTACCCGCCAGGTGTTAGAATGGCTAATGATGGATTTACGTGGGGAATGTTATGGCATTTCTCTTGCAATTGCAGGCAGCTTAGGCTCAGGGAGGGACCCAAACGCCCTGTTCAGTCCTAGGTTTCCAGAGGCTTTCGGGCTTTCAGCCTCTGGATCTCATGGAAATGTCAAAAGCCAAGCTTTGTGCTGGAGGAGGCAGATCCGGAATTTCAGTAATGTGGTATTTACAGAGTTCAGTTTCTGTGACAAACTGTCTGCTGTCTTACAGAAAAGAGGGGGAAAGAAGGAAAAGACGACTTGTTTTTCCAGAAGTGGCAATGCAAGAAGCTTAAAGTGATGTTAAAAATATTTATAACGTTCTGCATTGTATCTTCACTGCCTCAGCTGCCGTTTCCCTCCAATACAAATAAGCTGTCCCCAGTAACATGGCTGGTAACCAGTATTACGTTCATGTGGGACGAAATTAGATTTTAGTCTAAGAAGAGAGACACCTGAATGATACGCGTTCAGGTGTAAGTTCAGTGTTCCTTTTCATAGCGCTCCAGAGTTTGAAGAATGAAGCTGCACCGAAGGGGTGGCTAAATAATAGCATCTTTGGCTGCTCTGTTGATTGCGTGGGCTTACAGGCAACCACGGCTTCAGGATAAAAAGTGAGATTTTACTGCATTTAGAAAGAGACGCTTATAAGGCTTTTTAGGATGGGGTGTGAAATTAGCCTCCTCACTTCTCCCCTCAAATGTTGTCATGTCATGAGAAACAATGAAGTTTTTGAAGTTTAACAATAATATATTATATGAATATAAACAAATACAGCTTCAAATTGATAAAGTAGCCCCTCCTTACGCCCACACACACCTTGTGGCTGAGCCAGAGCAAGAAAATCCTGCCGTCTTCCGACTATCTTTTTGGACTACGCGCTGGTTTTCAGTGTGCACTGTTTATAAGAAGTAAATAAGTAAAGAAGTTGTGGAAATGGGTCTGATGAAGAGTTTTCTCTCAGAATCAGAAAGCGGCATCCTATCACAGCAGGTACACCTTCAGAGCGAGCGTATCAGGACTTGATATTATCTTCTATGTTAAACTCTCCCACTGCAGGAGGGAAAGGAATACAAGTTCTGTGTAGTTTCAACACTTAAATAATACAAAAATGCCTGATAATAAGTGAGCGGAGAAATCATTCAGTGGAACTAAGTCTGGCATGGACTGTAGATAATGCTAATAATGTGTATGAGGTTGTGCTCTCATCTCTGTCCTCTACTTATTTTGATTGTTAAAAACCAAATTACTATAACTTCATTGTGCCTTATAGTGAATGCCTTATTAAACTCGTCCCATACACCCTTTATTCACTCTGATGTATTAAGATGGCTTGACATACTGTTATATTCCAATTTTGAGATGCTGGAGTTATAAAAAAATAATTCCTCTTTAAAAGGTGGGGTGTTTTCTTTAGTTTGGTGGGTTTTTTTACTCTTTCAGTTCCTTGTGGTACTGGGGATGACAGCAGGCAGATGCCAAGCAATATGTGGTACAGGACATATTTCTCAATTTGTGTTTTATCTTGCATACCGAAGAGCCCCAGCGCAACCGAGGTTTGGACCCTACAGGTTACTCAGCATTGCCCAGGATGAGCAGCGTCCAAGCTACACACTTGATTTCAGAACGGGCTGAGGTTGCTGCAACAACTCGGGAACAAGTGTGTTTGCTAAAAACTGCTCCAATGCATCACGCAAAGACAGCCTAGAATTAGACAAATCTGAAGAATTTAGGCCTGTAAACCTGCAGGAGGCTGCTTAGGATAACAAGTAAATCCAGATTTAAATATTTAAACGTTTAAGTATCTGAACATTAACGCGTAAATTTGAAGCCCTGGAGATCTGTTTGTCAGCTTGTGTGTAAGAAGGTGAGGTAACGTAGTTCTACCATAGCATTTCCTTTGCACTTTCCGTGCAGTGTTTTACTTCTGTCAAAATCAATTGCTGAGCCTTTTTAATGTGTTTATTTAATCATCTCAGTTACTGATGCAAATTCATAGAAAATAGGTCCCCTTGCTAGAAAGGCAATCTGTAAGAAAAGCAAATGCGCTCTTAGTTTCTGCATATTTAAGAAATGCTCAAAAAAAGAAAAGTCTGTAGGATTTATTAACAGTTAGCATTTAACTGTGAAATAGCAGGAATATGTCAAGCTTGCTTACTTCGGACATGCTGAGAGCATAACTGTAGAAGTATTACCATAGATGTGGCTTTGTCTTTCATATATAGACAGTTGTCTTGGGAGACAGCAAGCTATGATAGAGCTCTTCACTGGAAACACAATGTTTGTATGAACCATTTTATTTTCTTGTGTCTTTCTTGTGTGCTATGGACTTAAGTAAAAATGAGCTGATCTGGCTTTGGCTAAGAGCGAAGAGTCGTCAAAAATATAGTTCTACTCCAGAAATGGACAGTGCTGTTCAGCTTCAAGTTTGGCCTCAAATTCTCACATTTCTTAGTGTGTGAGCAAATGGACAGTGTAGGCTTTGTATACTGGAGCTCATTTTACATTTTTTTTAAATAACAGGCTTAATGCTATTGTAAGGCTTGAAACAGAGAATTTGTCACCTCATAGTGCGGTCGGATAAATGCAAGGGCTGGAAAAGCTTAGTCCCTTCTGATCTAATAAAATGATGCTTTTTCTTGAAGAAGGTGTAAAATCACTTCCTATTTATCCACACCCCTGCTGAGACTAAAATTAACCTAAAGAGGTGCTTAATGGCACCTACTAAGCCATCATATTAATTAAACAGCTTTATAACATTTACTTTCCGGGAAAGAACCTTTTCTTTTATTTGTCTGCCATGCACACTTATGACACTGTAGAAATGATATATACCTATAACTGTCATGCCACCAGTGACTTTATTATTTTTTTGGGAAAGAGCTCCCACACTGTTCTTGGCTATATATATATGCATATATATCTTTTCATGAAAGTGGTGCTGGCAAAACATCTCCTGCCATCACAGACATTGACAGCTGAGGAAGCCTGGAAATACCAGTTAATTTGTCCATTACACATTTTATACTAAATTTTGTCTCCTTTTTAGGGGAGTTTCCAGGATAAAGTAGAAGAGGGGAAAGGCTGGCCGAGGGAGGAAATGATAAGGGTCTGCTTAAAATAATTCAAGCAAGGGGAAAAATCTAACTAAATACAGTGATAAAATTTGCTGAAGATTATTGGTGACGATTAATATTAATTACTTGCTTATCTTTTAGTTTTTTTCAGTATGACATTGTCTAAATATTTCACAGATACCACGGAGTGCAGCCTTTCCAGAGCCTGAGGGGCAGAAAGTGCAGTTCTGCTGGAGCACCAGAGGAGCAGAGAATAATAACCAGGTCTCTTGCTTCATAGTCCCATATTTACATTAACACTCTTCTTCCTCTTGTATGTAAAAGTGAAATTGGTGCTGCTCTAAATGCACGAGAAAAAATGAGATTTGTGACAGGAAGGTAAAGCTCAGCGGAGGATTGTACCAACATGGATGAGCTGGATAAGAATCTGCACAGGTACGGGAATATTTTCAGGGATCTGGTTCCCCATTTTTAAAGCCATATTTTAAATGGAACTGACAAGCCTGCTTGCGTAAAGGTTTCACCTTACTTTCTCTCTCTTTACATGTACATTTGAAAATTGCTGGTTTTCTTTCTGTGTAAAGATGATACACATACTCATGTTTCCAGACTTTTTGCAGTACAAATCCCCTTGTGCTTCCTTTTAGCCATTTCGGTAATGCTCACAGCTGTAGATATGTCTTTGACAGAAGCCTGAGGGGTGCACGCACCTTTTGCCTCTGTGGCCACATCTTTCCTAGCAACTTTTATCCTTTTTCCTGCTGTGCAACCTGCAGGTAATCAAAAAAGTCACTTTCCTTTATTTAAACCGTGTTATTCACAACCGGCCTGCTATTTTGCTCTCAGTTCTTAAGTCTTTCTTTTCTTTGAAAGTCTAATTTGACTGAGGGCTGGACCCTAAACTCCTATTCTCTCATCTGGTGAAATGCTAGCGTGCTTCTAGCACAGAGTACAACAGGCTCGTGCTGTCGGTCTGGATTCAGAGAAGATGCCCAAGTCGGCTTAAGAAACGCAGAGCCGGGAGGTGAGAAGGACCAGTGCTGTCCATCCACCTGCACATACCCGTTTCACAAAAGGATGATTCTGAGCCAGTACCTGATTACAAGAGGGAAACTTTATTCACAACATCTATCCTCAGAGGCCTGCCAGTGCCAGCACAAGCAAGCCCCTTCAGAAACAATGGCACGCATTCCTAGAGATAACACAGCCATCCATGTATATTCTCGGAATTCAGTCCCTGGAGTATGGCTGAAGCCTTCTGCATAAAGGAAATAACAAGTCTGGTTTAGGAAAGAAACCAGAAGAAATCGCTACTACTGATAAGAAGTTATTGAAAGCAAAGCCCAGGATCCCGTGCCAGTTGGCAAGCTGAATTATCAGCCAGATTTTCCTCAAAAGGATTTGGATCATTTTGAAGTGGGATGCAGGAATGTATGCTTGGGTTGAAATAACTAATGCTCTAAAGCGTTATATTAAATAACTACTCAGCTGCAGTTACTGAGTCAGTCCTGCCCACTCCTTTCACTAGCTTGGATCCCCAAAACTGAAGCATTGTGAACTTGGTGAAAAAAAAAATTACATTTTTCTGTGTACATTCAAAAAAATAAATTATTAACTTTTTAGAAATGATGAATGGTTGAATTCACACTAATTGTCTGTTACATTGTAACTTGCATTTACAGATTCCCACTGTGATACAAAAGCTGAAAGTATTTCTCCTTCAGCTAGTTAATGTATTCAGAGTCTTTTAACTATGGCTGGAAGTGATGAAAACATGTCATTTTTCTGACATGTATTCTCAACCAAGAACTCTTTACTTGTCTTTTGCAAGTACAATAGACTGTCTATAATAATATCTCAGCTCTAGCTGTGGTATTTTTGAAGCAGATGCTCATGTTAGTCATCAACTCTTGCTCATATTAGTATGCCTTAGATATACCAATATCTCATTGAAGGCAGTGAGATTTTTCATGGCATAGGTACACCCCGACATGAACTGGGGCTGCATTATCCAGTCCTTTGTGTCGAGAACTATGCCCAAGGCAGAATGCAAAATACTCACAGGGAACGTAGCAAAAGGAAATTGCAAAATTTATCTAAAGCATATTTTGTAGGTAGCATTCATGGTGCATTTGGGAATGGCTACCACGTGAACTCCAGTTTCTCTGGGCTTTGAAATTTATTCTGGGGAATTAATATATTTATTTTTTTTCTAGACAGAAAATAGATTTTAACTTTTTTGTTTTGTTTAAATTTAAATGGAAACAAACAACAAAAGGAGGACTTCTTAGAAATTGTTATTTCATGTATGATTTCAAACCCTTACTTTACAATTTTATAGCTGTTCATAAGGTCAGCTGGAGCACTCACATATTTTTGAAATGATGACATATTTAGGGCACTGCGTTGGCATTGTGGATGAACAAAATATATAGATATAGAGCTATACAGGAATGGATATGTACGCTAGCATACAAAATGTTGAATGTCCAGAAGAAAAAACACTGTTGTAGTACCACATATCCCTGCCTTTAAGTTTGACAGCCCCCATCCTTTACAGATGCTGCTGGATTCCTTGTTCTGCAGACACTACCTAGGCCACATCAGCGCAGTCCTTCATCCAAATCCGAAGCGCAACGTCTGTATGCCCATGTAAAGTGCTCCAGGTACGTGAATCCTGAGGTGGTGGTTGTGAAATACTGTGAATTGCCTCAGAAAGAAAGGATATTACTGCAGCAGACACAACTGCTTTTGAGGTCTTTTTCTGGCCCGTGTAGCTTCAGGACAGTTGTGGTTACAGGTGGTCAAAGCTTAGCCCATGTATTTTCAATGATTTGCCTCGGTTGCTGGAAATAGTGCTGCATGTGACGTACGTGGAAGGGAATTAGTTTGGTGGCTGTATGGTAAACTGATTATTTCAGGTATTGTCATTTTATCTTTCTCCTGTGAGTATGGATTTACACATCTACAGAAAGAGCAGTGAGGAATTGCGATTTCTAGAAATGTTCACCTTCTCGCTGAGACCGCAGTGAAATGATTAAATTCATTTTAAAATAGGGTTTTTTAGAAAGTAAGCTGACAAAATGGAGAAGGTTCACTACAGGACTACAAAAATGATTCAAGGTTTGGAAAACCTGCCATGTATTTAGAGGCTTAATTAGCTTGCTCTTTGAAAGAAAATTAAGAAGTGATATGATCAGCCTACAAATAATTATTTTGTTGTTCCTAGTGACAGCTCCTTTCTCTCTCCCACAAAACCATAACAAGATCCAGCCAAAATACTCAGCACCTAAAAATAAGAAACAATATTTCTAATTAGATAGATCGATAACTGGCCAAAAGCAGAATGGATACTTGAAATCCTTAAATCGAGACCATTGACTTCCTAGAAGAAGAAACTTAGCTCAACCACAGCTTGATCAGGGCTAAAGGACTTTCACCACTGAGGATATCCAAAATATCAGTCTGAAAGAGGAGGTATGATGATAACAATTTTTTCTGCCCTTGTAATCTGTGACCGTATATAAGGGAGATAGATAGGCAGTAGAGAACAGAGCTTACTTGGAATAGACACTATTTTACAGCCTACTAAAGACTTCAAGGCCAAAGTGAATTCCATAATAATGGCAATTAAAGCATAGCTGGTTCACTTTCCACTTTAGGTTTTTGAGTTAATCATGCAAAGGTCATTATTAATGCCACTCAAGCACAGCACAACATGTAAAATCACCTCTAAACCACCTCTGACAAAAATGGGTTGCAAATCTTATCTTTCTCCCTAGTCAGTTAAGAAGTGGCTTGTTTTCTTGGTTTGTTTTTTAGTTGGTTTTAATTTTTTGGGGGGGGGGTTAAGCTGTAGAATTTTTTTTGAAAGAGCAACTACTTTCGAATACAAGGCCCATTCCTTTACTGCAATTTCAGGTGTAAAAATAGGATTTACTTGAAACTGTATCAATGAAAAAATATGGTATCGCTAAGTTCATTTATCTTTTACTTCAGAAAAGTAAATGAATACTGAAGTGAGATAAATAAATACTGCCTGAGTAGGCAGGCAGACAAAGAAGTCAACTAATTTTGGAAGTATGCTGCATAGAATGGGCAGATATAACACGTAGTATAGCATAAAATATGATTGTTTAAAAAAGAAAATGAATTGCACTTCTTTTTTGAAATACAAATCTTGCAATCTTATTCATACAGTTGCTACCCACTATTCCATGTGGTTTGCAAAATTCTTGATGAAAAGAAATATTTCCTTCGTTCATTGTAGAGAAGCTGTTTCTATCCAGATACATAGCACAAGTTCTAATTATTAAATCTTTCTTCTCTTACTTTGTGCTCCCATTGCATAACTTTATATCCCTCGATAGCCCTTCTCCTTCACCTTTTCTCCATAATTAGGAAGCAGACACCTTTTTCGAATCTCTGTTCGTAGAGCAGGACCTGCGTTGTCAGGGGTTGAGGCTTTTGCAGAGGATGCTCTCTCTGCTGTGCCTCCGCAAGGAACACGCTGCCAATTATTTTTAGGGAAGAGCCGACTTACAGTAAACGTCTCTCTTTTAATGGTGACAGACTTAGCTAGGAGAGTGAAATAATAAATCTTAGAGAAAGAGCGAGCTGACCAAATTATTGAAAGAGAGATCACTCCTGCCAGGTACTAAGAAATTTGGTGACAGAGGGAAAATCTCCAAACGCTGGAAGGTTTTATCCACCTCTTGAATAATACTGTTTTGCATTTTTAGAGCGTATCATGTCTTCAAGATGCAGAACAGATGTTTCTTAATTCTCCTAATGGTTCTGTGAAGCGGGTAAGCATTATCTCGGCTTTACAGATGAGCAAAGTAGTCCAGAGAAGTTGAATGATTTGTCTCGGACCACGGTGTGAATCAATGTCAGAACCAGGAATAGGATCAAGAAGTGCTTGGGAGTACATGCCCATGTTGAAACCACTCAACCACACCGTACCTGTCAGAAGAAATGGAAATTAATTTTTAATGTTCCCGTTTCTAAAGAGAGATTTTGGATTTTAGAAAAATTAAATATTTATTTCACTATGTATGACTTCATAAGCCTATAATTTATACCAGATAGATTTATTGGCTTTATTTCCCCATGATAATTATATAGTCCTTATTGATCTAATGGTCTTGTCATTTTCAGTAATGTATCCATCTGCCCAAAGAAACAGCATTATTTGCCTATTATGTATTAGGAACAGAGTGGAACAGTACGCACATAAAAATTACACTGAGCTTCAACATTAAAATGAAGGGGTTTTCCTTCTCCTAAACACAGATTAAATATACTAAATTGATTTGCAACTACTTCAGTTTTCTAAGCAAGTTTAATCCTCTGATATTTATCAGGCTGGCAGCATCACAGTCCTCTATTTACTTAAAATATTGAATATTTAAACTGCTGATATGTAGCAATGACACCAGCAGATTGCAAAGAGTTTACAAACATTAGTCAGTCTGCCTTTAGCAGGAGAAAAAAAGCACCCAGTGCCTCTGCCTGGACGGCCATTCAGACCTACATACAGGATAGGGTTTGACGCTGGTTGGGAGCGAGAACGTTCAGGATTGAGACAACTACAGTAAGAGAGGTTTCCCTTAGTCCCAGCAACCGCCTTTTGCTTCAGAAACTCATGAATTACTGTAGCGTTGATAATATGATACTGAAGCCTCTGCAGCCATGGCATCACCACAAACATCAGTTTAAAATCCCAGTCCTTCTGCCTGGTCAGCCTCAAAATTAATTTCTTTCCATGACTCAATTTTTTCTTTATCAAAAATGTCCCTTCCCACAGCCATATGGTTCCTACTTTCCCTGTGCAGAAATGAGCCTCAGTCTCCTTGCCCAACAAGTCTAAGACTCCTCTTGTTTCACAGGGTCCCTACCTTTTTTTTGCTGGGTGAAAACCAGGTTAAATTGCATCTTCTTTTGTATAAATAGTATATTGGAAACTGGGAGAACGGTGACATTCAACATACAAACTCGAAAAAGTATCCTGACATTTTCCACAAATGAACATTGCATTTTCAGCTAAAAATAAAATTTTAAGCATTAACATATTTTTCATTCCTGCATTATTATGCTCATGATAAATTCGGAGGATCCTACAGGTGCACTCAGCCAGAGAGCCAAAAGGAGGGCCCTGCTGGGTATTTTTAAATAAATGTGTCCTTTAAAGGTTAAGTACGAATGAAAGGATGTAGAATTTTTGTTCAATTACACTAATATTTTAAAGACAGCATTACTGTCATATAATTCAAGCCAAATAACATCTTAGAAAAAAACAAGGACTGGAGGGGGGTGGGGGGGAATAGTGACACAGAGGAATCTGGGCCTTATATAAATACAGGAAAAAAAGACAACAGCAGAAACATTGAATGGATATATTGGTTGTCATCCTGCTTTTGCTGCTTCTTTCTCTTTCGGTCCCAAATTAGACTTCATCAGTCTGGGCCCACACTCATTCCCCTCCCCTGCTCGCCAAATTTCTGCTCAACATTGCAAGGATGAGAACTAATTACTGAAGCAAGAGCTGCTCACCTGTTTCCCTCCCTTGACCTCCCTGTCCGTGCTCTGTTCCTCTCCAGAGAGCCTACGCACAGAAAGAATTTGGCCAGGATGCTACCAAAAGGCGAAGAATTCAAAAGGGAGGAGAGTAATGCAGGTGGCTAAGAAGCACCTGTCAAGGATTCCCAGGGTGCAGGCAGATTAGCGAGGCCATTTACTGCTGCCATAGATGAAAATAACTCTTTGCCACAGAGCTTAATGTTAGGTATAATTTTTTCCTTTGTCTTGCACTTGATATTAAAGGCCACCTTATTGTAAACAGTTTGACAGTCATATCCTTCTTGTTTATAATACAATTTGACTGACAATAAGTCAGGGACTGCAATTTGAACTCCTCCTTGGCCTGACAATCATCTCTTTCTCGTTTATGGTGCAGTTTGATTGACAATAAGCCAGGGGATTGGCAGCTGGCTAGTTTGTTTTTCCCTGAATGCATATTTCTAGCTATGACAAGACGTCTATTCCTAAATAGTCTGGTAGATAATTTGTACAGAATTCCAGAAGGGTGATATACGTCAGCATTATTATTAAAATAATATCGTTCTTTGGCTTTGTGCCAATTTTACTTTTAAGGTGATGGGTTTCTTTCTTCCTCCTCTGCCAGTTGTGTCTCTATTTTTCATGAACATCATTAAAGCCTTGTAGAATTACCGTTTGTATGTTAGGAACTGTTAGGTAGGTCTTGACAATTTTTCTTCTTAACAAGTATAAGAAAAGCTATTATCTGCTTTGCAAAAGCAACACCCGTGTACTATAATTGGGATGTTTGGGGAATTCTTTTCAGTGGTTGCTGCTTGTGCGTTGCTGACTGTAGCCAGTCACTTGCAGGATGTCTTCTTTATTATTATAGAGAAGGAATTCTGGCACTCACTATGTTGTTGATAAGTGTCATCTCTAAATAGATACACTTTTTCTGACACTTGGCACACTACTGCCTTCTACAAGTGGGTCTCAAAGCCAAAACCAGCATAGTTTGTGGCGATGTAATAGCGAAGGGGTAGTTTGCAGTGACCTTCTCCAAAACTTGGCCAGGAATCAATGCCAAAAAGGTCCATGAAACATTCTCTCCACAGTAGAATAACAACCTGTCAGGATGCCTAATGCATCTGTACCTTCCCTGCAATGTCCATAGGCAGAGGGAAATGAGAGTATGGAAAACAGATACCCTAAAAAGCATTTTTCCTTAGGAAAAAAGAAAAAAAAACCCAGCAGGTATTTGGATATTAGTGTTGCTCTGCAGTTTCAGTCTGATCTTTAGGCGCTCTTGATTGGATATACTTCAGGAGTGCAGCCATTGTGGAGGCGGGTTGAAGGGCAAGGGAGAAGGGTTCATGGGCAGCAAATCAATAAAGGTGCAATTCCCAGGATGAAGCTGCAGACTCGGCAGCCACTTCTAAGTCCATTATTCACAGCAGTTCTGGTGTCCGTGGTTTGCAGGGTACTGCCTGTGTTATAAAGGGCATATTCTTCATACCCCCTACACACCCTCACAAGATATATTTAATTAAAGAAGTAATACAGCTACAGAGAAATACTACTTGATATTTTGTAGAGCACCCATGAATTTTTGAACTAGAGGGATATGATCTCTTTATAGTTTAAATGTGCCACCTTCACATGCATATATTTTGTATACAAATATTGGAAAGGTTTTCTCTAGTCCTTGAGTAAATATTCTGCTCAGAAATAGTTCCAAAAGTCTTCATAAAGAATCCAGTCAGCTACATCATTTAAATATGCTGCAGGGACTGAAGATTGAACAAGTAGAAGTATAAATTGCACTCGAGCTACTGAGGAACAAAAAGTAGAACAGGTATGTTTGTGTCTACGCTTGTTACTAAAGGATGAAAGGGTGAAGAAAACTTTAAATTGATACTGAAAAGGCATTAGACCGCAGAATTCTGATGCAAAAATATTCAGTAGAAAAAGGAGCCTAAAAAGAGAGCTAAAGGCACTAAGCCAGAGGATTGAAATGTAAAGTTTGTTCACGGTGGAGAGAAAAATATTTATTCCTTGTTTTCTATTCTAAATAAATTTCTTTCTGATGCTGTAATCTCATGCGGCTGTTTATCTAAAGCTGTGACTTTGCTTATTCCCTCTTCTCTTCTAAAAATCATTGCAGCTAGTAGTGGTGCATTTAATCAGCCTCTTTCCTAGATGATGCCAAGTAAGGAGCATCTTCCCATTAGACACCTGAACTGGTGAATTCCCCCAGTTAAACACCACCATTTTGAACAAGCAAGATTAACACACTAATAAAAATCAAAGGGAACAGAACTAAATTTCAAAGATACTCAAGGCTAACGTAACAGCGCTGAGCTCTGTACTCACGCAGAGAGCTGTTGGCTTTAGGCATGCTAAATGAAACGTGTTTTACATCTGGATCAGAGTTAGAAAAATCTTAATACTGCTATCATTTCTTGGGATCTTTTTTCCTGAACAAATGGCAAAGAATATAGCAGCCACTAATCCATAGTATGGATTTCATAAAACAGAATGGACGTGTTTTCTCACTCCTATTCACTTGGTATTCAGCACTCAGGCAGTGATATCATCACTGTCATCTTTTTCGATTAACTACTGATGGGCTGTTTGGGGCACAGTAGTAGCCAGTTGTGGGGTAGAAGCAGACACAGTTGTTCTTGTCGCCTTTCCAAATACGTTTAAAGTGGTTCCTTCTCCATGACTAGGAGCTGAAGCAGCTATTTCTATGAGCTGGGAAATAGAAGCATCTATGAACTCTGCCTTTGTTTCTTCCTGGGGATGCCCTAAGCTGTGCTTTCACTAGTAGTTAAATTTCAAAAAATTTATTAATTATGGACACGCCCCCACCAGTAAAAAAATGAAAAAATAGACCATATTGTCCTCTGGGGAACTATAAGGGAAGACTGTAGTGCAGGAAAGAAAGATACAAAATCAAAATTGGACACTCTTAATTTTTAAAATATGAACTCTCTCCAAGCTGACTACATGAAAAGGGAAAAGAAAAATAGCATCTGTGGACACAAAGCAGAGGGAAAACATGGAAAGCCAGCTTCCCAGTTCAGTAGTCTATTTCTAGGTAACACTACTTAAAGTAAATATGCAAAGACAATAGCAAAATATACTAATTTTATTGTCAACTCTCTAAGAAATTACCAAATAAACAGCTTCTTCTGATTTATTACATTTATTAACATTTAGCCATTAAACAATGTTGTAGGTAACCTTTATTTTTCTCCACCATACTTCCAATTATCATGTCCAAGTTACATGTTCACAGTTTTAAATAATAGGGAAATTCATATGTCTATGTGAAAACCATTTCCCTCATCCTTGTGTTACTACAAATAGAGAGTATTGCCTGTTGGTTTGGTTATTTTGTCTAATATAATACAGCCCAGAGAGTACAATGCTTGGAAGACAGATTTGGGGGTGGTTTTTTATTTTTTTAAAATCAGTCGCTCCCTATTTTATATTAGTTTTTCTCTTTTAAGGAAGAAAACAATACAGCTAGGCACTCTTTCCACCGCTACTAGTAAAACATACTTACATTATATGATTGAAAGAATTGACTTTCAGCTTTGATAGGTTATAAATAGAAGGCATTGCCATTGTCTGGCAGTTCTGCTGCAAAGGAGAGGTAACTGAGTAGATGAATAAAATATTGGCATTAAAAAAACATTTTAAGTTAAATCTCAGAGTAGCTAATGAAATATTTCTATAGCAGCCCTGTCAGCTCATGCTCCAAGTAGTAACCTCTTTTGCCTGGGTTTGTTCTTTCTTTTCAAGAAGTAAAAAACCCATCCCAAAACCAACGTACCTGAGCTTGGGGAGAGTGTGAGTGTCCCACACTTAAAATCATAGAATAGTTTGGGTTGGAAGGGACCTTTAAAGGTCACCCAGTCCAACTCCCCTGCAATGAGCAGGGACATCTTCAACTTGATCAGGTTGCTCAGAGCCCCGTCCAACCTGACCTGGAATGTTTCCAGGGATGGGGCATCCACTACCTCTCTGGGCAACCTGGGCCAGTGTTTCACCACCCTCGTTGTAAAAAAATTGTTCCTTGTATCTAGTCTGAATCTACCTTCTTTTAGGTTAAATCCATTACCCCTTGTCCTATTGCAGCAGGCCCTGCTAAAAAGTCTGTCCCCACACAGACTTTTTCAAGTTACCTGAAGTGAAGACTTTTCCAGACCTGGCGTTCTCACAGCTCCTGTTGAGGTGCTTTGCTCTTTAGTGTCCATCTCCAATTTCATAGTACCTGAACACCTCACAGTACAGCCTGCGTGTTCTTCGGCGAGTTGGTGAGGCAGAGGCGTGCTGCGCTCCCCTTCTGCAGGTAGAAATCTTGGGCTGCTTCCACACGGCGCTCATAGAGAGGTCCTGAGTCCAGCCTCGATGTCCGAACCTGCTGCCTACTTGGAGGTGCACAGTCACGTCTGGCCAGCGCGCGCTGAGGAGGGGAAGGGCCCTGATATCTCTAAGCTTTGGGGCCACATCAGACTGCAGCTGGTTCTTGACCAGTTAGGCCAGTTCAGACATGGTGTGGAAGCAGCCAGGGAGATGGGCTGGTTTGTCCAAACCGGTCCAGGTCTGTGGCCGTGTCGCAGGTTGAGGTTCCCTGGGCTAGTGCACTGCCCTCCTGTGCAGAAGGAGGTGAGGGGAATGTAAAAATGGTCTGGGAGTTTGTTAATACCTTTAATGAGGCATTAGCTTCATTTAATATGAAGTGCAACGTGTGTCATATAAGGTCCAGCATTTCAGGGATAGATAATTTAAAATCTTACAGCAGTTTACCACTCTAACATGAGCCAAAACATCTCTGTTTGGATTTTAGTGCTTCTCCAGCTAAGGGATGTCAGCATCCAAGATTAAAGCTTTTTTTACTTCTCTTTAAGATCTCAGCAAAGTGCAGATTTGAAACACAGAAAGAGGTTGACCTTCGTATTAACCTGAATCTCTTTTCCTGTTTCTTCTTGAACATATTTTATTCTCTTTATGCACAGTGGGGCTCTTTTTTCATGTGCTCCGCTGTTGAATGAAATGCCAAAAAGATGGAGTGTGCACTTTTACATCAAAGAAATGATGAGACCATAAAAACTCATTTCCCTAGTGACTTCTTAAATTGTTGCTAAGGAATTGAATGAGTCTGTTTGAAACAATGTGTCCCTTTAAATTCTGTTTTCTTATTTGTCTTAAAACACAAAGCCACAGTTTCATGTAGATCCTGATCCAAAGGCCACCGAAGTCAATAAATGATTCTTGGTTTCTACAGTGAGTGGTAGGTTAGATTTTTCAAGTATTTCCCTATGTAAAACCCGGGACAGGCTGTTTTGAAAAGAACTGGCCATCTAGAGAAAAACAATTGCCTGGCTTATTTTGTTTATTCAGCTAGTTAAAAAGCTTACCTTCACATGGGCAAGAATTAAGTGAACTCCTTTCTTACAGAGCAGAATGGATCTGACAAGGACAAGAAAGGTCAAGTGGTAGTTAAATTCAGAAATCCAAACCAGCGAAAATATTGATTTACTTCAGTTTTTCTCATACATAAAGGTGATGTGCAGTAGAAACAAACACAGGAACGAAGTCCACAATTTAGACTCTGTTGGAGGGAAATGTTCCCCAGGTCTGTAAAACAGTTTTGGATAATCACTCTCACTGCTGGGATGAATGATTTGTTACTATTACAGTCTCGTAAGTTGCTAGAAATGGTCTTGATTGGAATGAAAAGGCATTGTAAAGCAATTAAGTTCTGACTATTAGCAAAGCTCCCACAGGGAGCATTAATTTTTAAAAGTAGACAAAGACTGCATTTAGTAGCTGTATAACTGTGGCTATACTGAAATATGGAAAAATGCTACAGCAAGTCTACACTGTTGTAAATATTCCTTATCAGTTTCCAGAAAAAGGTTGTGAAGTTCCAATTTAGAAAAGCATTTAAGCATATGATGAACTTTCTTTCATTTTAACTGGATATAAATTAAACAAATTGCTAAGTCCTTTGCTTAATAAGGAGCAATTTAAGTATCTGCTTATAGCCCAGGTTCAGATTTCACTGAAGTCTCCATTCCTCTGAACTGGAGACTTAATCCTCTGAATTGGTATTTTTTGGGTCTATAATCCAGAAAATTCCACTTTTCTCCAGACACAAAACAGCCGTCTTCTTAAAGATATCCATAGTATGTATCCACGTTCCTTTCCAGAGCTCCAGCCTTCTGCTCTCTTTAATTTACAGTTTGTTTCTCACTCCAAAGGCACGTAGGTAATTTTACAGCTGTTCTAAATGGTGATTTCTTACTCTACCAGTTCAGGAAAAATCCAGCGCTGGAGAAGATACTAAACCTTCTCTGTGCAGGTCTCTGCCTCTGGTCATGCTCAGAGGTTGACACTTGCCCTCTCCCCCTCTTCTGTACATCGCAGACTCCTGTCACTCTTATACCCACTTTTTGTTAGGTCAGTCTCTATTTCATGCCTACAAAGAGACACTGTCTTTTATGATCCCACGCTGGGATGGCAGAACAATGGAAAAACATTGCTACCAGTAAAATATGTTTAACTATTTTCAAAATGCTGGAGTGAGCCAACAGTCCACATCAAAGCCTTTGCGAAGGCACCATGCCAGTTTCTCGGATTGCATTGTTTATAATCTCACTTGGGTTATTTCCCAACATCTTAGAAAATGTGTGGCTGTTTTTGTATCTGAAACAAGTTTGTCCAGCAGTAAAATGAGAATATAGGATGTTTGCAAAACAAGGCTACATGGCGTGACTGGCAGTCTAGGATTCTGATTAACTGAATAGTTCTAGCAATACTGTTACTGAAGATAGTTCAACCATCTTCTAAATTACATAGGGGATTTTGATTCTTTTCCTTTATTTTTTGTTTCTTTTTTTTTTCCTGGTAGCAGCGTTCCGAGCCGGGTGATTGAGCCAGGTTTTGTTCCACACTGCTGCTTCTGAATCTGTCGATGCAGCAGATGCAGGAATGCAGGTTAAGAGAATCATGAAGGGATAAATGGGCAAATTTTGCTCTATGCTTCTGCTTGCAGAGTTCCTTGGGCTGAACATTTATTCTCTGGTAGCTAGAAAGGAGAAGCCCAACTATACAGATACTTCATTAAGAAGAATTTGTTGTAAACTGCACTTGAAGTGGATATTTTATACTATTACTTAAAACTCAGAGCATTATAATTTTCGTTTCAAATTCAAAGAAAGCAGGCACCCATTTTCAATACCTATACCTAATGTGCTGTCGTGTTAGATACTGCAGCCGTGATTTCAGAGGATGGAAGGTCATTGGCTTCAGCGTTCTTAGAAACAGAGAAGAAAAGCAGTTTGGAATGGAAAAAGAAGTCTCCAGAAGATCCAGTTTTCATTTTTAAACCAGTAGGTTGCATTTTTAATGTTCCACCCTAGTATTTTTTCCTTTGCCATCAGAAACAAGTATATAACAGGTTCATACCTTTTAATCTAAGAAAAATTGTCAGACTTCACATGTTGAAACCCCTTAGACAAACAGCTGAACTCTTCAGACTGCCAGGAGTAATTTCATTACAGGGGTTCTTCTGAGATGCTTTTTTTCATTTAAAAACATGGTGTTTTCCACCTGATAAAACCTTTGGCATGTTTATAATGTGTAATAAAATAATCACTACCTTTGGGATTGCTACCCATTTTTCATTGTAATTAATTTTTTGGGGTGAAATGTCTCAATAAGTAAATTTTTTCAGGCCAAAAAAAAGACTTTGAAGAAGAGGGAAAAGAAGAACGTTATGCAGTGATGTTGGCAAAAATGGTTCTGTTACTTGCAAAAATGTACCAGTGCCTTTTGATTAAAATGAAAAATGAAAAATCTGACTCTAGTTTGAGCCTTAAAGACAAAATTCCTTCAGTGAGCCAGAGAATGAAAAGATCGTCAGGTAGCACTCTGAAATTCTACATGGTCTCAAAAATGTGCTGCTCTGGAAGAACCGTTCCTAGAAGTATAAGAGCATTTGTCTGCAAACACTCCTTAAACCCAGGTGCTTAACTTATCTGTTATCTTTTGCTTTCTTTTCTTACAAGCTGATGTCCAGCACAAATGAAACTGAATGCTAAATTCAGTGGCCAACTAGCAATTAACTGGTAAAATCTGTGTTGGAACTGTAACATGTAACAGAGGTTAACTCCATGTGCAGTTAGGAGGCTGATGAGTAGAGGATAAAAAACCAGAAGAATGAGATGTTATGTTGTCTTTTTAGAAGCCAGAACCCCTATTTTCATTACGTGTGCTTCCAGAATGTCATTGGATTTTGAAAATGTACAAGGAAAGTACTTCCTTTCCCACTGTGATGCCGTGTGAGGGATTCTCAATGTCTACGTTTGTACTTTATTGCGCTCTCTAATACACGTCTCTCTTGAGAAGAACATTAATAGTGGAGAAGAAATGAGTCTCTGGTAATGCAACAGAGCTAGAAAAGACAAAAATGTTACTAATCTCAACCTAGACTTGCAATAAGCTTCATGGAGTAATTGGTGATATCATCTTGCCACCTGTTTTAATTCCAAATGAGCACTAGAATGTGTAGTTGTATAGGTTGTATTTCAGAACTTGCCTATAAGACCTACAATAAAGGAACAATGCAATTGAGCTAAGGAGTGATGTTGAGAATAGTAAGGGAATAATGACTTCTGTTGAGATCTTTAGTAACATTTATTGATTTCATATCCACTCAGCCATATAGTTGAAACCAAGACCAATCCTTACTTTGCAGAACTGTAGATTTCAATTTTCTCTAAAACAGGCAGTTTAGAGAGTCACTACACCCTGAATATCTTCACAAGAGGAGTATGTTCAAGAACATTTCAAGATGACATTCTAAAAAAATGCAACATCAGAAAGAACTGAAAAGCATTTGCATAGAAATGATCACAGTCATTCATGATGTCCTAATTTTTGCCTGTCTTTTAGGAAGTTTATGAAGATTCCAGGGCTGATTACTATACTTATTTGATGAAAATAATAGATATGTACTGATTCAGGGTATTACTCTCTTAAACCAGTCTTAAGAAAAGATTTATCTCAGTTATCCAATGGTAAAAATTATATTGCTCCATTCCTTCATCTTTAGTACATGTGATAACACAGAAAAATCACTTTGCGAAGTGCTTTATGTCAAGAGAATTTCAGGCCACAGTAAAGAAGTGCACATTGAAATAATGAAAAACGTAATTTGGGACTATTAAAAAGAGAAATAATTAGTGTGTTTATGAATGTTAAACTCTAAGTCTGTTACTCAGCTATGTGCTAGTAAATTATGCAGACATATGAAAAGGGAGCATGCTTAACACTGAGGAAGAAGCTGTTCTGACACTTAGGACATGTTATAACTGGAAAAGAATGTTTGCCACAGTTGTATTTACCACAGATGAAATGAAAAAAGACAAAGATACAGGGAAAAGGAAAGTTAAATAGTAAATTTAATTTTGCATTAGGATCAATTCCCTTTCAGTACGCTGGAAGAACTGTGAAAGTGCTTTTGGAACAGAGACGTGAGAGATGGTAGAGACCAGTCAGAGGTCTAGAAAATATGATCTCTGAAGAAAGACTGTGTGAACTGGGGCTCTTTTAGATTAAAAAAGAGAAAGCTAGGGCAAGGTGACCTCCCTTCCAGCTTTCTATTTCCATGGTAATAAAAGGAGGATCACTCCATTCAAAGACATATTCGTACCTTTCAGGAAATGAAAATTACTTCTGTAGAAAAGTTGAACTGTCACCTATCCTACTGATCTATACAAAGGAATAAGGGGGCATCAGTGTCCTTTTACTCCCAGAATAGGTGGGAAAGTATCTTGCATAGGATGGCTGGACTTTGTTTATATGCAGGAGAGTGGGGTGTTGAGTAAATTCTTGCTCTTGCTAGAGTGCTCTTTGTCTATTGTTTTATTATTTTATTAATATTTATTATATAAATGTTTAGCTAATAGATCAGATGATGCTTGGAACTATGTGGTATTAAACCAGTAAATAAATAACTAGTTTTTAACTGTGGGTGGTAAATGTATTTACAAATATCTTCACAAGGAGCACCTGGCCACCTCATCAAGTCTTGACAACACAGCTTTCTAGCAAGACTCCTAATCAATAACATACACGAAGTATATGCTATATGGCCATATACTTTTCACTGGGATAATAAATGGTGTTTTAGTTTCTGAAAACCATCTTTATAAAATGGAAATGACTCTCGCAAACAATCAGATAAAAGGTGGTGGAAAGTGAACCCAGTCAAAACTGGTATAAACTAATTGGGAAATTGTCTGTTCACTCTTCTCCAAATAGTCTGCGATAACATTCACGGGTTCTTTTTTTGCTTTGCTTACAGGAGTGCAGAGAGATGCCTTTTCTTTTTCTGTGGCAGGGGGTATTGCATACATGATGCTGTAAGAACAGGTAGGCAGAGGATGGAGAAGATGGGTGGAAGAAAGGCTGCATTACAAAAGCTATTCCAGATTTAGAAATGAAAAGGAGATAAATAGAACGCTGTGACCTGCCCATATTGAAAATCAGTGGTAGAATCAAGCCTAGGACTCAAGTTTCTTGATGCCTTGTTTACTCTCTGGCATGGTTTCTCAAAACCAATCCTGTTTATCTTCCTTGACTGTGCTTATATATGTAGGTTGCTACTCTGCCTCTGCATTTTCAACCTGTCCAATGCAATGGAGAGTTAGCAGCATAGAAGGTTTTAAATTGATGCTTTTTCAGATTGTGTTCACATTTAGCTTATTTTTTTTTAATACAGCAGGAACACTCACCATGTGAAATTGCTAATATTTTCAGTTGATTAGACGGAGTAACATTCCAAAGGTTACCGGTTCTATTTCTGAGAAATTACAGCAATGCTCTCCGTCTTTTGGACAATTGCTGCAGAGACTGGTATAAATGTGGCACATTTGTTCTTGTATTTTTTTTTTTAATTTTATTCTTGAGATTCTGCTTGGGAAGGAGTTGTTTTAAAAATTCATTATTATTTGATTGCAAGTTGGATGTCAGCCAACTAAATTTTTGAATTTGAAAGAAAATGCAGCATCAGCTTCTCTGGAACTATAATGGAATGAAACCCTCCAAGCGCTCATTAAAAGAGCTCCTGACGTCTAGCAAAATTAGATGAGGTGTAAATCACTGAACTACCATATGTGGGTTTGAAATGGAATATTTAATTCTGTAGAATCCAAACCCAAGGCAAAAAAGAAATTTAACTACACTAGCAAAATATTTTGATGATGGAAGAAGCAATACCATTTTACAGGTTTTATGTTTAATGTTTAATTTTAAAAAATATTTATTGAGGGAATGCCCATCGATAGCTACATTGTTATCTAGCATATAGGCAAATGCTTGAGAAATAATGCAAAAGCGCAATAATAACTTTCCTCCACTGAAGAGTTTCTCCAGGCTGTAAAAATAGTATTGGAAAATTCTGATTGTAGAAGCCTCATCATAATAATTATTTCTTCCCTTAGCTTCCTCCTGATAATTTTGTGCCCTTTGATTCAGCTCGTATCAAGGGAAGTTTGCTATTGCTCCTCAGTCACTGAAGGATGGAGTTGGTTCTATTGTGGAGGTAGAAGGGATAAGGAGCTATGATTTCCCTTGTATTCAAAATGCAGCTGAAAAGTGCTGTTTCTTCAATAACAATAACAGTAGTACTACTAGTAAATATTTCTATTCCTGTTCTTTCCGTTGACTCTCGTTGGGATTGGGGCTTCATTATTCTGACACCATGCAAGTTTCAAAGAAAAAATGCCTGCCCTGACGTCTTTGTAAACAGACATAAGGAAAGGGATGTGGGCGCATCACCTGAACAAATAAATACACAGAAAAACAGTCTCACTTTGTTATACATGAAGTAAGTTTGATGATTTTGGTCCCTCCTGTCTCTATTTGAACTATAGCTTTGTGATATGATTGTTTATTATATGGTTTTTACAGTAATTTAAATTGTCAGGCTGTGATTCAGCCTTTAACTGAACTCTCGAGAATAAAGGTGAGATGGTGTTGTTTTATCATTATTATTATCTAAGCACCTTTATGAAAGCAGGCAAGGATTTGTTTCAAATGCCACGAAACTGTAACTGCCCCAACATGAAAACCAATTTAAACAGGAAAACATGTTTGTTTTCTTGTTTATATTGCACATAAGAATGGAATACTTCTGTACAGAAATGTACTTCCTTGTGAGGGGACGGATGAATAGACTTTGATTCCTCAAAGAGAGCTACTTGTTTGTCTCTTCAAGCCAGACAAGGTGGGACTCATGAATTACATTTTAAGAGGAATCACTTTGAAGGCAAGGGAGAGATCACGTGAGAAAACCAACATTTGAAGAAACCTTATGCAGAGTTTCAAATTTATTAAGAATAAAGACATTCTTCAGAAAAGGAACGAGCTTTGAAAGTCTCAGGACGTGCAGCACTGTGCTAAGAATAAGGAAGAGATTTGGTCCCTTCAATTGTTCTCTGGAGTGGGGAAGAGGAGCAGTGGGAGTGTGTTGGGATCAAAGGATGCCTGGTAATTTATTTTGTGCCCTTTTCTACAGCTACTTTGATATCCAGCATAAGCTGAAATGAATAATGTTCATTTCTTGAGGAAAATATGGTGCATTTGAAAACCAGTGTTCAAATGAGCAATAATCCAGTCTGGCTTCCTTTGTGTTACCCAAAGCAGCAGTGTCTTCAGCTTGAGATAAGGGTAGGAAGACTGCTTAATTTCAAAGGTTTTCACTTTTATCTTAGACTGGGAAATCTGAATACTTTAATGGGTTTAGGTTTTTAATTTAATTCCAGGTTGCTCATCATTTCACCTTTCAGCTGGGCTATAGAGATAATTCAATCATATTTCCCTTGACAAGTCATCTGAATTATGCTCATATTTCTCTGCAGATGTGAAAATCAGCTGCCATAATAGAGAGCGTGACAGACACTTTTGCCTTCCCTCCCTCTTTCTCCCTTAATTTAGGGACTGTTCTGGTCTTGCTCCATAATGCAGATGTCCTCTGACACAGGCACATGAAAGACAGCCCTTGTATGAAAATGTAATGCGGTACTTCTGCATAGAGACAATGCCAAAAGGTTTGGAAATAAGGCCAGAGAGCAGTCATCAGGCAAGGAAGGGGTCAAATATGCACAAACAGTGTATTTTAGAGGTTTGTGGAGTGTGGGCTCTATTTTTGCCCAGAGTTCAAATAGCGTACTGATTTCTTTACATACTTTCTCCCCTTCATAATTATTTTCCATGAAGACTCCTTTTTATTTTCTTTTTCCAGAGCTATTCCGTTGCTCTCCAGCATCTAAGCAGTTCTTAACTTCAGACCTGAATATGTGAACACACAAGAGGATTCTCTGATCTGATTCTTGACCCCAAATGGGTGATCAAGAAAAACACAAATATGAGGTAGTAGTTTCTTAAATTAAAATTCTTCTGTTAGACTTTACAAATTAATTTTGTGTGTGAAAGGTCTTCTCGTGGAGGTACCCCAACCAAGCTCAAGCATTTCACAGATTTGGGTGAAGGCACGCTAAAATGAATGTCATGACCTTTCCATGCTCAGATAAGGTCTGTCTTTTTAATGTTCACCTTCCTTTTGAGGTCACTAAACTTGAAGCTAAATTTTTTCCCCAACATTCATTTCATCACCTCTGTTTTTATGCCGCTCCTGAAGGTCAAGACAGTGACAGCTGCTTGGGAGTTAACCTGTGCAGAACCACACCGTGCTTTGCTGCTTTTAGAAGTCCTCAGGTGTGAACTGCTACCATCACCCCACGGAGACGTTCCTGCTTTCTTTGCTATAGGCAGCTAACTGTACTACCAGCGTTTCCTTCTACTTAAGAGGTAAACAGGCATCAAAGGCACATAAAACACCTTCCCCTTGAGGCCCAGACTGTAATTCCTGAGTTCATTCTCTTTAACTGACCACACAAACCTGCGAAAGCTCAGGTCTAAACCTACCCTTCACATGATATGCTGTTGTTCTGCTGGGTTTCTGATGTTCTCCAGAGATGCGGGCATTCATTCATTCATTCATTTTTGCCCAAAATACTCACAGGAAACATTCATACTGTTTGCTATTTATAAAATTGGCATTCATTTATAAAATTGGCATTCATTTATATTTGGCAGGTTTTCATACACAACCCTGGACATCAAACAGCCTTTTTATTCAAGGCATTTTTGGTGCCTGACTGAAGATGGTCCCTTTCAGCTGGGGAAGTAACACCAGGATCTTTCTTCTTCATACAGGCAGCTTCTAGAATAAGGTGTGTATGTAGGTGATGGTATGTGAACTAAAAAAAAAAAAAAAGAGCCTGGAACAATTGCAAAATTTTAGAAGCGTGCTGCTGTGTGTGTTTGTCCACATGCATGCTCATGTGTGTGCACATGTATTTTCTCACAGGACCGTGTGAGACTAACACAGGCTGATGGGTGATGTAGGTAACAATACAGCATCCTTTTCTAAGTCATAAACACTAGTCCTATTCTTTACATGAACTCTCTGCACTATGCTGCTTTGCCAGAACCATGAATGCTAATGGAATTAAAAAAAAAACCAAAAACAACCAAACAGGTTATTTTCTGGGTGATTGTTGTGTTTTGTGTTGTTTTGTTTTGTTTTTAAAGTAATTCAGATAATGCAAAATGAAAGAGGAATAGGTGGATAGGTGAAACATGTTGAAGAACACTTATTTTAAAATCCAATTTAAAAATAAAGGTAGACTGGACTGTTAAACAAAACCTCATAAATCCAAGAGAAACTCTTCTTTCAAATATGATAAACAGTATTTTTGTCTTTAATTATTTTCAAAAGAGTTTTATAAGCTCTGTTTTACTATGCTACCTTTTGATTTAAGAGGGTGCACTTTTAAATTCTCCTCATGTAAAAGTGAGGAGTATTTTGTTATCATTTCTTTTAGTCTAGGGTTACTTCCAACTGCTCTCAGATTAGTAAAATACCCTGTATTTTTCTAGGGTCAGCATGGAAAATAAATAAAAGGCCAAATTTAGAAATAATGGAAAAAGATTATTTGGGTTGATATAAACAATAAAGAAAGCAAACAGATAAGATCAATTCCTTTCCATGAAGTTAAAGCTTTAAGTTAACATTAAGTTAAAACTTCATAACTTGCCTTACATTATGTCAGTCAATTACATAGACAAAGTTTATCAAATTATTCTTGTTGGTGTAATTAGACATTTGAATTATTTAAACGGATGGAAAGTGGCTCAGCCCAAATAATGATTTTTCTCACTTTGTTTTTGGTAAATCAGAAAAATGAGGGAAGGGAGAAAATACAGGAGCACAAAATACAGTAAACTTAATTATACCGCTGTGTAAAACGGTGTTGTGAAGTAAGAATACTTCACATTAAAATTTTTTCGATGAGATTTTATTAAACCTTCCTATTCTCACACTTTCTTATAGCCTGAAGCTATTTGTCTTCATGGCATAATAAGCCTATTTGTAGTTAGTGGTATAACCCATCCAGAGGGTTCCCTTTCATTATGTCATTCTTGATCTTGATACTGACGCACAGGTAATAACTTTTCTTGCCAATGATGAAGCCACGGACCTGCTCCATGAGATGTAGTCGAAAATCATATTTCATAATCTTGTTTTTAACATCATGTTAATATTTAGTATGACCATGTGCAACTCTGACAGAAGTAAACTGTGATACATGGAATTAATTTCAGTGGGCCAGATGCATGCCTCATCTTACAACGACAGTGGACAGTTGAAGTCAACATGGCTGGGAAAGGCCCCTGAGAAAATGAAACTCCGCCATCTGTCTTTGCTTCAAGCTTGCGAAATTGCTTTTAGAGGACTTAAAGAAGTACAGCATCAGTATGAGATGGAGAATTTGGAGAGGAAAACAGGTCAAATACGATTGGCAAGCCATTGTAATGTGATATAATCCCTGTGGAAAACTGCAGTCTTCTGATACAAAGCAGTATAGATACATATTACTATTTCAAGCATAAATCTGTCCCATTTGAAGTGAATAGGAATATTATCATTTTGTGCTTCAGAATTTTTTATTTTATTGTGGCTTGCTTGTGCTATTTCTTTATACTTACTGTTATATATGTGTCATTTTTTCTCCATTTCATGATTTTCTTTTAGATTTTCAGATCATTAAAGAGTTCTTGATGCAATCATGTTAATTTTTTATATACTTCTAATCTTTTCTCCATGTTAGGATAATTTGCTGTTGTGCCTTTATCTCTTGCATTCCTTTTTTCCTTATCACATCTCAGATACTTGCATTTCCCTGAGCTATTTGAAGTCCATTACCCTTATTTTGTTATTCGCAATTTAAAGGAAGAATGGAAGACTTATCATTTTTATGATCTTTTTCACTTGAATTAACTTCCACTTTAAGATTCTCAACCACTTCCTCTTAAGGAATTTGAATTAAATCTAAAATAGCTACTTTCTGTGTAATTTCCTCCACTTCATGAAAGAAAAAAGCGGTCCCTAGCGCATCTGAAGAATTGAATAGACAATGTCCTGCCTTACTGTTTTTTTCAAACAGATCCTCAGCTAGTTGTATTCCCATCTAACCACTAGGTCCTGCCATGTAGGTCTTTCCAGTTTCTGCCCCTTGGATACCTCTAACAGTTGCTATGTTGAAAAAGCCTCCTGATCAAAAAATCTTTGGTTTACACACTATGTGTACTTCACTTTTTTCTTTCCCATATTTCAACCGGTATTCAACAGATCTTCCTGTCACTTTTTCCTAGACTTCAGAAGAAGAAAATCTGCCCTTCACAAGCCACACCACCTGACTTTGCCTATGGCTGTTCTTCTAGAATATGCTATGCCCTTCCGTAACTACATTCCAGTATCGTTGTTTACCCAGCCATACTGGCTATGCCAGTTTGGCCACACTCAGGTACCCGGACCATAAGGGCCCTTCCATCTCAGGCTGCCATGTCTGTGGATCTACCTTTCAGATATCTGATGGCTCACTTCACATTCTCCCTTTCTGCTTACATTTTTTCCCTTTCTCTCCTCCCCGTCTTGGCTTTGATGATAGATATTGTGAATTTATACCCTGAGAAGGGGAGGAGGTAAAGCCTGCAGAATTATTTTGTTGGTGCCTTTTAAAACTAGTTCAAAGCCTCGCTCATGAAGAGCAACTTGCCAGGCTGGGAAGAAGGTTTTCCTCAGCAGTTCATCTTACCGACAGCTATCCTGCACGCCCACCTTCACACCGCCTGTGCAGCCAGACCTCCTCCCTGTCATGAGCTGGGACTTTATCCCTAGCTGATGGCACGGATAAGGTCAGCATCTCTACTCGTAGCTTCTTCAGCCTCACTCATATCGTACCTGCAGTCACACCAGTGCCCAAGTACGCTAACAGGAGATGCCACATGCAGCGATGTTTTGCTCTTTTGTGGCAATATCCATATGTTTAGGTATGTGTAAACTTGTTACTTCAGGGAAATAAGGTGATTCTTAAAAATTATTACTTCTACCGTTATTTCAAACTGCAGATATGGAAGGTATTACTTCATATCTTCATGAAAATAAATGTCTTAAGCTAATTAAATAACTGCTTGTGTGCTTGTCAAAATATTATATTTATACATGAGAATTATTTCTTCAAATTACTGAAAATAATTTCATTGAATTAATACAATATGCCAGTTAGATTCCTGGAATATAATGTCTGTTTCAACATTAATACTGAGGGAAAATTTAATCTATGCAGTTCTTTTTTGACATCTGTATAGCAGACAAGACAGGGATCAATGCATGCATAACCTCTCATTTTTGCCAATTTTATGCAAATTAAAGGGCAAAAAAGACTATCATTTTATTCCATTATTCCATTATGCCTAGTACAATTATTGTTTCATTATCCCTGTTGCAGCCTATTTGATGTACTTGTTTTTCCACTTCTTGCATGTATCACTTTCCAAAGTTTAATAGTACAACTACTCAAGTAATAACTGAGAAAAAAAAGAAGTAATTCTTTTAAATACATAAAAGGGAATGAACAGGAAAACTTACTAAACTCCAAAGGTAGTAACTGGAAAGGAAAATGCAATTTTAGGAAAGGCAAATCATTTTGTTACAGTGTTCAATCAAAATATTGAGAAATCAAGTATTAGAGAAGTTACGACAGTAGCCATTTTTAAAAGAAGAGTAAGAAATCAACATGAGTTTGTATCGAAATAGCATCACTAAGACTAGACAATATCACTCCGAAGGAGCTGAATTGTAATATAAATACAAAGATGGAAATTGTATTAATAAAATACTCATTGGACTGTTGATTTAACAGCTACCAAACATTTTACTTTTTTTTTTTTTTAAAGACATGAAGTTTGTCAGTCTGAAAATATGGACTGAAAAGTCATGTTTTAGTTGTCTTTGAAGAAATTGGTGTAGGACTTACAAAGCTCTTGAGGGAAGTATAATGTGAGGAGGAAAAACCAGTGAGCCACTAATAATAAATGCAGTCTTCCTAAGTCTTGCAAAGAAAAAACAGTGGATAAGAAAAAATTAGAACTTACGGTTTATTTTGATTTTCAAAATCTTTTAGTAAGGCTTTTTTTACAATCATTCAGCAAACTAGCTCTATCCAGAAAAATGTGGAAACCTGTGCTAAATTCTCAAGATGGAATATAAATCCCAGTAAGGTCAATGGATTTTCATTACCATCAAATAAATTTTTCAGCATTTTGCTGAAACTTATGAATAAAAAGAACAAATACGGAAAAAAAGGCAGCAGTGGTATGAATCCCAAAGATCATTTCCTGATCATTCAGCAATACAATCATTCAGCAATCTAGCTCTATCCAGAAAAATGCGGAAACCTGTGCTAAATTCTCAAGATGGAGTATAAATCCCAGTAAGGTCAATGGATTTTCATTACCATCAAATAATTTTTTCAGCATTTTACTGAAACTTATGAATAAAAAGAACAAATACGGAAATAAAGGCAGCAGTGGTATGAATCCCAAAGATCATTTCCTGATTTAGAAAAGGATGAGAGAAAATAACTCAAAATAAATGCTTTCTCAGCTAGAAAAAGTCTAATAGTCGTGTCCCTTTGGGATCATTAAGGGTATTGGATAAATTCAGTATACCTACTAATGATGTGTAAGAAAGGTTGAATTGTGAGATGGAGCTTTCCTGACAAGGAAAAAATGCCCCAGCTTAGTCAAGATTAAGCAGGATTGTGAGAAACTCCAGCAGGAATAGCAGTGAAAATGAAATGCAGCAGAACGGATGCAGAATAATACTCAACAGAACGGACATTTGCAGTGGAAAATGTCAGTGTTTTCCACATAATTTGTAATGTATTGCAGGATGCATCAAGGTTTCAGCATGGCATACAATTACACATCTACTCAATGGAAAGACATCTAAAAATGTTTTATTTCAAAAAAAATCAAAGGATCATACTAAGAGTCAAGATCAATGTCAGCAGATTCATTCAGTCATAGATGGAAAAGCTATCAGGTATAGCTTGGTTATTTAATTCTTACAATCTGTACAGAAAGTATATAAAAACATAATAGGACTTTATTTCCTGGTTCAGTAGACTTTTATTTGACAGCAGAGAGGTGGTTCAAATAATGACAACGTCATTGTCAGTGCTGACAGAACTTGGTTTTGTCTGGTCTCTGTTTTTCAGAAGTCTTTTTCATCTTTAAATGGACCTGAAGCCAGCTTGCAATTTACCCTGTTATTCTTGATCCAAAGTCCACCATTTTAAAATAAGTGTGTAAAAATGTAATTTCTTTTTATCCTGATGAAAAAATTCTGCAAAGGAACAAACATTTCAGTAAAAGTCTGACTTTTTCTTTGTAGGATAGATTTTACACCTTGGCATATGCACACGCATAAAAAATATAGAACTAACCCTAACATTTTTTTTCTCCAGATATTGGCTTTTGATAAAATAAAATAAACATTAATTTCTCCTTCTTTTGTTTTGTAGTTCTTTCTGAGTTTGGTAAGCTTCCTACTGCATTTACAGCCTTTATTGTATGGCAGTTTGCTCGCCAGTGCTTATTGGAGATTATGGTAACAAATGTGTCTTACTGCTGTAGCGAAATACATGCACAGGTGTTAAGAAAGGTAAGGTTTTCTGTCAATGTTTCATTTTAGAAGGGTGCCAGCAAATCTTCTGTGAACTTTATTTCTTTCTAAATTAAAAAAAAAAAAAGAGTAGGCAGGGGAAGGCTTATATTTTTAATCTTATAAAATTGATGCCTCCCAAGAGTTGACTTAGCGGATAAGACAAATATGAACAGAAAATTGTAACCTGCATTATTCTGTTAGCACTAGAATATGCAGAGTGGGGAAAAATTTGTTTTACCTCATGGAAGAGACTAATGGCTTTCATATCAGAAGGGGTTATGTGGAATGGCTCAGGTGACTCAGTGTCGCTCAATGAAAAATTAGCATGGGATTCAGGAAAAAAGCCCTATGTTGTCCTCCATCCAAACTGTCATGTGCATATTCGGAAAGAAAAGGGAAAGCCTACACTGAAGTTACACTTGTAAGGTTCTGTAAGAAGCCGGTGCAGTGCACACCATAAAGCCCGTACCTTGCTCTGATGTGTTAAACTAGAACAGCTCTTGAAATTGTATCAAATCACTCTGCAGCTATTACCTCCACTACAGCAATCTGCATGCTAGTTTTACCAATATGTCATAAGGCCAGCTCAGATCTATATATCCCTGCCCAGCAGCAGTACAGAGCTTGGCCCCTTTTACTTAATGAGTCTGATAATGTCTGTCCCAAGGAGAAGGGAAAGGGCATAGAAAACATTTGTTTCTCTTAATATCCTTGCAAAGAGGTCAACCGCAAAGGTAACCTTTTTTTTTCCCTCTTCTCTTCAGCCGGTTATATTGTTCTTCTCAACATCACTGCAAAAATACGTCTGCACTAGATACCCTAAATAGGACTAAGCATCCTTAAGGAAAGATGTTGTCTGCATCAAGGTTTGATTGGTGTCAGCCTGTAGAAGAGGGCCAGCAGGGCAGGGAGGGAGGTGTATGCATGTGTGTGTGGGGCGTATGGAGGAGAGGATGGATTCTGCTATATTCTTGTCCTCGGGGTCTTGCAGAAATTCTGAACAACTGAAGAAGACTGTGTTTGAGGGCTGTTTCCATTTATCCACTCCGCACTGCCCCAAATAGATCTTTAAACATACTTTATGCTGTTTTGCTGAATAAACACAAATGCATCAGTATTCTTCTCCTTGTATACTAGTGCTTAGGTTTTGATAGCAACAGCTAAGAATCACAGAATCATAGAATGGTTAGAGTGGGAAGGAACCATAAAGATCATCTAGTTGTAAATTCTACCCAAGGCATTTTAGTACATTAGTCCTTCAAAAGCGTAAGCGATTTCTGTGTCAAGAACTGGAAGGATGAAAGGTGTAAAATGTTACACTTCCAAGAAAAGTGGAACTTACAGATATGCATGTAACGATGAAAGGATTGACAGATCTGACTTCTCTCAGCCCGATCTGTTAAATTCATCTGACACCAAAAAAATCCCGTCACATCAGCATAGAAGAGAACCAATATTGGCATTTGCACGTCATTCATTTCCTAGGGTTATGAACTATCTACTGCATTGATGTGACATACAGCAGCCAAAAGGTTTGCATTCCTTCATTTTCATTGCTCGTTCCATTTCGCCAGGACATAGCTCTCCAATGTTTCCTCCTCACTGTTTGAATCTAGAAACATTTATAGTTGTGTTTAGGTTTTTAGTTATGGTTGCTTATGCAGTAAAAGCACTGTCATACAATTCTCTGCACCTCATATAACCATCCTAGTCCCCTTCTGATGGCCTATTTGTGTTTTTCCTCCAGCTTCATAGAATTACCTAAAAACCTCTCCTCTCCTCTCCTCTCCTCTCCTCTCCTCTCCTCTCCTCT